>CM072519.1:53767488-53792488 GCA_036898135.1 Oncomelania hupensis | reverse complement strand
GGTAGCTGCTATTTTTAGCTCAAGAATGCTAGCTGGCGGCGCTATTAATAGGCACAATTTATTCATTAAAAAATAATTAGGCTTTCCAAAGAGTTATTTTTTGTTGTAAAGCTTTTTTTTTTCTTCCGTGGGGCAGCATTCATGGTGAATGTTAAAAGGGTCTGTCGAGGAAGCGCGCCCAAAGTAGGCCCTTTAAGATTTTTTTTTCTGCCAAGGCCAAAATGATAACTCTCTCTCTCTCTCTCTCTCTCTCTCTCTCTCTCTCTCTCTCTCTCTCTCTCTCTTGTTGTAAATAGTCTATTTCTGTCTTTTTTTGTCATTTGTGTACATAGTTGTAAATAGTTTGTACCTTTACTGTTCCGTCTTTTGGTGTATCGTAGCAAAAGCGATGTTTGATCGAGTGCATATATTTATATGTAATGACTATGTAAAGCGTGGTGAGTCTGGTCATAGGCTGGAGTACCCGCTATATAAAAATCTATTATTATTATTATTATTATTATTATTATTATTATTATTATTATTATTATTATTATTATTATTATTATTATTAATGTGCTGTATGAATTCTCCCTTGTATAATACAGGTTTGTTGACTTGAATTGATTTGGCTTGACCTGTTTGTGCATCCAGGCGGTGGACATAAGCCTAATGTCAATGTTGAGACTTACTGTCAATGTCTGAGATTGTTTGAGACTGAGACTGAGACCTTGAGATTCGTCTATTAATTGTTAATATAAAAAAAAAATAGAATCTCGTTTTTCGGTAGCACAAACGTGCTAAAATAACCCCCACACGTCTACATCAACAGAGGTTAAAATAAATTATTGATTATATATTAAATATAGACAAGACTAACATTGCGTATGATAGTTTTTCTCTATTTTTTTGGTTTGTCTTCCATGTAGCCCACAAATCACGACGTTGAGATGATGTTACATTGAACAAACACAGTTGGCTGGTATTGTAACTCCCGATGAAGCATGTTTAGAGACATACATGACTATTGACAACAGTTTTGGTCTGCTGCGTTTATCTCCCTTTTTTTCTCTCTCTTTATACCGTCTGCTGGAATCGAAAACACACCCCTTCTTTCTTGGAATTCTGTTGGGGTTTTGCTAATTTTCTTTAGTGTTTTGCCTGAGCTTACATAGCTCAAAAATTTGCATTGTGTCAGTTTTGTCTTGTGTGTGTGTTTCTGTGTGTGTGTGGGTGAGGATGTTTACACGGCGTTATTGGGACAAAATAGTGCAAGTTTGCATACGTTCTTTGGACAGACCTCCTTGTTGGGACGTCCATTTAATGATCCGTGAGGGTTAGGGTTAGGGTAAGGGTTAGGGTTAGGGCTAGGGTTAGGGCTAGTGTTAGGGTTAGGGTTAGGGTTAGGGTTAGAACACTTTAAAGTACTTAAAAACGGGGTCGTAGCACGACCCATTGTCCACAGAACGTATGTGGCGATAGAGGAAAGTCCAAATAACGGTGTCTGCGCAAGTATGTGTGTGTGTGTGTGTGTGTGTGTGTGTGTGTGTGGGTGTGTGTGTGTGGGTGTGTGTGTGTGTGTGTGTGTGTAAGCTAGCATTCACATGTGTTTCTATTTATTTCTGGAATTAATCAAAACAATCTGACTTTCAATCCCACTTTTCACTATATGCATGAATGTAAAAAACTCTTCACCGAGCAATTAAATTCAATAATTTATGTGAGCATCTGTTCACATGCATGAGATTTTAGACCACGTAGTCGCATTGAGACACACGCCCGTATGCACACACGCAAACACACACACACACTCACACACCCACATAACCAATCCTAACAACTTAAAGTTGAACCATGTTCACACTCACAGTGTTAATTTGCGTTAATATTATAAAGAACCTACGTCCAGTGCTTTAACCCATCTTGTTGTTGTTTTACCCATCCTGTGGCATCCTGAAAATTAAGAGTTTTAACAAACTCCAAAGCTTGGTTTTTATCTGACATTTTATGTTACGCCAGTCCCATCGCTTAAAACGAGACACCTTTATCATTTGTGTTCTACCTCCTCCCCCCCCCCTTTTTTTGTTTTTTTTGGTCTCCCTTTTGTTTCTGACGGCTCGTGCTATTTTTATCTCCTTTTTTTCTGCCTGTGATTTATAGTTGGATCTATTGCCGCAGAAAGTGACATTTCTATCAACGTTTTCACACATGCAAAACATGTAAATTATATTTATACGAGCAGTATCTATTATTTCCAATAAATTATGGTCTTAGATCTAATGCGCAGTTTGCAAGGATGCGGCCGGTATTGATGATGATGATGATGATGTCCATTTATAACGCGCGTGTCTCCATCCATTGTCGAATTCTTAGTGCGCGAGCAACAAATAACAAAACCGACAGGAAAGATAAAAGTTCGGTATAGGAGTCGAGTGGGGGGGGGGGGGGGGAGCGAATGGAGGTGGACAGCAGAAGTGAGAGGGGTGCGTGGTTCATCCTATCCCGTAACTCGAAAGTCGTTGGGGCACCACAGATGATCGTTTATTTCCCCTTTTTCTGTCCTCAACAACCCTCATGGCTTCGCTCAGTGGGTTGCTGACGACAGAGAAAGATTTAATAAGTGAGTCGTCATTCTTTTCCTGAACTATTAAACACAGTCTGCCATTTTGACAGTCTTAGGTAGTGTATTCTATAACTTGGGGACTGCATTGTGTGCATGTGTGTGTATGCGTGTAAGCTTACTATGGCGCAGTGCTATCGTTGAACACTTGACTTTTCTCTATCCTATCCCGTAACTCGAAAGTCGTTGGGGCACAACAGATTATCGTTTAACCAGCGTACTTCATCTTTCTCTGTCCTCAGCAACCGTCTCTTTTCTCTAACTTTAAAAAAATGTTCTTGAGGATGTGTTAAAATCCTATGTCACAACTATCGAGTACATGCTTTTGTTTCTAAGAGCATTACTATTTTAGAAGTCTTGGTTTTGAAGATACTTATATTTTTACACTAACAGGCATATCAACACACGCAAAATCACTACGTACATGGATTTTTGGCGCCTCACAAGATCGCCTTACATGTACATTTCTACACATTTATGTTATATACACACATACACGCGCGCAAACATACATACAAATACAAACACACATACACACACATAAATACATAGGCCTACATACACACAAACACACATACCGAAATACAAACGTGCACGCAAACACATATACACAGACACATACAAACACGCGAGATCGTGTACCAATATACAAACATTACAAATGGTCTTATCGATCGATTGATATCAAGTCCTTACATTTGCAAATGTTGTTTTGGGTTTTTTTGGGAGGGGGAAGGAAGGGGGAGGATGGGGGGTGAGGAGAGGGGATGAGGAAGGGCTTAATTTTGTTGTGTCCAGTGGCGCAACACTCATTGTGAATTTTAAAGGGATCTGTGGCTGAGAAATGTGTAATCTTTGGGACACTTTAATGAAAACTTCAACAGGATACTTTCTTACTATAGACAACAAAGGAAAATGTCAATGTGACTGGATTTAAAATAACCTGCATTTCATTACTTCTAAATAAAAACCCATTGCCACATATGTATTTAGATTGCAAAAGAACAACAAGAGGAAGAAGAGGAAGAAAGAGAATACTGAGGAAAAAAAGTTGTTGTGAGGCATGGTGAATGAATGAAATTATTATTTTTTAAGAAAGGTGCGGCAAAGGAATGAGAAGAAGAAGAAGAAGATGTTGATGATGATGATGATGATGATGATGATGATGATGATGATGATGATGATGATGATAAAATAATAAAAATTGAAGACAGACTAGACACAGCCAGATATAAAACCCAGATGACGGAAAGAAATAACAGAAGAAAAATACCAGAAGGAATTATTAAAGAAACGACAAAAAATCTTAAATACACCGCCTCTTCCTCTTTGCAATTTAATTAAAAAGAAAACAAAAGACAGAGATTGAGAGAGGAATATAAAGAAAGATAGATAGATAGAATGAGAGAAGAAAGAAAGAAAGAAAGAAAAATAGAAAGAATGAGAGTCGAAAGAAAGAAAGAAAAGAAAGAAAGAAAAGAAAGAAAGAAAGAAACAACGAAAGAACGAAAAAAGAAAGAAAGAAAGAAAAAAAAGGAAAGAAAGGAAGAAAGAAAGAAAGAAAGAAAGAAAGGAAGAAAGCAAAAGAAAGGAAGAAAGCAAAGGAAAGAAAGAAAGCAAAAGAAAGAAAGAAAGAAAGAAAGAAAGAAAGAAAGAAAGAAAGCAAAAGAAAGAAAGAAAGAAAGAAAGAAAGAAAGAAAGAAAGCAAAAGAAAGGAAGAAAGGAAATGAAAGAAAGAAAGCAAAAGAAAGAAAGAAAGAAAGAAAGAAAGAAAGAAAGAAAGAAAGCAAAAGAAAGAAAGAAAGCAAAAGAAAGAAAGAAAGAAAGAAACAGAAAAATAAAGAACGAAAGAAAGGAAGAAAGCAAAAGAAAGAAAGAAAGCAAAAGAAAGAACGAACGAACGAAAGAAAGAAAGAATAATATCAAAGGTAATTTGAGGCAGTCTATACCTGCTTCTCTTTCTTGGGTCAAACCAGTAATAAATATAAAGAACAACCACGTGAACAGAACATGACTTGAATACAGCATAAACTGAAGATTACGATGACAGACTTCTTACATATGCCGTTTTGTAATGAAGTCATGTGGCAGCGTAGAGAGAAATAAATGTTAAATCACGTGGAAATCTGTCGCAGCGAGAATACATCAGGCATATGTGTGCAAACCTGTCGCAATCCGTAAAATTTTAATCACTGATGCAATACTTTTTTTTTCTTAATTTCCAAAATTTTTTATTAAGAAGTTCGAATATTTGTGTTTGAAATGTAAAGTCCAATATTTCACGTAATTCACAATCGAATAACCGTTTCTTTCCTAATGACACAATTATGTATGTATGTATGTATGTATGTATTTATGTATGTATGTATGTATGAATGTATGTATGTATGTATAATTAATATTTATTCGATGCCTGCAGTTATAGTAATGATACTTTGTAAAGGTCAGTTCAATATCTTCCTTATGATATATGTGTAATTGTCCATGCATACGATAAATAAGGTTCAACAGTTCCACTATTGAGTATAATTATGCGCGACCTAATTTGACTGTTTTTTGTAAAGGCTAACAGTAACACAAAAAAATGCAAGGTTGCTTCCCTTGTGTCGTAGATGGATGTGGGTTGAACTTGGATGTTGCAATAATCTTCTTTTTTTCAGAAAATGCATGATTGTGTTTAATAACGTGCATTGTATTTCTGAATAATTCCGTAAAATGTATGTGTATGTGTATGTATGTATGTATATATGTATGTATGTATATACTCGTATGTATATATGTATGTAGGTAGATATTTAAGAATAATAATTAAAATAAATAAATAAATAAAATACTACTACTACTACTACTACTACTACTACTACTACTACTACTACTACTACTACTACTACTACTACTACTACTACTAATATTATTATTATTATTATTATTATTATTATTATTATTATTATTATTATTTGTATTATTATTACTATTATTATTATTATTATTAAATTATGCTAATTTTCGAGTGAAAATTTATCGCGGACAGCACATTTTTGACGGCGGCGTGCTTGTACATTACAGTGACCGTTGCAAGGATTTTCCGCGATGAGGAGGGGTGGGTGGGGGAGAAGAAAGTGGGGTGTAACAAGCAAAACTAAATTGAATTTAATTTGAAGAAGAAGACAAAACAAGAAAGAAGTAAAAACCACCGATAATAAACTATAACAGACGGAAGAAAGAAAAAGGAAATGGTGTAACATTTCATTGTTATTCACATACATTTAATTTTCCTCAGCCCCACCCAAGAGCTATTCATACAGTTGCATGTGTACGAAGCTCAAACAGCTAACAGTATATATAGTTTTATGTTTGACACTTTCTTTGTTCAAGTTCGGATTAAAGTTGTGTTTTTAATGTGTTTTTTTTTTTTTGGGGGGGGGGGGTTGGAGGGGAGAGAGAGGGGGTATTGGTGTGGGGCGGGGGACCTGAGAGACAAAGCATGTCAGTTGAGTAGCGGCGCCATTTAGGACACATAGTAAAATGTAGTACAGTAAAATATGGTAAAATACAGTATAGTAAAATCCAGCAAAATATAATAAAATACAGTAAAATATAATAAAAATCCAGTGAAATATAAGGTGAAATCTAGTGTGTTAAAAAAAAGATGTAATCCCTTAAAATAAAATATATTTCAGTAAAATACGAATACATCAAATCCAGTTAAAACAAAGACAGTAAAATATAATAAAATATAATAAAATAAGTGACATATAATCAAATACAGTAACATACTTTAAAATACATTCTAAACTATAATAAAATATAATAAAATACACTAACAAAAAATACAAAATTAAAATACAATAAAATACAGTAAAATTCACAGAATACAATATAGTAAACTATACTAAATATAATAAATACAGTTAAAAAATATAAAGAAATATAACAAAATAAAGTAAAATACAGTTAAATATAGTAAACTGTATCCTGAATAGCAAGGAATAGCTCAGTGGTTTCAGGTCGCAAACCTTGTTGTGTAAGTGCGTCTTGAGCGACCTTGGGTTCGAATCCTGACTTCAGCAAAACAATTATTGTGCATGCTGCATGGATATATTTAGCTCTCTTGAGTTTTATGCGTGCGCACCATCAGAACAACCCTTTTTTCTTTTTTCTTAAAATAAAAGTAAAATGTTTGTAGTTGTGCGGGATTTTAAAAAAAAACTCTCGAACAGCTGCTCAAGGCGGTGTTAGATAATAACATCGAAGTCAAACACAGTCTAATTAAATTTAAAGAAACTTCCGTCATCTGATTCGAGTTTTTTTTTTCCATTTGGTTGGAGACCCCTGATCATCGTCGTGTTGGATATTTATTTATAGGAAGTATCACTTTGGCATTGCGAAATCCACCCCATCCCTAATGCAATTTGTTAGAAGGAAGATAGTGTAAACGCTTGCGAAACATGGACCCTCACAGCAGATCTCCAACGAAGAATACAAAGCATGGAGATGAGGTGCTACAGAAGACTTCTGGGCATTTGCTTTACCCAGCACATCACCAATGACGAAGTCCGACTGTCACGCCAGGGAGGAATAAAGGATTCTGACCACTCAGAGATAGTTAGATTTTGTTCTGATTTCGTTGTTTATATTGATTTTCCTTCTTTCAGTCAGACAATATTTACGTTACACAACAATACATTACATCACCCATAACTCTACATACATATTTCATGCAACATCACATATTCCATCACTCATAACTCTACATACGTATTTCATGCAACATCATATATACATAATTAATGCGAAAGTCATGCATCCACAAAAGTTTTTTTCAATTTAGAATGTTTATACTAGTTGATGCCTCTCTTCCTTGCACTGACGACGATCACTGTTTTTCTCTTTGTACGAAAATGAAAGTTCCACGTCGATCGTCGTCTGCTATATCTATCATAATCGCTTCCATACCTTGATTGTTGATCATATTGTTTCTTGATTTACACTAACTTGTCATCTCCACTTGCGCACTGTCATCTCTGTCCTAGTCCTCACACTTTAGTCCTGTATCGTCTGTTGATTCCACCTCTCACTCTCGAAACAGTCCATCTCTAGCATCCTCCATATTCCGTACTCGATGCGGAAGAACCCAGAAAAAACATCTGTTGAACATAATAAATAAAACCTTCCATCAGTAAGCGTCATCTCGTTGCTAAGCTATTTCCGCCGGAAATCGATGTTCGAATCCATGGTAACGATAGCGGTCTCCGTAGATTGACGATCATCTCCGAATGCTTCCGAATTCGAATAAACGATAAAACTCAACAAATGGCATGCACCCGTATAACGATAATATATTTTCAACATAGCAACCATTCGTTCACGCGATCCAATCATACTCAAATCACTTGGCTCGACGAAACGTTCTACGACCACCAGACCCGCCCCCTGCGCCCGATTATCAGTTCGGTCCCGATCTGCCGACGCGCGCACGATTGTCAATGATTTCCGTACTGAGCCATTTCGCGAATTTATCTCATCTTTACAAATAAATAATCCTACCTACCCAAATGATGTGTGATATGAATTTAGACTATTCGTGCCACTGTGTCCAGATGCGCTTGTCGGTAACTGCCACAATCACAATGGTCACTGGTCGTCACTTCCCCCAGTAGACACGGTTTTCTCCATACTCCTCAGCTATGAGAAAGCTGCACATGAACTCTTCTCATAACTTAGATATCTCTCCTCCGAAATATCTTTCCGCAGGCACCCTGCTGCTGAGTATGTTCCTCCAAGCCGCTGTCCACTCCCGAGATCAAAAATCTCCTCACGTTGTCTCAACGCTTTTGTTTACCACCCTTCTGCTCATGCGCGACCCACGTCAATTTTCAGACTTCATGACATGCGCTCATATCGTCACTTGATGACGCATACTCCATATCTTATTTCCGTCTGCATTGATTAGTAGGCCTACGTCGAGAGAATGCATAATGAAATGTGACACAAGGCCCTTCCCCAGCTAAAACTCTAGTTTTAGTTTATAACTACACATTTACATATGAATACTCTACATATAACATATTTATAACAATAATTATTTCCCTCCATAATATCGCTGCTTTGTGCATGTCATGCATGCCGTCTTGTCCATTCTCGTTTCCACTGTTTATTTCTTTTCCTCGTCGGCGATGCGACTGAGATAATCTGCGCCCACATTGTCTTTTCCTTTTATTACCTTCACGTGGAAGTCATGTTGCTGTAATTGCAGCGCCCATCTCATCAAACGGCCATTTTCTGTCTTCGACTTCTGCAGATAATGTAATGGCTGATGATCAGTTTCTAGCGTGAATCTTTGTCCATATAAGTATAGCTCAAATCTCTTAATCCCCCACACAACTGCCAAACACTCTTTTTCAATGGTAGAATAGTTTCTTTCGGCTAACGATAGCTTCTTGCTTGCATAAGCAATTGGATGTATTTCCTGATCCTTTTCTTGCATAAGGACGGCTCCCATGGCTGTGTTTGATGCATCCGTCCTCAAGACGTAAGGTTTGCTGTTGTCAGGTAAATGCATCACTGGTTTACTGCACAAAATGTCTTTCAACTTTTTGAAAGCTTCTTTCGCTTCTTCAGTCCATCTGAGTTTGTCCGGCTGTTTCGCTTTTGTCATGTCGGTCAAAGGAGTGGCTATTTCTGCAAACATTGGTACAAATTTGCGATAATATCCAGCCAATCCCAAAAATGCTCTGAGTTCCTTTTTAGTTTGTGGTTTGCTGGCATTCTGCAGCTTGTTAATTTTGTCTTCTTCGGGTCGTATTCTACCCTGTCCCAATTGATGTCCGAGGTACTCCATTTCCTCGTATCCAAAGAAACATTTTGATGGTTTAACTGTTAACCCAACTTCCTCCAGTCTCGTCAACACTGCTTCCACCGCTTCAAGATGCTCTTCCCATGTTTCCGTCGCCACTAAGATATCGTCAATGAAATTGTCCACATCTTTGCGATTTAGTGGGCTCAACACTTTTCTCATCATTCGCGAAAATACGGCGCCTGCCGTCTTTAAACCGAACGGCATTCGCGTCCATTGGAATTGCCCCACGGGTGTGGTAAATGCCGTCTTGTGCTTGTCCTCCTCATTCACTTTGATTTGCCAGTAGCCCTTTGAGCAGTCTAGCTTGGAGAAATACTTTGCTTTCCCAACCTTTGCGAATATTTGATCAATGTCTGGTATTGGCTCTGGATCAAATTCCAACGTTTCGTTCAATTTTCGATAATCCACGCAAAATCTCACTGAACTGTCCTTTTTCTTGACAAGTACGATGGGTGAATTGTACGCTGATATAGTTGGTTCTATAACGCCCATTGTCAACATCTGATCCACTTCTGTTTTGACAGTTTCCATAACTGCGTGAGGTAGCGTATACTGCTTCACGTACACTGGCTTTTGAGTTGTGCTGCGCAATTCGCATGTCTCAATATCCGAATTTCCCGGCAATTCTTGTAATGCTTTCTGATGTCTTCTTCGCACTTCGTGCATCTGTTGTGCTTTATTCGCATCTAACTTGTCAGAAATATGGCTATCTTTTATACTCTCCGTAGCTTTGAGTGGCAATGTCGGCACTGTTCCTATGGTTTCATCATAGTCTGCATAACCCTCGACATCTTCTTCCGTCATGACTACTGCGATCATTTCTGTGTCTTCTCTTTCCATGTAACTTTTCAGTAAGTTTGCATGGTACACTTTTTCCTTGCCGTGTACATCCACCTTGTAATCAAACTCATTTATTTTCTTCGTTACGGTGAATGGTCCTTTCCACGTCAGTTGTAGTTTGTTTTTCTTTTCAGGTAAGAGCAACAACACTTTCGAACCCTCGTTAATGTTTCTAGACTTTGCCTTCTTGTTGAAATTTCTTGCGTGTCTTTGACTAGCTTTGAGCAAGTTTTCTTGTGCTATGATACATGTCTGCTCAATCCTATTTCTCAAGTCAATCACGTATTGTGCTGTCGTTTTCTCTTCTTCTTCGACCTGGTCCTTCATCCAAACGTGTTTCAATATTTGCATCGGCCCTTTGATTGATCTGCCGTACAACAATTCAAACGGTGAGAACATCATCGATTCTTGTGGCACCTCTCTATACGCGAATAGTAGCGCTGGTATCATGCGGTCCCACTCCTTTGGCTGTTCAAGGCACATTTTCTTCATCATTTGCTTCAACGTGCCGTTGAATTTCTCTACTAATCCATTCGATTGTGCATGATGTGGTGTCGTCTTGATGCCTTTCACGTCCAGTAGTTTCTGTAGTTGCTTCATTAGATCTCCCACAAATTGGGTTCCTTGGTCTGAGACTATTTCTTTTGGTATGCCCAGCCTGGTCCAAATAGTCCACAGCGCTTCCGCGATCTCGGTAGTTTGGCATGTCTTCAGCGGTACTGCTTCAGGATATCTGGTTGCATAATCGACCATTGTCAACACGTATCTGTATCCTCTGTCTGACATGGGAATGATCGGTCCGATTAGATCAATGGCGATCTTCTCAAAAGGTGTGTCTACCATGGGTACTTTACCTAATGGTGCACGCATGTGTCTGCCTCTGTGTGTTGATCTTTGGCATGCATCGCATGATGCGCAATATCTTTGCACATCGCCGCAAATCCCTGGCCAATAAAAATCAGTCCATATTCTGTTCTTAGTTTTTCTTCCGCCCAGATGTCCGCTCATCGGCGTATCATGTGCTAATTTCATGATGCCTTGTCTGTATTTCTTGGGTACGACTATTTGTGTTTTCTTCTGATCATTTCCCTTGAATTCTCGAGTCAGCACTCCATTCTTCCATCTATATATAGCTTTTGTACGTTTGTCACCTTGTTTCATCTCCACAGACCCATCCGCTGCATCTCTGCATTTCTTCAACGATTCATCTTCCTTCTGTGCTTGTTTTAGTTGTTCTGGTGTGACGTCAACTATTTTCGTTTCTGCAATTTTCAGCTCTTTTTGACTCCGTTTTGTTGCTGCACTTCGTGTTTCTATTTCTGCGCATAATTCCTTTGCTTTGATTTCTTCTAGTTGCTTTGACTGCCTTGTCTCTGTCGCATTTGTTTCCCGTGTTGCACAGGTTCCCATTATAGGATACACTGGAATGACGTTTAACTGCTCTTTGTTCAGGAATCTTGCGTTTCCTATTAGCACTGGCATTGCTGGTCTAGGCATGACCAATACTTCTGCGTTCCCCTCGAAAAATGGTGTCCGCATAAATACCTTGGCAACTGGTACTTGTTTGACGTCGCACGACGCAAATGTTACGGATCTTATTTCGCCCGTATACTTGTCTTTGGGTACCAATTCCGTATCCACAACGCTAATCGTAGCTCCCGTGTCTCTGAGTGCTAACACTTCTTTGCCTTCTATTTCCACTTGGCATAGTGGTTGATAATCTATCTTTCTGCATTTATCGCATAATGCCATTTTGTGATCATCTTCAATCTTGTCCCCAAAATATGGTATTCCTACTCTCAATGCGTGATGATCTATTCTCTTGTGATGCTGACGATGCGTGTCCGCGCTACCGCAATTCAATGCAGGTGCTGCTTCGCATGGTGAATGGACATACATCACATTTTGTTTCCTGTTTGGGCATGCTGCCACCTTGTGAGGTCCTCCACAGTTGTAACATTCCAGCTTGAATGACACTCTATTTCTAAATGGTGGATGTTCGTTTCTGCTCGTCGGCTTGTTGTCGCGTGATCCCTGTTGGTTGTTATCTCTCCTGGGTGATGAACTCCTACTGTCTCTGAATCTGAGTCTGTCTCTGCTGCTATCGACGTGCATACTACGAGTCTCATGTCCTCTACTTCTTCTGGATATCTCATACGTTTCTGCTGCCTCAGCGGCTGCGTCTACTGTAGCTGGTCTCCGGTCACGTACGAATGTAGCTTGCTCCCTTGGCAACGCATCTACAAACGTGTCCACTGCCAACAATTCTACTACGCTGTCGAAGTCCTTGGTTTTTCCTGAGAGTTCAATCCATCGGGTTATCCATTGAGTAATCCGATTCATTAGTTCTCTGGCTGTTTCATCATTCTTCTTCTTGGCGTTCTTCAACTTCTCTCTGTACTCTTCCGACGTCAGTCGAAACTTTTTCAGCAACTCATTGCGGATTTGTTGGAAATCTTCAAAATCCAAGTGTTGCATGTGCGTAATAGCCTCTGCTGCTTTCCCTTTCAGCAATGCAATTAAATGTAGTCCCCATTCGTCTTCTGGAATGTGGTCTGCACTCATGACTCTCTCGAACTTCCATAGATATATTTCCAAATCTTCTCCGTCTTCGTAAAATGGTAGCTTGATCTTAATCCTGTGTCGCCCCTGCGCATTATTATTTCTGTTCCATCTCCCCTCATCATTTGGATTTGCTGCTTGAATTTCTAGTTCCTTCAAATGTGCTTGTCTCTCGGCTTCCCGTTCTTGCCGTGCTGCCTCTCGTTCGCGTTCTTGCCTTGCTGCTTCTCGCTCTTGTTGCGCTGCTTCTCGTTCGCGCTCTTGTTGTGCTGCTTCTCGTTCGCGCTCTTGTTGTTTTTCTTGTTGCGCCACTGTTGACCAATTTTTTTTTTCTTCTAACACGTATGCGGTCAAGTCTTTCCCTGTTAAACCTAGCAGCTCTCCTTCTTCTTTCCATTTCTGCATCTTGGCTTTCATGTCTGGTTCTTGCGCCATTTCTGTTTGGCTTCTGGTTTCAGGCATGGTGTCTCAATTTATCGCAGCTTCTCTAATTCGCAAAAAGCGAATATAAAGTCTCTACAGATTATCTGAAGAATAGAATTTTACTAATCTAAATCTGTACTTTCATCGACAACCCGCGCAATCGCCCGATCGTCACCGACGCCAACAACCAAACACAAACAATACTCGACTAAAGAAAGGGACGAATCTAGCGATCGCAAAAATTTCGGAGCTGAATACCTCCCGATGTTTCACAACGCCCTCCAATTGCCCACAGGTAAATTTAACTATTCTGAGTGTTCCTTTGACGTGACAGAAAACACAATGGTGGAGAGTTTAGACTGCTCTAAATATTTCTCCCGTAAGTGGCCTTGGCCGATACCGCTACCGTTATACTTAATGGTTAGACCGACACTTACTTGCCACTGTGGTTGGATACAACTATCCGTGGTACGAATCCCCAGGATATATTTTATTTGTCTTCACAAATGATAAATATCCGCGGCTCGAATCCCTAAGAAGTTTCTCAAATTGTGGTTACCAATGGTGGTTACAATCTGAAATGTTTCCACGGGATGGGATCTCAGGACGAAGCCCCCAAAATGTTGTCACGCCAGGGAGGAATAAAGGATTCTGACCACTCAGAGATAGTTAGATTTTGTTCTGATTTCGTTGTTTATATTGATTTTCCTTCTTTCAGTCAGACAATATTTACGTTACACAACAATACATTACATCACCCATAACTCTACATACATATTTCATGCAACATCACATATTCCATCACTCATAACTCTACATACGTATTTCATGCAACATCATATATACATAATTAATGCGAAAGTCATGCATCCACAAAAGTTTTTTTCAATTTAGAATGTTTATACTAGTTGATGCCTCTCTTCCTTGCACTGACGACGATCACTGTTTTTCTCTTTGTACGAAAATGAAAGTTCCACGTCGATCGTCGTCTGCTATATCTATCATAATCGCTTCCATACCTTGATTGTTGATCATATTGTTTCTTGATTTACACTAACTTGTCATCTCCACTTGCGCACTGTCATCTCTGTCCTAGTCCTCACACTTTAGTCCTGTATCGTCTGTTGATTCCACCTCTCACTCTCGAAACAGTCCATCTCTAGCATCCTCCATATTCCGTACTCGATGCGGAAGAACCCAGAAAAAACATCTGTTGAACATAATAAATAAAACCTTCCATCAGTAAGCGTCATCTCGTTGCTAAGCTATTTCCGCCGGAAATCGATGTTCGAATCCATGGTAACGATAGCGGTCTCCGTAGATTGACGATCATCTCCGAATGCTTCCGAATTCGAATAAACGATAAAACTCAACAAATGGCATGCACCCGTATAACGATAATATATTTTCAACATAGCAACCATTCGTTCACGCGATCCAATCATACTCAAATCACTTGGCTCGACGAAACGTTCTACGACCACCAGACCCGCCCCCTGCGCCCGATTATCAGTTCGGTCCCGATCTGCCGACGCGCGCACGATTGTCAATGATTTCCGTACTGAGCCATTTCGCGAATTTATCTCATCTTTACAAATAAATAATCCTACCTACCCAAATGATGTGTGATATGAATTTAGACTATTCGTGCCACTGTGTCCAGATGCGCTTGTCGGTAACTGCCACAATCACAATGGTCACTGGTCGTCACTTCCCCCAGTAGACACGGTTTTCTCCATACTCCTCAGCTATGAGAAAGCTGCACATGAACTCTTCTCATAACTTAGATATCTCTCCTCCGAAATATCTTTCCGCAGGCACCCTGCTGCTGAGTATGTTCCTCCAAGCCGCTGTCCACTCCCGAGATCAAAAATCTCCTCACGTTGTCTCAACGCTTTTGTTTACCACCCTTCTGCTCATGCGCGACCCACGTCAATTTTCAGACTTCATGACATGCGCTCATATCGTCACTTGATGACGCATACTCCATATCTTATTTCCGTCTGCATTGATTAGTAGGCCTACGTCGAGAGAATGCATAATGAAATGTGACACCGACAGACCATCGCACAAGCCATTGGACAACACGATGACCTGCTCACAGTGGTGAAAAAACGGAAACTCCGATGGTATGGCCAGGTCACCAGATCATCATAGACCATACTGCAAGGTACAGTGCAAGGAGGTAGAAGAAGAGGGAGACCGAAAAAGAGGTGGGATGACAACATTCGAGAATGGACTGGTTTGACGCTGAACGAAACCATCAGGGTTGCTGAGGACAGGGAAAAATGGAGTACGCTGGTTAAAGGATCATCTGTGGTGCCCCTACGACCTCCGAGTTACATTACATTACATGATTTATTGCTTTAGGTCCAGCGGACTCTTCCGAGCCAAATCAGGACCGGACAACCCCTGATCCGCATAAAAGATCTGCAGAAACAACCCTAGTGGTAAAACTGAAGGCTCTCCACCAGCCAGTCACTTTACAATAAAGACATCCCACGCAGGGGACGCTGAGGCTATACTCTAATTTATCGAACCCCCGGTTTACAAAAACAAAAAGAATACAAACATCATTATAAATTATCAACAAAACACATACATATAAAATGCCTACATTGCTAAATAATAACATCATTGGAAGCCCTAGTGACCACCTGGCAGAAAGCGTCCAATATTCCCAAGCTGATCCAACAGACCTCATACACAAATAAGGAGTCTTGTCCCGGAAGAGTTTTCAAGAAAAAGGTAGGAGACTGGTCTAGCGAAGAAGACGATAGTATAGCAGATTGATAGAACAGAGCAGGAATGAGAAAGAGCAAATGAGAAAGACAGCGACAGTGGGAATTTAAAGCACTAAATTTCCAGAAAGTGGGGATACTATTTATACTGAAACCCCCGGCACCCCAACGGGGGTAGTAGTAGTAGTAGTAGGAATAGTAGTAGTAGTAGTAGTAGTAGTAGTAGTAATAGCAGTAGTAGCAGTAGCAGTAGTAGTAGTAGTAGTAGTAGTAGTAGTAGTAGTAGTAGTAGTAGTAGTAGTAGTAATAGCAGTAGTAGCAGTAGCAGTAGTAGTAGTAGTAGTAGAACTCAAAGCGCTGCCATCTAAAGAAATCGTTATTACAGAAGTCGAAATAGAAATCATTTTATTTTAATTTGTAAAATGTTCGATTGACTGCATCCAGTACCGCCATTGAAGGGAGGAGTGGGAGAAAATTGGAGTGCCCGGAGAAACCCCTCGGTGTCCTGAAAAGTCTCCTGCATACCTAAGTCACCTAAGTTCGTCCCCTACGCAGGGTTCGAACCGGCGACCTTCGGCATAGGAAACTCCAGCACGCTATCCACTGAGCTACCAAACCAACCCAGACTCTTTATCCGGTGAAGGTGGTTTACTCCAATTCCCTTCTCTCCTCCCTCCCCCCGTTCCCCACCCACTCCCACCCTCTCTTCCTCCTTCGGATCGTTTTGATCTCCCCTATATATTACACGTAGGCGCGTTTGTTGATCAAGGTTGCTCATTTGTCCCACGTCGTTTGACAGGGCGCCAGGTGCTTATGGCGTCGATAGCGGTTTGATCGAGTTACATCCTAATTTTCGGTCTGCTCCTTCAGTAGCTCTTTGAGTTAGCCAGCGCGATATGTAAAGAAAAAGTAATTTTAATTTAGAACAAGCTATATATTTAAGTCTTTTTTTTTTTTTTTTTTTTTTTTTTTAGTTTGCAACTGCATCTTTAAGATTAACAGATTTTCTAGTTTGTTTGTTTTTGCTACTTCTGGGCATTTCCTATACACAGCACATCCACCAACGACCAAGTCCGACAGACCATCTCACAAGCCTTTGGACAACACGATGATCCGCCCACAGTGGTGAAGAAACGGAAACTCCGATGGTATGGCCACGTCACCGGGTCATCAGGCCTTGCAAAGACCATCCTAGATCCTGCAAGGCACAGTGCAAGGAGGTAGAAGAAGAGGGAGACCGAAAAAGAGGTGGGAGCACAACATTCGAGAAATGGACTGGTTTGACACTGAGCGAAGGCATCAGGGTTGCTGAGGACAGAGAAAGATGGAGTACGCTGGTTAAACGATCATCTGTGGTGCCCCTACGACCTCCGAGTTATGGGATAGGATAGGATATAGGATAGGATAGAATATAGGATAGGATAGGACTACATCTTTAAGATCAACAGACCGAAGTTTTGTTTGTTTAGTTTAGTTTGCTACTACAACTTTAAGATTAATAAACTTATTTGTTGTGTTTTTTGTTTGTGTGTTTTTGTTTTGTTTTGATTTTTGTTTTTAGTTTAAGTTTGCTACTACACCTTTAACACGAACGGACATCTTCTCACTTACATTCTAACATAGTCTGTCACAACTCGCACATTAATTTCCATGACAACCGTGCTGTGCGTGTTTTATCATTTTTTTGTTATTGTTGTTAGGTATAGTCTATAATACATCTCTCTCCTCAATATCGACTTCTTCTTAGAATGATAACGATAATGAGATGGGATTCTACTACCCCTTTCACGACTGCTTCCTAATGTCAGCTACTACAGCAAGCCGTATCAAATGACCTGTGTGTAGGAGTTAAGAACAGTTACTTATAGATGTTTCCCCCATTAACTGGCATGTTAAAGGGTCCCAATATGTTTACTTTTGGCGAAAACGGGTGAACCTTAAAATTCGCATTGTTTATAACATTAAACAATAGAAAAAGGGCTTTCGTTGATCAAACTAACTGCTAACGTTTGAATTTTCCATTAATTTCCATTCCGTCCCTTGTTTAACAGTTCAATCCATAAGGTTACCAGAACCACGTGACCGTTAACTCTATTTCAAGGGCGAGCCTTTAATGTCTGGGGTAGAGGAGGGTCTATTGTATCAACCTTAAAACGAGAAACTTTACCGATAAACTTTTTTTGTATGGGTTGTGCCTCTGCCCGGTGTGACATCGTCAAAGGGCCGAGTATTTTATTTGGACTGGGAGCATTCTGACTGGTCGACGCATTACAAAATGTGACGCGCAGATGCTATTTTTAGCTCAAGAGGGTGACTAGCGGCTGCTGATCATAGGCACAAAAACTACGAAATTTATTGATTTAAAAACCAATAATAACAAAACTTTCGAAAGAGTTTGTGTGTCTGTGTAGGGGTGTGTGTGTTTGTGTGAATGTCTGTGTGTGTGTCGGTGTGTGTCTGTGTGTGTCTATGTTTGTGTGTGTACGTGTATAACCGCACAACTGGGGATTTATTTTTTCATGTAAACTTGGTCACAAATGAGGTAGTTGAAAAAAATGGGGAAGCAAAAATCTTCCCAATTTTTTAAACCACATTTTGCACTCGAAAACAGTATGGCACAACCCTAAATATCGAGAAATTGCATCTGTGTAGTAAGCTGCCCTACGAACACAATCACGTTTGCAGGGCAGATTGCCCATCAATCCTGTATGTCATTCATAAATCTACTTAATTTTATCAAATAAAACATTTGATTTGTAAATATCACTGGAGAAAAAGACCATTCCTCAAATGTACCCTGTTTTGGTGATCGGCTTATACACGCATGTGTGTGTGTGTATGTGTGTGTGTGTGTGTGTGTAAATTCATTTTTGTTCAGACAGACAACGTTCACTGTGAATTTTAAAAGGATCTGTCGTGGAGAAGGGGGAAGAGAGGGGGGATGGGGTAAGGGAAATGGTGAAAAAAATGGGTTCCTTAAAGCAACACCGCATGTAGTGTAGCACCCCTATACGCTCAATGTGTCCGGGGACACAAATCTACCAATGTAGTCAGTTAGAACCCTAGTTCCCAAAAGCCCAAAGAGTTCAGGTTCCATCCCCCGTAGCAACCAACCAATCATATCTTCATCTACATCTACAGTCCTATATAACTGGGCAAACATTGATATGGGTCCATTTTTATTACGTGCGGAGCTTCATCTATCATAGGCCTATATCGTTTTGACTTAAAGGTAAGAGTACATGTGCGTTCTCACGCGGTTTGACAATAATCCGTTTGAGCAGCTGATTCTTTTTCTCCCCCAAACCCAGTGGGATCCCACTCTTCCAATTTATAATACAAATGGCTGTGTGTCATTTTACCGCTGCACTATCGAGAATCCACTTTCGTTTTTGCTATCGCGTATCCATTGCACTTGGTTAGTACCCCTGTGGTTCGAGCGAGCACAGAGGCATTATTACATTAGTACATGCCTCAATTGCCTGGATCTTCGATAGCAAAGCGGTAGACCAACAACACTACCGCTTTGTTATCATTCTTGTGTAAACCCCCACCCCCTCTCCTCCCCTTGTGATCCTCGTTGTGCGTCGAAGACAACTGTATTATATAAGGGAGGACAATATAAATATAAATTTCTTTGACGTTATTTCTCACAGCACCAGTTCAGGTGGTAAATACCCATCGTAGGTGTTGGGTTGGGATCGTTTCATACTAAGGCAGATGGGCATCATCATCATCATCATCATCATCATCATCATCATCATCATCATCAACATCATCATCATCATCATCATCATCATCATCATCATCATCATCATCGTCATTTTCTTCAGAGAATAATGAATGTCTTAAGCCGCACACTGATGAGCTTGAAATATATATCTATATAGAGTCTTGGCCTAGTTGAAATCATGACTTTTCTGACATCCCTTCTTCCCTCCTTCCTTCCCTCCTCCATTGTGGAAATACCCACCACAAGTTGAGGTGTGTGATTTTGGATCGCCTCAAGGTCATCGACAAGACAAGACAATACGACACAACACAATACAATACAACACACACAATACGCTACAACACAATACGATACAATACAACACAATACAATACAATACAACACAACACCATACGATACAATACAATACAACACAATACAATAAGATACAATACAATACCACACAATACAATACAATAAGATACAATACAATACAATAATCATCTATTTTCTAAAGCGCAAATTTCAACTGATTCTGCTCTAACTACTAAATAATATCACTACTACTACTACTACTACCACTACTACTACTACTACTAATTTTTTTATAGCGCAAACAATACAATACAATGCCTATCCTATCCTATCCCCGTAACTCGGAGGTCGTAGGGGCACCACAGATGATCGTTTAACCAGCATACTCCATCTTTCCCTGTCCTCAGCAACCCTGATTGTTTCGCTCAGTGTCAAACCAGTCCATTCTCGAATGTTGTCCTCCCACCTCTTTTTCGGTCTCCCTCTTCTTCTACCTCCTTGCACTGTGCCTTGCAGGATGGTCTTTGCAAGACCTGATGATCTGAATACAATGCACCGCAACACAACATAATTTTCCGATAAAAAGCGATGTCTAGAGCCGAAGCTGAAATTCTTGTCTTTTTTTTAGCGCTTACTAATTCGTGTATACAAATACAATACCATACAATACAGCCATACCATTCCAAGCGTGGACATTTTTATGCGCTGTACAAGTTGTCATTCATTTATTTATATAATGCAATACAATACGACAGAACCAAACCCAACCCAACACAACCCAACACAACAAACACCACATCACACACCTTTACGTTGTTGGTGATGTCAACCTACATTTTGATAATGATACGGAAACGTATTCCTAAACTATGAATAAATCCATGAGCGATCGGAATCTTGATCAGCTTGTTCGTGTGACGTCCTAGTGACGGTTGTTTGGTTGATAACCAATGCCCAAGAGCAAATCACTGATATTATGGTAGATGACACGTGCCTGTCTTATCACTATGTGATCTCCGTTGACTTGTGCTTAGCTAAGCCCAGTAGACCCAAGAGAACTGTTACTTCCCGAAAATTAAAGTTTATTGCTATTCCTGTCTTTCGCAATGAGGCTGCTGCTATTTGCTATTGGCTTACACAGACGACCCAGTGATTCACTACAATGAGAGTCTGAGGCGGCTGCTGGACCACCATGCGCCTTTAGTCACTCGTTGTAGGCCATCAGCGCCGTGGATGTCAGATGAAATCAAAGAGAAGCGCCGCCGAGCAGAGGGACAGTGCATGAAATATGTATGGTCTTACAGTTCATAGACACATTTTTTCTAATGAAAAGAACAATGTAAGTCGCATGGTTAGAGATGCCAAAGCTAAAATATACAGCAGACACACCCAGAGAGCTGTTCAAAGTCACATGAGAATTGTTGGATGAGGTTTCCCTCCCAGTGTTGCCCCCCTCCCCCCCCTGACCAGTTAGCAGAATCATTCAACTCTTTTCTTCATTGGCAAATTTGAGGAAATCCGCAATCGCATGTCAACTGCAGACTCTCAACCAAATGACAACCCGCCTTTTCATGGCTTAGAATTTTGCGAATTCACTAGCGTTTCACACGTGTATGTAACGAAGCTGATGCTCAGGATGCCTATTAAATCAAGTGATCTCGATCCTATCCCCGCTTCATTATTCTATGAATGCATTGATGAGCTTGTCCCTAAAATTATACAAATTATCAACAAATCTTTGGGTTCCGGTGTTGTCCCTCAGTCTTTTAAACATGCTTTTGTCAAGCCCTTGTTAAAAAAAAAAGGCAAACCTGGACCCCGAATGTCTGAAAAAGTATAGACCTGTGTATTATTTGCATTCCATGTCCAAGGTCTTAGAGCGGGTCGTTCTCGACCAGTTGCTAGTTCAACTTGAGTCCCTTGGCCTCTTGGAGCCCTTTCAGTTGGCATATCGGAAATGTCGGAGTTCCGAAACAGCGCTAGTTAGAGTAGTAAACGACTTTCTTTGCGCATCAGATACAGGTCTAGTGTCCATTTTGGTGCTCCTCGGCCTATCGGCAGCCTTTGACACCCTGGGTCATAATATTCTTGTCGCTAGGCTTTCCAAAACTTTTGGCTGTTCGGGTACTGTCCTTCGCTGGCCTCATACCTACATGAATGATCGAACTCGGGCTATGGTTGTAAACAGCACGGTTTCGGCTAACCATTTGTTGAAGTACGGAGTTTTGCAGGGATTCGTCTTAGGCCCAATGCTCTTCACCCTGTATTCCTTCCCACCGAGTCGTGTCATCAGCGGACCAGCATAGCTTTTGGAACTTTGGGACTTTGTCCTTTTATTAAACATTTATTTAGCGTATTACTTGCTTGCTGATGACACGCAGATGCATATTTCGGCCTTGCCTTCACAAGTTCCTCGACGTGCGACGGGCATGATTGCAGGTACGTCAGATTGGACAAATATAAAACGGAAGTCATTCAGAAAAGATCCCAGAACAGTCTGAACATAATTCAAGGTCTAGATTCTTTAACAGTGTGAAACTCACAGGTTCTATTTGTGGAACAGGACAGGAATCTTGGTGTGTTCCCTGACTCCACGCTGTCGTTCAACCTCACATCAATCAACTTTGCAAAGATCTGCATTTTCAGCTGCGCAAACTTGGTCAGTATATTTCCACAGAGTCAGCAAAAAAGCTAATGTGGGATTCCTTCTCTCCCGTCTGGTGTCCCGGATAATAAAATCGGCAAACTACAGCGTATTCAAAATACTGCTGCTAGGGTTGTGCTACGGAAGTCAAAGCGCGATTCTGCTGCAGAATTATTGCGTATTCTTTATTGGCTGCCTGTGAGGGCCAGAATAAAATACAAGGTGGCCACTCTGTGCCATCAACGTCTCTAAAGTGATGTTGCTCCATTGTACCTTCATCTGTTAGTCATTCCATATGTTTCGAGGAGATCACGGCGCTCTCACCACACATCTCTTCCTCGCTTCTCCCTTAAGACCTTTGGCATGAGGTTCTTTTCTGTGTTTGGATTCTCAGTGTGGAACTCCCTCCCTCTGAACCTTCGGCAGACAACATGCTTTGCCACTTTCAAAAAAGAATCTTAAAACGCATCGTTTTACAAAGTATCTTGATTAGGTACGTATACCCCCACACAAACACCCCCACCCCACCCCACCCTCCCTACTCTACTTTTTTAATTTAAATTACTGACTATATCTGTCAACTATTCTCTCTCTCTTTCTCTCACTCACTCTCTCTCTCTCTCTCTCTCTCTCTCTCTCTCTCTCTCTCTCTGTGTACAAGTAGTGTTCTTATTTTTTTTCAAATACTTAATACTTGCTTTTAATGTATGTTTCAGTTTGTGTGCATGTGTGTCTTGCACGCTTAGAACCTATATGTTATGTTTGTTAAAGCGCTTTATAAATAAAATTATTATTATTATTATTATTATTATTATTATTATTATTATTATTATTATTATTATTATTATTATTATTATTATTACATCACACCAAAGAACACAACTTTATTCTCCGAGTAAAACACAGACCACACAACAATGTCTCATGAGTTTCCGTTTCTTCACCATTGTGAGCAGGTCATCGTGTTGTCCAATGGCTTGTGTGATGGTCTGTCGGACTTCGTCGTTGGTGATGTGCTGGGTATAGGAAATGCCCAGAAGTCTTCTGTAGCACCTCATCTCCAGGTAGCTGAACCTGGCCGATGTTTACAGTCACCTGTCCACTATAAGCCTACTAGTCCGCTGGCAGGAGAGAGAGGGTGTATGTAAAGACACGGCCAGTCTTAGCCACGCAGTGTGTGGAAACAAAGCTGACGTTCCAGTCTACTGTTAGCTCTTACTCATGCATTTATGTATTACACCCTTCCACCCATTGTAGGAAATACCGACGGCAGGCGTACGTCGCTTCTCTCAAGGGCAGATAGCTGGACGACATCATTATTCACAGAGAGAGAGAGAGAGAGAGAGAGAGAGAGAGAGAGAGAGAGAGAGAGAGAGAGAGAGAGAGAGAGAGAGAGAGAGAGACAGACAGACAGACAGAGAGAGACAGACAGAGAGAGAGAGACAGAGAGAGAGAGACAGAGAGAGAGAGACAGAGAGAGAGAGACAGAGAGAGAGAGACAGAGAGAGAGAGACAGAGAGAGAGACAGAGAGAGAGAGACAGAGAGAGAGAGACAGAGAGAGAGACAGAGAGAGAGAGACAGAGAGAGAGACAGAGAGAGAGAGACAGAGAGAGAGAGACAGAGAGACAGAGACAGAGAGAGAGAGACAGAGAGAGAGAGACAGAGAGAGAGACAGAGAGAGAGAGACAGAGAGGGAGACAGAGAGAGAGAGACAGAGAGAGAGAGACAGAGAGAGAGACAGAGAGAGAGAGAGAGAGAGACAGACAGAGAGAGAGACAGAGAGAGAGACAGAGAGAGAGACAGAGAGAGAGACAGAGAGAGAGACAGAGAGAGAGACAGAGAGAGAGACAGAGAGAGAGACAGAGAGAGACAGAGAAAGACAGAGAAAGAGAGACAGAGACAGAGAGACAGAGACAGAGAGACAGAGACAGAGAGAGAAGTAAGAAGACGAGAAAAGAGGGGACGGGACAAAAGGAGAGAGAGAGAGGGAGAGAGAGAGAGGGAGAGAGAGAGACAGAGACAGAGAGACAGAGACACACAAAGAGAGAGAAAGACAGAGAGAGACAAAGACAAAGAGAGACAGAGACAGAGAGAGAGTATATCTTATCTCAAACGCCTACATGATTTTAAAAAAATGGTATAATTATTCTTCGTCCTTCACTGATTAATGTATAGCAATTGATACCCACCTCTCATTGTGGCAAAATCCAGAGCCGGCCCGTAGTTTTTCTGAATTGCATGACAGTCTGATCAGATGGGTGCCACCATAACGCCTAAAGAACGTATTTGTCCGTATATTCCTTG
>CM072519.1:53759988-53762488 GCA_036898135.1 Oncomelania hupensis | reverse complement strand
CACACTTGACCCTGAAGTCCAAGAAAGACTTGTCACGACAATGATCACAATAATTAAGAAGTTCCTGTGACAATGAAGTTGGAAAAGACTGTCACCATAATGATATCACACAATTAAAGTTCTTGTGACACTGAAGTCCCAGAAAGACTGCCACAATATCACAATACGAAGTTTCCTGTGGCACTGAAGTCCAAGAAAGACTGTAATCACAAATATGAAGTTGCTTCTGTGATATGTAACAGCACAGATGAAGTTGTTATGTATAATATTTCCAAACTTTATCACAGTTGAAACTAGTGTCTGTGAAGGTTGTCTCCGTCACAATACCACTATGAAGTTACTTCTATGATATTTAAAGCATCACAACTGAAAACTGTTTTCTATACAATAATAGTTCACAATAACATCACAGCTGGAACTAGCTTGTGTCTGTGACTCGAGTGAAGTTGTCAGTGTGACTGCCCGCAAGCCGCTTTAGTGACTCGCGATTATGAGAAGAGAACTCGTTGAAGTTCCGTGTCGTGTTGAGTGAAGTGGTCGGTCACATACAGTGCATGCTGCATAGCAGACGACATAAGAAGTGAGAGGGAGAGAGAGCAAGGGGGAAAAACGCATCAAATTATTTTAAGCCACAGACTGTCAGTGACTGTCCTACCACAGCAGTACGCGTTGCCTGTAGCAGCAAAAGGAAACCCGGATGTTCCTGTTTCCTCAACAGTCATTCTCAGCTGTTGGAGAGAGAGAGAGAGAGAGAGAGAGAGGGACGCGAACGTCTTGTGTCTCAAATCCTCGGTGTGCTTTTTGCGGTGTATTACAGCACCATATAATCTGCCTAGCTCGTACAAAGTTATATAGCTGTGTAAATTTAACCGAAAGAATAAGTTTGACTTTAATAAACAATATGAAGAGCGCTGTGGAATATCCCAGTTGTATCAATGGCCTTTCCTATCCTATCCTATCCTATAACTCTGAGGTCGTTGGGGCACCACAGATGATCGTTTAACCAGTGTAATAATAATAATAACGGATTTTTATGTAGCGGGTACTCCAGCCTATGACCAGACTCAAAACGCTTTACATAGTCATTACATGTAAATACATGCACATGATAAAACATCGCTTTTGCTACAATACACCAAAAGACGGAACAGTAAAGGTACAAACTATTTACAACTATGTACACAAATTACAAAAAAGACAGAAATAGACTATTTACAACTATGTACACAAATGACAAAAAAGACAGAAATAGAATAGCAAAAACCTATTCACAGCTAGTTAGGCCCAGGAGGAAAACAGTATAAATATTTACAGCCGTGTATACACTTACGGATCAGACAGAGACAAAAGAGGAGAGAATGGCAGCGGGGTACAAATCAGTCTGAATAATGCAGTTTGAAGAGGTGGGTTTTGAGGGCCTTTTTGAAGGCTTGTGTTGATTGTATGTTGCGGATATGGGAGGGAAGGGAATTCCACTGCTTAGGTGCGGAGTAAGCGAATGCACGTTGGCCGTATGTCTTAGTGCGGGTGACGAGAACCTTGAGTGTGCGAGTGTCAGCAGAAGATCTTAAAGTGCGTGAAGGGGAGTAGACAGACAGTAGATCAGCAAGGTAAGAAGGACAAGAATCTGTGAAGAAGTTGTGACAGAGAACAGAGAGTTTGTACTCTATGCGTGCTTGCACAGGAAGCGAGTGAAGGGAATGTAGTAGAGGTGTGATGTGATCGCGTTTCTTAGCTCGGAATACTAGTCTAGCTGCTGAGTTCTGAACCTTTTGTAGTTTGTCAATGATGTGTTTTGGGGAGCCAGCGAGGAGAGAGTTGCAATAGTCAAGACGAGAAAGGACGAGAGCGCAGACTAGGGTTTTGGTGGCAGTGACTGTAAGATAGTGGCGAAAGGAGCTGATTTGGCGTATGGCCGTGTATGCAGAGCGACAGACGTTGGAGATGTGGTTGGTGAGGGAGAGAATGTAGCCGAGATTTCTTGCTGAGGATGAGAACTGAATGTTTGTTGTCCCTACTGTAAGCGATGTTGGGAGAGGCGAGAGTGAGGAGGAGGTGTTGTGCTTGTGAATGAGGAGGGCTTCGGTTTTATCGTCATTAAGCTTAAGCTTGTTGAGTATCATCCATGACTTAATGTCTGTGATGCAGTTCTCCAAAGTCTTAACAGTGGAATTAATGAGAGAGGGGGCAGTGGATTTATAAAGTTGTGTGTCGTCTGCAAATGACTGACCCTCAACAGCATGCTTTCTAAGCAGGAGAAGCAGTGGCTTGGTGTACAGAGTGAATAACACCGGCCCTAAAACGGAACCCTGAGGCACGCCGCACACCAAGTCTGCTGTGCTGGAGAAACAGCCATCGACAGTGACTGCTTGTGATCTGTCAGAAAGATATGAGTGGAACCAAGCCAGGACCGAGCCAGAGATTCCAAAGTAGTGTTGAAGAGTGTTAAAGAGAATATGATGGTCGACTGTGTCAAAGGCGGCTGAGAGGTCTAATAAGG
>CM072519.1:53427488-53754988 GCA_036898135.1 Oncomelania hupensis | reverse complement strand
GGGGTATGATGAGAGGAAGTGAGAGAACGTGTGGTGAGACAAAGGAGTGGAGAGAGAGAGAGAGAGAGAGAGAGAGAGAGAGAGAGAGAGAGAGAGGGGGGGAATATAGAGTATCACTCCTCGGGCGCTGAGATTGCTCTGGGGTTACAGAAAGCTTTCGATTCCCCCCCCCATCCCCTCCCCTCCCCCCAAAATTGTTCACTCTAATGAGAGTGTACAACATCAGCCCTCACATTACTGAAGTCATCAAAAGCCTGTATGACAAGGCTACCAGTGCAGTCCTCCACAACAGCGCCATCGGGAACTGGTTTAGAACAACATTCGGCGTGCGTCAAGGATGTCTACTATCTCCAACACTCTTCAGCATCTTCCTAAAACGCATAATGTCAGACGCTCTTGCAGATCACGAAGACCCAGTCAGCATAGGGGGTAGATCAATCTCCAAACTCCGTTTTGCGGATGACATTGATGGATTGGCTGGAGAGGAACAAGAACTTGAACAGCTGGTACAGAGGCTTGACACCACCTCCAGAGCCTTTGGAATGGAAATAAGTGCAGAGAAGACCAAAGTGATGACCAACACCACCAATTGCATGAACATGGACATCGAAGTCCAAGGCTAATTGTCAACACAGTGCATAGCTTCAAATATTTAGGAGCCATTGTATCATCAATGGGTCCCGACAGGAAGACCTCTCCAGAATCTCACAAACAACTACTGCCCTGACAAGGTTGAAGCCCATTTGAAAAGACATAACCATCAGTCTATACTCCAAAGAAAGGCTGCTGTGCTCCCTTGTCTTCTCCATCTTCCTATACGCTTGCGAAACATGGACCCTCACATGAGACCTACAACGAAGAATACAAAGCATGGAGATGAGGTGCTACAGAAGACTTCTGGGCATTTCCAATACCCAGCACATCACCAACGACGAAGTCCGACAGATCATCACTAAAGCCATTGGACAACACGATGACATGCTCACAGTTGTGAAAAAACAGAAACTCCGATGGTATGGCCATGTCACCAGAGCATCAGGCCTTGCAAATACCATCATGCCAGGCACAGTGCAAGAAGGCAGAAGAAGAGGGAGACAGAAAAAGAGATGGGAGGACAACATTCGAGAATTGACTGGTTTGACACTGAGCGAAGCCATGAGGGGTGCCGAGGACAGAGAAAGATGGAGCACGCTGGTTAAACGACAATCTGTGGTGCCACAAAGACTTTCGAGTTATGGGATAGGATAGGATAGATAGGAAATTGTCCACTTCGCTGGTCTAGTGTATGCCTGAGAAATGCCAGTGTACCGTAAGCACACATACAGTAGCGCCTGCTTGTTCTCAGTCATGACCTCCTAATGTCACATCTGACCCCTAGATAATTTATATATAGCGAATGAAATTATACCAGAGATTTTAGAGCAGAGATTTTATAAAGGAGCCCCTACACAATCTCTAATAATACCCACTTCGATAACGTATTTCTCTGTCCTTGTCTCCGTCTGTCTGCCTCTCAGTTTCTCTCTCTCTCTCTCTCTCTCTCTCTCTCTCTCTCTCTCTCTCTCTCTCTCTCTCTCTCTCTCTCTCTCTCTCCCTTTCTTACAATTGTACTAATCCATAAGATGTTCTATCATACTGGTATAACATATTTATAAAGACATACAACAGACATGCTCCTATTTATACAAAACAAGTTAAATACTATTCTAAACCTATTGGCTAAACACTGAATTACAAGTCATTAATCTTAGAGACTATTTAAATAAATATGGTAATGAAAGTGAATATAAAAAACAAAAAAATGCAATAACTTCACTTAAGAGAAAGAAAATGAAAACATATCTTTACAATTTAATATCATTCAAAAACAATTCTAAGACGATTTAGAAAGCAATTAGTCATTTAACAAATAAATCACCTACATCTACAGTAATTAAAACTATCTCCCCTGATACATTCAATGTACAGTTTATCAAAACTTTTGATAGAATTATAATTGCTGACAAATCCAGAGAAAATAATCTACATAACTGAATTTTGTCAGTCTAGAAACATAAAGAAACCAAATCCTATATTCCTTTTTTGTCAAATAAATTTGTGTATAAAACACTAATAAACCTTAAGCAAACAAATTCAAGAGGAAACACCTTTTACAACACATTAACACTTAGTTACATAATTGGAGTTCTAAATTAATAACATTCATTAGATTGTTTTAAATACGTTGTGCGTGCATATGTGCACACCCACCGTGGTTGTGCTGGGGGTTTCAGTATAAATAGTATCCCCACTTTCTGGAAATTTAGTGCTTTAAATTCCCACTGTTGCTGTCTTTCTCCGTTGTTCTTTCTCATTCCTGCTCTGTTCTATCAATCTACTATACTATCTTCTTTTTCGCTAGACCAGTCACCTACCCTTTTTTCTTGAAAAATCTTCCCGGGACAATACTCCTCATTTGTGTATGAGATCTGTTGGACCAGCTTGGGAATGTTGGACGCTTTCTGCCAGATGGTCACTGGGGCTTCCTATGCTGTTATTATTTAGCAATGTAGGCATTTTATATGTATGTGTTTTGTTGATATTGTATAATGATGTTTGTATTCTATTTTGTTTTTGTAAACGGGGGTTCGATAAATTAGAGTATAGCCTCAGTGTCCCCTGCTTGGGATGTCTGTATTGTAAAGTGACCGGCTGGTAGATTGCCTTCAGTGTTACCACTAGGGTTGTTTCGGCAGATGTTTTATGCGGATCAGGGGTGAGTCCTCTTTCACTTCTCTGGTCCTGGTTTGGCTCGGAAGAGTCCGCTGGACCTAAAGCAATAACCATGTAATGTAATGCCTATGTGTACATGTATGTGTGTTTATGTGTGCACAGATCTTGATTGTAAGGCGCCAAAAATCAATGTATGTAGTGTTCATGCTCTCATGATTGTATTGTTACATTATGATGTTATTGTTATACAGTTTTTTTTTAAATACTAATTGTTATTGTTATAAAGCCCCAAGGGCAAGAAGTAAAAAAGCATACCCCATGCTTACTTTTTTTTTACCATTGTGAAATAAAATTTTTATGTTATGTTATCTTATCTTATCTCCTGCTTTGTTTTTTTTCTCTCTTTCTTTGTTTGTGTGTCTCTATTTCTGTCAGTCTGTTGGTGTGTCTGTCTGTTGGTTTATCTGTCTGTGTATCTGTCTCTCCCTCTCTGTCTCTCTCTCTGTCTCTCCCTCTCTGTCTCTCTCTGAATATTATAGACTTCTATGTGTGTGTATGTGTGTGTAGGTGTGTGTGGGTGTGGGTGTGCGCGCGCGTGTTTGTATTTGTGTTTGTGTGTTCGTGCGTCTGAGTCTCTGTCTCGCACTCTATTTTCTACTTGTCTGGATCTCGCAATCTAAGTAGGCCTACTCATGATTCAAATATCACCCTGAAGAGCCGTCTCGTCATTTTCTCTGTAAGGAATTTTTTTAAAAAGTAATTAATTCACACACTCACACACACACACGCACGTACGCACACACGCACGGACACACACACACAAACCCAACAAACCATTATATAGGTATAATTTTTTTGCGGGGGGGGAGGGGGGGGGGCGGGGGTACAAAAAAGGACTTATTATCTTTTGCCATCACAAGGCAGAATGAGATTGAGAGATCAATGGAGTCTGGGTAAGGAAGGCTTGTTCGGTAGATGACCCTACAGGAGATGATGAGATGAAGATTTATGGCATTTATGATAACCATAAAAGACGGAGAGAAATAAAATCGGCAAGTACGTCTTATAACGCTGCCATCCAGTCGGCAGTGAAGTCAAATATAGGGTGATATATACTGATAGTTCCTGTTGATTTTGCATTTTTTGTGGGGATGAGAAAACTGTGTTTGAAAACAGATCTCTTTGTCCAGTTCAATATTTTATTTATTATCTGTTCACACGATGGTGATTTTAGACACACACACCCACACCCACACACACACTAACACTAACACATAACCCTCACAATTGCTAATGCTCCCACACACATAAAAAAACACAATGTAACTTGAAATAATTAAATAAAACTTGTAACAAATTTTCCAACTGGCGACCTTACCAAAACACTAAAACATATATCTTCATGTGGATGATATAATATATTCTCCTTTGTTCGGCCATCATTATCTATCATGTAGCACGTGATATTTAATGAACGACCTTAATACAAGTGTTACGTAGAAACGCGCACGATAGTTCGTGTGTGACGCGCGTGATAGATCTGATCGTTTTATTTTGCAAAGCATGCAATAATAGAGTGTATTTACCTTTGATTTGATTTTGCGTTGTTATTAGATGAAGCTTTGTATAACGTTGATAATTTTAGTTGGTCGATATTATTTGAGAATTTTCTAGAGTTGGTTGTTTACTATCGATCGAAGCGTATGGATAATTCTAGTGGTAACTAAAGAAGCTTCCATCCCAAATAAGGTTGTATGACGTGAGACAGTGATGACGAAGTCTGTTCTGATTGGTTGTGGTGTGTCATGCTGGGGTATTCTCACCCTTTCTGGAGTGTAGAGAGACTATATATACAGTGCCGCACTGTTTCAAAAGGTGGTTGATAGTATTGAATAGTAAAGTTGAAAGTGAAAAGTTCAAAGTGGAAAAAACCCAATCGTATGCAGTTGTTGATGTACGCTGAATAAAGCTGGAAAATTTCATACGACGACTCCAGCCTTGTTGATGATTGAACGGGTTGCGTGGATAAACGAATCTGAGTTACACCTATCAGGATTCAAGCATCGGGGCTGAATCGACTACTGATAGAAAAAAACCAACATCGAGTGTAACAACAAGACATTGGAATAGTATATGATCTACAGAAATATTTGCAGAACAACCACAATTTATGCTTGAAGAGTGTTTAGTATTCCAAGCATTTAATCTTAGTTTGTAAATTAATTTCGATGTATTTCTGTTACACTTAAATTCAAAAGATACTTTAAATTTTTTTTCTATATAATATGGAAAATATTTCTTTACCAGAGAATTTTTTTTTAAAAATCTACCATTGTAGTAATGTGTACAAATAGTACTACCAGTATATTCTCTTTAAATGTTTTTAATAATTTAAACACCATTAAATTAATTTTATAGTCAAATATGTTTTACACACTATTTGTCCTTTTTGGCTCATCTTTACGTATGTTATAATATAATGAATCAAATGCTTTATCTCAAATTTAAAAAAATGAAACTCTAGTCTTGCAGCTTCAATCTTTTAGTGCATTAAAAAAAACTGCCTTTGAATCATCGCAAATTAGTATGGAGAACATTTTTAAAAATAAACATCCAATACACAGTTAAGAGCAATCAATATATCATATATAATTTAGATATAAAAATAATATATCGTTTTCTTAATAATAAGATCTTTTTATATTTAAGTCAAGAATACCAAAACCTGATCCAGTATCAGACGAATCAAGAACTCATCCATCACCAAATATTTTTAGGTGATTTGATTTTTTTTTAATGTGTGCTTTTACTTCAGTGAATTAACAAAATTGGGATTATCTTTATTATTAGTCTTACTATAATAAATATCAAACTATGCATTTGTGTGCTCCCATGATGCCATCATAGGAATTGCGAGTAACACCTGTATTGATCTAATATCAATACAACATTTTAAAAAAATAATATTACCAGTATAGTGTTTAATTGGTTGTAAATAATTCATATCCCCTGATCTCTTTTTTTGAAAATCAGATTGAGCATCAATATAAATTTATTCTTGACCATAATTAGGAACTGCTGTTTCTTATCACTTACTCTGATGTAGCTCCCCCATGGGGGTTCCGGGGGTTTCTGTATAAATAGTATCCCCACTTTCCGGAAATTTAGTGCTTTAATTTCCCACTGTCGCTGTCTTCCTCCCATGTTCTTTCTCATTCCTACTCTGTTCTATCAATCTATTATACTATCTTCTTCGCTAGACCAGTCACCTACCTTTTATCTTGAAAACTCTTCCAAAACCTCCTCATTTGTGTATGAGGACTGTTGGGTCAGCTTGGGAATATTGGACGCTTTCTGCCAAATGGTCTCTAGGGCTTCCTATTTATGATATTAATATTTAGCAATGTATGCATTTTATATGTATGTGTTTTGTTGATATTTTATAATGATGTTTATATTCTATTTTGTTTGTTTTTTTGTAAATGGGGGTTTGATAAATCAGAGTATAGCTTCAGCGTCCCTTGCTTGGGATGCCTTTATTGTAAAGTGACCGGCTGTTGGAGTTTCAGTGTTACCACTAGGGTTGTTTCGGCAGATCTTTAATACGTATCAGGGGTGAGTCCTCTTTCAAACAAGTTGCTGTCTTGATTTTGTGGTCCTGATTTGGCTCTGCTGGACCCTGTAAGCAATAACTAACTAACTAGCTTTGATGTAACTAATAATCATTGATGATTTAACGGTAAAATTCATGCTTCCTGATAGGTTTTCTTGGGATCAGAGTGTACTGAAACACATAAAGATATTTCAACAACTCTGCTATCAGTGCTTTGCATTTTTCAACAAAGAAATTGTTGCATGCAGAAAAGTATACTTCCTGACTGTATATAAATTTTGAGAGTACCAAATATATCGATAAATGTAATAAAGACTTTGTATCCTGTTCCCATGGTTGCATACTTATAATTTTTTTAAATAGTAAATTTTAAGGATTCTCTAGCTTTGGTCAGTAAATTTTCAATATGAATTCTCAAAATTTAACTTCACTATTAAGTGTACTCCCCAAAATCTCCCTGTTTCTTTATTTTTTTAAACATTAATATACGTAAAATCGTCATCCTCGATGTCATCATCATCATCATCATCTTGTCCTTCATCATCATCATCATCATCATCATCATCATCATCATCATCATCATCATCATCATCATCTTGTTCATCTTCATCATCATCATCATCATCATCATCATCATCATCATCATCATCATCGTTGTCGTCGTTGCCGTTCATCATCGTTGTCGTCGCTGCCGTCGCCGTCCTTCTCATCTATGCCTTGGCTAAATCAACACATAAATGGAAGCTAATGTCCGGTAGGAATTAATGACTAATTTGACAAATAAAAAATATAACCACGTACGTGCAACCAAATAGTCTCATTTGTGTGTGAGGTCTGTTAGATCAGCTTGGGAATATTGGACGCTTTCTGCCAAATGGTCACTATGATATTATTATTTAGCAATGTAGGCATTTCATATGTACGTACGTGCTTTGTTGATATTTTATAATGATGTTTGTATTCCATTTTGTTTTTGTAAACGGGGGTTCGATAAATTAGAGTATAGCCTCAGCGTCCCTTGCGTACGCGTGGGTGCCTTTATTATAAAGTGACCGGCTGGTGGAGTGCCTTCGGTGTTACCACTAGGGTTGTTTCAGCAGATCTTGTATACGGATCAGGGGTGAGTTCTCTTTCAGCCAAGTTGTGGTCCTGGTTCGGCTCTTTGCAGTCCGCTGGACCCTGTAAGCAATGAATAACTAACTAACTAATCAAATAGAACATGATTGGGAAAACTAGGTTGATTTAAAGATAGAGGTGACCCCGTAACCTTTCGGTCGTTGGGGAGGAAAGCATTTGTGACATCCCTTTTTCTCTAGGCCAGCTTAATGAGGGCGGTGTTTATCTCCCTTTCCCTCGCTGCTTTACCTTCCCCGGGTCTAAACAGACTCAGGTACCCATTTACAGCTGGGTGGACAAGGGTGTGTCGCGCGCTTGTTTCGATCTTTTTGTGTCATTGGGTGGTTGCCGTCCAAGCATAGCCACCCATCCAAGCAGGCTTACTAACTCGTCCCGACGTTGCTTAACACCAAACATTGCTAGCGTGTGTTCAAACCACTACACTACGATTAGGTAAGCAATTTACGTTGCTGCAGTATTTAGTTCTCGTAGGATTATTTTTTTTAATAGTCTGTAGGCTTATAGGGCACTGTTTGACGCAGCGATTTTTGCGTTACTCGGCAGTCTTCTTATTCAGGGCAGTAAAAGATACCAAAGCTTCTTCGATCTCTGAAACCAATTTTTTTTTTGTTCTTGAAACCAAAGCGCGAAAGGAGAACAAACGGTTTATAAATGTCACACGCGATAGATCCTTCCTATCCTATCCTATCCCGTAACTCGGAGGTCGTAGGGTCACCACAGATTATCGTTTAACCAGCGTACTCCATCTTTCCCTGTCGTCAGCAACCCTGATTGATTCGCTCAGTGTCAAACCAGTCCATTCTCGAATGTTGTCCTCCCACCTCTTTTTCGGTTTCCCTCTTCTTCTACCTCCTTGCACAGTGCCTTGCAGGATGGTCTTTGCAAGACTTGATGATCTGGTGACGTGGCCATACCATCGGAGATAGATCCCCACCTTTCATAAGGTTCAACTGTAGTGTAAAGTGGTAGATTTTCTGCAGCAGCAACTCCAGCATTCAAAACCATAATTTTGAGAGTGTAGCCACTCGTCTGCTATAATGCGCGCACTATGGTGTTGAAATTAATTATGTTTCAATTGTATAAGACTTGCGCGTGCGTTAATAAAACAACCAAACAAAAAATATTAGCTATCCTGATCAGACCAAAAAAGACAGCTTATACCACTCTTTACTGGCGTGTTTAGTGGCGGCGGAAAACAGGTGTTGGTGCGACCAATAAATCTGCATGGCAAGACTATATATTAAATATCTCGGTAGTTTCTGAAAACGGAGAGAGACAGTTTTGCCTGCCTAAGTTTCATCTTGTGTGCTGAAAGAAAGCACTGGAAGATGAAGAGTAAACCGAGCTAGAACTGGAAACAGACTGGTAAATGTAAGTGCCGAAGGAACTTTGGAACTTTGTCCTTTTATTTGCAAAATCACATATAATTAAAGCATGAAACAAGGCTCATAGCCCAGGGGGCATTTTAGCCAAAAAAGGGGGAATTGGGGGGATGGGGAATTACATTTAAAAAAAAACAATGAACGGCACAAAAAAAGCTGCTCCATAGGCATCACAAGATAAACCTCTGAAATGTCAAACACCCGTTTTAAGTTTTATGTTGGGTCAACATGGAAAGAAAAATGTACAGCATTTCATGGTTCACAAAATAAGACAAAAGGGAATGCACAATATATAAATAGTGACATAACTCAAACTGCAATAAAGCGGCTTAAATTTAGCAACCTGCTCTTTGATTCAATATTCGTCCAAACAAGAAAATAGAAGTTTGACATAAAATTAAAAGAGAACTGTGCGTCACTATTGGAAAAGTGAAAAAATAATCCCTAAAAAACGGCTCAAATCAGACAATCTGCGTTTAGATTTAGAGTTCAATAACTGATTTAACTTATAGGCATTCGGGTGATTCCTGAAGTATTGAGGTATTAAAGAAAGTCTGTTAACAACCAACACAGAATTTGTACATCTGATTGCCGAATTGTCATCTTGACATTTGGACGACCTGATGCTCACTCGCGGATACAGAAACCAGGATGCCAAGATCTCGAAAGATAATAATAATAAAAATATTAATAATAATAATAATAATAATAATAATAATAATAATAATAATAATAATAATAATAATAATAATAATAATAATAATAATAATAATAATAATAATAATAATAATAATAAAGGATGTGATCACACGCTTTATCTTCAAACTCAAAGCTTTGCAATCTCAAGAGATAACTAGTAAGCCAACATAAGGCAGAAGAGAACTCAAATTTTCATTTTTGTAAATTAGAATGATTGCCTCCAATACCATGATTGAAGGTAGGGAGTAAACCGGAGTACCCGTAGAAAACCCTCGGTGTCCTGAAAAGTCTCGTACCTAATTGACGTAAGTTCGTCCCAGGCAAGGTTCGAACCCGCGTACTTTGTCACAAGACAGTGGCCAGCTCCAGAATACCTGCACCTGTTCACAATGATGCCTTTGTGCAAGAACACATCCATTGGTTTGAAGTCTCCGATACTCGGGCTGCAATAATGAACAATGTCGGTGGCACGAAGTCTCGAAGCAGCATTATAGAATCACGCGCGTGTCCCACGCTAAGCAAACAATAGCTGCCTCGTTGCCTTTAAAGTCCGTCTGAGACCACGATCAAAAGTGTGCACCCACGCAAAAATAAAAGAGAAAAATAAAAACAATTAAATGATTACATTAAAAACAACAACAACAACAATAATAACAAAACATATTAAACTGTTTAATTTTCACTAAGAGGTGTACCATTTGCTCATTGATCGATTCTACTATGTCCCCGCTCCCTGTCCCACCTTTATTCCCCACCCACCACCACTCCCTTTCTCCCCATCCTCCCCCGTTGGGGTGCCGGGGGTTTCAGTATAAATAGTATCCCCACTTTCTGGAAATTTAGTGCTTTAAATTACCACTGTCGCTGTCTTTCTCATTTGCTCTTTCTCATTCCTGTTCTGTTCTATCAATCTGCTATACTATATCTTCTTCTTCGCTAGACCAGTCATCTACCTTTTTTCTTGAAAACTCTTCCGGGACAAGACTCCTTATTTGTGTGTGAGGTCTGTTGGATCAGCTTGGGAATATTGGACGCTTTCTGCCCGGTGGTCACTAGGGCTTCCTATGATGTTATTATTTAGCAATGTAGGCATTTTATATGTATGTGTTTTGTTGATAATTTGTAATGATGTTTGTGTTCTATTTTGTTTTTGTAAACGGGGGTTCGATAAATTAGAGTGCAGCCTCAGCGTCCCCTGCGTGGGATGTCTTTATTGTAAAGTGACTGGCTGGCGGAGAGCTTTCAGTTTTACCACTAGGGTTGTTTCAGCAGATCTTTCATGCGGATCGGGGGTTGTCCGGTCCTGATTTGGCTCGGAAGAGTCAGCTGGACCTAAAGCAATAATCATGTAATGTAATGTAATTCTCCCCACCCGCCCCTCTCCATTCCCCCCCCCCCCCCCCCAAAAAAAAAAAATTTAATCTAAACTTCTGTGTCCGACCAGTCAAAAGGTTGCCTGCTACATTATATATTACAGGCACTCGGAGAAACTTACCGCCCGTAAAACCTATTTCCCTCTCCCTCTTTCCTCCCTCCACCCACCCACCCACCAAAAACAAACAAACAAACAAACAAACAAACAAACAAACAAAATAAATAAATAAAAATAAATAAACGCTGTGAGCACGCCTCCGGGTGTAGAAGTTGGTTCTTTTTTTTTTTTTTTTTTTTTTTTTGGGGGGGGGGAGGAAGGAAAAGGGGGGAGGCGCTGTATAAGTTGTCATTCATTCAGTCATCCACAAGAAGGCAAAACCCTTACCTTGGAGTGTAATTCTGTGCGGGACTCGACGCAATTACAGTTTTAGCACCGCCGCTTTCCTGTGCGACGGTCTTTCTTTGGGTAGATTATAGTCCCCAACACATCAGCGTATAGTATAGGGGACTAATGTGACGGTCTTTCTTTCTTTGGATAGATTATAGTCCCCAACACATCAGCGTATAGTATAGGGGACTAATGCGACGGTCTTTCTTTCTTTGGGTAGATTATAGTCCCCAACACATCAGCGTATAGTATAGGGGACTAATGCGACGGTCTTTCTTTCTTTGGGTAGATTATAGTCCCCAACACATCAGCGTATAGTATAGGGGACTATTGCGACGGTCTTTCTTTCTTTGGGTAGATTATAGTCCCCAACACATCAGCGTATAGTATAGGGGACTAATGCGACGGTCTTTCTTTCTTTGGGTAGATTATAGTCCCCAACACATCAGCGTATAGTATAGGGGACTAATGCGACGGTCTTTCTTTCTTTGGGTAGATTATAGTCCCCAACACATCAGCGTATAGTATAGGGGACTAATACGACGGTCTTTCTTTCTTTGGGTAGATTATAGTCCCCAACACATCAGCGTATAGTATAGGGGACTAATACGACGGTCTTTCTTTCTTTGGGTAGATTATAGTCCCCAACACATCAGCGTATAGTATAGGGGACTAATGCGACGGTCTTTCTTTCTTTGGGTAGATTATAGTCCCCAACACATCAGCGTATAGTATAGGGGACTAATACGACGGTCTTTCTTTCTTTGGGTAGATTATAGTCCCCAACACATCAGCGTATAGTATAGGGGACTAATGCGACGGTCTTTCTTTCTTTGGGTAGATTATAGTCCCCAACACATCAGCGTATAGTATAGGGGACTAATGCGACGGTCTTTCTTTCTTTGGGTAGATTATAGTCCCCAACACATCAGCGTATAGTATAGGGGACTAATACGACGGTCTTTCTTTCTTTGGGTAGATTATAGTCCCCAACACATCAGCGTATAGTATAGGGGACTAATACGACGGTCTTTCTTTCTTTGGGTAGATTATAGTCCCCAACACATCAGCGTATAGTATAGGGGACTAATGCGACGGTCTTTCTTTCTTTGGGTAGATTATAGTCCCCAACACATCAGCGTATAGTATAGGGGACTAATACGACGGTCTTTCTTTCTTTGGGTAGATTATAGTCCCCAACACATCAGCGTATAGTATAGGGGACTAATGCGACGGTCTTTCTTTCTTTGGGTAGATTATAGTCCCCAACACATCAGCGTATAGTATAGGGGACTAATGCGACGGTCTTTCTTTCTTTGGGTAGATTATAGTCCCCAACACATCAGCGTATAGTATAGGGGACTAATACGACGGTCTTTCTTTCTTTGGGTAGATTATAGTCCCCAACACATCAGCGTATAGTATAGGGGACTAATACGACGGTCTTTCTTTCTTTGGGTAGATTATAGTCCCCAACACATCAGCGTATAGTATAGGGGACTAATGCGACGGTCTTTCTTTCTTTGGGTAGATTATAGTCCCCAACACATCAGCGTATAGTATAGGGGACTAATACGACGGTCTTTCTTTCTTTGGGTAGATTATAGTCCCCAACACATCAGCGTATAGTATAGGGGACTAATACGACGGTCTTTCTTTCTTTGGGTAGATTATAGTCCCCAACACATCAGCGTATAGTATAGGGGACTAATGCGACGGTCTTTCTTTCTTTGGGTAGATTATAGTCCCCAACACATCAGCGTATAGTATAGGGGACTAATGCGACGGTCTTTCTTTCTTTGGGTAGATTATAGTCCCCAACACATCATCGTATAGTATAGGGGACTAATGCGACGGTCTTTCTTTCTTTGGGTAGATTATAGTCCCCAACACATCAGCGTATAGTATAGGGGACTAATGCGACGGTCTTTCTTTCTTTGGGTAGATTATAGTCCCCAACACATCAGCGTATAGTATAGGGGACTAATGCGACGGTCTTTCTTTTTTGGGTAGATTATAGTCCCCAACACATCAGCGTATAGTATAGGGGACTAATGCGACGGTCTTTTTTTTGGGTAGATTATAGTCCCCAACACATCAGCGTATAGTATAGGGGACTAATGCGACGGTCTTTCTTTGTTTGGATAGATTATAGTCCCCAACACATCAGCGTATAGTATAGGGGACTAATACGACGGTCTTTATTTCTTTGGGTAGATTATAGTCCCCAACACATCAGCGTATAGTATAGGGGACTAATGCGACGGTCTTTCTTTCTTTGGGTAGATTATAGTCCCCAACACATCAGCGTATAGTATAGGGGACTAATGCGACGGTCTTTCTTTCTTTGGGTAGATTATAGTCCCCAACACATCAGCGTATAGTATAGGGGACTAATGCGACGGTCTTTCTTTCTTTGGGTAGATTATAGTCCCCAACACATCAGCGTATAGTATAGGGGACTAATGCGACGGTCTTTCTTTGTTTGGGTAGATTATAGTCCCCAACACATCAGCGTATAGTATAGGGGACTAATGCGACGGTCTCTACGCGACTGGGTTCTTGGCCTGTTTTGTATTTTGACTGCGTACATTACTTTTTTTTTGGTGGGGGTGGGGGGTTGGGGATGGTGGGTGGGTGTATCCAATTATGACACAAAAACTCGCGAAATGACATTATACATGGATATTTATGTCCTTTATTTTAGCTGCGTATACGGTTATTTGAACGCTTTGACCTCACAAATGGGGTTTTTATAACCCCTTCTATACGCGTTCGTGCTAACTTGTGTAAAGGTTTGACAGAAGAAAAAAAGATTTCAAACTCACTTTAATTCCTGCGGCCTTCGTTTTCTCCAACCTCTACCGACCAGCATTGTTAAGAGACTGGCAGGAGGCCCGACATTCAATAAGCACGTGAAGTGTTAAGCTAATGTGTAGCTGTCATCTGTAAAATATTAATTTGTGATGATTATAACGTTCTATAATTATAACCAACGAGATTCTTGAAGGTGATTTTTTTTAAAATGGTATTTCGCTTTCAGCAGTTACGAAGCAATCATACACACTGATGAATGTCATCGTCGTCATAATCATCATCATCATCATGTTGTTGTTGTTAGTGGTCCTGATTTGTCAATTATGACACGACATCGAGGGAGGGGTAGAAATATGGTGGTGAGAGAAGGTATTTGTGGGCAGTCTATGCTGCTCTCTGTGCAGCTTACGTTGTAGGCTTTCCCAAGAGAGAGCCGGATTATTCTGGTCTGCCATACATGAAGCTCAGATTATGTGTAAACGGAGGTCTTTAAAAATTAAATCAACTCTATCTGTCCTTAAAGACCCTCACCTAAAATCTTCCTAATCTCATCAAATTGCTGAAACCCCAGCAGTCCATTCGAGATAATATAGGATCTGGATGATTAAGGTGATCAACGTAAGAAACTCCTCAACCGGTTGTAGCGCCATGCATGGCGAAATTAACTTGATTCTGAAAGAACTGCATGCCACCATTGTTTAGCCATTGGTTAACTAAAAAAAAATCATTCGTTAGGTCTGGGTTAAGGTAACGATGAAAAATATTAATAGGGTTAGTTCAAAATGAAGTTTGGGGGTCACAGCTATAGTAAGTTTGATTAGATTAACTGATTTTTCATAATGTTAAGGTGTGCTTTTGTCACAAAGAAAGGGGTTGGGGGGATGGAGGGTAAGCTACTAATCTCTAGCACTGCATTGCCTCCCTTGTTTAGGCCAATATTGTGATGACATTCAAGAGACTAGAGCTGGAGAGACTAAATAAATGAAAGACAGTCAAAGTGCAGACGAGAAAGATTGAAGGCTACACTAGTTGAGAAATTCAAACAAGGGCCAGTCCAGATAGGTACAATTTCTAACTAGGAACTTTTATTAAATCAAATTGGGTCGTCTGAGTTGAGTAATTCTAAGAGTGAGTCATTGGATATTGTCCGTATTGGTAGGGAGTAGCTTGGAGATATTCTGGGTTGACGATTTCAGGGGTACTAGTGCTACTGAGGACTGCTATCATCACAGGGCAGGAGTGTATCTGGATTGTCCAGAGTACTTCCAGATAATCAGCGAGTGGTGATGCTCGTAGGGCTAGAACTTAGCTCGGATTTCGAAGGCGGTGGTTGGTCCAGGATAGTCTGGGTGGTCAGTTGACCAGGGTTGGCGTGGCGTCAGTGGCAATGCGGGTCAGTCGGTCACTCTATTGAATAATGACCGGTGGGGCGATCCTGGTTTGAAGATACAGGCGTGGGTTTCAGCTTACGTTGCTAGCTGTCTGGGGATGAGGAAATTCAGTGAGACGCTTCTCGTTGACTCCCTGGGTTGTCAGGGGCCTGCAGCGGGTCAGCGACTTAAAGCTGGTACAGGGGTGAGGAATACGCCCTGACAGGAGCCCGTCTGTAACGCAATACAGACTCTGTATCAGCTGGGGATAGGTGTATTCTGGGTTCAGCGCCTGTTGGCGCATGTGCCCATTCAGATTTCAAATTGGTTGAACCGGCCAAGGTTTAGCCGGTGCATACCAACAATCCAACAATTGCAACCAGGTTTATGGGGCCATTGTGGAGCTTACTGGCAGCCGCTAATATGTGATACCTTCGGCGCCTTAAGATGGGGTAGCGTACAACAGGGGCAAATATTTATACAGTGGGAGCATGGAGAAAAGCAAATGGAGTAGATACAGGACAAAGGGGTTCTAGGCCAGGGGCTTTAATCTATGTGGAGGGACACCATGGCATGGGATATTTACGCATGGGCTAACGGGGAGCATACAAGTATAAATTCAAATCATGGCATGAGTCATATACAAGGCGGATAATATATACAAGGTAATAATGCATGTCACAGCAACACATCAAGACAAGACTATAAACACGAACGTACATATCGACAGGACATACGAACATGTTGGGCGAACGACGGGTGATGGGTATGCTACATGACAAAGAGTAAGTTTCCTCTCTTACCTTGACTAAGACGGGTCGAAGCACCAGAGTACTGCCGTAGCTCAGAGGTCGCCAGTTGATGGGGACGTGTCCAGGACAGATTGTTGTGGCTTCGAAGTTTCGTGGCTTGCGACTGACCACGGGTCTAGCTGTGTGCCAGGTTTTAAGGTGATCCCCGAGGGGCGGGGCTTAGGCGAGTTAGCCAGCGAGCGTGTTAGGGGCGACTGGATGTGTGGAAGGAATGAGTGTGCTGCCTGCCTCAGGGCTCGATTGTCCGCCTCGTCACAGAGGCCCCCCCAAGGAAAAAGGCGAGGTCCTAGGCCTCGACTGAGATGCGGCCAATCAGCTCTGAGGTCAGCTGCGGGATGCGAAGATGGGTGCGATGATCCGGGTGATGCGGGGCGATGCGGGGTTCCTGGTAGTAGATGGCGGATGCCCAAGGCTGGGGTCCGCGGAGCTGCCGGGTCTCGGCTACGGTTAGTGGGCGGCGGCGGGTATGAAGGCTGGGGCGTCGGCCCTCAGTGGGGACTCGACGGAGTCTGCTGCGGGGTGGCGGCTAAGGAAGTCCGCGCCGTGGTTATCTTTTCCTGGGATGTGCTCCAGCTGGAAAGAGTATGCTTGGAGCAGCAGAGCCCACCTCATCAGCCGGGCGTTGAGTGATTTGGACGTCGCCAGGAAAGAAAGCGGCTGATGGTCTACTTGGACAGTGAAGTGTGAGCCGTAGAGGTACAGCTGGAACTTCTGGACTGCCCAGACGAGGGCGAGACACTCCTTCTCCGACGTGGCGTAATTCTGTTCAGCCGGCTTTAGCTTCCGGCTGGCGTACGCGACGGGGAAGAGCGTCGGGGCGTCCGCGGAGTCTCGTTGGAGAAGAACGGCTCCGATGCCTACGTCGCTGGCGTCCGTGCGCAGGACGAAGGGCTGTCCGTGGTTGGGTAGTCGCAGGACTGGCTGCGACGTCAGTTTGTCCTTGAGCTCCTGGAAGGCAGCTTCACACTGCGGGGTCCAGAGGACTCGGTCTGGTGCGGTTTTGCGTGTTAGGCTGGATAGTGGCGCGGCAATCCCATTGTATCCTGGTACGAACTTCTGGTAGAAGCCACTCAGTCCCAGGAAGGACTGGACATCCTTCTTGGTCTTGGGGCGGGGCGCGTCTCGAAGGCGCTGGACAGTCTTTTCCAGAGGCCGGAGCTGTCCATGGCTGATGGTGTGGCCAAGGAATTCCAGCTCCTGGTATCCGAACTGGCATTTGGTCGGCCGGGCAGTGAGGCCAGCTTCTTTGAGGCGGCGCAAGAGTTGGCGCACCACTCGCAGGTGCTCCTCCCATGTCTCCGTGGCGACGAGTATGTCATCCATAAAAGAGTGTATGGACGGACAGTGGAGGGGGTCCAACAGCTTCCGCATCATCGTGCTGAATATGCTTGGGGCATTGTGTAGACCAAACGGCAGAACGTTAAACTCATAGTGGCCGTCCATCGTGCTGAAGGCCAGGTACTGGCGGGATGAAGGGTGCACGGGGATCTGGTAAAAGCCCTTGCTCAGATCCACTCTGGAGAAATATCTGGCGGACTGTAGCTTCGCGAACAAGTCCGTCGGGTCGGACAGGGGTCCGGGTACGAACTGTGTTACGAGATTCAACTGCCGGAAGTCGATGCAGAGGCGATGTTCTCCGCTGGGCTTCCGTGATAGCACTATACCTGCGCTGTAGGGGGAACGGGAGGGAGCGATGACTCCGGCTTGTAGCAGAGCCTCTACTTCTGTCCTTACTACCTGCTGCTGGGATAGCGGGACGGGGTATGGTTTCTGGCGGACGGGTGTGGGGTCCGTCAGGGTTAGTTGGACTTCTTCTAGGTCCGTCCTCCCAGGTATGTCGGTGAGGACTTCCCTGTACTCGGCTACGATGGCGCGTAGTTGGCGTTGCTGGCCGGCGGGGAGTGAGGGGTCCAGAGATACGTCCCGGAAGGATTCCTTCCCTTGTAGCGGAAATTCGGCGACGCCGGTCTCTGTACCATCCACCTCGACGGCCAGCGCGACCGTGAGTAGCGAGTGTGTGTCCGGGGCGGGTGCGGGTTGCTCCAGGTACCGCTTGAGCAAGTTGATGTGGTGGGTCCTGGGCTTTCCGCCTACCTCGATGCGATAAGTGGTACGTGAGAGCTTCTCCAGCACCGGGTAGGGTCCTTGCCAAGCTATGTCTAGCTTGTTCGTGCCGCTGGGGAGAAGTAGTAGGACCTGGTCTCCTACCTGCAGTTCTCGGTCGCGGGCGCGGCGATTATGGTAGCGGGCTTGTCTCTCTCTCGCCTTCTTCAGGTTGGCGGAGGCGGCTTTCCATGTGGCCTTGAGAGTTTCCTGGAGCTTGGTGACGTATTTCGTGGCGTCGACCGGTGCCTCGTCCAGTTTGGCGTCGGTCCAGCTACGTCGTAGGGCGGCTAGGGGTCCAGAAAGGGGTCTCCCAAAAAGCAACGTGGAAGGCGTGTATCCGGTGGAGGTGTGCGGGGTCTCTCGATACGCGAAGAGCGCTGACGTGACGTAGGTGTCCCACGCTTCCGGTTGTTCGTCGGCGATCTTGCGGATGATCGAGATGAGAGTCCCGTTCAGGCGCTCGACCTGTCCGTTGCTGGCGGGGTGGTAGGGTGGAGTACGGATATGACGAATGCGGAGTAGATGGAAAACTTCCTGCATGAGTTTTCCGGTGAACTGGGACCCGTTGTCGGTCAAGATGTTGTCCGGGAATCCGACTCGTGTGAATATCGTGACGAGCGCGTCGGCGACTCGGGCGGCGTCAATCTTCGGCAGTGGAACGGCCTCACACCACATAGAGCAAGCGTCGACAAGGGTAAGCAGATACTGGTTCCGCTTCTTGGTCCGCGGAAGGGGTCCTACTATGTCGACGGCCACTCGTTGGAAGGGCGTTCCGACGACGACGGTGGGGCTGATGGTAACCGGCACGGTGTGGTGGCGGGGCGAGTATCGTTGGCACTGGCGACAGGACTTGACGTAGCGCTTCACGTCTTCGGTCATCCCGGGCCAGTGGTACTGAGCGCTGATCCGTAGGGTGGTTGCTCCTATGCCCATATGTCCACTTAGGGGCATGCTGTGGCCAAGTTCCAGGACTTGGGGGCGAAGGGTCGCAGGTACGACGAGTTGCGAATGGTCGTCCTTCTGACGGAAAAGGAGTCCGTCCTCGACGAAAAAGTCCCCGGACTTGGGTGGAGTGCGTGCGGCGGGAAGCTTTCCGTAGCACTTGCGGAGGGTGACGTCGTCTTCTTGGGCCTTCCGGATCTGTTCTGGCATCTGGTTGGGTATCGGGGGTGGTGTCGCGGCTGTTTTCGCCTGGGCGCGCGTCTGGACGGCGGCCATCGACTCCACAGGCTGGGGCGGCATACCCAAGAATACGTACCGGCATCCTAAGATCAAGTCATACAGGGGCTGGTCCATCACGGCCGCTTGAATGGTTCCCGTGACGTATCGGCTGGTGACTTTGATCCGGGCTATAGGGAGCGTGGTGCTGGGTTGTGACGCGTCGGCCAACTTCAGGGTGATCGTTTCGCCGGTCAGGTCTTGTTCCCTGATGAGCGAGCGGCGGACGACGGCGTCGAAGGTGAGTCCAGTGTCGTATAGACAGTGGGCAGGGTGATCGTTGACAGTCACCTGCTCGGTGACGGCCGGTCGGTCGGTGGGAGTGACGACGGGGGTTACCGGGTTCCCGTCGGGGGTGACTTGGCGTAGGGCCAATACCGTTCCTTGTTTGCGACGCTGGTCGCTGATGCGGCGGAAACACTTCTCGCGGGTGTGTCCTCGGCGCTGGCAGTAGCCGCAGTAGAGCTCTGAGCTCCGCTTCCCAGGCTCTGCTCCGGGGTTTGGGCGTCCTTTAGGCGGGGGTGGACGGTGATTCGCTGGTGGGACGGGCCGGCGAGGCTGGTGGCGGGTATCTGGTGACGAGGGCGCGGGGGGATCCCGGCGAGGCTGTCTGTCGTCGGGGTGGGCGGTGAGATAGCGGTCCGCGACGATGATAAGGTCCTCTAGTCGGGCGGCTCCCTGTTCGGCGGCGAAAGTCCGAAGTTCCGCTGGCATTGTCCCTCGGAGTTGCTCGGCTAGCATCAATTCGAGCAGTCCGTCGTACGTTTTAGGTTCGTCCGTCTGCTCTATCCATTTGTCCCGTAGAGTGGCTAGCCGGTCGGCGAATTGCGTAAACTTCTCCCCCTTCTCTCTCCGGGAGTTCCGGAAGTTCTTGCGGTAGTGCTCACCTGAGAGCTCAAATCCATGCAGTAGAGCTTTCTTGAGGGCGGGGTAGTCGTTCTCCTCGGAAGTCGGCGTCTTGGCCAGAATTTCATAGGCCTTCCCCTTAAGGCCATGACTAAGCTTGCGGTACCAGTACTGGGGGTCGAGGCTGTTTTCTACCGCGACTCTCTCGAATCGGGCGAGATAAACTTCGATCGATTCGTCTCGTTCGACGAATGGGTCCAGGGGGAAGTTCATCCCCGGAATCGGCGGGGGGATTGCGGATATTCCTGCGCTGGCGGTGAAGCTGGGGGCGATGAGTGAGAAGTCTTCGCTCGCGGGCGATGCGATACCTAGCTCGCGGCGATCGCGCTCAAGCTGGAAGAGTGCTTGGCGCCGTTCAAGTTCCTTGTCCTTCCTCCTCTCCTCAAGTGCCGCGACCCTCTCGTCCTCCTCCTTCTTCCGTGCGGCGGCCCTCTCCTCCTCTGCAATCCTATCCTTCGCCTCCTCTCTTCTCCGCTCGGCGGCTCTCTCCTCCTCGGCAACCCTTCGAGCGGCGGCTTTCTCCTCCTCTGCTATCTTCCGCGCGGCGGCTCTTTCTTCCGCGGCGATACGCTCTTTCTCCTCCTCTTTCTTCCGGGCGGCGGCCCGTTCTTCCGCGGCGATACGCTCCTTCTCCTCCTCTTTCTTAGCCTCTCGCTCCTTAGCCCTCTCCTCCCTCTTCAACTTTTCCTCGGCCACGTCCGCATCTACGTTGGCCAGGACGTAGTCCTTGAGTTCGGTGCCGGCGAGCCCTAAGCTCTCGCCAATACTCTTGTACTTGAGCGCAAGCTCTCCCCGGTCGGCCATGGTAAGAAAAGCGACTTACCCTGAAAAGTCCTAACCGTGATGAGGGGCGCACACAAGGGGTACACTGACGGAAAACAAGGGGGTGGGCTGAATGAGCTACGATGAAACTGCACAGGGGCGAATACAACACAACACAACCACAAAGACAAAATGCAATCAATCAAAATACAAAAATGAATGCAAAAAAAAACCTTTGCGAGACACCACCATTCGGGAAAGCCAGTAAGGGACCTATGGGGCTATGCTATATACTACTAGGCTTAGGGGGTTGGGTCCTATCTATACTGGGCTGGGGTGGAATTTAAGCTAAGTCCTTAGTCTCGTCAAGTTGGGATGGGAAACCTAAGTCTTTAGTCTCGTCGGGTTGGGATGGGAAACCTAAGTCTTTCGTCTCGTCGGGGTCGCCAAAGTTAATGTCACAAAGAAAGGGGTTGGGGGGATGGAGGGTAAGCTACTAATCTCTAGCACTGCATTGCCTCCCTTGTTTAGGCCAATATTGTGATAACATTCAAGAGACTAGAGCTGGAGAGACTAAATAAATGAAAGACAGTCAAAGTGCAGACGAGAAAGATTGAAGGCTACACTAGTTGAGAAATTCAAACAAGGGCCAGTCCAGATAGGTACAATTTCTAACTAGGAACTTTTATTAAATCAAATTGGGTCGTCTGAGTTGAGTAATTCTAAGAGTGAGTCATTGGATATTGTCCGTATTGGTAGGGAGTAGCTTGGAGATATTCTGGGTTGACGATTTCAGGGGTACTAGTGCTACTGAGGACTGCTATCATCACAGGGCAGGAGTGTATCTGGATTGTCCAGAGTACTTCCAGATAATCAGCGAGTGGTGATGCTCGTAGGGCTAGAACTTAGCTCGGATTTCGAAGGCGGTGGTTGGTCCAGGATAGTCTGGGTGGTCAGTTGACCAGGGTTGGCGTGGCGTCAGTGGCAATGCGGGTCAGTCGGTCACTCTATTGAATAATGACCGGTGGGGCGATCCTGGTTTGAAGATACAGGCGTGGGTTTCAGCTTACGTTGCTAGCTGTCTGGGGATGAGGAAATTCAGTGAGACGCTTCTCGTTGACTCCCTGGGTTGTCAGGGGCCTGCAGCGGGTCAGTGACTTAAAGCTGGTACAGGGGTGAGGAATACGCCCTGACAGGAGCCCGTCTGTAACGCAATACAGACTCTGTATCAGCTGGGGATAGGTGTATTCTGGGTTCAGCGCCTGTTGGCGCATGTGCCCATTCAGATTTCAAATTGGTTGAACCGGCCAAGGGTTAGCCGGTGCATACCAACAATCCAACAATTGCAACCAGGTTTATGGGGCCATTGTGGAGCTTACTGGCAGCCGCTAATATGTGATACCTTCGGCGCCTTAAGATGGGGTAGCGTACAACAGGGGCAAATATTTATACAGTGGGAGCATGGAGAAAAGCAAATGGAGTAGATACAGGACAAAGGGGTTCTAGGCCAGGGGCTTTAATCTATGTGGAGGGACAGCATGGCATGGGATATTTACGCATGGGCTAACGGGGAGCATACAAGTATAAATTCAAATCATGGCATGAGTCATATACAAGGCGGATAATATATACAAGGTAATAATGCATGTCACAGCAACACATCAAGACAAGACTATAAACACGAACGTACATATCGACAGGACATACGAACATGTTGGGCGAACGACGGGTGATGGGTATGCTACATGACAAAGAGTAAGTTTCCTCTCTTACCTTGACTAAGACGGGTCGAAGCACCAGAGTACTGCCGTAGCTCAGAGGTCGCCAGTTGATGGGGACGTGTCCAGGACAGATTGTTGTGGCTTCGAAGTTTCGTGGCTTGCGACTGACCACGGGTCTAGCTGTGTGCCAGGTTTTAAGGTGATCCCCGAGGGGCGGGGCTTAGGCGAGTTAGCCAGCGAGCGTGTTAGGGGTGACTGGATGTGTGGAAGGAATGAGTGTGCTGCCTGCCTCAGGGCTCGATTGTCCACCTCGTCACAGCTTTGCAGCTTGGTTATATTTATAAGGTGCATACATTTTATTAAAATATTAAAAATATGTTTGTAACTTTCAAATCTATAAAATCCGGAGTACATATAGATCTACGCCATCCTATTGACAATACGAACAGCGATCTTAAAGTAATCCTACACGAAATATTCTACACGGTTAAATGGATTAATATAAGTCATGATCTAAACCATAACTAGATACAGATTAATAATTTTTTTTTAAAATGACAAAGTATACAAGATAGCTATTATGACTTCTGCAGACTGACTGAAGAACTGTTTAAACCTCATTCGAAAAAAAAAATACTATCTATAAAACGGCTTAAATCAGACAACCTGCGTTTGGATTTAGAGTACATTAACTGGTTTAACTTACAGGCATTCGAGTGATTCCTGAAGTACTGAAGCACTAAGGAAAGCCTGTTGACAATCAATACGGGATTTGCACATCAAATTGCAAAACAGATAATGAAATTCATCACCTAGTTCGTCCAAATCACACAGAGTACGTAGACTATCATCTCTCTGGATATTCAAATATCTTTGTGATTCAATAGGTAGTTTGTGAGAGCTGAGCCTAAATTTCAATAATTTTCTTTTCAATAAAGGTGACAAGTAAATTAAATAGTCCTCGAAACAGAAGGTATTCTTAAAAATTATATACATGTACGTTATACAAGTATTACAATCGAATACATTCTGATTCCAGATTTGCAAGAACTGATCTCTCAAGCGTTGTTTGACCATGGTCTTAACACAATTCAAAAAATATTTTCAGCCAAGTAACCATATGAAAGACAGACCAAGATTGCTTAGCCCTAGAACTAATACAGTTTATACTCAGAATTTTAAAAAGTAAATACGAACCGAGTCGAAACATAAGAACTGACAGAGAAACACAGGCAACTCTGCCTCATTAGACATCCAAGAACAGACGATTATGGATTTATACGCTTTGAAGGAATACATATTTAGAAACAACATTAGACATTCGAGGACTAGACATGCCACTACTTCTCTTACTTAGTGGCAGTGAACTGCTCGTTTGCCTTATTCGGAACTTGTCACGGTAACGGTCGCATCTTTATACGTGCTGTTGCTTTCTTTGGAGAAATTAGTTAGTTAGTCATTGTTTATCGGGTCCAGCGGACTGCAAAGTACCCGATCATATCCACCCTTGGAAAAATACCGATTATTTTATACCCGCCCTATACATTTAAATGTTTGTCTGGAATCCCTTTGTCTGTCCTTGTTGTGTGTGTGTGTGTGTGTGTGTGTGTGCGTGTGAGCGTGTGTTTGTGTTTGTGTGTGGGACAGAGAGAGAGTGTGTGTGTGTGTTTGTGTGTGCGCGCGCGCGCACTTTTACAGACGGCATCAATGTCATATAATTATATTTATTATCCACCACACTTTTTCACGGCCTTGTTTCCAGACGATGCGCTGTCTAATAATATTAATAATACTGCCAATTTGTTTACAATTAAACAGTACAAGAAAGCAGAACTGCTTTGTTCTGTTACACAGCTCAAAGACCTACCAAGGCCTTTACACCAAATGGCAATCTGTCTCTACGTGATTCAGGATCCAATGTTAAGAAAACTAAAATTAGTTATGTTTTATGCTTAATTTAATAATCAAAAGGGTCGATCAGAAGAACAAAAAGTAAGCTAATCATACATGTTATACAACTAGGATCTGCCAAAACGCAAGAGTTTCTCTTTTTCCCAACCTGTGCTTCGTCGTGTAATTATAGGCCTACACACATGTATAATGAAAAGGTCGATACATTCTGGTTCACGTGCGTTCAGTTCAATATATGACATCCACAAACAGGACGAAGCAGCAGCAGCAGCAGCGGCAGTGAGCCAGCCCCAGACCCCCATGGGAACCCTTGGCTCAATACAATATGTTTAGAAATAGACCTGCAGTAGAACGTGAATTATTCACGGGAAGGGGCAGATTACCACTACTAGTACCGCCCACGACAAGGGAAATTACCACTGCTGCTAAGGGAGGTTACCATTGACCAAACGAAGCTATGACATAACTTTTTATAGGCATTACTACTCCTAGTACCAGGGCACTCAACGAAACTTGAGCTGGCTTTTAATTAATAGAAGATCGCGTGAATTGTGTGTCGCGGGATCTCGATTCCAGTTCTTGTCAGAAACTGCAGGAGGTTTATATCGAACGTCTTACGCCGAGAGTCCGCTCAACCTCAGTATCCTTCGGGAAAGACTGGAAACCGAGGTCTACCTTGTGCATGCTCGTGGTCTGCCTTGCGCATGCTCGTGGTCTACCTTGTGCATACTCGTGGTCTACCTTGCGCATACTCGTGGTCTGCCTTGTGCATGATCGTGGTCTACCTTGTGCATGCTCGTATTCCATCGCACGGACTTTAAAGCTCATGACGCTCATGTCCTAGACGGAGGGAGTGAGTGAGTGAGGGGGGCGGGGAGGTTGGAGGTGTGAATGCCATCTACACAAATACACCATACGCATGCACTATAGGTCTTCTTCCTTCCCACCCCCCGTCTCGTCTTCCCTTCCCCTGTCCTAGGTGGCGCTGTTCTTGCGGATGCTGCGCTTCTCGCTGAGAACGCAGCCCGAATTTCGCCAGCTACTATATCGCTCAGTTGTCCAGGCGTCTAAGGCGATGCGCCTATGTCAGGGAGTGGGCGCCTTGAGTGTTAAATCCTGTATTGGATAACGCCTTGAGCAGCTCCTGAGCTGTAAAAAGCGCTACATAAGAACGACTACATAAAATAGAAATGAACAAACCCGAGGCAGAGAAAATGGAAATAAGTGCAGAGAAGACCAAAATGATTACCAACAACACCAATGGCATCAACACGGACATCAAAGTCCAAGGCCAATCCCTCAACACAGTGCATAGCTTCAAATATTTAGGAGCCATTGTATCAGACAATGGGTCCCGACAGGAAGTCCTCTCCAGGATCGCACAAACAACTGCTGCCCTGGCGAGGTTGAAGCCCATTTGGAAAGACAGGACCATCAGTCTACATTCCAAGGTAAGGCTGCTGCGCTCCCTTGTCATCTCCATCTTCCTATATGCTTGCGAAACATGGACCCTCACAGCAGATCTCCAACGAAGAATACAAAGCATGGAGATGAGGCGCTACAGAAGACTTCTGGGCATTTCCTATACCCAGCACATCACCAACGACGAAGTCCGATAGACCATCACACAAGCCATTGGACAACACGATGACCTGCTCACAGTGGTGAAAAAACGTAAACTCCGATGGTATGGCCACGTCACCAGATCATCAGATCTTGCAAAGACCATCCTGCAAGGCACAGTGCAAGGAGGTAGAAGAAGAGGGAGACCGAAAAAGAGGTGGGAGGACAACATTCGAGAATGGACTGGTTTGACACTGAGCGAAACAACCAGGGTTGCTGAGGACAGGGAAAGATGGAGTATGCTGGTTAAACGATCATCTGTGGCGCCCCTACGACCTCCGAGTTATGGGATAGGATAGGATAGGAGGCAGAGATCGGGGAGTCAAGCGACTGGATATACTCTACCCGGTTAAAGTCTGGAATCACTTATAAATACGCCGATGCTTAATAGATCTGACGCTCAGTTTTGGAATTGACTTTCTTAAATTATAGTCTCTAGACGATGCAAAAATCGCGCCGTCGCAACGGCACATCAAATAACCCCGCTTAATTTAATTCTGTTAACAACGTACTGGTGACAGCTTCTAAAACACGCCTACGGGACATACCTATCGCAGAAGGTTTGACTGAGACTGAGACTCGTCTATGAACAGTACAAAGAATTTGATTTGTGGTCCATTGTTGTATGTGCTCAGACCTGTGGCAAGCATGCACCTTGGGTTCAATTCCATTCTTCCAGTCAGCACCTTCAGCATTACTTAGAACAGGAACGTTTTATAAGATTCCCCTCTTACGATGCGGCAAGGAAGGCCACTGCTACTACCCATAACATCACAAAAGGTGGATTCGCTTGCACAACCTTTTGCATCTCAACATCTTAGCCCACCAAAGGAGTTCTCACCGAAGGGGAATTACATTACATTACGCTTAAGGTCCAGCGGACTCTTCCGAGCCAAATCAGGACCGGACAACCCCTGATCCGCATAAAAGATCTGCTGGAACAACCCTAGTGGGAAAACTGAATGCCTTCCATCAGCCAGTCACTTTACAATAAAGACATTCCACGCAGGGGACGCTGAGGCTGCACTCTAATTTATCGAACCCCCGTTTACAAAAACAAAATAGAATACAAACATCATTATAAATTATCAACAAAACATATACATATAAAATGCCTTCATTGCTAAATAATAACATCATAGGAAGCCCTAGTGACCACCTGGCAGAAAGCGTCCAATATTCCCAAGCTGATCCAACAGACCTCATACACAAACAAGGAGTCTTGTCCCGGAAGAGTTTTCAAGAAAAAAGGTAGTTGACTGGTCTAGCGAAGAAGAAGATAGTATAGCAGATTGATAGAACAGAGCAGGACTGAGAAAGGACAAATGAGAAAGACAGCGACAGTGGGAATTTAAAACACTAAATTTCCAGAAAGTGGGGATACTATTTATACTGAAACCCCCGGCACCCCAACGGGGGTCCGAAGGGGAATAAAACTGCTACCTTGAAAAGGCTGTGGTGTGGTAACACAGCTTGATGATAGGAAACTGAAGCTTGGCCTTTGGATAAAACTCCTTCAATGGGCCAAGACGTTGACAGGTTGACAGGTTAAAGGTTTACAGGCGAAATGGACAGGTTTTATTCTCTTTCTTCAAAGCCGTATTAGCACATCACAACATTTTTTTTTAAAAGGTACCAGTTTTATTTTTTGCAAAGGGAGGCTACTCTAATACTGCCAACGCGGCAAGAGAGGTCACCACTAAAATTACTAGGAAGGTCAACTTTAACGCAATAAAGAAGATCACAACTACCGTTAAAACACGGTAGCACGCACAGGCGCTTATATCTCAACACGCGTGTCCAGATACAAGCGCCTTTGGTAGCACGTCAGTTGAGGTTACCGTTGCTACAGCAAGGAGGAGGTACCCACTACGACTAACACGAGAAGGGAGGTCACCACCATAATCAATAACACGGCAAGGGAGGTCATCACTACCATTTGGACTACTTGGATTTCAGTTTGGCTTTTTACCTACTGAAGAAGCTTTTAGCGATTTACGTGTATAGAGATTAAGACTTATTCGGAAATGGGAGGGAACTTGCCTTTTGTTTTGTTTTTACTTACCTAGAGTTATCAGGACGGAAATCTCGTCTCAGAACACTATGAAAGCTACCAACAAGCTGCAAGCTTTTCTTCGGGAAAGAGGAGGGGGCGAGGAGAGGGTGGTGGCGAATGCAACTGAAATCAAACTCTCGGTTGATCCAGAAGGTTTGATGGAGGACAGAGCAAAAATTGTAGGCGAAAAACTGTGTTCGTTTGCAAAGAATGTCCGCCCCAGCGTTAGACAACTCTGGCGCAAGATGCGGGCAAGCCGGCCAAAGTTGTTTCCCCTCGATTCCAGAGCATGGTCTATCATTTTAGATAATGTACACTTATCTTGTAATGAAATGTTTTTTTAAAATTGGACAATGCAGTATAACCTAAAATGTAAGCCTGAAGTATTCACAGCTTTAAATTAACCACGACATCTATATATATAAATTGCTTAGCCGGAAGTCCTTCTTCGCCTCTACTGTAAAGTTTGTCCGGTATGGACGCTGATCTGGGCAGGTGCTGGGCGCTGCGGATCGGCCTGCTGTGCGCTCAAACCCCGCGAAATCGTTATAGCCGACATTTCCTTACCGAACGTTTAACCGTTTCTGAGATAAATAAGTAAACAAAATGTCCACAAACTGCAATAGCCTCATTCCGCGCTTCCGATTCAACCCGTGTCAAGAACGTGCCGTTCCGTAATACCGCAAATTTTGTTTTATTTCCATTCAAAACACTTTTGCACTCATGTCACCAATCTTACAAAATTTTGTGTTTAACTAATTAAATTTGATTAATTAAAAATCGAATCGAGGTTTCAGCATGTTTTCCCATATAGACCAAAAAACTGATGGTCTTTATACGAAGCCTTGGTAGCTCACTTAGTAAGACATTCGACCCAAGTTCAAATCTCCTGCGGGCCATATTTTTTTATGTTTTTTTTACTCTACAATAGGGATATTTTTCTGTTTAATTTAGGCTTTTTACTTTTAACTTATTTATTATTATTATTATTATTATTAGTAGTAGTAGTAGTAGTAGTAGTAGTAGTAGTAGTAGTAGTAGTAGTAGTAGTAGTAGTATTTATAAACTAATAATAATAATAATAATAATAATAATAATAATAATAATAATAATAATTATTATTATTATTATTATTATTATTATTATTATTATTATTATTATTATATCTTATATCAAATTTTATTTTAAAACCTTGGTGTTTTTTATGATTTCTATTTGTATTATTCTATATTCAATATTATTATTATTATTATTATTATTATTATTATTATTATTATTATTATTATTATTATTATTATTATTACCAAGGATCGGGATGGGTTGGTACGTGTAGGTAAAAGGGGGCTACGGGTAGGTTTAAAGGGGCATGGGTAGGCATAACGGGGATACGGGTATATATAAGGGGGTATGGTGATGGTCGATTGTCCCCTATACACATCGTGTCCGGGGACGTTAATCTAGAAAATGAATGAATGAAAATGGTCGATTCCTTTCATCCATACCTGCGAAACGATCAACGGGGAAGTATCAAGGAGGGTACAGGTAGGTTACAAGGAGGGTACGGAAGGTATCAAGGGGGTATGGGGAGGTATCAAGTGGGTTCGGGGAGGTATCAAGGGGGTATGGTGAGGCATCAGGGGGGACGGGGAGATATCAGGGGGGGGGTATGGTGAGGTCTCAAGGGGGATATGGGGAGGTATCATCGTCCAAATGAAACTCGCAGACAACAGTTGTCTCTCTGTCTACATTTTAAACAGCAACCTGTGTACAAAACCACTAGTATATATATATATATATATATATATATATATATATATATATATATATATATATATATATATATATATATATATATATATATATATATATATATATATATATATATATATATATACATATTTATATGTGTGTGTGTATATATACCTAAATTTATCTTGAAATTAAGAATACCTTCCTGTAGTATATACTAAATACTCTTCAGGAACTCAGTTATCTCTTCCAAATTAGAAGAGGGTGGTCTGAATATTAAAGACTTAAGTCAATCAAAAGAAAATATTTTGTATAATCCAAATATTGTTTAAAATTGCTAGTGCCATTTTAAAATTACCAGTTGATAGAGTTTTATAAATTTTGTTTTCAAGTTGAATTAATTATTATTTTGTTTGTTTGTTTGTTTGTTATTGTCTAATATCAACAACGGGTGAACAGAGACATGACATTAAATAACTGAACTGGCCTACAAGTAACACGGCAAGGAGAAGAGCCGTACGGTTAACACGATACGAAGCAATGCAATACATCTTTAATACCCCAAAAGGAATTACAGCAGACCTGGAATCCCAGTTTAAATTCACGAACATTAAGAATACACAAGAATCCACTTTCATCCGCATCACAATCATCGTAAACATTATTCCAACTTTCTCCCTCTTTCTCTCTCTCTCCTACCCCCCCCCCCCCCCACACACACACACGCAAAACAACACACACAACGCAACATAACACACACACGCAACACAACACACACAACGCAACATAACACACACACACACACACACACATCAAAACTGAGCGAGCCAAGCGGTTGCATGCCTTGTTATCAAAAAAAGCAGTGGTTACTTCCCTTACTTGAAAGTTATGTTCAGAAAAGTTAGGATCCTGCCCATTTTTCGTTGCCAGCCAAATTGTGGATACCTTTCTCGCATGAACTTTTACCTAAGGATTTCAGTCATGTGCCTTTTCATCAGGCCTTGCAAAGACCATCCTGCAAGGCACGGTGCAAGGAGGCAGAAGAAGAGGGAGACCGAAAAAGAGGTGGAAGGACAACATTCGAGAATGGACTGGCTTGACACTGAGCGAAGCCATGAGGGTTGCTGAGGACAGAGAAAGATGGAGTACACTGGTTAAACGATCATCTGTGGTGCCCCTACGACCTTCGAATTAGTGGATCAGGATAGGATTGTGAGGGGATTAATTATAGTACATGATATTATATGAGGAAAACAAAATCCCTCATCACAAACCAAGCGTCACAATGGTCACTTCTACCGGCACCTAAACATGACCACTTTTCCGGGTAAAGACCTGCCTTAGTTGGAAGGTTCGTAGAGGTTCCTTTTGAACCTTTAAGACAAAAAAGTAACCTAGGTTCAGGATCTTAGGACCTCGAATAAACGGTTCGTGGATTTCCAAGATTTTTTCAATTAAGGGGGAGACAACAAGTGTGTGTGTAGAACACAAGTGATAAAGTTGCTTCGCCTAAAGAGAGAGGACTGGAGTGTATTGATTGCATGTTGGATATAAGCCTTATTAGTTGCTGTCCTTCGTTAAATGAGGGAATGATAGGAAAGATTTATCTCCCATTCTCTGCTGCCAATGGTTTTTCCTATAATTATGGATTTGTGCCATAGATACAGAGCAAGTCCCCTATACGCTGATGTGTCCGGGGACGTTAATCTACCATAACATAACATAACATAACATAACATAACATAACATAACATAACATAACATAACATAACATAACAGATACAGATGGCCATTTCGCTGTGTTGTCAGCGTCACGGCTTGCCAGCGCCTGGGCTTGACGAAAATTAAGGAACTGATTTTCCAAAGGCATTAAAAGACTTCTGGCTGAAATCCTTAGGTAAAACTTCATGCGAGAAAGGTATCCACAGTTTGGCCGGATGGCAACGGAAAATGGGCAAGATCCTAACTTTTCTAAACATAACTTTCAAGTCAGACTTGAGGGAAGTAACCTCTGCAAACTAACAGAACAAAGGGAGGTGAGCGGCACTTGTTGTTATGCCGCAGTAAACAATGCGCAAGTGGAGCGAGACGCATCAAGTATTGATAAAGGGAGATACTAAACCTCAGACCGCCTACTCCACTAAATGAGCAACAGCACGCATCACCCGGCACATAGAATTGAAGTCCACTCCGTTCTGTAGCACGTTACACAATAGAAATTATTATCTCTCACTAACTCTCTCTCACTCTCTGTCTCTGTCTCTGTCTCTGTCTCTCTCTCTCTCTCTCTCTCTCTCTCTCTCTCTCTCTCTCTCTCTGTCTGTCTTTGTCTCTGTCTCTGTGAAGAACTTTGAATAGTTCTCGATATATATATATCGATACATACAGGTATTTATTTCGAATCCGTAATATTCTTGGTTGATACCTACGCGTAGCATTCTTTAGGGCATTATTTCTCCTGGTTTCTGTTACCTTGCTTAAAATATCTATTTGTTTATTTACGTATCCACCCACCCACTTCCCCCCCCCTTCCTCCGATCATTTGGTGCTGGTATGTTAATGTCAAGACGTCGTTCTTGTTAACCTTTGGGGGGGCTATACGCCCCTCTCTCCTCCACCCCATGGGCTTTCAAGCCTCATTTAATACTGTTTGGTGGCGTTGTATTCAATAAAAGGACGAAGTTCCAAAGTCCCAAAGAAGCTGAGCGCACTTGGCCTTTGAGATCGAGCAAATATGATGGCACGGGTGGCAAGCCACTAACCTAGGTAAAGTTTCTAGGAAGTTTGGTCAGAATACGTTCCATGGTCCTGGAGACATGACTTCCAACCAACCGACCGACAGACAGACCGACCGACCGACCGACAGACAGACAGATAAATAGACAGACAGACCGACCGACAGACAGACAGACAGACAGATAAATAGACAGACCGACAGATAAACCGGCCGACAGACCGACAAAGCAACAGACCGACGACCGATGTTTGGCTCATTCTGATTCCCATCGGCTGTTTCAAAGTATTTCCAAATAAGTCTGGAAATACGAAAAGGAGAGTAAGGGGGTCAGGGTGGGAAGTGAGGAGAGGGTGGAGGTGGAAATGAGGCTATGAGGCTAACACTTGTTCCATGCTATTTCGACTGCTGCTGCTGTTGTACAACTGATATTGAATGCATGGTGTTGCAATCGCACTCCAACTGCCGGTGTCAGTCAGGCGAACCAAATGATCCTGACCGAGCTTCTATTATCCGAACGTGAGACAGTCGACACAGCGTAAAACACGACCTGCCCTGCGATGGCAAATTACAACAAGAACGCAAGACCTAATTTGGACAAAATAAATGGACGATCTTTAATAATAATAATAATAATAATAATAATAATAATAATAATAATAATAATAATAATAATAATAATAATAATAATAATAATAATAATAATAATAATCCCCGAGGGTTTTCTCCGGGCACTCCGGTTTCCTCCATCCCTTCAATAATGGTACTGGACGCAGTCAATATAAAATGTCAAAAATACAAATTCGATTTTTTTCCGTCTTCCAATAGCGATCTCCCTGCCTTTACACCACCTGTTTGAGTGATGGAGGTGCATTTTTTGTGTGTGTGTGTGAGGGTGGATGAGACAGGTGAGCGCGTATGTTGGTACAGATCGCCGCACTTTGAGCCTGATTGATTTGGGGAAAGGCGCGTATTATAGCATCCAGTATTATTATTATTATTATTATTATTATTATTATTATTATTATTATTATTATTATTATTATTATTATTACAGGATGCTATCACGTGCTTTTACTTCAATCAAACTCAAAACGCGGCGATCTGAAGAGATCGTTACTAGCGCAGTCGGAATAGAAATCAATGTTTTGATTTTTGAAAGTTTATTATGGACTGCATCCAATACCGTTATTGAATGGAGAGGGGAAACCGGAGTACCCGGAGAACACTTGTGACTTTTGATGATAGCCTACGATATGATTACTTGTGGGTTGATAACATAAGGTTACCTTGTTTGTCTGGATTTCATAACCTAATAAAAACTTGACTTTCAAACTTGGCAAAACTGCCGCACAATCAATGGTCGATTCAGCCTCGATGCTTGCAACTTGTGTAACCCTAATGGGCCAAACTATTAAAATTATTTCCCTTGAATATGCAAATGTTCAGCCGATAGGTGCGCCAATAGTCGCGTACTTCCATGTTCAGGTCGTGGATCAAAATCTACAATTTTAAGTCTTTTTTTATGTCGGTATATATCTTCAGCTTTCATAGGCGACCCCAAATGTTTTTTTTTGCTTGGTGAAATGTTTGGAGTGATTATGTACATGTTGTCAGTACTACAAACGATTTAATTTGTGAAAAGTCTGTCAGGCCGAGCAAGACACATCTTACATGCTTACAGTTACAGTGTGCAGAAGGCCCCATGCCTGCAGCGCATTCACACTGACATTCCAAAACTGTTCCTTTTTCTGTCAAAGAAATGTCAACTTTGTACATAAGACCAGTTTTCATTTCAGCCCGAACTTCAGTATGAATGTAAGTAACTGATGACTGGATGCAAGCTCTAACATAATTGACATATTTGTTCTGGTACAAATCTTTACCTTTTTTGTCTATATCTTTGCTCATGGGATTCAAAAAGGCTGCAACCTGCTCTGTGCTGATGTTAGGTATATGTACTTCTATATGCAAGTCTTTGTAGTTAGTGATAGGTGGTAACTCCATTTTGAACTCCGGTGTTGCTATGTCTCCTTTGCCAAAGTTGTCATTTCGATCATACGACTCAAGTCTGAAATCATACATAATATTTTTTTTTAATAGTCTAGTCATATAATATATATTAATAATAACAAATTTTTATAGAGTTCGGTACTCCAGCAGATGGCGTGACGTTGTTGTTGTTTGTAGATTATAGTCACACGACACTTTCGCATATAGGTGACTACTGGACCGATTTATACAGCAGCGGGCCAGTTGTTGGTAAAGGGGAAAATAATATGATCACACGTTGACCAATCCGGGATTCGAACCAGCGACCTTTCGGTTACTAGCAAGACGCTCTTACCAACTGAGCTACCCGGCCCCACATGGCGTGACGCAACACGGTGTACAGTTATTGCAAGGGGCTCGATCACGTAGAACCTGTTTACTACCGGAAGTACGCTACCCTAGGCGCACTCTATCGGATTGTCTTCCCCGAAGGTGGAGTTTTTTTGGCTCATTCACTTTACTTCGCAAACATCAACAGCAACATCCAAGATCGCTTTCCGAAAAAACCCACCTCTTTGACAAGCAGACAGCGCGGTACTTATAGCCTATCAGCCTCGTAGAAAAATTCAGAATGTTCCAGAATGACGCAAACAACAACCAATCGAAATAAAACTCGTCATCGGAATTACGCCATGGAATGTTCTACGAATTTACCAGATCAGCAGGCCTTGCAAAGACCATCCTGCAAGGCACAGTGCAAGGAAGTAGAAGAAGAGAGAGGACAACTTTCGAGAATGGACTGGTTTGACATCAGGGTTTCTGAGGACAGAGAAAGATGGAGTATGCTGGTTAAACGATCATCTGTGGTGCCCCAACGACCTCAGAGTTACGGGAATATGATAGGATGACTAGCTGTCGCTAGATCAATCTCCAACCTTTTGCCGATAATAAACAAGTATCATTCCAGAAAGTTCTAAAAACTGCTATATCAATATTTCGACCGACGAAAACAACCAGCACTATACAAAGGTTTTCCAGCAATAGCCCAGACTCAAATCAAAGATAAATACAATGCTATTACTGCACGCTGTGCAACACAAAATTTCTGTAACTGTCGTGCCTGTCTCAACCGCAGCCGTTCTCCATTTTATACCAAAAAAATGGACTTGCGTTACTTTGCCATCACGTATCAGTAAGGTTTGATTGCGCCATCTTTGCTGCACAGATAAAACGGATGAACCCTTTTGTTTGTTTGGTGAATGTACGACGACACTAATAAGGCAAAGCTAGCTGTGAAACAGAAGCGAACTAAAAAAAATAAATAAATAAATAAAGAAACAAAACAAATCAACGACGACAAAGGTTCAATCAAACAATCTATTCACTAAGTCAACCAAAGTATAAGTTGACAATCAGATCTAGTCACAAGTATATCAACTAACAAGTTAGTATCTCGTATTGCCCCCAGTCGACGTGCGGTGATCCCGTTGCCATTGGTTTTAGCCACAAGCTGAGACGGGGGTATCCCAAACCTAAAAATAGAATAGAGAATTCTGGGAAATCTGTTCAACTGATTACTAGCTACGTTTGCATTCATGATCGCCATTTCTCGCGAGATGTGCTGGTTGAAATTAAACGAAAGTTGGGAGAGTAACTGCATATTTCTGATAGTGAACAAAGGCTTTGCTCAATTATCGAAGGAGAACACGATGGATTTATAGAAACATGCACACATGTATGTGAGCTCAGTGCAGGCGATCGTGAGTCTCAGTGAACGATTGTTCGCCATTCTGCTCAGATCGTTCGATGTGATGGTTCATTTATCGCTTGAAGCACACTGTATAATGCACATGCAAAGTCTGTTAAAGATATGATAATTTGAGCATATGTTCGATTCCGTACCAATTGGAAGGTGGGGTGGAAAAATTCAATCATGGTGATGATCAATCCTATTTTGAAATGGTGGTTAGGCCTACTTTATTGTGTATGGTCACGGGTACTTACCTTTTGTAGTTTGTGTGCTTTTTGTTCTGTCGGCCTTCAGTGTTTGCCTCGCCTTGGCTCGTTGTACTTTGTTGTGGTCTCGCTCTCTTTTGATTTTTGAAAGCAAATCCAAATTGCATTGTTATCCAGCAGCATGCGAGGTCAAATTAGACGAATTCAGATCTAACCAATCTTCTTATGACGCCATTTTGCGTGTGTCTCGTGTGCCATGCACCACTCTCGAAGAGTCCTGCCGACGTCATTTCAGAAAAAGGATTTACCTACCCATAATTCCCCTGGGTTTTGAAGTTTCTAAAAAATTATTTTAGGCCATCGACGCTCTATGGAGCGAAAAGCATGTAAAGGGAAGCAACCGGTTGTACGCGCACGTCGACAGAGACATAGAAGGGAGATAGTAACTTGTTAGTTGATATACTTGTGGATCTAGTCTATTAATAACAGATTTGGTGACGTGTGAATTGTGCGCACAACGAAACTGTATCTCTGACACCCATCCACACACGCACGTACGTGCATTCATGCATGCATGCACACACACACAAACACACACATACACGCGTGCACACACACACACACACAAAACACACACAAAGCGTAGCTGAGACTCGCCCCAAGTTGCTCTCACTTGTGAATCGGTGAGTCTTAGCTACGCAGTGTTCCACACTCACCCATCCCCACTCGCATCCCATCCACCCCTACCCGTCCCTCCCCACAAACACCACCACCCCTGCTACCCACGCATTCACAGGTCAAACCAGTCTTATCAATCAATAAGTATAAAAGAAGAACTTGATGTACACACTCAAACGTGTGGAGAGGCAAGCCGCTGCGAGTGTTTGGTTCGCAGCGTCATAGAGGGTAATAACGGGGTACCGGTAGGTACTACAATAACGCTGAACGCTGATTGAACAAGTTACGGATGGTGAAGCAATGTTCACACATTTTCCCTCTAGTCAGATCAGTCCGTCTGATTGCGCCCCACTCTCTCCCTTCCCACACCTTCACCCTCCACACACAAGCACACACACACACACACACACACACACACACACAAACACACCCACACACACACCCTCCTCACACACACACACACACACACAACGGACAGAAACAAAGAATATACGTATACCACACAAGATCAGTCACAACTACAAATAACAGACACAATAATAAAATACAGCTGTCCAATTTTCAATTTAAAAAAAAACCACCAAAGACTTCAAATTTGCATGTGAAGAAAATATTTATACTATCATACAATAACGAATAAAATAATGTGTAGGCCTATAAATAAATGGGAATATCTCACAACGCCTGCAGCTGCGGTCGGCGCGTACCCTCCCTCCTCCCACTCTTCACACACATGCTGATACCAGTGTTGAATTTCCTATCCTATCCGATTCCGTAACTCAAAGGTCGTTGGGGCACCACAGAGGATCGTTTAACCAGCGTACTCCATCTTTCTCTGTTCTCAGCAACACTCATGGCTTCGTTCAGTGTCAAGCCAGTGTCAAGCCATTCTCGAATGTTGTCCTTCCACCTCTTTTTCTGTCTCCCTCTTCTTCTGCCTCCTTGCACCGTTACCTGCAGGATGGTCTTTGAAAGGCCTGATGCTCTGGTTTAATGGTCATACCATCAGAGTTTTCGTTTCTTCACCAGTGTGAGCAGGTCATCGTGTTGTCCAATGGCTTGTGTGATGGTCTGTCGGACTTCGTTGTTGGTGATGTGCTGGGTATAGGAAATGCCCAGAAGTCTTCTGTAGCACCTCATCTCCATGCTTTGTATTCTTCGTTGTGGATCTGCTGTGAGAGTCCATGTTTCGCAAGCGCATTTAATTCAACCCAATTTACCTAAAATAATATTCCACCCGAACATTGAACAATATAAACTTTGAACAACGGAACATTTAACGCAGAATAAATGGTTGTAGGCTCAAAATCCCAAGTCTGATATATACAACCAAGTCTCATATATACAACCAAGTCTCGAAGAGGTTAAGCTTGTTAACGGGTCTACGAACTTCATTTCTGCATCATTACTCTTTACAACGATCGTTTATCGACATGTTTCTCAGTGTCATGTTTTCTTGCCTGGCCTTCTATCCAGATCGCGTTCTCGCCATATTGATCGCACAATGAATGGCGCAAGTTTGGTTGTCCAGCCCAAAGGTAGCCTACTTTTGACACTGTTGGTGAGAGAAGGTGCAGTAATTTTTCTTATCTATAGACGATATAATTGTTGTTGTTGAACTTATTCGTCACCCATGCATGGGGGGCGAAATTCGGACAGCCTTTCCCAGAAAAAGCGTAGCAGCAGCTAAGCAGCAAGTGCCACCCCGGACAAGGGATGGAGTGGGAAGTGAAGAGAGGGGAGAGATGGGGAGGGGGGGGTACAGGGCCTGTATTGCATTCTGGGTGTATTGGTGTTCCTTGCGCTCCTCCGTCTAGGAAATGAGCGCGAACAGGATATTTTTTTAAAGTCTGTGCACGTGTAATGTATGCGTACACAAACCAGACCTCGGTTTATACTCTCATCCGAAGGAGCAAGTAGACCTGATAAGCCTCATAGCTAAGTTCTTTTTTTTTCGCGCATTCCCCTTCGGGACTGTGGCGAACCCATCACGCCTGTTCGTTCGGCACTTAAAGTAATTTCGGCATTGGATCCCACCAGTGGGTTACCGCGACGCTTAAAAGGCCACCAAAATATAAGCAATCAAGACGCGAACTTGCTGCCGCGAGAGCACTGTCCAAAGCCGGTTTGGACCTGCGGGAATGCGCTATTTACTTCAACCTATCGCATGTACTTTTTTGACACAATGACCCCGATCTTTTAACGTGCCCTCGAGAAGACACGATAGGGAGAAAGGATACGGAAGGAGGTGATAGTGGTAGTGATAATAAATACCATAAAAACAAGAGAGAAAAATCTCCTGTATTCAAAAATCTCCTGTCATCTAAAATCTCCTGTCATCAACTATGGAATAGAACCTGGTATAAGTTGTTATGGCATTTTAATTTAATGTAATTAATTTCAATTCAATGTTATTTAAGTTAAAGTCTCTTCACGTACATGTGGCTTTAGACCACTCCAAATACAAACGAATGGTGCAAGGGTAAAACAGGGAATGTCAATTTTTGACAATTTTGAGATAGCACCGCCAGCCGATGGTGCACTGCGATAGCTAGCTTCTATCAAAGTATGGAAGCGAAAGAACAAGGATAGTCAGGTAAAAATAGCCCATTAAGAAAACCCCTGCTACATAAAAACAGGGAACGTCAGTCTCCTGCAACACAAAAACAGGGATTGTCAAATAGTTGCCCTTGGTCGCTTCCCCTGAAACCTATGGGTTTGCTTGATTTTGGTCACATGACAGCTGTTCAAGATGGCGGATATAAACACACATTCCGAAGTGACTGGCAACCCCCAAAAACGGCCAATAAATGGCAGAAAAAGAGAAATTGATAAGAAAATGAAGCTGTCAAGTCATGTAATGGGAGAGGCTTGCAACTGTGCAAGGTTGCAATGCTTTGAGTTTGAGTGAGGAAGTCGATTTTGGATAGGTTTAATGCGCTGTGCACAAAAGACGAACAGGATGCTATGATAGCTTCAGCGATAACACCAAACAAGGTCAAGCAGAGAAGACCAAGGAAAGAGGAGAACGAGGCCGATCTATACAATCATTCGTCCTATCCTATCCCTATCTTATCCCATAACTCGAAGGTCGTAGGAGCATCATAGATGATCGTTTAACCAGCGTACTCCATCTTTCCTTTATCAGTACAACTTATGTTAATCTGATAAATAAAATTCGATACAACAACATCTTTCCCTGTCCTCAGCAACCCTGATTGTTTGGCTCAGTGTCAAACCAGTCCATTCTCGAATGTTGTCCTCCCACCTCTTTTTTGGTCTCCCTCTTTTTCTACCTCCTTGCACTGTGCCTTGCAGTATCGTCTTTGCAAGACCTGATGATCTGGTGATGTGGCCCTACCATCGGAGTTTACGTTTTTTCACCACTTTGAGCAGGTCATCGTGTTGTCCAATGGCTTGTATGATGGTCTGTCGGACTTCGTCGCTGGTAATGTGCTGGTTATAGGAAATGCCCAGAAGTCTTCTGTAGCAGCTCATCTCCATGCTTTGTATTCTTCGTTGGAGATCTGCTGTGAGGGTCCATGTTTTGCAAGCATATAGGAAGATGGAGATGACAAGGGAGCGCAGCAGCCTTACCTTGGAATGTAGGCTGATGGTCCTGTCTTTCCAAATTGGCTTCAACCTCGCCAGGGCAGCAGTTGTTTGTGCGATCCCGGAGAGGACTTCCTGTCGGGACCCATTGTCTGATACAATGGCTCTTAAATATTTGAAGCTATGTACTGTGTTGAGGGATTGGCCTTGGACTTTCATGTCCGTGTTGATACCATTAGATGTTGTTGGTCATCATATTGGTCTTCTCTGCATTTATTTCCATCTTATAGGCTCTGGAGGTGGTGTCAAGCCTCTGTACCAGCTGTTCAAGTTCTTGTTCCTCTCCAGCCAATCCATCAATGTCATCCGCAAAACGGAGGTTGGAGATTGCTCTTCCCCCCTATGCTGACTGTGCCTTCGTGGTCTGCAAGGGTTTCTGACATGATGCGCTCTAGGAAGATGTTGAAGAGTGTGGGAGAGAGTTGGCATCCCTGACGCACACCGATGGTTGTTCTGAACCAGTTTCCGATGGCGCTGTTGTGGAGGACTGCCTTGTCATACAGGCTTTCAATGACTTCAATAATTTTAGGGTTGATGTTGTACACTCTCATGGTTGCCCACAGAGCTGCATGCCACACTCGGTCAAACGCCTTTTTGAAGTCTACGAACACATGATATAGATGTTGTTGGTGCTGTAGGTATTTCTCGCAGATTATTCTGAGGTTGAAAATCTGTTCAGTGGCACTTCGCCCTGCCCTGAATCCTGCTTGCTCTTTAGCTATGATTGTTCAGCTTGGGGTTTCAACCTGTTGAGTATTATTTTCAGGAAGACCTTGCTGGGATGGCTGATGAGGCTGATGGTGCGGTAATTTTTACATTCCTGAAGGTTACCTTTTTTGGGAAGAGTGATGACAAGCGACTGGGTCCATGGTGTAGGTCACTCCCCACTCTGCCAGATCTTGTTACAGATAATGTTGAGTGCGTCCATCATCGCTTCTCCTCCTGCTTGAAGCATTTCGGCGGCTATGTTGTCCACTCCCCCTGACGTCCCCTTCTTCAGCGATTGCACTGCTGCCTCAACTTCTCGGAAAAGTGGGAGAATTTCTTCTTCTTCTCTGTTCTCTGGACATGCTAGAACTGATGGGTCTCCGTTTGGTTTGTGGTTGTAAAGGTCAGATCAGTACTCTGTCCATCTGTCCAAGACTTCTTGTTCTTCTGTAAGGCATATGCCAGACTTGCTTTGGATCGTGGAGACCTTGGGCTGTTTAACACTTGTCAGCCGCTTCACAGTCTGGTAAGCCTTCTTGCTGTTGTTCTTGTTTAGACTGTTCTTTATTTCCTGGCATTGATTTTCTATGCAGTTCTCCTTTGCTGTGCGCATGCCTTTTCGGATTTCATTGTTGATTTTTCGGTAGGCATCAGCTCCCTTTGAGGTGTTCTTTTTCTTTTTCATCTCTCTTCGTTTATCACACAGGTCCACAAGTTCAGGTGTGATCCACAGCTTCTTCTTTGGCCGGTGCTTTCCAAGGATCTCTGTGGCGGCATCTGTCACAGCTAAGTTGAAGGTGGTGGTCATGGTGTTGACATCTACTTCACCAACTCCCAAAATGAGCAGTGGTGCAAATTTTTAATATTTTTTTTATTTTGATGGCAATGTTTTGTTGAATATTAAATTTTGTGAGCTTCTACATGTTGCATACTTGTTTTTATCAACGTTGCATGTTTGGTTAAGTCTCTGTGTCAATTGTGAGTTTCTACACTTGATACATTAGTCTCATTAGAGAAGAAAATTTTGTACAATGCAAAAACAGGGAATGTCATTTTTGGACATAGGTTACATAACACTCTCTACAATCCACACAATACATTGCAAAACTTTTATTTAAGCTTATTTCAAACCTAGTCTGGATATTGTTTATGGAAAAACAAGAAAAAACTAAGTATTCTTCACTGTCAGGTAGCAGAAGTCTTCAAAATTAATCTTGATTTTTAGTTTTCTCGATTTGTCAAAAATTGACATTACCTGTTTTACCCTTGCACCTTAATTTAACATAAGATAAACAATTTAAAGCTGAAATGCAATCATAAAAAAATAAAATTGCTACACAAATGTACCACTGCGATAAACTGTTCAGGCACTCTAGATCGAATGCACCATTTTCTTAAGAAATTAATTTTTTTAAAGGGGTTGCAGTGGGAGTATGTCTATGTTTCCTCTGTTATAATTAAATTCCTACAGCTCTATGAGTTCGTAGATCTATGGACAGATGCAGGGACGAAGAATTGTGAGAATATAAAACGGTAGACTATAATTATAACCACGATAGAACATATAGAGCAGCTGGGCACCAAAATAGCTGTTTGAAAAAGTGAGGAAATTTAATATCCTAGGGGGAACATAGAGTTGTCGAAAAACAGAGCTGTGGGAACATATGTATATGCCCAGCAGTATCAGCAGCAGAAGTCAACGTAACCTTCTGGCACTAAATATAACGTCTGGAACCAGTGGTGCACTGAACTGAACTGAACTGTGCGTAGTTACGAACGAGCTTCTATGGATCACGGAAGCTCGCGAAACATTCTACCGTTCTTTCACATCAAAAGAAGGTAGTCCTAGACCAAATCGAAGAGCTTAAATATCTCCCTTGAGCCACAAAGCGGAAGCGGAAATGAGCCCCCAAAGCCTCGCTTTGATCTGCATTTTAAAAAAATAAACAAACTGTTAGATTACAATTTACATTATATTTTTGGTTCGGTTCGACAACAAAACTTGGCGTGAACTTTTGAATGTGAGTTTACGATGATTATGCCGTCAAGGTCCAATCTCTTTGCTATTTCACTGGTCAGCTTAGTTTTAACGACAACAAAAAGGAGCTATTGACAAAGTAAGGCCTAACAACCCCAGGCTTTTATCCCTCGTTTCTCTGTTCGCTCATGTTACGACCATTCATTTACTCAGCGGATATAGGAGCAGCCTATCATCACAACCATCATCATCATCATCATCATCATCGTCATCATTATCATTATCATCATCGTCGTAGTCATCGTCATCATCATGTCAAGTCAATTCAAGAAATCTTTATTCCCCAGTTGGAGAATTATTAATTCTGCACATTGCAAGCAAGGCAAAACATCATCACACAAAACTAACAGTTCTGAGCAAAATAGGAAGCGTGACATTACATTACATAATTGTTGCTTTAGGTCCAGCGGACTCTTCCGAGCCAAATCAGGACCGGGGGGAAGCGTGAAGCCCTCCGCATTTTTCAATGATATCACACACCCACACACACACACACACCTACACACCCACACTAACAAACAAACAAACAAACACACACACACACATTCACAATACCTTCATCATCCTAATATATATTATTATTAGAAATTATTTAAACAATGTGAAACAGTAAACAAAAAGGATGGTTACAGTGTGATTGTGGAGATTTTGTTAGCTTGTTTTTTCACTGTAGACGCTAGTCGTCGTTGTACTCCTCGACATTTTCATCACCCATCCTGAATAGCGTTAGTAATTTGCCCCTGACAGCTTCGCCCATCTCTCGACGAGGCATGGTAGAGATGGGGGTGGGGTGGGGGGGAATGAGGGAGCGCGCGGGTGGGAGTTTTAAAAGGGAGGTGGTGTTGGTGATAAAATAAAGTGGTCAGTTGATGAAGCTATCAGAACAGAAAACGATGCTAGCTCTCCCGGGATAGGTCGTGACATGTTCGCTAGCTGAGGGAAAACAGACGATTTATTATTTTTTTCACACACATTTATTTTTATTTCTATCTCCTTCTACTTTTTCTGGAGCTTGCAAGAGAGAGAGAGAGAGAGAGAGAGAGAGAGAGAGAGAGAGAGAGAGAGAGAGAGAGAGAGAGAGAGAGAGAGAGAGAGAGAAAGGGAGATGAATTCAGCAGAATTGAATTAAATCGTTTCGTAGGTTAAAGGTTCTAGACTTAAAAGCCTTTTCTTTACAACCTGTCCACAGAGAGGAGAGAGAGAGCGTGACAGACAGACAGACAGAGACAGAGAAAGGCAGACAGACAGAGGGATAGAAAGAAGGGAGTTTGAGGGGATGGGAGAGGAGGCGTTGAATGGCTTGCAATTTAAAACATGTTAACAAGGGAGACAAAAAAGGTTCTGTTATTTCAGAGAAAATGAGTTATAGTATTTTATTTGTTGTCATATTATATCTTATTCACACACACATACACACACACACACACACACATACACACACACACCCACACCCACACACCTGAATGGATGTGAGATTTGTCAGATTTGATGTTCGCGTCCTGGCCCGTGTGCATAAGAGTAGTGGACACTTGGGTAAAATGGGGTATCGAGGTAAAGTGGGGAAGCAGGACATTGTACACTTGCAGGGCCCTATCAAGAACACGCTCTCATTCGTTCGACAGATCACATGACAAGACGCAGTTAGCCGTCTATGTTGCTTTCGCGCGTTCTCTCGCTGCCGAGTAAGAGATAGGACATTATTTTTGAATTCTTAGATCTATTTTTCAAATTACACGTTTAGCGTGAAATCTCCGGAGCATGAATGGTTGAAATATTGTTTTTGGCCTCTATTTCTAAGTCGTTTTATTATCTACAAACTGTCATGTTGCATTTAGGTCTCTTGTGACTTATTACGTAGCAAGCACGTGTGTTTCATTTGCACTAATTGTGGGGTAAAATGGGGTATGGAGGGTGGGGCAAAACGGGGTGCTCTGAATGCCAGCAATGGGCACACTATTCCTGTGCCGGGCTTGACGAGGATACGGAACTCCCTGTCTTTAAGTGCGAACTGTGTGATGATGATTGACACATATCTCTGTTCACTTGTAAAATGCACAGTTATACTTGAAACAAACAGAAACAATCGAAAAGCAACACGTCGTAATTTTCAATTTTATTTTATTTTATTTTAGCAACAAAGGTCTTTTTCCATCAGCTTAATTTCATTTTTATGCTTCCCCATAAGCAACACGTCGTAATTTTCAATTTTATTTTATTTTAGCAATAAAGGTCTTTTTCTATCAGTTTAATTTCATTTGTATGCTTCCCCATTTCGCCCCAATGTGGTACCCCATTTTGCCCAAGGTATGGGGCAGAATGGTGTGCAATGGGTTATGTTATTTGAAGTTCAATAAATCATTGAAATGACTTGCTACAATCTTTTTGCTTTGCTATAATGTTGTGAGATAACCAAGGTTTGTAATCATGTAAACCAATTATTCTGCGTCTTGATGTGCGTCATTCTGTTTATGTTTTTGTGTTAAGTACCCCATTTTACCCCGGTGTCCACTACTTATTTCCCTTGCTCAAATCGCCTTGCTTAAGCTTAAGATTTGCTCAGCTAAGCTCATGCTTTATCCGACAGGCCAGCGGCGTGCACAAGGCTACTTAACGGTTTGCTTAGTTGAGAAGTAGGTTAAGCCCGTCTATTTTTATCGTACGTGGTTCGTGGCGGAAACGTGTGTATATTGACCAATAAAAAAGCGCGCTCGCATTTTTTGCGACGAGTCGAAGTGCAAGCAGGCCTATGGCGATGCGTGGGGAAGTGAAAGTGAGTATAAAGAAAGATAGATCAGTGAACTGGAGCGACGCTGAGATCCGTTGTCTAATCACTTATGTCGGAGAGAAAAGAAAAAAAACTTACTGTTTGGATCTTTGTCACCAACGTGCACAGCCAAAAAGAAAAACGAACTGTGGCAGAAAATAACTTACGCAGTCAATGCTCGCGGTTCCCGCGTCCGGGTGTGACATTACGGATTGGTGGGCTACAGGATGGTGCAGAGTGATGGGTGAAGCCATCAGTTATATGATAGGTGGCAAACTTCCCTTGCGAGACACTGGGTGATCGCTGTCGTCAGCGATGATTTCACAGATGTAAACAATTTGATCACGTTTGAAGTGACAACGCTGATACAGATCAAAATCATCATAAGTATCGAACGGATTCTGACGATCCCGAAAATCTCGTTCTCTCCTCATGCATCGCCTCATCTCACATCGAAACACTATTCTTCACATCGCCATATTGGCACTCTTCAGTGGAGGAAATCATTAAAAGCCAAGTTAAGTCGTCTTTCTCAGCTAAGCAATGGTTTATGCCAAGGGGGTACCAGTCTTAAAGTTGAGCAAGAAATCTTATGCTTAGCGAAGTTAAGTTCGCTCATGCAAACGGAGAGTTCAAACTTAAGCTTGAGTAAGCGAACTTAAGCTTAAATTGACTTTTAAGATTCTTCTAGTTTATTCTTTTCGTCCTCTCTTGCGGTTGAGCTTCCTACTCCCCTTCCTTCTCCTTCTTCCTATCCTCTACTTGCTGTTCTTCCTTCTCCTTCTTCCTATCCTCTACTTGCTGTTCTTCCTTCTTCTTCCTTCATTCAAGGAACTGGAGCAGCTCATGGGGACAAGGTATTTTAAAGTCATAGTCTAAGGAATGGAATTGAAAAATGCGAACAGTTGTGATAATGATCGTAAGGCATGCATTTTGACTATCAATGTTTAAGTATGTAAATATTAGTATTATGATTGTTGTTGTTAATTTTGTATTGATGTTATTAGTATTAGTGATATCTTCTTTTAATAGCAGAATTTTATGTTATGCATCCATACGACTATGTTTCTTAATTTTATTTTTTTAAATAAAGAACTGTATTGGCTTGAAATGTTTTTTTTAAGGCAAAAAGAAAAGAAATCTCTCTCTCTCCTCTCTCTCTCTCTCTCTCTCTCTCTCTCTCTCTCTCTTCAAAATTGTCTCTTTGAAGTACAATGATGAAATCACTTAGCTTCATTATTATAGGTTTAAAGGTGATTGATTACATATCCATGTTGTTTATAATTATGTTCATGTAGTTTAAAATGTCAATGCTTTACTGCTGTGCAGTTTTATTTTAAATATTTTTTTCATGTGCCCGTCTCTCGGCCACCACCTTGAGAACACGGCCCGACCCGAGCTGTTATTTTTATTGTATCCCTCATAAGAGGGATGCGTGTTAGTAGTAAACCAGGTTGCCGGCTACTACAGTAGTGCCACGACAGTTTACACAAGTCGCTGCCAACGACATGCATAAAATGCCTGCTGACAATGTGATCCCGCTCACCACCAAAAGCAGAAGACGACTGGTCAGCCGTAGAGAACAAATATCGTGTCTCCTTGTCCTGCATAATCCAATGGCCACACCAAAGGATTCTGCACAGCAGGAGCCAATCCAAGGATAGTCTGCCCACAAAATGTAAGGTAGACAACGTCTCTCCCGAGCTTGAACCAGTCGCCTCCCATTCCGCCATATTTATTATTTTATTTTAATTTTTTTAAATATCCGAATCCGAAACCAATCTTCTATAACCAACATAACGGAGTGAGAAAAAAAAAACATGCCGCGGCACCACTTTATGGTCCGAATGACTATATACCTACATAATGCAAACAATCGCGATTACAATCCTGTCTCATCTCCATTCAACCGTCATAGACCTAAACGGTCTTTGATAGCCTACTCTATGGTACGGTAAGACCTACCCGAAGCCACTGATCTAATTTATTTAGTTCAGTGACCCGAAGCGCAAAAGAGCCGGACTGTGGAGGTTCTGATCTGAACAAGGCATGTCGGATGTCCCATGCTTCTAGGTCTATGCTTGGAACATAGGAGGTTTTTAATGTTTGCCAAAGGATTTCCGAGGGGCAAAAAGACGACAAGTATAATAAATACGAGAGTCTATCTCTTCTATAGAGCGGGTCTTTCTCTGCTCTATTATATCAAGGTGGAGAAGACCCGCTCTCTGGCGCCTGCAAATTTTTTGGCACTACAATTTCAACCTTGGAGGCAGTTTTATGAACGATTAAAAGAAACAAATAGCAGACTTACGCCTCTATAACTCTATATAACTTAGAAGTGTAAATCTTCTATTTGTTCCTTATACCTGTTCATAAGACTGGCCCCTGGAAGAGGGTCTACATGTATGTATGTTTGTATGTATGTATGTATGTATGTATGAATGTATGTATGTATGTATGTGTTTGTGTTTATGTTGCTGTTGTTGTTGTTAATGTTGATGATGATGATGATGATGATGATGATGTAGTCTTGTATCGCGCAGGTATCAACTGAAAAAGTTCATGCTCAAAGCACGCACTATGTGTACGTAAATGTGTGTGTAGGTATTTGTGTGTGTGCATGTGTTTGTGTATGTGTATGGAGAGAGAAAGAGAGAGAGAGGAGATATGATGGTGGGGGAGGGGGGTTTGGGGGGGAGTGAAGTATGAAGAGCGGGTAAATTTATGTGAAGGAATGAATTAGTGAAAATGTATTAAGCGCATAAATATTTATACACAAAAAGCATGAGCACAACACTGTAGTGCGTCTCCGTTAGGAGGAGGGACAGAGGACGTTTGCAATCCTAAACCAGCGCCTTCTCCCGTGCACACAATATGCCTTATAATATTACCCCCTTCGGATGAGAGTATAAACCGAGGTCTAGTCCGTGCAGGCACGCAATCCATCGCAGGGATTTAAATATCCCGACATTGATGTCCTAGACGGGCGAGCGGCAGCTATTCACAACTTTCCGGCACCTCTCATAAAAAGTCGTGGGTATCGCCATTATAAATTAAAACGAGGTTAGTATGAAACCAAGTTCCGGTCTGGCTTGTTTTGCTTTTATCACAGCTTGATGCGTGACTTTTAAATATGGCAAATTGCCGAAAACGACGATTGTTAGAGCCAGAAAACGAGTGGGATAAGTATAAAAACGGTGGAGGAAGTACATGCTCAGTGAAAGGATGCAAAAAACAATCGTAGAGGCCTGTATTTGTGGCGACTTCGGAGGTGCGTCGATCATCGACAGAAAGTGAAACCTGAAGACTCTTGTAGTTTTCCATAGCTTCGCCGTCGCAACCTTCACAAAACACGAAGTAGTTGACTATGTTAGGCGAGCGTTGTGGCCAAGTGGGCTAAGGCGGGACTAACTTGCCTTGTCCACAAGCCAGAAACCAATGGCGCCTGACAGGTGTGGGTTCGAGCCAGCATCTGGGCGTTATGTTTTTCCGAATATTTTTCAAAAATTCACAAATAATGTTAGGTAGGTAGGGTTTAGGCGCGCCACTGGCGATAGAAAAGGATAATAAACTGCAGCAAAAAAAAAATGTGAGAGTACGATACTGGTGGCCAGTGACACATGTTATTATTCTTGAATATTTGGAAATAACTCACTAAAACACGCGGAGAAAGAAACCGGAAGTATGTTTCATTGAGGGGATTCCCATTGGGGAATAGGATAGCAGAAAAGTGTGAATACAAATACATCTAGTAGGCATTGATGTCCTAGACGGGCGAGCGCCAGCTATACAAATACATTTAGTAAGCACTAAGTCTCTTTGCCCCCTGTTACACTCCATTTCGATGTTGGTGTTTTTCTATCAGTATCTGATTCAGCACCGATGCTTGAAATCCTGATAGGTGTAACTGATTCGTTTATCCACGCAGCCTGCTCACTCAGCAGCAACAAGGCAAAGTCTTCGTATGAAATTTTCTACTTTTATTCAGCACACATCAACAACTGCATACAATCGCTCAATCGCCTTTCCACTCTCAACGTTTTACTTTCCAACTCACTATCAACAACAAACAACACCTTTTGAAACAGTGCGGCACTTATATAGTCTCTACATACTCCCGAACAATTTAGAACACGGTAGAAATGACGCACTACCACCAATCGCTTCTAACTTCGTCATCACTGTCTTACGTCATACATCTTTCCTTTCTGTCCAAGCATGTTCTCAAAATTTCTACAATTATCGGGAAATTTCCATCGACAGTAAACACGCAGATCTAGAGAATTCTCCAATAATATCGACTAACGAAAATTATCAACGTTATACAAAGCTTCTTATAACAACAATGCAAACTCAAATCAAAGGTAAATACACTCTACTATTGAATACTTTGCAAAGCGAAACGATTAGATCTATCGTGCACGCTTCAGACATACTATCCTTCGCGTTTCAACGTAACACCCCCCATCCCCGGTCGCCAAAGATAGAGCTCAGTCGTCTGGTCGGCCGACGATGCGCCCAACGTCAGCAAGTGGGCTCCTCCTCGGGAAGGCTTGAGTTGCTGGAAAAGCGCTATATAAGAACATTTAAATAAAGTCCTATCCTATACTATCCTATGCTAACTCGGAGGTCGTAGGGGCACCACAGATGATCGTTTAACCAGCGTACTCCATCTTTCCCTGTCCTCAGCAACCCTCATGGCTTCGCTCAGTGTCAAACCAGTCCATTCTCGAATGTTGTCCTCCCACCTCCTTTTCGGTCTCCCTCTTCTTCTACCTCCTTGCACTGTGCCTTGCAGGATGGTCTTTGCAAGACCTGATGATCTGGTGACGTGGCCATACCATCCGAGTTTCCGTTTTTTCACCACTGTGAGCATGTCATGGTGTTGTCCAATGGCTTGTGTGATGGTCTGTCGGACTTCGTCGTTGGTGATGTGCTGGGTATAGGAAATGCCCTGGAGTCTTCTGTAGCACCTCATCTCCATGCTTTGTATTCTTCGTTGTAGATCTGCTGTGAGGGTCCATGTTTCGCAAGCATATAGGAAGATGGAGATGACGAGGGAGCGCAGCAGTCTTACCTCAAATGAAGTATGCATTATTATAGATAGAGAGAGGGTGGAGCGGGGGTGGTGTGGTGGGGGTTCGTTTCTGATGACAAACAACAAATAGCAAGTACAACGAATAACAGAAGTTACCACGGAAAGCGCACGGTGCTTGGTTCAGTGTCCCAATGCTTGGTTGGATGGAGACAAGGATTCGAAGAATGTGTTGACGTTGGTCTCCCAGCAGAGGGAAAGGCTATTATAGCAGCATGCGCACTATGGTAGAACAAACAGACGACACAGCGCGTGCATCCAGCCGTGTTTGATCAGCTCCTGACCCCTTTTCCTGGGTCGCCCATCAGCTTATTGTCACGTGTCTCAAATTGGATTAAAAATTTTAAACAATTTAAAAGAAGGATTTACATCAAAGTTCCTTTCCAGCCATTTCCTCTCTCCCTTTTTGGTAAATCCCCGAACCTTCAAGCTGAAACGGAAGCGCAGTTGTGTATGCTACAGTACGGCAGAACAATGAAAGTGTTGACGTTGTTGTTGTTTTATTTCATTAAGTGCACGAGACTGGCGCCTATCTACACCAAATATTATTTACATTAAAGGACAGCAAAGTGTGAAGGATATTTACAAAGGTAAATCACAGGTAACCAAAGCGCATATATACTGATAAAGTATCAGTCACGTAACCAAGGCGCATAAAGTATTAGTCAAGTAACCAAGGCGCATAAAGTATCAGTCAAGTAACCAAGGCGCCAGGCATACGCTTAGATCTACTAGAGGAGAAGAATGCCATAGCTGGAAGGTTTTATGAGCAGTACCACCACTTCACAGGAGCTTGTATCTGGACACGAGATCGCCTATGCCTGTGACGCGTCTCCCTTATGGTTATCTATAATAGGGAGACGCGTCACAGGCATAGACGCTCGCGTGTCCAGATACAAGCGCCTGTGCACCACTTGTAAGGCTTTTGTTCCAAAGTGTAGACAACACTATCTCCGACATAGCCGACAAGACAGAAAATGAACGCATTGCTTTTCCAACATCTATAGAATGCACCCAGTCACCCACCCTACTCAACAACAAAAAGGAACGGGCGGTTAGGTCGAAGGCTTTATCCGTCAACTACTTGAGCGTCTGTCCACAGACCTAGCAGCAGCACCAGCCTTTCAGAGCTGTCGGAAATGCGTTTTGTCCTCTCACTTCTGCTCGACACTGACAATTTCCACCTCCAGGCGCAGAAGAGTGTTAGTGCGAAACTGCGGCGTCGAGCGACAAAAAAGCAATTTCCGGAACCAATTGGTCTTGTCTCGGCTGGCCACAATGCAGGAAGGCAGCAAGGCCGGAATCAAGCCAGTTGCCGAGACACCAGAACAATTGTAGGAATGTTGAAAAGGGATATAACATTTACTGCAAGGTTATTTGGGGGAATTCTGCAATTTTAAAAAATTTAGCCATATTCCGACAATGGCCACACGCGTGAGCATGAGTCATATCCTGTGTAAAATCGACGGTAATCTTTCTGTCTGTCTGACAGACTGTGTTTTCGTGCCCTTGTCTTTTTTCAACCTTACTACAGAAGGTACAATAGAAAAGAAAGAATACAGATGTTTGGAGATTTTTCTTTAGCTATTATTTATTTTTTTAAAATTAATAGTTCTCTACACACCGCTTGTACACCCCCACCTCCACTGTTGGACATTTGACTGCTTAAACTGAAACTAATTTTTGTTATTAGTTTTGAGACTGAATTTTGTTTGAAGTGCATGTGGTTTGTTTTTTTCTTCTTTTTTTTTCTCTATCATCCATACCCCAATTTTGAATCTGCGTAGTGTGTAGGCGCCTACATGTATAAAGTTTCCTCTGTGCGTGCGTGTGTGTGTGTGTGGGTGCGCACGCGCGCTCACGTGAGTGCGTGCGTCAGTGTATGTAGGCTACACATATGGGAGTTGAACGTAGATCTACGTGAGTTTGACGAAGTGGTATAGTATAATAAATAACCGCCCTGATGAGGTTGTAGTGTTGAGATGAGATATCGGTGGGGTAGTGTATTAATGACATAGCAGTATCAAAGCTATCACTGTCAGCCACGCAAATCAGACCTCACGTCGTGAAGGATACTAAAAGGCGCCTTAAGGTCAAGCACCGGGGCATTAACCAAAAAAATGGATCCACGATAGCAAAAACAAAGTAGAACCTTGATCGCGCAGCTGTACATAACACGAAGCCATTTATTTTATAAATAGGAAGGGTAAGATCAAACTGTGTCTTTGCCCAAAACGAATGGATCGCTCAAACGGGTTAATCTCAAACCGCGGAAGAAGACTGACAGGACCATCAGTCTACATTCTAAGGTAAGGCAAAGCATGGAGATGAGGTGCTACGGAAGACTTCTGGGCATTTCCTAAACCCAGCACATCACCAACGACGAAGTCCGACAGACCATCACACAAGCTATTGGACAACACGATGACCTGCTCACAGTGTTGAATAAATTGATTGATTGATTGATTGTTGCTTTAGGTCCAGCGGACTCTTCCGAGCCAAATCAGGACCGGACAACCCCCGATCCGCATAAAAGATCTGCTGAAACAACCCTAGTGGGAAAATTGAATGCCCTCCACCGGCCAGTCACTTTACAATAATGACATCCCACGCAGGGGACGGTTGAGGCTTTACCCCAACTACTCGAACCCCCGGTTACAAAAATAAAATAGAATACAAACATCATTATAAATCATCAACAAAACACATACATATAAAATGCCTGTATTGCTAAATAATAACATCATAGGAAGCCCTAGTGACCACCCGGCAGAAAGCGTCCAACACTCCCAAGCTGATCCAACAGACCTCATACACAAACAAGGAGTCTTGTCCAGGAAGAGTTTTCAAGAAAAAAGGTAGGTCATTGATCTAGCGAAGAAGAAGATAGTATAGCAGAGTGATAGGACAGATCAGGAATGGGAAAGAGCAAATGAGGAAGACAGCGACAGTGGGAATTTAAAGCACTAAATTTCCAGAAAGTGGGGATACTATTTATACTGAAACCCCCGGCACTCCAATGGGGGCACTGTTGCCGCAGTGAATCAGTCTTGCCTACAAAGTCAAGACAGGTTTTCAACTGGGGCTTACCCTTTTCCCTTTATAGGTTAGAACAATCTACAGTGGCAAGATTGCTCATGACCCCAAGGGGTTGTTGAATAAAAGAAAACTCCGATGGGTTGTCCACGTCACTAGATCACCAGGCCTTGCAAAGACCATTTGCAAGGAACGGTGCAAGGAGGCAGATGAAGAGGGAGACAAAAAAAAGAGTTGGGAGGACAACATTCGAGAATGGACTGGCTTGACATTGAGCGAAGCCATGAAGGTTGCTGAGGGCAGGGAAAGATGGAGTACGCTGATTAAGCGATCATCTGTGGTGCCCTAACGACCTTCGAGTTAAGGGACAGGATGGGATCGAACATGCAGCCTAATCTTGCCTTGAATCGAAACGATATAGGCCTAGAATATGTAAAGTTCCACCTAATAAGCCAATATCAATGGCTTCCCAATTATACATTTTTCGATGTAAATGAAGATTATTATTATAGGTTCGTTGGTGCACGGTTTGGGAAGAAACTGTATGAGCGGCCGATTCATTTCGCCAAAGACGTAGGCTGATCCCACCCTTTCATCTATGATGCATGGGCTGTACGCTACTGCTGCTTATGATACATGGGCTGCACGCTACTACTGCTATACCGCTATGCTATCGAGGACCCCCTTGCTGTTTGCTACCGCGGATCGATTGGTTAGTGCCCTTGTGGTTCCAGATCAAAATTGCGGGATGCGATGAAGATGATAATGAAGATCATATGAAGAAGTTGATGATGACGATGAAGACGACAATAATAATAACGATGATTATGAAGATGATGATGATGATGATGATGATGATGATGATGATGATGATGATGGCGATTATGATGAATTAGACGACAACGTGTGATCTGTTAATGGTGGATTACAAATATAAAAGAACAGAAGTTAATCAAGCACACGCCACTGCCTTAGCTGATAATGAAATTGAGCGTGATAAAGTAGCAGGAAGTTCGGGTTTGAAAAGCATAGTAAACGCCGTGGTTTAATGGTTCAAAAGGGGGTTCACTAAGCTTTGCCTACTGCAGCTCCCTTTGAGACTCCTGACTGAAGTGAAAAACAATTGCTGAATTAGAAGAGGAGGAGGAGAAGGAGGAGGAGGAGACGCAGAAGAAGAAGAAGAAGAAGAAGAAGAAGAACAACAACAACAACAACAACAACAACAACAACTAGATGAAGAACAAGAAGAAGAAGAGAGGAGGAAGAAGAAAACCCCAGGAAGCGCATGTTTCATTGCCATGTGAAGAAGGAAGAAGAAGTACATCAGATGAAAACAATAATTTAAAAAAAAAACATACAAAATAAAAAGATACTGCTACGTTGTTGTTGGAAGAAGAAGTATGAAAGTGAAAGGAAGAAGAAGAAGTAGAACAAATGCCTATCCTATCCTATCCTATCCTGTCACTGCCTCTCTCTTTCACGCCAGAAATGGACGGAGACTATCGGTCGATTTCTTGTTTATTATCATTATGCCAATAGTACTCGTAAAAACTGTCAACAAAAACATGTAAACGATGCTTAAACATCAATCTAGATAGAAATTCATATTGCATAAAATTTGTGTTGTTTATGTCAATTCTCTGGTAAACAAATAAAAGATAATAACATGCATATTTACACATGTAACACAATTAACCACCAACAGTGTGCAAGTGCTCTGCAATCTACTGAAGTAAAGAATGATCACTGCATGCAGAGAATTGATAGCTAAAAATCTGAGAATGGATAAAAGTGTGTAAATAAACTGAATCACATTTCACAGCAAAAACGACAAAATACCTTACTACAACTCATCCTAACAAAGCTTTCATAGTTCATTTACCTCGTGGCCTCATGTGGATGAGAAAGCAGTGCATAACGATTTCTTGGGGTTCGAAGACGACAAGGGAGCCACAACCTTACTTCAGCAAGGATGGATTCGAAGTGCCGCCAGCATTCAATGTTTTGAACTACGCGCACATGCGAATGAATACAATGACAAAATATGATCATTAAATTGCTGTGGCTACTTACTAAATTCAATGAGCATTAAGAACAATGCTAAAATAATGTAAAATGCGACATCATTACGACAGATAATCAACCACAAATTTATAGGACCTAAGCGAAAGGGATGGAACTACATGATGCGGCGAAAGCCGACATCTTAGGTGACTTCCTGTAAATAGGCACAGGCGCCTGACTACGCTATAATGAATCCTTGCGGCAGCAACACTCCCACCCAAAGATCATGACAAGTGATTCAAACAAGGGGGACAAGGCATCCCTCAATTTTAAAAATAATAACATTAAAAATCTCAGTTACATTGAAAAGGAGTGACTGCAAATTTGGCTTCGAACATCCATGGGGCAGTATGAAATCAGACAGAGTTCAACAGCTCTCTCTTAACAAGAACAATTAATTTATGAATCGGTCTATCTAGCAGAGTTCTCTGTGACCCAGACTTGCCGTGTTTGTCAAGAGCCGAACTGGACATAAGAAGTCTTGCCTTCCTGACATGGCCATCTTGACTAGGAAAAGTTTCAACCACACGAGCGATCTTCCAATCAGTGCGACAGTCACTCTCATCTTGAAGTAAAACAATATCGTCGACTGCGACGTTTGATTCTGGTTGTTGCCATTTGCTACGTCTTTGGAGAGATTGCAAATATTCTTTTCTCCATCGTGTCCAAAACATATTGGCAAGAAACTGCACTCGTCTCCATCTTTTGTTCAAATAAAGATCTTCCCTGACGAAACAACCAGGTGGGGGTGGCGTGATGAGGCCTGACTTCATCGTCAAAATGTGGTTTGGTGTAAGGGGGAGGGGGCCATCAGCGCTCTCAAGATTTTCCACAGAAAGGGGTCTACTGTTGATGATTGCCATGATCTCATACATCAGCGTCCTCAGGGATGAGGTGTCCAATCGAGCTGAAGACTGATCCAAGATGCCTGCCAGAACGTTTCGGACAGTTCGGATTTGCCGTTCCCAAATACCACCCATATGACTTGAGGAAGGCGGGTTGAATTTGAATTCGCATTGGAGATCGAGCAGCTTGGTGGATATTGTCTTTAGGTTCAGCTGTTCAAAATTTTTGTCAAGTTCATGTTTCGCTCCGACAAAGTTTGTGCCTTTATCACAAAAGATGGTGCGAACTCTCCCTCTCAAAGCCACAAAACATCTCAAGCCATTCAAAAAAGAATCTGTACTTAAGTCATCCAGGATCTCGATGTGAACAGCTCTGGAAGCCAAACATGTGATGAGCAAGCCGTACCTTTTCATCTCCTTGCGACCTTCTTTTATGATGAATGGTCCAAAACAGTCAAGCCCACAGTGACTAAAGGGGGGTGAAGCATCAACTCTCTCTTCCGGAAGATCTGCCATTTTCTGGGTTTTCGTCTTGCCTCGTTGTCTGATGCATTTGACACATTTACTTATCAAAGATGAGACGATGTGCCTGCAGCCGATGATCCAAAATCCCCTGGAACGGATCTCGTTGATGGTCATGTTGCGACCCTGATGAGCAATCCTTTCATGCAGATGAAGTGCTATCAGACGAGAGAGTTGACTTTTCTTGGGAAGAATGAGAGGATGCTTGACTCCATAAGGCTCAGACGACCTTGTCAATCTGCCTCCAACTCGTAGAAGACCCTTGCTATCTTTGAATGAATCTAAATCTCTGAAAAGTTTTGTGGGCGTCTGCTGGCAAACTGGTGAGAAAGACTCGCTCTGGATAGTACGGATCAGATTCTCTTCCGCATGTTGTCGAGCTTCCAGTTCTGAGAGAATGGTTCCCCTTTTCCTTGCGCAGCACTTGACAATGACTGAGACAGCTCCGACGAGTTTGTGGTAGCTTGAAAATCTACTGACTCGTTCTTCAAAGCTGGTGAGTTGTGATTGATGGGTAGCGTACGTCGATGCAGACTTGACTTCAACATCGCTAGCTGGGATTTCGATTTGCACCTCTACGGGTGTGATTTCTTTTTCCCAAAGGAACTCGGGGCCAGGAAACCAATTTGACAATTTGAGTTCATTCACTGGCATTCCACGTGATGCATGATCTGCTGGATTGTCTGAAGTGCTGACGTAGTTCCAGTGCTCAGGCTTCGAGTTCTGGCGAATTTCTTGCACTCGATTTGCGACAAACATGTGAAACCGTTTGCTTTCATTTTTGATGTAGCCGAGAACGACTTTGGAGTCAGCCCAGAAGTAATGAGTCAGGTTGGAGAAATCTAATTCTGAACTGAGTAGTGTGGCTGCTTTTACAGACAGTGTGGCAGCTTGGAGCTCTAATCTGGGAATTGTGGTTGGTTTTAAAGGTACAACTCTTGCCTTGCCCATCACAAGAGTACAATGAATTTCTCCCGTAGCGTTTTCTAGTCTCAGATAGGAACACTGTCCATACCCAGTCATCGAGGCATCAGAAAAGTGATGGAGCTGTGCTTTGACGGGTTTGCCAAAAGTTGCTGGATGATAGCAGCGTGGAATTTGAAGATCCTTCAGCTTCTGCAGATCGTCAATCCACTTTTCCCACTGAGGGCGAAGATCTTCTGGTATATGATCGTCCCAACTCAAATTCTGTTTGCACATGGTTTGCAGAATCTGTCTTCCAGCGAGAACCACGGGAGCTATCAAGCCCAGTGGATCATAGACAGAGGCTACCATGGCAAGTAGTCCTCTTCGTGTGAGAGGCTTCTCTTTGACACGAAGTTTGAAGCGAAGAGTGTCGTCACTTGTGCACCACTGAAGACCCAGAGTGCTCTCCATGGATTCCCTGCCATCGTCGAAGCCCACGTCAATCTGAGTAGCTCGTTCGGACTCTGGAATGATCTGCAAGACTTCTTCGCTGTTGGAGGTAATCTTGTGGAGCTGTAGATTGGCTTTGGCGCAGATGTCTCTGGCATTTGAGATGACTTCTTTAGCTTGGGTAACAGTTTCTTCAGATCTCAGACCATCATCGACATAAAAGTTTCTATTTAAGAAATCTGCAGCAGTCACACTCAGATGTCTGTAATCTCTGGCAATCTGCTTCAGGCCAAAGTTGGCGCAACCAGGGGACGAAGTGGCGCCAAACAGATGTACCCTCATTCTGTAGTCGACTGGAGGCTTGGAAAGATCTCCACCCTCCCACCACAGGAAACGAAGATAGTTTTGCTGTTCTCTTGGTACTCGAAATTGATGATACATTTTTTTGACATCGCAAGTGAAAGCAACAGACCCTTGTCGAAATCTGCTAAGTACGCCCACTAGAGGGTTGATCATGTCTGGACCCTGCAAGAGATGATCATTCAAACTGGTGCCACGATATCTTGCGCTACAGTCGAAGACGACTCTAACTTTGTCAGGTTTTTCAGGGTGATAAACACCATGATGGGGTATGTACCACCGCGAGTCCTTAGAATGCATTTCTTCCTGAGGGACTTTCTCAGCTTCTCCACGCTCAATCATGTCTTCCATGAAGGCCATATAGTGCTGCTTGTAGAGAGGTCTCTTCAACAGTTGCTTCTGAAGGGTTAGGGCACGATGTAGAGCACCTTGGCGATTGTTGGGTAAGTCTGGATTTCCTTGTTTAAATGGAAGTGGCATCTCGTAGAAACCATTGCTTCTCTGACGGACACCATCAGTGAGGACTTGAAGAAACAAGTGATCATCCTGAGACATCTTCTGATTGCCGTGGTCAACGAAATCTCTCTCCATAAGATTCAGGAGTTCTCCAGTCGTGACTTCCCTTACTTGAGTCTTGTAGACATGTGTCACAAAGCAGGTGTCTGTGACAGCCTTAGTCACGACACGATGGCTTTTGCCGATAGTATCGAAGGGTTCAACCTGAGGAGACGATCCCCCGATGATGCTCCAACCGAGTCGGGTTTCGATGGCAAAAGGTTGTTGAGCATCTCCAATGATAGTCTGTAGCGGGGCTAGAGCTTGTGGGCAATTGTATCCAATGAGTAGTCCCACCGGACAGTTCTGTTTAGGTGCTAACAAGTTTTTCACTCCAAACAGATGGGGCCAACGACTTGCGGTTTCTGGTGTGGGAATATGTGACTCGTCCACAGGAATGTGGTCTCTAGAAAAGGCCTCAGGGAGACTCACATAAGTCCTGGAGTTGTAACCTCTAACCTGAAGATCTGAGTACCGTTTGCAGCTGATCAAGGCACTATTGTTCGTCAATGTTGTCAAGCGAAGTTTCGCGGGCGTATGAGGTGCCTGTATGTCTTTGATCACGTTTTCCACAACGAAAGTTGCATCAGACATGGTGTCAATGAGAGCGTAAACCAATTGCTCATTCTGCGGATTGGTCCTGGATGACAGAAAAACTGGAACAATCATCGATGTCAGAGAGCCACCTCCCTCACCTGAAATTACTCTAAGATTTTGGCTATTCACTTCTTTCGAGGTGGTTTGAAGAGTATCGTCGTGGAGACTAGTGGGATGTCCCTTTTGACATACAGAGCACTTGCTGCGATTTTTGCACTGTTTTGACATGTGACCAGGTTTCAGACAACCAAAGCAAAGTCTTTCCTTCTTGACAAACTCTCTTTTTTCCTGCATTGTTTTTCCTGCAAAACCTCTGCATTCTGACAGACTATGATTTTTTCTCTTACAGAGGAAACATTGTGATTGTTCTTCGCTGTTAGTGACAAGAACAGTCCTTTCAGATGTTGAGTTTTGTCCCTTGTTGTTTGGTCGAAGGGAGTTTTGATGCTGGGCTGGTTGGCCAGTAAGAGCGGGATCATTAGCAATGTCAGCTTCATCTGCGACAAACTTCGCGAACTCTGTGAACACAGGGTATCTGCCCTTCTCTCTGCGCGCTGTGCCAACAAGACGATTCCATCTCTGGAGTGCCCAATCAGGAAGCTTGTGAGCGATTGCTTGAATTTCTCTAATGTCATTGAGACTTCTCATGGTAGGAAATTCACTCAAAGCAGTACTGCACTGTACGAGACAATCTGATAATCTTTGAAGAGCTAGTTTGTCTTTGTTGGGAACTTTGGGCCAGCTACTCAGCTTGCTGATGAAGGCGTCCGATGTGATGAACGAGTTCCCATATCTCTGTTCAAGGATATCTTTGGCCTGCTCATACGCTTGCTCGCTCCTGAGGAGAAAAAGGCCACTCACAGCTTCTCTAGCAGGACCTCCGAGGTAGCGCTTCAAGTAGTGGATCTTGTCTGCAGCTGGAACACCCTTATTTTCGATGAGGGCGGAGAAGGAAGACTTCCAGTCATAGTACTGGAGAGGGTCTCCGGTAAACACAGGTGGTTCAGGGACAGGCAACCGACTCGAGGCAATGGCTTGAGCAAGGGTTAAAGTCAACGATTCAGTTGTGAGCTGTGTACTTGCAATAGGGTCAGATGAAAGAACTTGTGCGTGTCGCAGATTATTTTGATCGAAATGCGACTGGAACCCATCTCTGGCAGGATGTCGTAGGACAGGCTCAAATTGAGAACTGGCGCAACCAATTTGACTCTCATGCGGAAGAGTTTGTAATGCAGGACAGAAAGCTGAGGCACTGGCGACCATCTCAGGTTGGCTGAGTGGGCGTGGATGGGATACTTGAGACGGAGTGTAGGTTGGATGAAAGTACTGGGCTGGCAAAACATTTTGGTAAGAAGTCGAAACTGGATGCTGAACATGAGATTCTTCTTGCATATGAAGATTTGAAGTACGGACTATGATTTGATGCTGTTCTTCTTGTTCAAAAACCTCTAACTTTGCTTCTTCCATTTTGATCTGAGTTTCAATTTGCTGTCGTGTGAGCTTTCTTTTTAAAGAAGACAGTTTCTTGTCCGTTTCCTCAATTTCCTTCAGATTTTCATCTTCTTCAATTTGAGCTTGAAGTTTGGCTCGAAGTGCTGCTGTCTCTGCTGCAACCTTTATTCTTTGAGAGGACACAGATGACAGCCTAGACGTCGAAGATGTCTTGACTGAAGAACCTCTGCAGAAAGATGCAACAGATTTGGCCATCGATCGGGGAGAGGGAGGGATTGACTGAACTATTTTGTTTATGGTTGCAACTGCAAGCTGGTTTAATTCTGCAAGTGCAGTGTCTAGGTTTTCCTCGCATCCTAACTGTTTGAGTTGCTCTGCTGTCTCATTTATCGACCCAAGTCTACAGTTGATGCTAGTTTTTTGTAGAACAAGCTGCTCTGTGGCGGTACCGTTTGACAAAAGCATGTTTGTTTGGGAAAGAATAGACATAAGTTCAGAGTGTCTAGTCCAAAAGGTTTTAGCGAGGCTTTCCACCCTATATTCCCTACCCTTTTCTGTGAGATGTCTAGATCTATCCGAGCGTTGAAGCTCTTTGGTTTCGGAGGCGAACATTTCACTAACATTGACATCTGGATGGGGGGGAAGATGGGCATGGGCAGAGTTTCCATTCCATGAGGAATCAGCATCCAAAAAACTCATGATTACCTATCCTGTTAGTGTTTCTAAAACAGAGCATGCAAACCAACAAAGCAAAAGTTGTACAAGAGTAAATGCAAAAAAAAATCAAATTTTCCTATAGTGCAAAGTTACAAAGCAAAGTTCTCAACAATTTCCTTAGTTGCAATAACACATCAAAGAAAACAATATAATTAAAAAAGTAAAGTTATTTCAAACTGTCAAGTGAAAACTGCAAAGTTCACACAACCTCAAAAAAGGATAACTACAAGGTCACTAGCTTAGAATTCAAATGCAAGTAAACACAAAGTTCATAAGAATGTAACTCTAAATGACTAAAAAGAAGACAAGAATATAAAACAGTTACGCAAATGTTCTTGTAGGAATGTTAATACTGGCAAGTGTCACTGATGGTCACAACATGGCACCAAGTTACTTCATAGCGAACCAAACGTTGAGCAAAGTTAATGAGACTTGCGCCAAGTTGCCTCTTGGCAAAGCGAACGTCGAGTGCTCAAATTCGATAAAGTCTGCTTTAAGTTACCTTGTAGCAAACAAACGTCGAACAAATCAACAAAGTAGCAGGTGACCTCACGCAGACAGGCGAGGTGTTGACCTGAGCTGTGGCGAAGACCATGGAGCAATACTGGACTAGCTTGACGAACGCTCAGACCAGACGAGAAGTCCAAAGTCACGAGTGCAGAACAGCCAAGGTCAACGAAGCTGCAGAGGAGCTGCCTGAAGACACAAAGGCAGACATAGACGAGAGGGAGGCAACGCGAGGGTAGCAGGCACCCAAGAACCCAAGTAGCTGGACGAGCGCCTGTCAAAGAGGCCCGCTGCCAAGACCCCGAAGCTGAAGATGAACGACGATGGAGGGCTCCCAAGGAAGGATGAGTTTTTACTGTCACTGCCTCTCTCTTTCACGCCAGAAATGGACGGAGACTATCGGTCGATTTCTTGTTTATTATCATTATGCCAATAGTACTCGTAAAAACTGTCAACAAAAACATGTAAACAATGCTTAAACATCAATCTAGATAGAAATTCATATTGCATAAAATTTGTGTTGTTTATGTCAATTCTCTGGTAAACAAATAAAAGATAATAACATGCATATTTACACATGTAACACAATTAACCACCAACAGTGTGCAAGTGCTCTGCAATCTACTGAAGTAAAGAATGATCACTGCATGCAGAGAATTGATAGCTAAAAATCTGAGAATGGATAAAAGTGTGTAAATAAACTGAATCACATTTCACAGCAAAAATGACAAAATACCTTACTACAACTCATCCTAACAAAGCTTTCATAGTTCATTTACCTCGTGGCCTCATGTGGATGAGAAAGCAGTGCATAACGATTTCTTGGGGTTCGAAGACGACAAGGGAGCCACAACCTTACTTCAGCATGGATGGATTCGAAGTGCCGCCAGCATTCAATGTTTTGAACTACGCGCACATGCGAATGAATACAATGACAAAATATGATCATTAAATTGCTGTGGCTACTTACTAAATTCAATTAGCATTAAGAACAATGCTAAAACAATGTAAAATGCGACATCATTACGACAGATAATCAACCACAAATTTATAGGACCTAAGCGAAAGGGATGGAACTACATGATGCGGCGAAAGCCGACATCTTAGGTGACTTCCTGTAAATAGGCACAGGCGCCTGACTACGCTATAATGAATCCTTGCGGCAGCAACATATCCTATCCCGTAACTCTGAGGTCGTTGGGGCACCACAGACGATCGTTTAACCAGCGTACTCCATCTTTCTATGTCTTCAGCAACCCTGATGGTTTCCCTAAATATCAAGCCAGTCCATTCTTGAAAGTTGTCCTCTCAACTCTTTTTCGGTCTCCCTCTTCTTCTACCTCCTTGCATTGTCCCTTGCAGGATTGTCTTTGCAAGGCCTGATGCTCTGGTGACGTGGCCATACCATCGGAGTTTCAGTTTTTTCACCACTGTGAACATGTCATCCTGTTGCCCAATGACTTGTGTGATGGTCTGTCGGACTTCGTCGTTGGTGAAGTGCTGGATATAGGAAATGCCCAGAAGTCTTCTGTAGCACCTCATCTCCATGCGTTGTATTCTTCGTTGTAGGTCTGCTGTGAGGGTCCATGTTTCGGAAGATGGAGATGACAAGGGAGCGCAGCAGCTTTACCTTGGAATGTAGACTGATGGTATTTTCTTTCCAAATGGGTTTCAACCTTGCCAGGGCAGCAGTTGTTTGTACGATCCTGGAGAGGACTTCCTGTCGGGACCTATTGTCTGATACAATGGCTCCTAAATATTTGAAGGTATGCACTGTGTTGATGTCCATGTTGATGCTATTGGTGTTGTTGGTCATCATTTTGGTCTTCTCTGCACTTATTTCCATTTTACAGGCTCTGGAGGTGTTGTCAAACCTCTGTATCAGCTGTTTAAGTTCTTGTTCCTCTCCAGCCAATCCATCAATGTCATCCGCAAAACGAAGGTTAGAGCTATGCTATGCTGACTGTGCCTTCGTGACCTGCAAGGGCATCTGACATGATGCGCTCTAGGAAGATGTTGATGTTGTTCAACATCAGAACAAATGCAGCTACAATATATTTAATATATACTTTCATGTGTGTGAGTGTGTGTGTGTGTGTGTGTGCGTGGTTGTGGGTGTACGCACGTGTGTGTGTGTGCGTGTGTGTGAGCACGCGCGCGTACCTTTTGGTGACAACAATGGTGGTCGTGTGTGACAGGACCATCAGTCTACATTCCAAGGTAAGGCTGCTGCGCTCCCTTGTCATCTCCATCTTCCTATAAGCTTGCGAAACATGGACCCTCACAGCAAATCTACAACGAAGAATACAAAGCATGGAGATGAAGTGCTACAGAAGACTTCTGGGCATTTCCTTTACCCAACACATCACCAACAACGAAATCCGAAAGACCCTCACACAAGCCATTGGACAACACCATGACATGCTCACAGTGGTGAAGAAACGGAAACTCCGATGGTGTGGCCACATCACCAGAGCCTCAGGCCTTGCAAAGACCATCTTGCAAGGCACGGTGCAAGGAAGCAGAAGAAGAGTGATACAGAAAAAGAGGTGGGAGGACAACATTCGAGAATGGACTGGCTTGACACTGAGCGAAGCCATGAGGGTTGCTGAGGGCAGAGAAAGATGGAGTACGCTGGTTAAACGATCATATGTGGTGGCCCCTACGACCTTCGAGTTACGGGAAAGGATAGGATAGGATAGGAATGGTGGTCGTGGGAGTGCGGGTGTGGGGAGGGAGAGGGAAGGCCACCCTAAACTAGATTATTTGAATATTTTATGCACCTTTTCTTTGTTTTATCGTCCCTCGTGAACTGCAACACAAAGCAGAAAAGGAATGCGTGGGGCGGGCTGCTGGTCAAACAACAAATGCAAAGTAATTTATTTTATAGTCATTTCATGGTCACATTTTCGCCCCAAACGGGTTTGCGTAACTGTGCAAAAATAATCATGCAGATTTATTTTATGATGGATTTATTGTCATATTTTCGTCCAGAAGTATTTACGCAACGTTTCTAAGAGGATCACATCAGCGACAGGCAGGCTTCGTTTACGTGCGTGTTGTGTAAGCAATGAAGGATATGCAAACCAAATTTTGGTGCGGAACAGTCCGAGTGTGCTATTGTTTATGCATGTACCAAGTCCGCCATTCTTGTGCAGCGCTCTTCAAGCTCGTGAGCTGCTCAGGGCGATGGCCAATACAGGTTCTACCTCTAGGCGCCCTAAGCACCAACTTACTGCTTTAGGCGCATCTCATGACGCTCAGACACAGGCTCTGAAGTCTTTTCTTTTCTCTTTGTAAACTGGTGGGCCTCCTTCATACGTACGTAGTATACAAGGTCTAACACTCACCGGCTTCCGTTTACGCGACTGACCCCCCCAAAACACGCTTTTCCTAGTTTTTTTTATGTCCACTTAAAACTCAAACTGAGGATGCCGACGAATCACAAACACTAATAGCAACACATTCGTAGGCCTATCACTTCAAAATTTAGTTCCAAATTCACTGCAAATTTGTTCCAAAACGCAGTTCCAAAAGCTGGTCCGAATTCTGACACAACGCCGCTAGGCCTACATGGAATTATGAAATAAGCGCGCGCACACACACACACATCACATACACACAGACAAACAAATTAACCCCCCTCCGCCCCCCCCCCCCCAAAAAAAAAAATTATATATATATATATATATATATATATATATATATATATATATATATATATATATATATATATATATATATATATATATAATATATATATATATATATATATATATATATATATATATATATATATATATTATATATATATATATATATATATATATATATATATATATATATATATATATATATATATATATATATATATATATATATATATATATATATAAAGTGACGGCCGAATGCTGGACCGTTGGACAGAGTTTACCACAATAGTTCCCCAGCTTACACTTTGGGAACCATAATAAGATAGATACAGTAAGTCCTCGGGTTACGCCGGTCTCGACTTACGTTGTTTCGTGGTTACGACGCTCCTCCCCATAAAAATATAATAAATAATGTTACGCGTCGTTCCGTCTTACGCGGTTTAATGTCGTAAGCGACGTAAACAAACGGGAGCTAGTGTCTGGCGAGCGGCGGAAGAATACGCTTTGTTGTGGTTATACGGCGGGGAAGACGGCGTCGCTTCCTACGCTGGCGTCGCTTCATACGCTCAGTCACTGTACATACGCCATTTTGGTTGTTTACGCCGTCTAGCTCTCTCACGTGTTTTATCGGTTTTTGCCCTTGGTTATGGCTCCCAAACGTAAGTCAGACTCTTCAGATGGTAGTGCATCAAAGAAAACAAAGGGCATCACCATGGAAGTTAAAATGGACATTATAAAGCGATCTGAAAAGGGAGAAACATTAACAGTTACAGTACAGTATATAGCACTGTACGTACGTATGTATTTTTCTTTAAGTTCCGACTTACGATGAAATCGGGTTACGACGCGTCCAACGAACGGATCAACGTCGTAACTCGAGGACCCCCTGTACTAAAAACACACATTTAAAACAAGCCTTTATAAAAACTCACGTACACTTATCAGATCAATATTCGCTAACATTGTAAACATACAACACAACGTCAGCTCAAATTCCTACCATCGATTCAGGTGCAGGTTTTCATACTGCTGAAAAGTGGGCTTTGACATTATTTTGCACTGAGCTCGCGAATATTTATGAAACCAATACAAAGTAATCTAACTAAGGGTTGCTACAACATATGTCACACACAATACAATAGGAGTTATAAATATTGCAAACCAAAACTTCCGCCACAAAAAAAGCAAACTGCTCCAGCACTTCAAACTTGTCACAATATGATACGAGGTTACTGAGTGCTCGACGTCATAAAACTCATTTGAGGGTCCACTTGAACGGTGCGGAGTTTCAACAGTTACAAGTTTATTCATAACATTTCGGTTTGTGAAAGTGCATAAAAAAGCGTTAGAAACTCTTTATCAAACGCCCACCAACCCACCAACCCACCCACCCAAACACTAAGTTCAAACACACACGAGAACAGAGAAGAAGAAGAAATCCTCCCAATTCTCCGGGAAGAAGTTGAGGCAGCAGTGCAATTGCTAAAGAAAGGGAAGTCAGCGGGAGTGGACAACATACCCGCGGAACTGCTACAAGCAGGAGGAGAAGCGATGATTGATGCCCTCACCATTATCTGTAACAAGATCTGGCAGAGTGGGGAGTGGCCTATACCATGGACCCAGTCGCTTGTCATCACTCTTCCCAAAAAAGGTAACCTTCAGGAGTGTGAAAATTACCGCACCATCAGCCTCATCAGCCATCCCAGCAATGTCCTCCTCAAAAATAATACTCAACAGGTTGAAACTCCAAGCTGAACAAATCATAGCTGAAGAACAAGCAGGATTCAAGGCAGGGCGAAGTACCACTGAACAGATTTTCAACCTCAGAATAATCTGTGAGAAATACCTACAGCACCAACAACATCTATATCATGTGTTCATAGACTTCAAGAAGGCGTTTGACCGAGTCTGGCATGCAGCTCTATGGGCAACAATGAAAGTGTACAACATCAGCCCTAAAATTATTGAAGTCATCAAAAGAATGTATGACAAGGCTACCAGTGCAGTCCTCCACTACAGCGCCATCGGGAACTGGTTCAGAACAACAATCGATGTGCGTCAAGGATGCCTACTCTCTCCAACACTCTTCAACATCTTCCTAGAGCGCATCATGTCAGATGCTCTTGCAGATCATGAAGGCACAGTCAGCATAGGGGGTAGAGCAATCTCCAATCTTCGTTTTGCGGATGACATTGATGGATTGGCTGGAGAGGAACAAGAACTTGAACAGCTGGTACAGAGGCTTGACACCACCTCCAGAGCTTATGGAATGGAAATAAGTGCAGAGAAGACCAAAATGATGACCAACAACAAAAATGGCATCAACACGGACATCAAAGTCCAAGGCCAATCCCTCAACACAGTGCATAGCTTCAAATATTTAGGAGCCATTGTATCAGACAGTGGGTCCCGACAGGAAGTCCTCTACAGTATCGCACAAACAACTGCTGCCCTGACAAGGTTGAAGCCCATTTGGAAAGACAGGACCATCAGTCTACATTCCAAAGTAAGACTGCTGCGCTCCCTTGTCATCTCCATCTTCCTATATGCTTGCGAAGCATGGACCCTCACAGCAGATCTCCAACGAAGAATACAAAGCATGAAGATGAGGTGCTACAGGAGACTTCTGGGCATTTCCTATACCCAACACATCACCAACGACGAAGTCCGACAGACCATCACACAAGCCATAGGACAACACGATGACCTGCTCACAGTGGTGAAGAAACGGAAACTCCGATGGTATAGCCACGTCACCAGATCATCAGGCCTTGCAAAGACTATTCTGCAAGGCACAGTGCAAGGAGGTAGCAGAAGAGGGAGACCGAAAAAGAGGTGGGAGGACAACATTCGAGAATGGACTGGTTTGACACTGAGCGAAGCCATCAGGGCTGCTGAGGACAGAGAAAGATGGAGTATGCTGGTTAAACGATCATGATTCATCTGTGGTGCCCTTACGACCTCCGGGTTACGGGACAGGATAGGATAGGATAGGAAATTTCCAGAAAGTTGAAACCCCCGGCACCCCAACGGGGGTAAGCATTATAATATCACACGTAGTCTTCTGATCATAATGAAATGTAAGAGTTTGAAAACCCATAGGCGCACGCACCATGAACAAAAGAAATTCACAATCAAGCACATCCAAAAAGTACACAATCACCCCCAACGGATAAGAAGTAGGCCTAAACGAGTTATTTTTCTTGGACGCGAATCAATAACAGTCGGTATGGATGATTTAAGCGGAACGAGTTGAACAGTTCCGTGTTAATTGGTTAAATAATAATACAACAAATTCCACATTTTTATTTTCCCTCTGTCACGACTCGGTTTTCTAAACTTGAGACAATAGGGTTTCTAGATTCTAAGCCTGTGGAAGGCGAGGGAGAGAAAATAAATTAAAGTTTATTGCTAAGTTTGCAAATAATATACATGTAATTTTAACTCATGCATTGTTTTGTTAGTTTTGCTTCGTCACCCTAAACTGGAACTGGTGAAGGCTGACGCTTTATGGGTATGAGGGCAGAGGTGTATATTCAGGTGCCGTGCAAGTTTTTGCAGTGAGCGATATGTGCACTAAATTTAAGACTGCGGGCAAATAAAACTGAGGTACGTTAGTACTACTAAAATTGGGAGTCGCAGAGAGAAATTTGGAAAAATAAGTTTGCTCTAGTGCCAGCAGTGTTTTTCCAGGCGAAGGGGGGGGGGGGGGGGTGATTGTACGGGTGGTGATTGTGTACTATTTACCGTCCTTCTCAAGCAGTGTGCCGTCCTGTTGTGACCGCCCTGCAACGCGACTTCCAGTCGTCCTGGGGCTGATGTCCTGTTGAAAGAAGAGAGCTGCATGCACATTTGTGACCAGTCGGACTTTGTGCCGTCTTTGTGTTGTGTTGTGTCGTTGTGTCCGAGGAAAACACCGGAAGCGTAAGTACCTGCAGGCAATCCCTAAGTGGCCAAGTGTGTTTGCCAGTATCAGATTGTTGTATCTCGCAAACTCCCAGAGTCTCAGACCTCTGTATTTGTCTCGTTGTTGCAGTGTGGTCCACATGTGTCTCCGCAGTTATGGTGCGCATCTTAACCAACCTTGTCATTCCAGTCGCCTTGCACTATTGACTATGTCCTTCTTCGGCACTTGGTCAAGGAGAGCCTGCAGATGTTCATAGAAATCCTCCACTTCGTTGTCGTCATAGTCTGATGTTGGGGCATAGACCTGGATGATGGCGATGTTGAAAGGGGCTGCTCTCAGAAGGATGGTAATGAGTCTACTGGAGACTGGGCGGCAACCCATGACAGTGGCTAGAATGTCTTTGTGGACCAAGAATCCAACGCCGTGTTCGTGCCTGTCATCTCTCCCGCTGAAATAAAGCTTGTGGCCTTTGTCGGTCGTTGTTTCACCTAGCTAGGCCTTTCCAGCGCAGTTCGCTGATGCCTAGAATGTTCCATCGATAGTGGTCCAACTCGTGGGCCAGTTCTTCTAATTTTCCTTCCGCAGTTAGGGTCCTGACATTCCAGGTTCCTATGACGATGTTGTTTCTCGTGCGGATCTTGCTAAATTGTCCATCAGTAGCCTACTTAACACCTCCGTCCTGATGGCCAACGGAAGGCGCGTTCCTTGAGCCGGGCGACGACTGACCTGGTATGGAGTGAGTCATTCTTTCATCATATGGGGTGTCTTTGGCAAGGAAGACCTGGCGGGGCCAACCTGGAATAACAAACTATGCATCTAATAATCCAATGAAGAATTTATTTTACATTAATTTAAGTTACGATTTTTGCATATAATACCTTCACCAAGCCACATTCGTATGCCACATATAACACATACACACACATGTACACTCCTGCCATCTTTGTCACAGAGAGAGAGAAAGAGAGAGAGAGAGAGAGAGAGAGAGAGAGAGAGAGAGAGAGAGAGAGAGAGAGAGGTCTACAACTGAAGATCGTGCTGGTCAAACGCACACCCAATCTCTTTCCTTTTTTCTCACAAACACACTCGAGCCTTCTGGATACTCAAGCATCTATGAGAACGCGCCTCTCTCTACTCTATTATTGGTATAATAAATAATAGAAAAAGTCGCTTTTTTGCTGTGGCGTACATTACTTACTGTACACACCTCAAACGAGGTCAAATGTATTTAGGCTACTACTTGGATAGGGTTGTTACCGCCCCCCCCCCCCTCCACCCCTCTCTATCCCCCCATAAAAAAACCAAACAAACTTTAATTTAATTGTTCTAATATATAGCGCTTTTTTTGCGTAGGAACTGCTCAAGGCTGGACGATACAAAATCTAACTCAAGCCGCCAACTGGCTGCCTTAGGGGCGCATCGTCTCGACACCCAGACGACTGGACACAATCTAGTGCTTGCTTATGAGCTAATTATGTAGTCGGCACTCCGCCCATCTAGCACATGAGCGTCAGGCTCTTTTAAAGTCCCCGCGATGGGACGCGTGCGTGCGCAGACTGGACCTCGGTTCATACTCCTCATCCGAATAAATAGGGGTTGCCTGCCTAGCCTGTCCACAATCAATCATTCGGAAGGTGAAGTTTGTCGAGAGAGGACTGGATCCTGAGTTTTCTATTGTGGGGACACTGGCCTTCCCTGGTGGCGCATCTCTGTCGGCGTATCTGCCTGTTGACACTCCTTCGGGATACAAGTTACGCATTGCTGTATTGCGGCCCAACTTTATCAGCGCAACCTTCACTGTCGAGAGAATGCCTGGGGGCTCCTAACCTACCGGCACAGACTGTATTACAGAGAGGCGTTTTCCGCCCCGATCACCGCTTCTCGACCACCCTTCCTGATCCCGATCCTCTCTTACAAGTTTGGTAAATATTGTTTATTTATTGAAGGCCGTGTCTCTGCAAGTCCTGGACTTGCTAGTGTCAAATTTTTTAAGCCCTTGAGGCGTCTTTTATAGGCCCCATTTATTTATTTCCCTCCGATTTTTAATGATGTGTTTTAGGTCCTGAATTGGATTTTTAGTGAACCAGGTCTGTGACTAATTTTATATAAGTTGTCATGAGTAAGAAGCGCCCTGAGCGTCAGAATTCTCCGCTTGTGCGGAGTCGTATCGAAACGGTTAGTGAGGTTTTTCTGGAACCTCGGCCTGCCTCCGCGATGTGCGACTTGGTCGCGCCTGCGGATGGTCAGCTTGTCACTCCGCGGAAAAGACCATTTTCGACGCTCACTGACTCATCCTCCTCCGGCGAGATGAGCGATAGAACCGGCGATGATGTGGACTCCTCACCGGGCCTGGTCTCGGTCGAGGATCCAGGTATCACGACTGGCTCTCCGGTGGAGACGGAGCATGTCGTGCAAAATCCTCCTCCCTCCGGTCTTGGGGAAGATCACTCACAAGATTGGGTCACAGTTAAGGCCCGAAATCGAGCCAAAAGTAGAACGAGAGAGTTGGCTGCTCCCACTCTCTTGCCGAACCGGGGTTTATGCCAGTTTCCGGTTGTCATCCGTGCGGTTGGCGATGTGGGCTCCGCTGACTTAAAAATCGCCGAGTGGAAGATGGTCGATTTGTTGCAGGCCCTGCTAGGCCCGGTGGACAGGGTTAGACCCTTGGGTGGGGGTTTCTTGGTCGGGTGCGTCTCACGTTCCCAGCAGCTAAAATTGCTCGCGATTCGGGCTATCGATCAGGTCGCGGTGGCATGTTCGGTGCCAACTCCATTTGTAGAAGGGGTCGTGCGCGATATCCCTACTTCTGTCACTGATGAAGACATACTGGCCAGATGTCAGGGTTCGGTCGCCACGGATGGCACCGTGCAGCCTTGTGCTGTCAAAAAGGTCACGCGACTGGTCCGCGCTGACGGTAGACCTTCTACCTCGATCAAGGTTTCGGTCGAAGAGCCTGTGTTGCCTTCTACACTTTTGATAAACAGGCGCGAGTACGCTGTTCGTCCGTTTGCTGCTGCGGTGGTCCGCTGCAATCATTGCCATAAATTTGGACATATCAAAAAGTTCTGTAAATCTCAACTCACATGTCCCTCGTGTGGCTGTTATGGCCACTCTGGGGCCCAGTGTAAAGCAAAAAAGAGATCTTGCCCTAACTGCCGGGGTGATCATTCTGCCACAAACAACAACTGTCCTGCCCTGAGGGAGCGCATTTGTGCGAACCGTCTCAGGGCAGCTACTTACATGCCTCGTGCTCAGGCCCTGGGCCTGGCACGTCAACAGATTGCGGCGGGCCCCGCGCGGCCGACGGATGTGCCTCGACCCGCATGGGGTGTATTGCCGACCGTTCCTCTCGCCTCGGGCGACAAGTCCGCCGTCTTTCCTCCCCTTGGTAGGGAGTTTCCTGATTTGCCGCCCACTGCCACCTGGGCAGTTGCTGCTGGGTCGCGCCCTGTGGTGCCGCCTTCCCAGCCTGATACTTCCCGTGGTGACTTAGGGGCTGCGGTCCTTCGGCTCGAGTCGCTGGTATCCAGCCTTACTCAGACAGTTGCCGGGCTGGTGGACTTGGTCCACGGCCTGACCTCCCGTTCCCCGTTGTCTCCGGGCCCCTCTTCTTCTGAAGTCGAGGTGGGCATTCAGACAGAGGCTGGGAATTTTACTCCGCCTGTCAACCCTGTGCGAGATGGGATGACTCAGACCCCTCCAAGTGCGGACCCTCCGGTCGAGCGGGTAGCGGTTGCGGGATTCACCAGACGTTGTAGTCTCCCTGCGTCGGACTTTGTCAAGCGGATGAGACAGCATATGGAAGATTATGCCCGTTGCTTGGGTCCCGAGTTGAACTCGGCCGTACGAGAGAAGTGGGGGCCGGGAATCTCAGTCTTGGGTGAGATTATAAGCGACCGCTCCCTTAAAGAAATGGGGGTATTTGTCTGTGATTGGATCCCTCCGGTGAATGAGCCGAAGGGTAGTAAGTCCGGTAACCAAAGGCACTAGTTGCCTACCCCTTCTTGTCCGCCGGTTTTTGTCGCTTCTTAATGTTTAAATCTTAGCCTATTTTTATTTTTTATCAATTTTTTAAAATTTGTAAAATCATGTACATATACTTTCTTTTATAATAAAGTCTTACGATTATACTCGCTTTTAACCCTTTTAACTGTACATTATTGTTTTTATAGTCACAGACCTGTTTCCGTTTACTGTCTGACAGACCTGGTCTGTTCTCATATAAACATAATTATTGTAACCGTTTATTCGGCCTTCTGCTCCCTTGACATAGCTTTCCTTCCCCTCCCGGTCCTCGCTCTGCCCTTGGCACCCTTTCCTCCCGGTCAATTCTTCATGCCCTTACGCCTCAACCTATCTGTACTCTGGACGTCGTAGCTGCGCTTCGCGCTCCTCTACATTTGTATTCCCACTGCATCATCGACTTCTTAATTCATCTGGACTTCTTAATTACATGTCCCCTATACGCTGATGTGTCTGGGGACGTTAATCTACCTACCTAACCTAACCTAGCCTGTCCATTGCTTCAGAAGTCTCCTCTCTGAAAATCCTTATCGGGAAGAGAGGGGACTATAAACTGATACACATACATACTTAGCCTGTCCATCAATCAGAATCTGGATCTGGTTAATCCTCTCCCAAGCCCCATTCTTCTTGGTCAGTGCGCCTGTGCACTACCCTATTGCGTCACCCCAATGTTCTCTCCCCACCCTACCCCTAACCTTGTTATACCAAGCCCTGTTGGGGATCATGGAAATCAATTCTTGATTATGAGCTTATTCTATGCACTCTATCATGAGCACATGACCGTTTTATTACCAAGTAATAAAATTAATGGCAGATATTGGACCGCCTGTAAGACACAGTCAAAGAGGGACGAAGAAAACAATGCACTGGAGATAACTTTGTGCTAACTACTACATGTTGCAAGCATTCGCTAAAGAAGCAGGTTATCTCCCATCCATGGATTATTTTTGTTTGTTGTTCGCTTCAGTTAACATGCACATCTATTCAACGAAGTAATACAGACTAGGAAATTAAGGAGAAGCTGGGGGAAAGAGGAAATATTTACTGGTTGGATGGGGAGGAGGGGGAACAAGTCAACACGATAAAACAACAACAAAAGGTTGGACGGAAGCTATTCATATGTAATTTTAGACTCACACATAGTCCACTCACAAAACAAAACTGCCAATAAAATTAACGCTTTTGAATTTAAATTGGGTTTCTTTATAAAACAAAAAGAATTAAAAAAATTTAAAGTGTTAATTTTTTGGGCAGTGTTGTGAGTGGACTTATGTTATGAGTTCTTTGGTCAGCTTTATCCTAAAGAAGCAACATGAAAACATCAAAATGCATCGGCCAATCTGCAAATTGAAACTTATTAAAATCTTTTTTTCCTGCCATTTTCAGATAGTGATGTCGGATAGCGCAGTGGTTGGAGCACCCGCTACTGTGTCGCAAGTTAAGCACCGTCCAGTGCGGTTAGCACTTGGATGGGTGACCGCAAAAACGTAAAGCGACAAATAACAACGCCCCCAGTTGACTCAACTGTGACCGAGTACCTACTATCTTAAGGGTAATGAAGGTAAAGCAGCGAGGGATAGAGATGGGCATCACCCTCATTACGCTGGCCCAAGATAAGTGTGATCTCCAACATCACGCTCCCCTACGGCCACAAGGCTATGGGACTACCTTTATCTTTCAGAAAGAGCGCGCCAAAAAAACGCGTTTAGAAAATGACGAGTCTTGGCGATCTTGATCTTTAAGAAAGCGCAAAACGAATTATAGCAGTAGTTAAAGCAGTGAATTCCATTGACAAAACTACCTGTGATAAGTAGACTGAATTGACGATGTTCAACCTCTACACCCACCGTTGGCTTTTAGGCCAACCGGTATAAGCACCTCAGTGAAGAGGGCCAGAAGCCCGAGTACGACGAGGAGTTAGTTAGTCATTGTAAAGCGGACTGCAAAGAACCGAATCATGACCACAACTGAGTTGAAAGAGAACTCACCCCCGATCCGTATAAAAGATCTGATGAAGCAACTCTAATGGTATCACTGAAGGCACTCCACCAGCCGGTCACTTTACAATAAATGCATCCCATGCAAGGGATGCCGAGTCTGGAGTACAAGCAGAAGTGGAAGAGAAGGAGGTGAAAGAGGAGAACATTGAGGTTTAACGTCTACACCTACCAACTATGGCAAACGCAAAATATGGCAGACGGGGATAACCATCCCAGACAGCAAGGGGTAGGGACCTAAATCAACACTGAACCACCAGAGCAATCATACTGCTAAAATGGACAATGAAAATGGCCATTTTTTATTTCGCCCACCCCGGAATTCGAATCTGGGTCATTGGTGTGCCAGGCGAACGCTCTATCGCTGGAGCTACGGCGGTGGGACGAAGAAGAAGAAGAAGAAGAAGCAGCAGCAGAAGAAGAAGAAATATTGATTGACTGCCATGTGGTATCAGAACCTTTATTGTCCTCATAAAAAAACACAAAGTAATTTGTATGCGGTGTACACATTATCAACACAACGGTACAAAAACAATACAAGACACTTCAGGAAATAACAATAATAAACCTACTACACATAACAAAGCACTTCAACACAACATGAATGTAGTATGAATATATCACATTATGACATTAAAAAAATCAAATCGATCAATCTTTCATTTAAACTGTTTATGCATTTAGGTGATATCAGACACATTATAAAAATTTAAAAAAATAAAAACAAAGTAACGAATCCAACAATCTAGACCCACCCACTCGCCTGAGGAATTTATTGACAGAATTACGACAGTACAGTATTTAATACAAAATATGATTGGTCTGTGGCCATCAACAAAACACAAAAACAAAACTAAAAAATGCAGGTCCAAGAAAGCAAAACTAACAATGCAGCATCTAAAACAGCATGCATAAGAATGCATCTAAAGTATGTTTTATTTACGCCAATGTCTGGAAGATACATTTCATATTAACTCAACTTCAATCGATGCCTTTGAATATTAAAACGAGGGAAAGAAGGGTTTGGGATGGCAGCAATGGAAACATGTTAAGAGTCACTCATGAATTATATATACACCTGTACATAAACTAGTATTCATACTCTGTAATAATAACACAAAAGTAATCACGCAGCAAAAGAATACTAACAAGTTGCAGATAAACCGCACACACATACATCCACACACGCCCACACCTCTCCCCCCTCTCCCCTGCACGCACTTACATCCACACACAAAACAACCGCACCCATATACATCCACACACACACACACACACACACACACAAATACATCCCTCTTCCCCCTGCACAAACATACACAGGTTGGGCATGCCATTTCTGAACAATTTCTATAATATAAACAATCCCTCAGTTTTACTTATCAAGGAACAACACACACTAAACGATTCATCGAAAGAACATTGAAGTTTAACGTCGACGTCCACCGGTGGCGATATGGCAGATCGAGATAGCCATCACAGGAAAGAAGAAGCAGGGACCTAAATCAACTCTGAACCACTACAGCAATCAGCATACTGCTTATAAGAACAGTTAAAATGGCCATCGCCATCAACAGCAGAGTTTGGGGAGAGGACAAAGTAGATCTAAGCCTAGAGTCAGCCAGTCTCAGCTACTGCAGGATGACGGTGCCCAAAGGGCAGCCAACAGGCGCTAGGCTCCACCCAACACACCTACATCTAAGGTCACTCTTAGCCGTTCAGGGCACGTGACCAAATGCCCTTGACGGTGCAACTTGCCGTATTGGGTGATAAAGAGCAAAGACTGTAGTTTTTTGGACAGTGCCCTGAGCAAAGCTCTTTGAGCTCATAAGTGCGCTAAAATAAACGACAGGCAGGGTGGATCAAAGTCAGATATGATCTTCATGTCCTAGTGGTGATTCTGTGCTGGTATAGCCTGTACAGCTCCACTCCGCACTGCTTCAGCTGCTCCTGTGACAACCAACACAATTAGAGAGCTGTATTACTTTTAAGGTTTGTTATTTGATGTTGATGATGATGATGATGATGGCAATGATGACAACGATGATGATGATGGAGGTGAGGCTGATGTGTGATGATAAAAAATAAAAAATAAAATAAAATAAAAAAAAAAAAAAAAAAAAAAAAAATAATAATAATAATAATAATAATAATAATAATAATAATAATAATAATAATAATAATAATAATAATAATAATAATAATAATAATAATAATAATATTTATAAGGCACTTCTCCTAGAAAAGAAACAATTCAACGTGCTCCCTCATGCAATCACACACTCATTATGACAATAAGGAAGTTCCTGGCGATGATGTTATTGGCTGTTAATGACGATGCTGATGATGACAGCTGTGATGATAAAGTGGATAGGGTTAAAGAGTAGGAAGGTGAGGCGGATGACAATTAGATGAAGCTTGTTAAACAACTGATGATGATGAGGACCATGATGAATTGTGAAGGTGATGATTTTGATGCCTGGGATGTTGATGATGATGATGATGATAATGATGATGACAATGATGATGATGATGATAATGATGATGAAACAATAAATAAGAGTATTAAAGAAGGAATTTTTCAAAAAAATAAGACATTTACAGGGTCAAGTTGCTTCAGCAGGTGTAGTGGGGTAGCTTCCATCACAGTCAGCACCGTCCTTGACATCTCCACAATCAGTTCAAGACCTGCTGCTGCCTGTCAACATCATCAATCCTAACATCATCAATAAAATGATGACATGGAGATTTCCTGTCGAAATCGGGCAGTTAGCTAGGGTGTACTCGATGGCAAAACAACAGAACCATCCAATGGTAAGCAATGACATTGCAGGCAGCAGTTCGAAACAGGCCGACACACACACAAAAAGAACCTGGACAAGAGCATACACCAGGAGGTTATAGTCTAGGCACATGCACGTATTTCACCGCACGGACTTCCTGACACTCATGTCCTAGACGGGAGAGTGCAAGCTATAAAAATACTCCCAACAATTAAGCACTAGGCCCCTTCTCCCCTAGCCCTAGCCCTGGTCGCACATGCATTTTAAAAGCGGTGGTTACAGACCCGCGATGAAGACTGGGGCTCCTCAAAGTGGCGTGTGAGGCTGGCAAAAACAGAAACTACAGCCTGCGTCACGCCCAGCTCTCCTGCCACTGAGGTCACGTCCAAACCGCTGACACACCTATTTACCAAACACAATGAAAACATAACTTATAGTCAGGTCAATCGACAAGACAGAAATATTTGCCTGAAAAAAAAAAAACAATAAAAAAAAAAATTAAGAATAGGAATCAACTTGATGTCTCAAATCATAGATAAAATTGATGTCTCAAATCATAGGTTCTTTTTCAACCAGAAAATTAGCACTTGACACGATGATGCAGTTTATGAATAAAAGGTAAAAAAGGTAAAGGTAGTCCCATAGCCTTGTGGCCGTAGGGGAGCGTGATGTTGGAGATCACACTTATCTTGGGCCAGCGTAATGAGGGTGATTGCCCATCGCTCTCCCTCGCTGCTTTACCTTCCCCACCCTTAACCCTTTGAACCCTGGATGCCCCACCAATTCTGAGCCCATCCCCTGGGCTCCCCGGAGAAAAATGGCATTTTTAGCATGCTTTTAGTAAAACAACGAAAACATAACCAAAGTGTTAGACAACCCAAAGTACTTCAAATGTCATCTCTTCATCTTCATTATCATCCCACAATTGATCGATTACTTCCTGAGTTGTGTACAGTCGCTTAGCGACGCTTCCTTGATTTGTAGACCTTCGTTTCATGACTCAAAATTGAGAAAAAAACGTCACAAAAACATGCACTGTGCTCGCACTATTTAGAGCGCAGACATTTTGCTTTACCTTATTCCCAATAACCCTCAATAACCTATTCCAAACAGCAAGTACTAGAAAGAACAGTAAGCTGTGTACGGACCGCAAGATTAACGGTAAGGTTACGAGACCGATTTATCGGTCTATCGGGGCACAGCTGTTTAAGGGCTAGACCGATATATCGGTCTTTCGGGTTCAAGAGGTTAAGAGAGTAGGTACTCAATCACAGTTGAGTCAACTGGGGGCGTTGTTATTTGTCGCTTCACATTTTGCGGTCACCCATCCAAGTGCTAACCGCACTGGATGGTGCTTAACTTGCGACACAGTAGCGAGTGCTCCAACCACTGCGCTATCCGCCATAAAGTTGCCATAAAAATTGTAGAGATTATTTCAGGAGGTTAGAGTATAACCATAACTGAAATTTGTGGTAATAAAGGGCTAAATGTATGTGTCTATATTGGTGTGTAAGGGCTAGGGTGGAGTATTTCTTCCTCCACCATATGTATATATGTATTCATGATTTAGTTTACTCCTACAATTGTGTATTTCTCCCTTTTCTAGTTCCATTATTGTATTATGGATTTCTTTTTTTTAGTGTGGTATATTGCGCCATATAAATCAATGTATAGTAATTATTATTATTAAATCGAGTGACCCAGTTCTGAATTGTATGGTGTTCGAGTTCGTCACTCGTAGCAAGTCAGCTAAGACACAAGTCTACGTTCGAGCAATCCTACAGTCTAGTTGGGAAGAGATCGCCTGCCAATTCAAAGATCTAGGTTTATTAATTTTATTTTATATTTTTTAAAAATTTATTTAATCGTTCTTGTATAGCGCTTTTCCAGCTCAAGAGCTGCTCAAGGCGCTGGCCGATACAGGATCTAACTCAAGCCGCCCGAGACGCCCACCCGCAGCCTTGGGGCGCATGGTCTGACGCCCGGACAACTGAGCACAATCCTGGGCAGCCAGGGATGGGGGAGAAGAACCTAGGTGCATGCTGGGTGTGTTCTTGTCACCGGCACTCACCCTTCTAGGACATGAGCGTCAGGATAAAGTCCGTTATGATGGAATGTATGCGACACAGACTAGACCTCGGTTTATACTCTCATCCGAAGGAGTAGGAAAACAGGAGTAAAGTGTCTTTCCCAGGGACACAACACAATGGCCCGGCCAGGGCTCGAACCCGGGACCTTCAGATCCGCAAGCCGAAGCTCTACCATTAGACCACAGTGCCACAGGTTTGCTCAAATTCAGTTTAGAATCTAAAAGTTCATTTGATGAAAACAGGGCTTTAACCAATGTTAATGATTTATTTAAAAAAAATAATATAATTGTTTTTATTTTAGCGCTTTTCCAGCTGAAGGCCCTGGTCGACACAAGATCTAAATCAAGCCACCGGAAGTGCCCGTTGCTGTCTTGGGCGCGTCTCCACTGCATAAACCAAGGACTCAATTCATATCTGACCTGAGAAGAGCTAGATCTTTGAAAGGTGCCAGCTGTGGAGGCATGAGGGCTTCTCGTAGGACTGCCATGCCCGGCTGACTCTCGGCTGCCTCCTTTATCAACTGCGGCCTTGACCTCCATGCTTCTGACAGCCACGACAACTGTTGGTCCAAATGAAAATACAGCAAAAGAAAATACACATAAAATCAAAGCTACTAAATACCAAACATATTTTTTTATAAAAAATAATGTAATGCCTAGTATTTTTTACTTTATTTCATTTTTTTTTGGGGGGGGGGGGGGGGGGGGGGGGGGAGGGAAGGGGTGGGTTGTGCGTGAATTTGGGGGAAAACAATCCTCAGGCATGGTTTGTTAAAATTCAAGTTGCCTTCCCAGTGAAGGCACAGTGGCCGCAGAGCAGTGCCATCCAAGGTGGGTGGGTGGGTACGTGGGTGGGTGTAAGGAAAGGCACTCATGGAGATTGGTGGGTTTGTGTGTTCGTGGGAGGAGGAGCAGGAGAGAGAGGTAGAGGGGGAGAAGGGAGAAGAGGCGATCCCCTGGTCAATGAACGCAGTAACAAGGAACTAACCTTGACAGAGGCAGCCTCTGAGGCAGCAAGGCTGTGTGCTGTAGTCACCAACAGCAGCTCACTCAACAGGGCCAAAACCTGCGGCACAGGTCAGCAGACATCATCAGTCGTGACCACACACACACACACACACTCTCACCTCGCAGGTTGGACGGCATTTCAAATTAAGGGGACACACTGTGACCACGCCCTCTTGACAGATCCTTTGAACATTCACAGTGAGTGTTGCCCCACTGAAAAATAACAACTTAAAACCACCACAAAGATAAAAATGTTTTTTGAAAGTTTCGTTATCTTTTTTGAATGAATACATTCTGCAAGTTTTGTTCCTATCGATAACAACTACCATTGTTGTTTAGCCAGCCAACATTCTGCTGCTAAAAATAGCACCTACTAAAACTGGTAAGAGACACAACTCGTAAAAAAATATTTTTTAAAAAAAATGTCCTTGGAAGGTTTTTCGTTTCAGGTTGATAAAATAGACCCTACCCTACACCAGACATCCAAAACATACTCTTCGGTCACATTTACAGGGCTATGGTATTTGATGCACCGTTAATCAGGGGAAATCACTCCCGGTCACAACCGAAATGGCCAATTCAAACTTTAGCGGTTGGGTTAAGCAACGAGTGCCCACTTTATCATTGTGTAATGCAGAGATGCCAACCTGCAGAAAAATCTGTCAGTGAGAAATTTATAAATTGTCAGTAGATTTAAAATTTTGTCAGTAGACAAGAGGGAGCAAAGGTCCAGGATTGAGATTTCTTATTAAAAATCATATCAGAAAAATCAAAGATAACTGAGCTCCGCAAAAGAATTCTATAATAATCTGTGGTAAAACTTGACCCCGACCGAAGTCAGAAGGATAATCGATGTCAGTTCGCAAAATTTTTAACATCAACCTGCTACGAATCAGAAACATGTACAGCACAATGTTAGAGTTAATTAAAATAAATCGCTTTGAGGTTGTGTATCGGCATTAATTTTTTTTTTTAAAAAGGTAAATCTCATTGATTTCTTTGCATTGTTTTGTCTGCTGCTGCTGCTTCAGCGCAGCTAACAAGGTTGTGAACTATGATATGCAATAAGTTAAACTAAAGCAAGCTTCAATAATTGAAGCTATCATATAGATTTATTACCTCATAAGGTCGTTATATAATATGCTGCATTATTTTATACTGTGACAGTGCCTAAGTGTAATCAGTCTGAAACGTGCAACAGTCCTTTCGCCATAATCATTGGCTGCAAATATATATTCTTGTAAAAATTATTCTCGCCGTAAGAAAAATGACTTCAGCGTAAATCCGTAAAAAGAACTATTTGCCACCGGAAAATAATACGGCGAAACCGTGAGGGTTGACATCTCTGGTAATGTAATAACAATGGGAATTTTAGGGTAAACCCCTTTGGGCCAAAAGTAAAATCCTTGGAATTGGAGCCTTTTAACAAACAGCTGGACATGGCTATGGTGGATGTTTTCTGTTCTCTTGCAATTTTTGTTTTATTATCAAATTGTAATATACCATATTTGCCATCCTATTACCATATTATTTGCTTAAGTTTCACAATCAAAGAATAAAGATTGCAAGACATTTAAACGTATATCCCAGACACTCACGCCAAATAGCTGAAAATCGACATTTTCAAAAGGGTTAACTTTTGTGGCGATGTTGTGACTCTTTGTTTCATCCTAAAAGAAGCAAACCACGAAAGCATGAAATAACGGGTCACTATCTGAACTATCTGCAAGCAAAAATGTATCAAAATCAGTTCAGACTATGTTTGAGACCCATATTTGGCTCATTCTATTGCTGAAATATTTAAAAGTTTTAAAAAATAATAATAAAATAAATAAAAAGTAAATGTTTTCCCATAACTTTTTGGATCATAAAGGACAGATGCACTTGCGTCTTACATTATCTCAGGGTCAGCTTTATAAGGGTGGTGCCCATCTCCCCTATCTCACTGCTTCATCTTTCCCATTTATAAACAGAGCCATGTGTGTGCTATACCAATATTATTTTACGGAGTTTTTCTTGAGCTATTTCCCCACCTTTGGATGGTTTGTACACAGTGCAGTGATGAGTTTCTGTCTTGCCTCCGTTTCACATCTCCAATGCCTAGAAAAAAAAATAACAAAACATTACAATACAAGCCAATATTCATTATGAAAAAAAAAAGAAAAAAAAAAGAAGAAATTGATGTAAATTTATTTTTAAAATGAAAAATACATGGGGGTCTTTCCACACATTCCCTTCACAAAAAAGGGTAAATAACAAGGACTCAAGTCAGTCCCAGCTTAAAAATACGCTGTTTGAGAACTGGCAATAATAACAAGAAGACACTTAGGGCTCGTGCTTTTGCCCACTCAGTGCCCAGGCTTTGGAACACACTCCCCTTGAGTTTGAAGCAGAGTTGTTCTTCAGCATCTTTCACAAAGGGGCTGAAAACACACCTCTTTCACCTCTGAAATCCTTACACAAAAGGCTTTCCATTGTTTGTAAATATGCTTTTATAACTAATGGCTGGGCTCTTGTTGTATACATTCAGCATGACTGTTTCATGGAGTCCGGCAATCATAATCATCACTATCATCATCATTTATGAGATATGCATAAATTATCACCCTCGGAATCTGTGAGCCCAAAGAGCTAATACATAATGACTTTTATTACAGTTACCTTTGACTTTTTGACACTTTATTCTTCCTTATCGGGACATTCTGGGCTGCCTCCCCTGAGGAGACAGTCATGAACAAGGACAAAGCCTACCTGTGCACTAGGGTAGCGAGGACGCTGGCCGCTACAGTAACAGGATCTTGAGACAGTGGGAGGAAAGATGGCTGTTTCTCCTGGAAACATCTGGAACACAATACAGAATACACATTTTTAAGTCCACATAAATTCAAAATAATATTGTTTATATTCAAGTCCAGTTTAAATCCAGTGGCTATCTGCCTTTTTGTTGAAATGAAAACAGGTAAGTTGAAATACCAGTCACATTCAACCTATTAATAATAATAATAATAATAATAATAATAATAATAATAATAATAATAAAAATAATAATAATAATAATAATAATAATAATAATAATAAAAATAATAATAATAATAATAATAATAATAATAATAATAATAATAATAATAATAATAGTAATACCGGATGCTATCACACGCTTCTTTGATGGAACTCAAAGCGCGGCAGTCTAAAGAGATCGATATTACAGGAGGCAGAAGAGAAATCAATTTTTATATTTAAAATTTGGGTTCAATTCCATGATCGAGGGAGATGACTTAAACTGGACTACCTGGGGACAACTCTCAATGACCTGAAAAGTCTGGTACCTAAGTTACATAAGTTTGTTCTCTGCGTGGCTGCAATGCGGTGCCCCTTGTCATGGGAAGTCAGCGCCCTAGCAACAGTGCTCCCAGTCCACCTCATTCATTCATTCTACAAACCCAATTTTGTATTGTGGTGTTGTTGTAAGTTAAAGCACGCCTGTGCTTTCTTTCACTGGAAAGGACTTTCCAGTGGAGCTACTAGGCTAATTATAGCTGGCAAGCCCTGCAGCCAGCCGGCTAGCCTCATATCATGCCTGCAGTCTCGCTTCCCACGCTGCACGCTAACATACTAGACAAAGAACGGCGTACGACTGAGTGGATATCATTCTCTAACTCTGTGCTATAGAATTGATCATATTATGTGAAATATCGTTTGTATTGTGGTAGTCCTTTTGCATTTTAGTTACTTTCATATCTGTGTGTTGTGTTAGCATAAACTAAATATCAGAATACCATTTCGTTTGTCTTATATTTTAGTCGATTTGACCGTGTGTACTGATCGGCCCTTCATTGCCTTGCAACGGACCGTTTTCGATCTAGTGTATATACGCGTTTTAATTACACATTTAAATCCTTTCTACAATGTTCACCATTTGAAGTCACTTAGTATAGGTAGGACCACTTATTTTTTCAAAATTACTCTATCAAATTGAAATTTGCAGGAATAGTAAATGCTGATGAGCTATGAAAAACTGCAAAATATCATAGCTGTATCTCAAATAGAATAGGAGATACGGCCGCCTGAAGTTAGCAGAAAATGTCGCAAAAGGGCAAATTGCGCATAAAGGCATATTTCAAAATTCATAAAAAATTCAAAATTAAAGATAGAGTACTCAATTTTTGTACTCTTTTTGTCACAACTATTGCCATTTAGTTGAATTTTTTTTTAGACCATACTAATGTTAAATAGCAGAGGTACACTGGTTCAAAAATGACATTTTATGCAATTTCAGCGATGGAAACGGTCACATTTTCACACGACAGGGTAGCTTTGAGAAATCATAGGAAATTAATGGCTAATTACAGATTCCTGAAAACTTGCATGACTATTGTCATTAGTATGGACTTGTACTCTCAATGGTTTTCTTATTTCTTAGATGCCAAATGCCATATATATAGTGATATGAAAATGATATTTTGTGCAATCAGTGCAAAATCACCCCAAAAATAAAATTTTCTGATTGACTTGAAATTTGCTGTATATGTTGGTATTGATGTCAAATGAAAGTATGCAAAATATTAAGATAGTGTGATCAATAGAATAGTAGATACATGGCTTGAAGGTTGGACAAAATACGTACGATGAGCAAATTGAACAAACGGCCATTTTTGAGAACTTATATTTTATTTAATACTGCAGATATAAGTCTGCCAATTGCTAAAATGTACTGTCTGTATTACTGTCATTGGCCTAATTTTTTCTCAAAGCAGGCAAACTACTGTGGAACAAATTATTATGGTTCAAAAATGGCCTTTCGCGCAGTTTTTGCAATGAAAATACGAAAAATTAATTTCACCAATTTAACTTTATTTTATCACAAACACTTTTCTGGGTCATTTTCAAGTAAAGATGCAACAAAATGTGTTAAAAAAAAAGTTACAAATAATCATACACACCTTATTATTACAATTATGATTTATTTATTATTCATTTATTATTTTGGCAGCTGTTAAAAAAAAAACACACACGCGCGCCCACACACACACACACACACAAGTGTCCAAGGCAGCAGAAGTGGAGGAAAATAACAGTTCAATTCAAAAAGAAGGTCAATCTTCTTCCTCAAGAAGGCCTGAATGTTGTCTGCCTGGGTCTTTGCAGAACGCCACTGGTACATGCAGGTTTGAATGAAGTGGCACACATCATGCGGTGGAAGACCTGAAAACAACGTGAAGTATTTTTTAAAAGTAATCAAATAGGTCAAGTGCACACACACTAATTTAATTATTACGAGACTTTGGAGAAGAAAAAGAAGATTGTGGCAGCAAATCAATCTATCACTAGATTGCTTCGCTTAATATCAAAAAGGATGAGTGCAAAAAACAATAGGTAGTAAAAGTAAAAATTGCAAAAGAACTGAGATAAACGATCATACAGGGTGGAGTTGTATACCTACAAGCTGAGTCCATTGCATTTGGCACTAACAAACTATACATTTTAAAAACTTTCCTTATGTATCAATGCTGTAAAAACAGCAGAACAATAACGTAGGTAGCTACCTAAAGATTTACTGTATGGGTCGAAAGCTTGCAAGCAAAAGCAAAATGAAACTGCATTAGGCCTACGTGGCTAATGTCAACAAAGAGTTATCGTTCTTGATTGCATTTGAATTTAAAAATAAAATACTTGTCGCACATTTTAGGTCGAGAAAAAAAATTTATATATTACAATTAATATGTAATATTTCGACACAAAATGATTGCTGATTATTTGGTGTACTGAATAAGAAACCGTGCGATCTTACGAAGACAACTGTTCACTTGCACTACAAGAAATGTCTGCCATCGACTCGATCATTCTGTGACAAATCTTTCGCCAAATACAAAGGATACATACCAAACAAAACAAGCAAATATTCATTCAAATACCAATTTAATTTAAAAAAGAACTATCGAAGAGTACTTACTCAGAATTGAACGGATCGAGTCCAAAGTTTCTGTACTTCCGTTAGCACACAAACCATCCACGCCGATCGCCATTGAGCTTGCTCTGCGGGGTTCACCGATTTTCGGGTCACGGATCTTCCGCCGCTAATACTTCCGGGTCATAATTTATACCATTAAAAAGAGCAAAAAAAGACCTTTCTTTGCATATATGATACATTATAATTCGTTTCGGGGCAACGAAAATATTTAAAGAAGAAAGTGATACCTCTGTTTTAACTTAATATTTTGCCTTGAAAAAAATAAAATATTAATACGAAACAGCCATGACGTTACAGCCACGGAAATAAGCTTTCCATCGGTATAAGATTCATTCTGATTGGTTGAGAGGCGGAAGATCCGTGACGCTTTTTTGGGGAACACCCAAACGTTCTGCTAACTTGACCCAGATGAAAAACATGGCCACGGGAAAATTTTCCGCTTCAAGGCACTGCAGTCATTGCGTTCTAGTGTAGCGATTGTAGTTATTGCAGTGATCAAAAATACACGGAAGGCAAATAAAACTATTGTGCTTTTAGAAATTTAATATTTTAAACAAATCTGTGCATTATGGTTGAAGAAATTGCGTTTTGAAAATGGGTGAATTCCACTGTGCACAGCGTGTGTCGCCACATCGCTCATAGTAGGTGGTCCTACCTACTTAGTACACAGTTTGAACTTTCTGGTGATGTGGTCGACATTATAAAATATTTTCTTGTGTTTGGTTGTTGGCCTCTGTAATAGAAGCGAATTTATGAAAGTCTCGTGGTCCTAATGGTGCAAGCAATAGGCACTCAATTGCATGTAGCGCAGCCGCCCGCCAGCCCCCTTCCTGGCCCTATACAGTACCGAGCTTGGCGCGCGGTTAAAGTAATTATAAGCTTCCAGGCGAGTGCCAGTTGCATAGCTTGTGCTGTGGGTCGCTGGCCGTCTCTCAGCAGGTTATAAGCAGTCCAGCCTGCGTTAAGGGACCCTACGAGGCGGAACTAAGGGAGTTTTTAGACACAGTCAGAAAGTACTTGAATGCACTGCCGTCAAAGACAACAAGAAGGAAACTGACCGCTGCACAGCCTGAAGTGCCAGAGAAGCTTCATGCCATGGGGAACTGAAGTCAGCGAGGGAAGGCATCAACACCCTCAGTCTGGGCCAGTGCACCTGTAAGTCATCACATCATCATCGTCGACACCATCATCATGATCATCATCATTATAAACACCTTCTTTGTCAACCTCCTCCTCATCATCATAAAAACCATCTTTGTCATCTTCCTCCTCCTCCTTTTCCTACCCCTCATCATCGTCACCGTCATCATCATCATCGTCACCGTCAACATCATCAATTTAATTTTTTAATTTCTTTTTTGGCAAACTAAGCACGCTGCCAGCATGTAGTTGTGAGCATAGCAAGTCAACATCATCCTTATCATCATCATTTCATTATAATGATCATCATCCTCACCATCATTATAAACACCATCTTTATCCCCATCCTCTTCCTCTCCATCATCAATTACCAACATTATTGTCGTCATCATTATCAACTTGCAGGCATCATTTTCATCTTCATCATTGTCAAAGCCACTATCAACATTGTGATTGTCAACTCACCGGTATCATCCTCATATCATCATCACCATCATTGTTAAAATAATCATTACATTACATTACATTACATTACATGATTATTGCTTTAGGTCCAGCGGACTCTTCCGTGCCAAATCAGGACCGGACAACCCCTGATCCTCTTAAAAGATCTGCTGAAACAACCCTAGTGGTAAAACTGAAAGCTCTCCACCAGCCACTTTACAATAAAGACATCCCACGCAGGGGACGCTGAGGCTGTACTCTAATTTATCGAACCCCCCGTTTACAAAAACAAAATAGAATACAAACATCATTATAACTTATGAACAAAACACATACATATAAAATGCCTACATTGCTAAATAATAACATCATAGGAAGCCATAGTGACCACCTGGCACAAAAGTGTCCAATATTCCCAAGCTGATCCAACAGACCTCATACACAAATAAGGAGTCTTGTCCCGGAAGAGTTTTCAAGAAAAAAGGTAGGTGACTGGTCAAGCGAAGAAGAAGATAGTATAGCAGATTGATAGAACAGATCAGGAATGAGAAAGAGCAAATGAGAAAGACAGCGACAGTGGGAATTTAAAGCACTACATTTCCAGAAAGTGGGGATACTATTTATATTGAAACCCCCGGCACCCCAACGGGGGAGTTAAAATAATCACCAACATAATCACCATCATAACTAACACTACCATCATCATCATCATCATCATAAGTTAGCACATCAGACAGGCATATCATAGCTATCTAGGTTGAGGGAATGGCACAAAAGGAGGTTTGAAATGGATCAAAAGCACCGCCAAATGGAATGAAAAAAAAACAAATCCTTGATACCAGCAGAGAAAGAACAATGGATGGATGTTGCTCAAAAGTCTTCAACACTGATTTATCACTTCTCTCTGACACTGCCATGTAACCCTGCAACACAAGGTACAAAGTCTTCAACACTGATTTATCACTTCTCTCTGACACTGCCATGTAACCCTGCAACACAAGGTACAAAGTCTTCAACACTGATTTATCACTTCTCTCTGACACTGCCATGTAACCCTGCAACACAAGGTACAAAATCTTCAACACTGATTTATCACTTCTCTCTGACACTGCCATATAACCCTGCAACACAAGGTACAAAGTCTTCAACATTGATTTATCACTTTTCTCTGACACTGCCATGTAACCCTGCAACACAAGGTACAAAGTCTTCAACACTGATTTATCACTTCTCTCTGACACTGCCATGTAACCCTGCAACACAAGGTACAAAGTCTTCAACACTGATTTATCACTTCTCTCTGACACTGCCATGTAACCCTGCAACACAAGGTACAAAGTCTTCAACACTGATTTATCACTTCTCTCTGACACTGCCATGTAACCCTGCAACACAAGGTACAAAGTCTTCAACACTGATTTATCACTTCTCTCTGACACTGCCATGTAACCCTGCAACACAAGGTACAAAGTCTTCAACACTGATTTATCACTTCTCTCTGACACTGCCATGTAACCCTGCAACACAAGGTACAAAGTCTTCAACACTGATTTATCACTTCTCTCTGACACTGCCATGTAACCCTGCAACACAAGGTACAAAGTCTTCAACATTGATTTATCACTTCTCTCTGACACTGCCATGTAACCCTGCAACACAAGGTACAAAGTCTTCAACACTGATTTATCACTTCTCTCTGACACTGCCATGTAACCCTGCAACACAAGGTACAAAGTCTTCAACACTGATTTATCACTTCTCTCTGACACTGCCATGTAACCCTGCAACACAAGGTACAAAGTCTTCAGCACTGATTTATCACTTCTCTCTGACACTGCCATGTAACCCTGCAACACAAGGTACAAACCCTTGAACATGCAACAGATACAATATCCCCTGAAACACTAAACACACAAAATATTCCCCCACCCCCCTCCCCTTTCACACCTTTGAACATTAAACACGCAAGAAACAACTCAAACATTGAGCTCCATTTAAATTTCTTCTATTCTCTAAGCTCAGTGGCTGCTACCAAGTTGTCTCCCCTCTTCTGAAGTTCGGCTGCGGCACCTCAGAGCCTGGTGCCTGCATCAGTTTTGTTCAGGTCAGAAATACTGGTGTAATGTCTCTACACAAGGGCAGCTCTGAGGAATGTGCTCTGGATCTTTGTTCAGAGCGAGACTCACAGAGCTAGATCTCTGTGTCGGAAAGGCCCAGTCTTTCTGTTGGTTCTTTTTTCAGCTCACAATGGCCAGAGCAAAGGCCGATGGTGGCGGTGTGACTCTTTCCTGCCTAGCATGTTGATGTGGACTGTAGCCATCCTTTCTTTGCAGCTGTTCATTTAATATTCATCTCTTATTACGCCTGAAGCTGTCAGTTCATCAGATGTCAAAACTAAAGCACATACGTACCTGCAGTAAATGCAGTGTGATGTCAAGAGAGAAAAACACTTCTGTGGCGTTCGTAACCTGAAACACACACAGCTCTCAACATGACACTTGCACCTCAATGTCTATTCTGAAGTATATATATATCTACATATAGTCTTATAAAATGTCCACAGAAACAAGGTATATGTGTTTTTGTACGGTTATCTGGGGACACAGTTTGGTATCTGGGAACATGCAAATGTTCCCAGATCCAAGGTAACTTTGAAAACGCAAGGAAAAGTAAGTTGCGTCTCCTCTAGGCGACGAATTAGGTCACGCTGTATTTGTTTCTAGGTCAACTGTCTTTAACAAACCGTTTGAGAATGTTTTCGAACCGTTTGTTGACGCCGGATAGTATCCTCACTTGGTTTCATACAATTTAAGAATCCAAGAAGGCAAATGGGTTTCTGGGACGGAAAAAGCGCATTTTTGTAGAGAAAAGGGTTAGGGCAAGGGCTAGGGCGCGATCTACAACTAACCCTTACCCGAACCCTTGTACCAAAATTCCGCTCTTTCCGGCACTTTTAAACAGTGTTTTAGCATGTTCCCAGAAACAAGGAATTATATATATATATATATATATATATATATATATATATATATATATATATATATATATATATATATATATATATATATATATATATATACAAATATACATCAGGCTGCAGAACAGTCCAAGGAAAAAATCTCTGAAATCCGGCCGGGGTCCAGGGGCCGCCGTAAGGCCCCTGCTGAACGCTTCATAGCATTTGAAACCCTAAAAGAATGCTTTTCATGAGAGATAAACTTGAATTTTTGTTGTTGTTGAGAATATTCATAGATTGGCAATATTATTATTAATATCCTCTCTGTCACACAAAAGGCAACGCACCATTCCAATACAGTCGACTTTTCGTAAAAAGGCAGAAAGCCGCTGGTCACATTCTCCTACTTTTATAGACTTCTCCATCCACTCCCACTTCCATTTGTTTGCAATGTTGCCTTCAATGAAAGGCTCGCCACGATTAATTATTCGTGAAAGGCACAACATGGTAATTTTCGCAGACACAAAATTCTGACAAAGGTACTGTTTTTCAGTGGCCCGCGAAAAGTCATAAAAGCATTCAACAACTGTACGCGCCCGCTGAAGTTACTCTGATCTGAGCAGCGGTTTGAGCGCGGGTAACAAGAACACAACATTAGCGGGCGGCGCGTTTCTTTTCAATTACCATAATGGCGGCCAAAATAAGGTGGATCAGTGACCGGATTTGCAAAGATCGGGGAAAAAATTGCTACCCTCTAAAAAAAAAAAAATCTCGGAACTTCAATTTTTTTTTCTCGGGACGGCAACCATTTTCCTCGGAAAATCGCGGATCCGAGGAGAGTTCTGCAGCCTGATACATATATATACAAAACCAAACCTACGATAGACCTTTAGCTGCTATAGATGTAGTCAGCCAAAAAGCGATGCTGACCCCCGATCTCAATGGTCAGAGGCTAATGAGGACATACCCCTACACACAGCTAGCGTCATGGTCGCCTGTTTGGTGGTGACCTCCAACTGAAAGCTCACTTGCTCCACCACTGATCTTCGTTGTTTTTTTTAAAATGTTCTCACTCATCCCTTCCTATATTTCCCTCCCCCACTATAGACTATAACGATACTTTTGTCAACTAACAAATTTCACTGAAGCATGCAGTGTCTCTCACCACCAGCAAACTAATTTTAGTTTTATTTTATGTGAAAGTGGTTAACGGGCTACAGCTGAAAATGCTGGAGGACTGCTGACTACTGGCTGGGTTTAAAATCTGGTGGTAGTGGGGTTAGGGTGGAGGAGTGGAGTGGGGGCGGGGAGGGTGGGGGGAATGGGAGTTACAATTCTAGCTTTCAACCCTCCCTCCCAGAGCGCAAGGTTGGCCTGGTTGCCCAGTGGGTTCGACGCCCGTTTCCTATGCCAACGGTCGCAGCTTAGAATCTTGCATGCAGGGGATGAACTTACCTGACTTAGGTACGGTCACAGAGGGTTTCCCTTATTTCGGTAGTCCGATTTCCTCCCTCCTTTCAATAAGGGTTTAGGATGAAAAGTCGATCAATATTTTCAAAAATAACATTTGATTTCCTTTCTGTCTTCAAATAATAGCGATCTCCCTGGCCTTTACTCCACATATTGGAGAGACAGATGTGTGTTTGTTACCTATGGAAGAGTGCATGTAGATGTGTGAGCATGTACATTGGTTATAGATTGCGGCGCTTTTGAGCCTGATTTTGGGAAAAAGCATACATACAGCATCCATTATTATTATTAGATATAGGTTTGTTGTGTATGTGACTGAGTATAATAAGGTAAAGATGTGGAGCCTGTATTTTGGTTACAGATCACTGCGTTTTTGAGCCTGATATGTGATTTGGGGACAAATTGTGTATATGTGGCCTCTTGGCGCAGTCGGTTAGTTGTCGGTTTCCTATGCGAAAGGTCAAGGGTTTGTTTCCCGCAAAGGGCGAACTTATATGACTATTGAGGTCACTAAGGGTTCCCTCCAGTTTCCTCCCTCCCTTCAATGATGGTACTGGATGCAATCAATCTAAAATTTAAAACAAACAAAATAAGTAAATAACTTTGATTTCCTCTCCGCCTTCTAATAGGATGTAAACCTTGTGTGTACTTTCACTTTTGACAGTAGTGATCCGGTTAGCATTGGAAACAAAATTTCAAATAAAATTAATTATGTAAATGTTGTAACAAGTTCGACATGTTTATTATTTTATGGCTAGATCAGATTTTATACTTTGAATGAAATAATTATACAAAACCCAGATCTATGCATTCCAAACTTTGCTTTGGCGGAGGACTATTGGCACTGGCAAGCACTATTTTCAACCGTTTTGTCGTCAGCAAAATCTGAGGGAAACCAACAGGCAGGGAGAGAGAATTGTTCAAGGTGAGGATTTATTTTTATGATTAAATTATAGCCAGAATATTGTAAGCTGTTGTCATATGTATATTGTACGCAAGTTATAGAATCTTATTTACATTCACTCTTATTTATATTCACAGTGCAAAAGACCAAAATGGTGACCAATACCAATGGCATCAACATGGACATCAAAGTCCAAGGTCAAGCCCTCAACACAGTGCATAGCTTTAAATATTTAGGAGCCATTGTATCAGACAATGGGTCCCGAAAGGAAGTCCTCTCCAGGATCGCACTAATAACTGCGGCCCTGACAAGGTTGAAGCCCATTTAGAAAGACAGGACCATCAGTCTACATTTCAAGGTAAGACTGCTGCGCTCCCTTGTCATCTCCATCTTCCTAAACGCTTGTGAAACATGGTCCCTCACAGCAGATCTAAAACGAAGAATACAAAGCATGGAGATGAGGTGTTACAGAAGACTTCTGGGCATTTCCTATACTCAGCACATCACCAACAACAAAGTCCGCCAGACCATTACACAAGCCATTGGACAACATGATGACATACTCACAATGGTGAAGAAAGGAAAAATCTGATGGTATGGCCACATCAACCGAGCATCAGACCTTGCAAAGGCCATCCTGCAAGGTACGGTGCAAAGAGGCAGAAGAAGAGGGAGATAGAAAAAGAGGTGGGAGGACAACATTCGAGAATGGACTGGCTTGACACCGAGTAGAGCCATGAGGGTTGCTGAGGACTGAGAAAGATGGAGTACACTGATTAAACAATCATCTGTGGTGCCCCAATAACCTTCGAGTTACGGGATAGGATAGGAGGATAGGATAGGATTTATATTCAGTGAATAATATTTATGTGAATAAATAGGTAATTTTAGTGATAATTTGAAAGTAATAGTTACAGTCTGGAAGTAAGGGTTGCACTTCCAACCACGAGTTCTGAAATAAAATTACTGCAAAATTGTATGTGGAAGAAATAAAAAATGAACACTTTTCAAGTGAATACTTTATATTTTAATATTTGAGAATCGAAAAAAGTATTTTAAATAATTATTTCTAGGTTGTTGGAAATTATCACAACTGTTTGCAATGAATGGTTCAGGTAGTGAGGTAATCACAGGAAATACATAAATTTACGTAGGCCTAGTTTTTAGATGTAAACAAATCACACCACCTCAATGCCTATTTGAGCAGCACTCTTTGGTTCCCCCACATTTTGCTGGCTGCGGGCTATTTATAGCTTGCCTACACCCTCCCTTCCAGTGAAAGGAAAGGAAAGAAGCACCGGCAAAGCTATCGGCGAAGCTATTTATAGCTAGCCTGGCTGAACTAACCTCAAAACCTAAAAGCTTTGGTTGAGTCGGTGTAAAATGTCTATCAGAACTGTGTTGAGAGCAATTTATTGTTTTATGCAGATTGAGCGATAGAACATAAATATTGTGAAGAAATTTGACTTGTCAAAAGCAAGATTTTCTTCTTTGTTAAAAGATAGAACTTGTTGACTCAGACTGGGTATGATAATACCAAAGTGTAAATTATAGAATATTAGGATTCAGTTTTTTTTATTGTAAGAAAAAACATTGTACAGAAGATCTGGTCTATAAATAATGTTACACTGTTTGAATTGTTCCATTTACATTTTACTCAAATTTACAGATTGGTAGGAGATTATGTAATATTTGGAATAGCTCTCTTGAAAAGTTCTGGGCATTGAGTTTATATAAAACTGATGTCAACATATTTGTTAGTATTTGAATCCGACACCCCTACCTTTTTTACCTTTACCTTTTTTATTTGAATTGAATCTGGTTGTATCGATAAAAGATCAAATTAATAATACAGGTTATAGATTAAGTAGATTCTTATTAAGTTTGGAATCTTAACTATTCATTTATACTACATACACACACACACACATGAATATTGAAACTTGTTGTTGTTGTTGTTGTATCAATTGTTATTTATCAGATTAACATAAGTTGCACTGATATATTGAATACAAACACATAAAGTAATGGTCAAATGTTAATTAGTTAGTTATTCATTGTTTATAAGGTCCAGCAGACTGCTAAGAGCCGAATCAGGACCACAACTTGGTTCAAAGAGGACTCACCCCTGATCTATATAAAAGATCTGCTGAAACAACCCTAATGGTAACACTGAAGGCACTCCACCAGCCGGTCACTTTACAATAAAGACCTCCCACACAGGGGATGCTGAGGTTATACTCTAACTTATCGATCCCCCATTTACAAAATCAAAATAGATATAGACATCATTATAAAATATCAACAAAACACATACATATAAAATGCCTACCTTGCTAAATACTATTATTAGAGAAAGCCCTAGTGACCATTTGGCAGAAAGCGTTCAATATTCCCAAGCTGACAACAGATCCCATACACAAATGAGGAGTTTTGGAAGAGTTTTCAAGAAAAAAGGTTGGTGATTGGTCTAGCGAAGAAGATGGTATAGTAGGTTTACAGAAAAGGGTAGGAATGAGAAAGAACCAAGGGAGAAAGACAGCGACAGTGGGAATTTAAAGCACTAAATTTCCAGAAAGTGGGGATAATATTTATACACAAACCCCCGACACTCCCACCTCGGAGGGTCAAATTTTGATTACAGATTTCTGAACAATTGTTATTGGATATTTGTTTCAGTGTGAACTACATTGGTCAGAGTTCTTGCTCTTTTCTTTCTTTGGTTACAGCAAACCACTTTTACTGTGTTCTCTTAATAATGAAGAATTAATAAACATCCCAAACAAAAATTTATGTACCAAAAGTTACAATTATTAATATTAATAATATTATTATTGTCATTATTATCATGTTATTATGATTATTATTATTGTCATTATTATTATGTTATCATCATCATCATCATTATTATCACCCATATCACCCACCCATTACGAACATTTGAACATAACATTGTAACCGCGACTGACCAGAATGAGTTGGACAAAGTGGAGGGTCTGATTGATGGAGGCAGCACTAGGTGGCTGATATGGCGAGTCAGCAAACAGGCACCATGGTGGACAGCCCAGCACCAACCTGAAACACCATTTCATGATGATAATGACGAAGACGGTGATGATGACAATGATGATGATGATGATGATGATGATGACAACAATGATGACAATGATAAAAAAAAAAAGAAGATAAAATAATGATGACGATGATGATAAAAACAGGGTTCACTCCAGGGCTGGAGTAGTTTGCAAATTTGTTATTTTAAATAGTGAACAAAGTGGCCCAAAAGTAGTTATACATCATAGATTTTTATTTTTTGACACTTTATTGTCCCTTTTTATTGGAAAATTCTGGGCCACCTCCCCTGGGGAAGGCGTAGTCACAGCCTTAGCGCGCCCGAACCCAACCTATCTAATTCTATTTGTGCTTTTGGTTTTTTTTTTTGTGGAAATTTAAATGGGGGAACAAACCAGAGTACCCAGAGAAAACCCCCAAGACGTTGCCAGAGTTGAAAGTAAATAATATTCGGAGAAATATAACTCCCAGAAGCGGGATCGCTCCCACGCCCATCAGGTACCGTTGGTTTTCTAGCCTGTGGACAAGTGAAATTAGTCCCGCTTTAGACCCTGCGTCCTTACGCTTGCCTTATTTGCCTCTTATTACACTGTTTGACATTTACATTTGTTTCAAGAGGTTGTAACCCGTCAGAAACAGCTTTGGTGAGCTCAAGTGTATAGCCAAACTACAAACTAAACACAACCCCTTTTCTTTACAACTGCACTCAGGCCACTGTATACGCCACTGTATACCCCAAGCCCAAGCAAAGGTCATGTTTTTGGAGATTGCCGAGTGCGACTGAAAACGCTATGGGAACACCGAAACCTCCACTCTTACCTCACAAGCCCTGGAAATCACTGGTGGTGTTGATAGAAATGGATCCATTGCCTTCTGTGATAGCTGTCAGTGCATGCTAATACCGTGTCTTGTGACTGTACACAACTCTACACCCACAGACAGCACATGCTCCACCTATCTTGATTTCATTCTCTACGTCACAAATGGGAAAGCCTGTTCAGAAAGAGAGAGGGAGATGGGGGGAGGGAGAGGGGAACCAGAGAGAGAGAGAGAGTGAGGGATGGAAGGAGTGATGGAGGGAGAAAATGGGGAGAGAGGAAGAGAGAGTGAGGGATGGAAGGAGTGATGGAGGGAGAAAATGGGGAGAGAGGAAGAGAGAGAGTGTGTGTGAGGGATGGAAGGAGTGATGGAGGGAGAAAGGGGGAGAGAAAGAGAGAGTGTGAGGGATGGGGTTACCTGAGGACAGCAGTGGGAAAAAGCGTTTCAGTGCTGTGTGCTGGGATGATGTCCAACAGTTGATGTATAAACCACGGTCCTCCTCTGTCCGTGCCGCCTTGTAGTCCCAGCAACAGCTTCTAGATATTTAAAAAAAACACACCAACACACTAGACAGACAAAATTAATCCTGACTTTTTACTTAATTAGGGTTCGTACAAACATTTAGCCTTAAAATTCAAAAACTTTTCAAAGACTTTTCAAAGACCTTCTAACAGAAATCAAGAGCAAAGTACGAAACAACAAATGTCAAGTAACAGCACGGACATGGCACAATTTCTTCTGGAGTTAGTCAATTTAATCAAATTCAAAACAGCACCTGAAAGACTGCCTAGTGGTGAGCACGTTTTAGACTTGGGATACAAGTGTCAATAAACAAATGGTCAGTCGCAAACATCATTGGTTGAACATGTGTTTTTTCCCCTTCTCTTTGTGTTGTTGTAAGTGTTCAACCCTTTGGATAGCATTCAAGTTGATTTGGAGAATAGGTTAGCAACAGAAAGTAAGAAAACACTAAAAAAAAGTGTTAACTTAAAATTTAGATTGACCCTGCAGTAACAGCACATCAAGCTCCTTCAGTGATGTTTCTTTTTCTTGGACACCCTTTCGGATGGCATTAGAATCTGCCAATAGTCCCAGGCAGCCATGTTTTTCTACATCCAGTGCTTTTTTCTGTCTGCAGACTTGCACACTGAGTCAATGTCAGACTGAAGTCTGTGTTGTTTGGCCATCAGAAAGTTTAAATATTATTGACTCTTGTGGTATGCCATATTAACATTATATGAAGATGAGTAAGAATTGCCTACCTTTGTTATTATTTTTCTTCCATTTAAAAAAGCTTTAATATACTTACAACTTTTTTTCTTTGCTCTAACAATTGGACTGAATAAACACAAAATGGAATTTGTTGCAAATAGATACTTTACTTTGCTTTGACAGTTTTCCCAAACTTTGAAAGACCCATGTCAATTTTTCAAGACTTATAAAGACTTGAAAAGGCAATACAGTTTTCCACAAACATTCAAAGACCTTTAATGACCATGCGAACCCTGTTAATACTGACTTTTACTTTAAAATGTTCATCAGTATGTGTTACGTTGAAACGCGAATGGTAGTACGTCGGAAACGCGCACGATAGATCTAATCGTTTCGATTTGCAAAGTATTCAATAATAGAGTTTATTTACCTTTGATTTGCGTTTGCATTGTTGTTAGGAGAGGCTTTGTATAACGTTGATAATTTGCGTTAGTCGATATTATTGGAGAATTTTCTGGATCTGCGTGTTTACTATCGATGGAAACTTCCCGATAAATATCGAAGTATGAAGACGTTCCCGGAAGCAGAAGAAATATGTATGACGTAAGTCAGTGATGACGATCTTTTATTTGATTGGTGGTAGTGTGTCATTTCTACCGTGTTCGAAATTGTTCGGGAAGAGAGAGAGGTTATAAAATTGTGTGCCGCACTGTTGTTGAGAGATAGTTGTTGATAGTGAAGTTGGAAAGTAAATTTGAGAGTTGAGGATTGTATGCAGTTTTTGATGTGTGCTGAATAAAAGTGGAAAACTTCATACGTCGACTTTCTGACTTGTATGCTGATTGAGCGGGTTGCGTGAATAAACGAATCTGAGCTACACTCATCAGTACTTCAGCATTGGGGCTGAATCCACTACTGATAGAAAACACCAACATCGAATCGAGTGTAACATTTTGGGGGTCAAGCCGCGATTCACGCCATAGCCAAGGGTTCAACTGCTACAACAAGCGAGTCAACGTTACGAGAGGCAGTCATCGAGGGTAGCCGCCAACGAGTTGCGTCGAGAGGGGCCAACATACTGGGACTACATCACGATAGGTTCGGGTTGACTGCAAGGGCGTGTAGTCGCTGAAGAGTTGCTTCGTGAGCGAACAACAGATCAGGACTACGTGGCTGCCGCAAGACTACGTCGAGGGACAGTCTCGGAGCTACATCGCCAGTATTAGAGAGAGCGACGAGCGGACGTCGCATCTACTTCAGCACAGGAGCGTGTACATCAACACCAGCGCGGTGTAGCGTCGCATACGACGAGGACAGCGGGGCCTGCGTCAGCGAAGGCGACTAGTGACAAGCATCAGCGCTACTGCAGAAAGCGTGCTGTTCTAGAACAGTCTAGAAAGGTACAGCACAGAAAAGAACTTTCCAGAAAAGAACTTTCCAGAAAAGAACTTTCCAGAAAAGCATCAAGATGGCTGACTTCTGGCAGAAAGGGATTGCACTGAATCTGAAAGGCAAACAGCTGACGGAGTACGTCAAATCACAGGAGAGAATACAAGAACGAGAATTAGAGGAGCAGCGACGCCGAGAAGAAAAGGAAGAACAGCGTCAACGAGAAGAAAAAGAAGAGCAGCGTCGCCGTGAAGAAAGAGAATTTGAACTGAAGCGTCTGGAAATTGAACAGCAGCGGCAAGAAAGAGAAGATGAGCGCAGGCGTGAGGAAAGAGAAGCTGATCGTCAGTACCAGCTAGAGTTGGCGCGTATCCAAAACAATCAGCATGCGCCACAAGTTATCAGTGACAACAAAGCTCCAAAATTGCCAGCGTTTGTCGACGGGAAGGACCAGATCGACAGTTATTTGGCGAGATTTGAAAGGTTTGCCAAAAGCTCTAACTGGCAACCTCAAGACTGGGCGATTCGACTAAGTGCACTTCTGACGGGGCAAGCGCTCGACGTCAACACCAGATTGTCAGACAATGACGCTAAAGACTACGACGTCTTGAAAGAGGCCCTATTGCAGTGCTACAACTTTACAGAGAAGGGCTACCGTAAACGCTTCCGTGAATGCCGGTCTAAGTCAGACGAGACGCCAAAGCAGTTTGTGGAGCGCCTGTCGTCATATCTACACAAGTGGGTGGAGTTATCAGGAGAAAGGAAGTCTTACGACAGTCTCCATGACCTGATCGTGAAAGAACAATTTCTCAATGCCTGTCACAAGGACCTAGCGACCCACTTAGAAGAACAAAAGCTGCAGACGCTTAAAGATGTGACTGAGGCTGCTGAAAGATATCTCATCGCTCATGGGAAGACCCTGGGGCCACCCAGCGCGACGAAACATTTTCAGAAGACTGGAAACCATGTGAACCAGATCCAGGGGAGCCAGACGAACCAGAAACAGACGGACTCCACGCCTCCTCCCAGGGAAGGGCATTCAAGAGGCTGTTTCACCTGCAACGCTACAGACCACAGAGCGGCTAACTGTCCTCAAAACAAAAGTAGCGGACAGCGGGGCAGTACGGACAATGCAGCGGTGGGCAACCGACAGAGACGTTTCTCCAATCAACGGCAAAACAGTAGATCTGACCATCAAGTGTGCGGCGGGAGTGTCATTCTTCCGAGTGAGACCGAGCGCACAGCTACTCATGCGGACGTGCAAGAGTGCATAACTGACGGCCAGCTTCTCCTTGCCAACGGGAAATCCATCCCCGTCGTCGCCAGCGCAGCTATGACCGTCCAGAACATGCCCGTTTCCATGGGACGCGTTGGAAATCATGAAGTGACTGTCCTAAGAGACTCTGGCTGCAGTGGGGTCATCGTCAGAGAAGACCTAATCGCTAAAGAACAGTTCACTGGCGATTCAAAATGGACACTCATGGCCGACAGCAAATGTGTGAAAGTGCCAGTTGCAAAGATTCAAGTCAGCACCCCTTTCTACGTAGACGAAGTAGAAGCGGTTTGCCTGAAGAAGCCGCTGTATGATTTAATGATCGGGAATATCGACGGCGCGAGACGACCCGACGACCCCGATCCAGAATGGAGTCCTGCCTCAACCCAACGTGTCGAAGTTGTGGAGGAGAATCCATTGCCATTTCCCGATGGAGACCTTACAGAGCTGATACGGGACAATGTGGCTACTCCGGCTCAGCCCTGCCGACCAGAGATCGTCGGTGCTGTTACTACCAGGGCCCAGGCCAAGAGAGACAAGATGTCTACGCCACTGAAGGTCGCCGACAACTCCAAAGCTGCCATCGTGGACAGAGATAAGCTGATCCAGCTCCAGGAAGCTGATAGTACTTTAAACAAGTACAGGAACCGCCAAGACCACGTGACCAAAGGCAGTGGTACGGTCTATTTTGAGGTGAAGGCCAAGATCCTGTACCGAATCTTCCAGCACCCGAGGGTCAACGGAGGTAAACCACTACGTCAAGTTTTGGTACCGTTACCCCTAAGGCGCCAAGTGATGGAAGTAGCACATGACTCAATCATGGGAGGTCACCTGGGTATCAAGAAGACGTCGGATAGAATCCAGGCGGTGTTCTACTGGCCAGGACTTCATGCGGACGTCAGCCGTTTCTGCCGATCATGTGACATTTGCCAGAAGACCATACCTCGAGGAAGGGTCCCGAAAGAGCCTATGCAGAGGATGCCTCTGATCGACCGACCTTTCAAGAGGGTGGCCTTAGACTTAATCGGCGAAATAAGACCTCCGAGTGAAGAAGGTCATCGGTGGGTACTGACTTTAGTGGACTATGCGACTCGGTACCCAGAAGCAGTGCCTCTGAAGAAGATTGACACTGAAACTGTTGCAGAGGCGCTGGTGGACATGTTCAGTAGACTTGGAGTGCCTGAAGAGATCCTGACAGACCTCGGGACGCAGTTCGTCTCTGACTGCATGAAGGAGGTCAACAGACTGCTGAGCATCCGGCATTTGACTACGACACCCTACCATCCGATGTGCAACGGGCTTGTCGAAAAGTTCAATGCTACACTGAAGTCCACCCTGATGAAACTGTGCAGCGAGCAGCCCAGACAATGGCATCGCTACATCAACGCCCTACTTTTCGCCTACAGAGAAGTACCGCAGGAGTCCACCGGCTTTTCTCCGTTCGAGCTGTTGTACGGAAGAACCATCCGAGGGCCGATGCACATCCTAAAAGAACTGTGGACGAAAGAAGTAGAGACCCCAGAGGTGAAGAACAGCTACCAGTACGTGTTTGAGCTACGGGAGAAGCTGGAGCAGACTCTCGAGATAGCCAGAGAAAACCTGAAGAAGTCCCAGGACTGTGGAAAGCACTACTACGATCGTAGGGCTGTGAACAGGAAGTTCAAACCTGGCAACAAAGTGCTGGTGCTGCTACCTACTGATCATAATAAGTTGCTGATGCAGTGGAAAGGCCCGTACGAAGTGGAGACCGTGGTGGGGATCAACGACTATAAGGTGAAGGTCGGCCAGCATTCCAAGATATACCACGCCAACCTCCTTAAGCTGTACGTGGAAAGGCCATCAGAGACTGTGCAGGCAGCAACAGCGGCTGAGATCGACAACAGCTTTGACAGCGAGGAACTGTTGGAACTAGGAGACTTCCACAGCAAAGAAGGCATCGATGACGTTAAGCTAGGACCAGGCTTGACGGAAGGTCAAAAGTTGGAGCTCAAGGACCTTATGGGCGAATTTCCCCATAGCTTCAGTGATGTCCCAGGCTCTACGACTTTGGTCGAACATGAAGTCCACCTCACTTCGAATATCCCTGTCCAAACCATTCCCGATCCCTTTCAAGGCCCGTGAATCCTTGAAGAAAGACATCGATGAGATGCTGAAGATGGGCATCATCAGGGAGTCCAGTTCCCCCTACGCGTCCCCTGTCGTGGTCGTGAAGAAGAAGGACGGCAGCAACCGAGTATGCATCGACTACAGGAAGGTTAATAAGATCACCGTCTTCGACCCTGAGCCGATGCCTACCGCAGCAGACCTCTTCCGCCAACTATCGGGGAGTAAAATATTCTCAAAGATTGACCTCAGCAAGGGTTATTGGCAAGTCCCCGTGCGTCAACAGGACATACCAAAGACTGCTTTCATAACTCCTGATGGGACGTACGAGTGCCTAAGGATGCCCTTTGGCATGGTCAACAGCGGAGCTACCCTGAAGAGAGGGATGAAGAAGATGCTCAAAGGGATGGACAATGTCGTTTGTTACTGGGACGACCTGCTAGTCCACACCCACACCTGGAAAGAGCATCTGCAGACCTTGAGGGAGCTGTTTCACCGTCTAACAGAAGCTAACCTGACCGTGAGACCCAGTAAGTGCATTCTGGGGACTGACAACGTAGACTTTATCGGCCATTCGCTGAAAGAAGGACAAAAGGGGCTTCTACTAGAAAACGTCACCAAGATTCTGAACGCTCCACGTCCCCAAACCAAGAAGCAGGTGCGATCTTTCCTGGGGTTGGCTGGATATTATAGGGAGTTTGTACCAAACTACTCCGTCATCACAGCACCCTTGTCGGACCTGGTGCGGAAAGGCTGTCCAAACCAAGTGCAGTGGGGACCGTCTCAGGAGAAGGCATACCAGACTGTGCGCGACCTCCTTTCGAAGGATCCGGTGCTACGACTGCCTGACACTTCCAAGGAATTCGTCTTAAGAACAGACGCAGCGGACGAAGGCATCGGCGCCATACTGATGCAAGAACACGAAGGGAAACTATTTCCGGTCAGTTACGCCAGCAAGAAGCTGTCCAGGGCTGAGAAAAATTACTCGACCATGGAGAAAGAGTGCCTTGCCATCATATGGGGAATCCGGAAGTTCGAACTGTACCTTCAAGGAGTGAAGTTCGTGCTACAGACTGATCACAAGCCGCTAACTTACTTGAACTCTGCCAAGTTTGTGAACAGTCGGATCATGAGATGGGCTATGTACTTGCAGAACTTTAACATGCGAGTAGAATCTATCAAAGGATCAGACAATGTTGGTGCGGACTTCCTCAGCAGAGTGTGTGAGTAAAGAACATTGACTGTGTGGATGAACTGTGTATCCAGATAGACTTGCGGATGGAAGAACATTGACTCTGTGTGAATGAACTGAGCATAATGACAGTATTCAGACAGTCTGAAATAAGTCTTAATTCTGTACTTTGTTTGTGCATTACGTTTCAACGTTGTTGAAAGAAATTGGGTAAATTTCTTCTTGAGTGGGGGGTTATGTTACGTTGAAACGCGAATGGTAGTATGTCGGAAACGCGCACGATAGATCTAATCGTTTCGATTTGCAAAGTATTCAATAATAGAGTTTATTTACCTTTGATTTGAGTTTGCATTGTTGTTAGGAGAGGCTTTGTATAACGTTGATAATTTGCGTTAGTCGATATTATTGGAGAATTTTCTGGATCTGCGTGTTTACTATCGATGGAAACTTCCCGATAAATATCGAAGTATGAAGACGTTCCCGGAAGCAGAAGAAATATGTATGACGTAAGTCAGTGATGACGATCTTTTATTTGATTGGTGGTAGTGCGTCATTTCTACCGTGTTCGAAATTGTTCGGGAAGAGAGAGAGGTTATAAAATTGTGTGCCGCACTGTTGTTGAGAGATAGTTGTTGATAGTGAAGTTGGAAAGTAAATTTGAGAGTTGAGGATTGTATGCAGTTGTTGATGTGTACTGAATAAAAGTGGAAAACTTCATACGTCGACTTTGTGACTTGTATGCTGATTGAGCGGGTTGCGTGAATAAACGAATCTGAGCTACACTCATCAGTACTTCAGCATTGGGGCTGAATCCACTACTGATAGAAAACACCAACATCGAATCGAGTGTAACAGTATGACATTTGTTTTGTTACATGATCGCAAAACACACCTAACGATATGACCAGAAAGGAGATACTCCTACAGTCAATGGAGCTGGCCAACAAACAGAAAAATGGAGACAAAAAGTGTGTCTAGAGCACAGGCAGTGTAGTTGTTTCGCCTAAAGAACTGGGATCGATACCATCTTGGATATAAGCCTACTTAGACGCTACCCTCCGGGGAATAAGGGAACATTACAAAGATCTATCTCCCGTTTTCTCTGCTGCTAGTGGTTTATATTTTGTGGAATGGTGCCATAGGTAATGGTGGCCATGTCGCCGTGTTCTCAGTTCGTCAGCTCTATCCGCCCGGCTTGTGGAAAATCAAGTGACTGATTTTCCAAAGCATAAGACGATACCTGAAGTCTTCAGGAAAAAACAAAACAAAACAAACCTTCATGAAAAAAAAAAGCATTTGCAATTTGGCTAGTTGACAACAGAAATGGAAAGGGACCCAAGTTTTTTGAAAGAGAGTTCAGAGGCAAAACTATTTCTAAGTTTTATGGGTCGCAGTCTTGGCAGTTTCTAAACTAAAAAAAGAAGCAGGGCATGAGATATATATATATATATATATATATATATATATATATATATATATATATATATATATATATATATATATATATATATATATAATATATCTCTAAACGTACTGACAAACGTACGACAAACAGTACTCACATTAAGCACGGCTATCAGTCCGGAGGCGGCTTCATCAGATACGGGCGACGGCATGAAACAGGCTGGGGCCGTGCGCTGACATTTTGGGCATCTCCCTGCCTTTACGCCATTTCTGTCAACACACATACAAATAGCTTGGAAATTTTGCGTGATCTTCCATGTTTAAAACAAAATAACAATAAAACATTTTTAAAAGGCAAAAGAAACGGGATGACGGTGTTCACACACATATATGCACAAACAAACAAGTACTCAAACATTTTGATAATTCTACTAGGTGACGACACAGAAAGCTCAAAAGGCCCCAGGAGATACAATACACCTGATTAAAAAGGCTTCCCCAGCAATCAAACATCACCACCCTAAACAACAACATCATAGAAAGGAAATAACACAATTTGGAAATTGCACCAACCCTGTCATGAACCTTCTTCTCTCGCCTACCCTGGTACTGGTAGGACCGATCATAACACTGGTGGCTGTGTAGACCAACAAAACTGTGTGCTCTGATGCTGTGAAAGTCCAGACAAAAGCTTTGTGTGCAATGACTCTACATAATCTATTGCCAGGATTACGACTTTGGTTTGAAAGTTGGCGTTGTTGCGTGCAATGGATAATGGTATGTGTTTATAATAATAATAATAATAATAATAATAATAATAATAATAATAGTAATAATAATAATGATAATAATAATAATAATAATGATATTCACATGTTACAGACACTCCTAACAACACAACACACACACATTCATCACTCAAAAGGTGTGGTGTGAAGGATGGTTACTATTAGAAAGAGGAAAGGAAATCAAAAGTTATTTGTTTAACATTTTAGAAAAGACTGCAACCCAATGCTTTACTGAGGGAGAAAACCATGCAGAGCACCTGGAGGAAATCCTCGGTGACTTGAAACTGGAACATTTGCATATAGCCTATTATAGGATGTGTATATTGATGAATCATACAGAGTTAGCTATTTCAGCAATAAATGCTAGCACTACCACACACACATAAAACTCACGTGGATAAGGCATGCGTTAGTTTGTGAATCAACACAGAGCACACATGATGCAGTCCTTGCTGAAGTGGCGCTTCACTCAACGTGTCAACCACACTCTGACGTGGTTCTGTCCCTGACGTGTCACCAGAAGTGCAGTAATGGCTGAGCACACGTAGTTGGTACCTCTGTCTGGTAAGTGTGGCATACAAAATAAAATATAAAATAAATTAGGTAACTTTTCAGCATTAATGTCCATCCATGTAAGGTACAAAGCAACATGTCAAGGCTGCTTATATTCAAATGCGGCTTCATTCTAACCCTTGTTGCCATGACCCAGGATGTTATTTGCTGCGCGGTTGAAGAAGAAAAAAAAGCTTGGCCATATTTAAAAATCAGATTTTATTGAAAGTTGATTGCATGTTCCATGCAGATAAGTTAGCATTATCCGGTCTGCTTTGTACCTAAACATAAACTGCCTTAAGTTTAACAGAGAAAATTTCAAATAAATAAATAAATAAACAAAGAAATTAACATTTTAAATAACAATAATAATAATAATAATAATAATAATAATAATAATGGATAGTGCACATGCGCATTTCATTTGGAGAGCTAAAAGCGTGGAGATGTACCAACAGCCAGGCTCATACGTGGCACTTTCTCTTACACACACACACACACACACACGCACACCCACACACAGTCTCATTCAAACAAAGATGTGGTGTCAAGGCAGGTAGGTCTTGGTGAAGAATACTTGCTGAGAAAGACAACTCTGCCCTTGAGTTCCTGATTTTGGTATTGTACTCATCACTGGCAGACTGCCCTCCTTTTGGCAGCTGGAGCAATATACTCTTCAACTGTGGCTACATTTTTGTAACCCCAGCAGGTTGGTCTGTACCTTCGTGCCTGGGCTATCTAAACTGACTAGTTTAGTACATTCTTATTTATGCTTACATTTTATAATATTAAATTAAGATGGGTGGGATTCGCGCTGCCCCCCACTCTCCATTGGTGCTGTCTAGATTTTAGTTTTTATTAGTAGAATGTAGTATTCGTGAGTAGGTTTAATAAAAAATATTAATTTGTTTTTTAATTGTACCTATTCTTTTTCTTTGTGTGGTGTTGCTTCCCCTTGTTATTTCACTTAGCATAATATTAATTTTAATGAAGTCTTTTTTACCATAAAACTCTTAACCTGGTCCTGAAAGGGTTTTATTTATCTACTAGAGGATATGTATATAAATGATAAATTGTTAAATTTGAACTCTTAATATACAGTCTCCCATACTTCGGAGACAGACAAATTTCTATTACAAGAGGGAAAGGAGATCAAATCTTTATTTGGACATTTTAGATTGACTACATTCAATTCTATTATCGAAAAGAGGTAGGAAACCCAAGTACCCGAAGAAAGCTCTTGATGACCCGCACCTAAGCCACATAAATTCGTCCCAGGCAGGGTTGGAACCCAGAATCTTTGACATGGGAACCAGCCCTCCTACCAACTGCGCTACCAGGCCAACTAGTGCTCAAACCAAAACAGGTCCCCCTCATGCATATTAAACTTTTTTTTGTTTTTGTTTAAAGGCAATTCTCTCACCTCTGCAAGGGAGACAAGCCGTCCAAAGGAGAAATTCTCAGCTCCAGATCTAGCCATTCCTGCAGCGTTGGCATGTTGACCTTCAACAGTCCTTGAAACTTTTCCGAGGCATAGATGATGTCTGCTAAAGCTTCGCGCCCTCCACTACCGTCATGCTGTCTCACCGTTTGTGCGTCTCTATGGGTAAACGCTCGAGCATCATCACCACGGTCTTTTGGCGAAGTATAGGGGTCACTGATCTTCCCTGCTGCTTGTAGTGCACTGGAATCCTCACATGTCAGCGGGGATGGTGGAAGTGTGTCTGGATTCAAGTGCCAATGAAGAACGGTAAACTGCAACACAATGAGAGGAGAAAAACGACTTTTTTTTTTAAACATGTAAAACATTACAAGAAATAAATTGCACAAAAATAATTGTAAAAACAAAGAACAAAACAACAGGACGCCATCAGTCAATATGGCACATACACACTTCGAATAATGTACAACAACGCTCCGGAGCCTGTTCGTCACTCACAGCTGCGTTCATCCATCGGGCACTTTTGCCTTTATTCTAAAGGAAGCCATTTACCGCTATAGCAGACTAACTTCTGAATGGTCGGACACAGAAGTTTAGATTTTATTTTTGCAGATATCAGGCACGAAACCTCCAAGAATATATGGGTAGAAGTGGAGTCCCAAAGGTCTGCCTGAACCGTTTTTATAGGATACACCACTGTCAACCCTCTGTTCCTACACTCCACATCACCAGTGTTGTTTTATTCCCCACCGTGCCTGCTGTAACGCATATGTCAACATTCTGGCATAGCCTTTGGGTAAACTATACTCGGGTAACAGACCTGCCTACCTACAATTCTTTAAATCAGTAGCAAAAGGTCCAGTTTTCAGTAGCAAAGCCAGGTTTTCAGTAGCATGCACAACCATCGATGTAGGACGCCACGACAAGTTAATTGTGTAGTTAAATATATATTTTTTAACATTGAAAACGTTTTGAGAAAGCACAAAATCAGTCTCTACCTGCCTCAGCACACATGATAAGAAATACAATACTTGGTGTCGGGGTTTACTGTTTACTTTCGCAGAGAGTCAGCATAACAGCTCTTGAGTTTAACAAGGTCTTCTTTGGTCAGATGCCTGTTTAAAATGCCATCTGGCTGACTCTTCACCACCATCAGAGCCTCCATAGTGTCCTCTCCCAAGCTTGCTCTTTGGTCAGTTCTGCTCTTCCTCACACATGAGAAAACTCTTTCGCAGTGAGCACTTGAGTGTGGAATTGTGAGGATGGACACCACGTTTTAACAAAGGGAAATAGAAACGGAGCCGTCTGATTGGTCACGCCCTGGCTGCATCGTGTACGATGGACTTTAGAAATAGCGGAACTTCTACTTTCTACGCGCACAATTGGCTTGAGACAAACACCAAACTAAAAAAAATTAACCCTTTACTGGGCACACGTTTGTCTATTTTTTAGCTCTAAACAAGCAAGAAGTCTTATAATTTTAGAAATATTTCGGAGTACGTTAGTAAAAACACCACAAGTTAGGTATTAGTGCAGAGATTTAATTGAAATAAAATGCAAAATGAACAGAAATAAATTCTCTTTTGATTATACACTTTTTATTCTTCTCTTGTCATGTCTTGTTTTTTATTACTCCATGTGTTAACAACAATTGAAAAAAAAAAAGGTTTTAAAAAGTACAAACAAGCCTCGTCCTTTTCTTCACTTTCCTGCCCATCTGAAAGATCTGACGCATGCATGCTACTGACACTAATGTCAGTAGACAGTACCGATCTCTTCCTCCCACTCAAAGTCCATTTCTCTCACTTCAATGTCTAATAAATGGAAGCCTGTAAACTCTCCTTCATCAGTCGAAGAATCCAAACCATCCATTCTAGACACTTGCACACAAAAAATTGAAAAAAAAAATCGAAAAAACGAACACATCAAATAGAAAACTTGTGGAAATGCAGTCGATTGTTTTCACAACAGAATAAACCGGAAGTCAATTGCCGGAAGTCTCGCAATCTTTCAAACAACGCGAGAATATAACAGTGGTTGATACGGACGCTTTTGGGCGTTTTGCCTGTTTAGACCTTCGGCCGCTACGCCCGGTAAAGGGTTAAATTTAAAAAAAAAGGTCGGATTTTTTTTCCCCGTAGCAATTTTATGTTTGCCATAGCATCGTAGCAGAGCTTTATTTTTCGTAGCTGCTACGGCAAAATCGTAGCAGTAGGCAGGTCTGTAATAATAATAATACATGATGCTATGTATGCGCCTTTCCCCAAATCAATCAGGCTCAAAGCGCGGCGATCTATACCAACATACACGCTCACTTGTCTCCTCCACCCTCACACACACCAAATACACATCCATCACTCAAACAAGTGGTGTAAAGGCATGGAGATCGCTATTGGAAGACAGAAATAAAATCGAATTTTTATTTTTGAAATTTTTATATTGACTGCGTCCTGTACCATTATTGAGGGGAGGGAGGAAACTGGAGTGCCTGGAGAAAACCCTCAGTGACCTCAATAGTCTCGTACCTAAGTCACATACGTTAGCCCATTGCAGGAATCGAACCCGCGACCTTCGGCATAGGAAACCGGCGACTTATCCACTGCGCCACGAGGCCACCCTGTACTTGGGTTACCTCCCTCTGTTCGATAATAGTATTGAATGTAGTCAATCTAAAATGTCATCTTCTAACAATCTCCTTTTCATCTTCTAACAGAAACCTACCTACCTGTCTGTCGTAGATTTCAGTCTCATACCCCATGGGAATACATAAGCAACTAGTCATTTTCTGTAATGTGAATTGGACATTTTGTAACTTTCATGTGCACATTTTCATCTCGATCGTAGATGCATTTTAATATTTTAAAAAAAAACAAAAAAACTTCCTCCACAGCAAGCAAGCAACAAAGTACAAAGCTGAGGTCAGTGTAGATCCCCCAGTTGTCACCAGGACGAAGACGACTAGGCAACCCAATGCAACAATGGTCTCACCATTACTATTAGCTGGTGAGGAATGGCTTGAACAGCACCATCCACGCCTGCTGGATGGTTGTTCTGTTGCCAACAGAACACGCACTTCAGATAACTCGCCAAAACTCTGCAATCACAAAACCAGGTGGCTGGTTTCATCAAGACAACACCCCAGCATCATGCGTTAAAAAGAATATAAACCATAACCAGTCTCCTGTCACACATTTCCCTCCACTCAAAACAAAACAAAAATAATTAAAAGATAAAATAACAAGTCAAGATACTTTGTTACCCAATTGAAATCAAAATACAGAGGATGTTGTTTACAGGCAAATAACAATTACAAAATACAAAGACAAGTTGTTGGGAATGTTATCCACTGATCAAGTGACTGAATGTTTATCCACTTGTTCATTTCCATTTAACCGATTTCATCTTTCCATTTCGATTATATCTCTCTGTTTGCTCAAGACAAGACTACATTACACGAGCATTCAATGGCATTCTAATTTTTAGTTTGAATCACTGGCATATTTATGTACAAAAAGGTCAAAGTCAATGTTTATTCATTAGTTGATTTCAGTTTCCCGATTTAAATCTTGTTATATGTCGTATCGCTTACTTTGCTCAAGACAAGACTATAAATACCCGTTCAATGACTTTCATTCTTTAATTTGAATCACTGATTGGTTATTAAATGCGAGAAGGTCAAGGGAAATTGTTACTCATTAGCCGATTTCAGTTCACGAATTTAAATCTTTTATTTCTGTTGCATCTCTCTCTTTGCTCACGAGAAGACTATATTACATGCACATTCAAGAACATCCCGTCTTTAATCGGAATCTCTGCTACGATTATCACGTACGAGCAGGTCAAGGTCACATCAAGGTGACTGCCGATGGGCAGGCTGCGGAGAAAAACATGCAGAAAGGTCATCGTAGTGTCCTCATGTAAGCCATGGCCTTGAAAGAGCGCTGCTTGCTGATCCGGAACATGACCTTGAAAGGTGATGCGTGGAAAGAGGGACCAGCAGTTGTGGATGTGGAACACCAAGCTAGCCAGGCCGAAGACATGGTGCTGCAACAACCGGCGTTCCTGAAATACCAACAAGCAAGGACTTCATTTTAATTTTATTTACAAACTGGGAGAGGTGAGGTAACATGTAGAGCCTGGTGGCCTAGTGGCACAGTGGATTAGTCTCTGGTTTCCTATGCCCAAAGGTCACAGGTTCGATTCCAGCAAGGAGACAAATTTATGGGGCTTGTGAGACTTTCAGATTACCGAGGATTTTTGTCCCCCTGGGTACTCTGGTTTCCCCCCCTGCATTCAATGATGGTTTTGCAGCATGAAGTCTATCTAAAAGTTCCAAAAAAATAACATTTGATTTCCTTTCCGTCTTCTAACAGTGATTTGTGTTTACACCACAGGTGTGAGCGATGAATGCGTTTGCTGTGCACGTAGGAGTGTCGGTAACATGTGAGCGTGTATGTTGGTTACAGATTGTGGCGGTTTGTGTCTGACTTAGGAATAAGGCGCGTTTAGCGTAGAATATTATTAGCACTGTTAAATGTACTGCTAAACGCGTGAAACAATTACATAAATCCAAAGAGAAAGGGCAAAACCTTGTGCGAAAAGAGAGCTAGGAGATGTAGGAAGAGTGCTGGCAGTAGGGCGACGTGCTGACTGAGCATGCGAACCAACTGATGCAGCCAGGACTGAGTAGCATCTTCACTGGTGGACAAAGTTCCACACACGCAGTTCAACACTACATTCACCACCTGTCAAAATACAAAAATGGTTAACATGTTAACATTAAAACAAAGTAAGCATATGGCCACCACATATAATTACAACGTAGGCATGTGGCTGCACAACATATAATTGTAATGTAGGCGTGTAGCAAATGTACTGAATAACCTCAGCACCGTCAAAAGAGGCACAGTAAATCATCGCTGCAGAATGGTCTGCGGTCTTAACAGTAATGGTTCCTAGATGTCTGTGTAGTTTTTTCATTCACTAAAGTTGAGGTTAGACTCACAAAAAGTGTGCTGCTAGCAAGACAATCTTCAAACTTTATACCTCAGTTGCTCTGAAACAAGTGTCAGAAGTATAAGATCTATCCATCGGGTGACCTGTGTGTCCTGGTGACTTTGACACTTATTTTCAACGATATAATGTTGTTGTTGTTTTGTTGTTGCATCAATTTTTATTCATCAGATTAACAGAAGTTGTACTGATATTACATGCTTATATACTTTAATATAATATAAGATATAATGGAAAGTCTAGCACTTCATGGGCAACAAGGCAACAATACATCATAAACTGGACGCACAACTCCCCCACCTAAAATGTTAATCTCCTCCCAAAAGATTCCCTCCATCCCCTCCCAAAAGATTCCCTCCATACGCAAGGCAATGCATATTACAATACACACTAGAAAACGGCGCACATATAAACAGCCAGTGATCCGAGTGAAATGATCCCAAACAAACCCCGGTCCCATCGAGTGTAAGTTGTTGTGAGCTGATGCGAACAGCTTCAATGTGGATTGTTTGCGAGTGGTTTTGAACTATGATGAATCTCGATGTCTTCTGGACAGATTTAACCAACACTTTAGGTGCACCGTTTTTTTTTTTTTTAAACGCATGGGTCAAAGTCGAGGAAAATCAATATGGCTTTGTAGCCTGTAAAAGTAAGGTCATGCGTAGAGCATATTAAGCTACCTGCGCCTGTTGCGGGTTCAAGACTGGGGAGCAGAGTGACACACTACACTTGCTATCAATGCTGTCTCCTGTACTGGGCAGTGGCCCTATCACACTCTCCAACTTCTCGCTGACAACCGAAACCAGCTCAGACACTGTCAACACCACAAAAGCAAATGTAAAGCAAATGATTAAAATTTAAAAACAAAAAAACAGCATATTTGCAACAAGACCATTTATGCAATCACCGTAACAAGAGGAAATTACACCATTGACAATATCTATGTGCAAAGAGAGTACTTGAAAAAAAAAAAAATCTACATGCCTCAATACAAGTTAAACAAAAAAATATATCCATATTATCCAGCTTTCACCTTATACATAAAAAGAAGAAAATTGCCTTTGGCATTGAGAGCAAACTTTGCATGAAAAAAATAAATGAAAAAAACATTTTTTTAAACCTGCTTACAACAATTATACATTACAACAATCATATATATAAAATTATATATACTCAGCTGAAAATATTCTTTCTCTCTCTCTCCCCCCCTCTCTCTCTCTCTCTCTCTCCCCCTCTCGCCACATCCACGCACACACCCGCATACGTACATTCACACTGGTCCGTGAACATCAGTACCTAAACTGAAAATGCAGTAAAGCTAACACAAGAATAAAAATATAAAATACAAATAATTGCACAAGTCAATCACAGTGAAATGTGAATTGTGCTGGGTTAAGAAGTGTACAGCTCAGACAATGGTAGCTCTAAAATCCCAATACACTTGACATTTTAAACGACTTGTTTTGGTTTTATGTCCCCTTTTTTTTCTTCTGCTTATCATACCCTTTAAGATTATTTTATCCTTGAAAACACAATGTGCTTCCATTAGGCTGTCACATCAATTCCAACATTTTTGGGGAAAATAAATATATGGGTAAACATATTCGCATGCAATATACCTTTCTACGTAAAGAAAATCAAATTGAAACCTGTAAATTACAGCTTAATATTTTGTGGTTGTCGTTTTTCTGTGCAGCAAATAATAGATAAAGAGATAGGAACACAGACAAACTGCTTTTCCAAGTTTGCCGTAAGGGTGTCTTGTTTATAGGGGTGGTGAGGGATGGGTGTGTGACAGGGTAAAGTAGTTGGTTAGGGCGCAGTTTTCTATGCTAAAGGTTGTGGGTTCAAACCCCAGCAGGGGATAACTTGTGTGATGTTAGTACAAGACTTCTCAGGTCACTGAATGTTCTCTCTGGGGCTTTTGTCCCTCCCTTCTATAATGGTATAGGGTGCAGCAAATATATATATATATATATATATATATATATATATATATATATATATATATATATATATATATATATATATATATATATATATATTTTTTTTTTTTTTTTTTTTTTTTTTTTGGGGGGGGGGGGGGGGGGTTAAAGAAAAGAATTCAATATAAAAATTATAATAGTGATTCGCTTTTACACCATGTTTTGAGTGATGAATGTGTGTCTGTTGTATATATACGAAATTGTGTGCAACATGTGGGCGGAAGTTTGTGACAGATCACTGTGATTTGAGTCTTGATTTAGGAGTGAGGCGCATATAACATCCAGTATTGGTATTGTTTTTGTTAAAGGCGCAGATCATGATTGAATATATTAATATTATCATCCTATGCAGCCAATAGATTTTGTTTCAATTACTTAGGCACATGAGAAAGCAGTCTCGGGGGAAAGAAAAAAAAAACGCTGCTCAAGAGAGAAGGCAAATGTTATCATTCTTTTTGCTCACCTTTAGTCTCAGTAGTGCCCATCGAGACGCCTTCAGTCAGCTTCCTCAGCCGATAGGTCAACTGTTCCATCGGCTCCATCATCATCTCATCAACATCGTCATCATCATCAACCTCAAACACACCTATCGCGGACACAAATTCAATTGGCCATCAATGAATGAAATAATCAGCGGCCAGTCACTCCCACTGTCTGTCAACTGTACATACGCAAATGGGGAGGGAAGATCTTGGATTTCAATATTTCTAATACAAAATACACTTGAACCAAGCAACGTTGTGCAAAACATTTAGCTGCATGGCAGTGAAGGACAAAGGCAGAACTTGTTATGAAAACTTGAAAATATCTGGTAAGGTAATCTATTTCTGGACTGATACCAGTAGCCTGTGTACAAAGAAGGCAAAATTGTAGCAGCTCAAGTTTGGGGTTCCCCTCCCACCCACCTACCTCAACTCTTGGTAGTAGGGGCATTCCTATCCTATATATCCTATCCCGTAACTCGGAGGTCGTAGGGGCACCACACACACCAGCACAATGCCTATGTGAGCAGCACTCTTTGGTTCCCCCACATTTTCCTGGCTGCGGGCTATTTATAGCTTGCCTACACCCTCCCTTCCAGTGAAAGGAAAGGAAAGAAGCACCGGCGAAGCTATTTATAGCTAGCCTGGCTGAACTAACCTCAAAACCTAAAAGCTTTGGTTGCGTCGGTGTGACCAGATGATCATTTAACCAGCGTACTCCATCTTTCCCTGTCCTCAGCAACCCTGATTGTTTCGCTCAGTGTCAAACCAGTCCATTCTCGAATGTTGTCCTCCCACCTCTTTTTTGGTCTCCCTCTTCTTCTACCTCCTTGCACCGTGCCTTGCAGGATGGTCTTTGCAAGACCTGATGATCTGGTGACATGGCCATACCATCGGAATGTCCGGGCATTAGGGAACATTTTTTTATTTTTAAAATCAGGTCAGCCTCTTAAAATAGTCTCTTCCTCACTGCCTTGAGTAGGGAACTGAGCAATATTATAGGTAAGTGATAGAATATACATAAATAAATAAATGTTAACAGCCACCTTCCAGCAGATTCCTGGAGAGGGTTTTACAGGCATTTTCATAGCTGGTGAAGAGGGAGGTGGGGATTTTGCCTGCTCGCTTCAGTGCCTCTATCAGTCGCATCCTGCTGTCTGGAATATCCGGCAGCTGACAGAAAGTACATTACAAATAAACAACAAATAACAAGAAATAAAATACCCTATGATCATGATTGGGGTCTTATATTCCATGCCTGCAAGACTGACGATGATAATGATGATGATGATCATAAAGATGATGATGATGATAATGGTGATGATACCCTAATATCCATAGTGCTGCAACAGCCTCAGTGCTGTAAGTAAAATAATACAAACCAAATAAATACAGCAAAGTGAAGCTGAAATAATACAAACTCGTAGATGTACTAACTCTTACTAATAGGGGTTGCATCAAGTATAGTCAAACTTAGCAAGGAATTTTTTCCATGCGCTCATCTCAAAGATTCTGGTATATTATAAGATCCCTTTGCTTATTAAGCTATCTACAAAGTGCGAAGTTCAATCCAAGAAAAATAAATGTGAAAATACTCACGTGTCGAGGCTCAAGCAAAGCTGGCAGAAATTTACCTACAAAGTAGGGTTTTCGGAAAATGCTGAAAAAAAAGAAGAAATGTAACAAATTCACCAAACTTTAATAAATGTTTTTTGTTTTTTTTAAATTTTTCCCTTATCACATAAAATTTAGAAAGTTTTCTGGCGTTCCATCACTACTATGTTAACAGCACACTTGTTCTGTTTCAACTACATTATCTAAAACTGATGTAAAACGTTTTCTACAGTCAGTCAGCAAAGGAAAATAATGACAAACAAAAATCAAGAACACTATTTTATTATGTGAATCAGAAAAGAAGGAGCATAATTTTCAGTCTATGCAAATTTTTAGGACTTTGGAGTCAACTTTCCTGTGTCCTAATGGATATGGATGTAAAAGTTGAAGTGTGGAGCCCCTCAATTACAAACATTTATGGTAGCTGACCCTCAGTTACTGGGCACATGTTTGTCTATTTTTTTTTAGCTCTAAACAGGCAAGAAATTTTATAATTTTAGAGATATTTCGGGGTACGTTAGTAAAAACACCACATCTTAGGTATTAATGCATAGATTTAAATGAAATAAAATGCAAAATGAACAGAAATAAATTCTCTTTTGATTATCTACCTTTTTACGCTTCTCTTGTTATGTCTTGTTTTTTATTACTCCATGTGTTTACAAAAAAAAAAGTTTTAAAAAGTACAAACATGCCTCTTCCTCTTCTTTATTCCCTGCCCATCTGAAAGATCGGATGCATGCATGCTACTCAGCCTACTGACACTAATGTCAGTACCGATCTCTTCCTCCAACTCTTCTTTTCTTCTTTCGTTGGGGGCTGCCACCCTCAGCTTATTGAGGACTCTGCAGCCAAATGCTGGGTATGTTCTTGTTACCAACCATGGGGCCGGGTAGCTCAGTTGGTAAGAGCGTCTTGCTAGTAACCGAAAGGTCGCTGGTTCGAATCCCGGATTGGTCAACGTGTGATCATATTATTTTCCCCTTTACCAACAACTGGCCCGCTGGTGTCAGTATAAATCGGTCCAGTAGTCACCTATATGCGAAAGTGTCGTGTGACTATAATCTACAAACAACAAAGTTACCAGCACTCACCCATCTAGGACATGAGCATCAGGATCTTTAAAGTCCGTTATGATAGAGTGCATGCGACACAGACTAGACCTCAGTTTATACTCTCATCCGAAGGAGTAGGAAACGGGAGTAAAGTGTCTAAACTTAAAGTCCACTTCTCTCACTTTAATGTCTGATAAATGGAAGCCTGTAAACTCTCCATCAAACGAAGAATCCAAACCATCCATTTTAGACGCTAACACAAAAAAAATTGAAAAAAAAAAAGAATCGAAAAAACGAACGCATCAAAGAGAAAACTTGTGGAAATGCAGTCGATTGTTTTCACAACAGAATAAACCATTGCCGGAAGTCTCGCAATCTTTCAAACAACGCGAGAATATAACCAGTGGTTGATACGGACGCTTTTGGGCGTTTTGCCTGTTTAGACATTCGGTCGCTTTCGGCCGCTACGCATGGTAAAGGGTTAAATACACTTATGACGGTGTCAACCTCTCAATTAGATACATTTCTGACAGTGTTGACCTACCCCTCAATTCGATAAGCTTCTGACTGGGGACCCAATTTTGCAATATGGCAACACACAAGGACATAAACCTAACAATACTGGTGTGACCCTCAACCAGATATTCGAGAATTGGTTCACGTGGAGTGTCAAAAGTTTGCCTGAACATTTTTCTGAACATATACATACTAACCGCAATGCCAGTAGACTGAACTCGTAAGGACATGGCAAAGTTTATGCAATTAAACAAACATATTTTTATTCACACATATCAAAATGCTGGAATTCTGGATTCCAGCAATAGCCACATGCATCCATGGGTATTGCAAAAATAGCCACAAAGTGCTTTTGCCATGTGTACCTGGCCTCCATGACAGTGGCTGGCAGTTTACAGCTTGACTCAAACACCGCCACAGCCTTCTCCACATCTTGCCTTGCTGGGTTGTTCTGCAACATACGGGGCTAGTTTCCATGATCTTTATCACAACGTTCCCACCTTCCTATCGCACCCTGATCTTCAAACAGCATGGAGCAAGCAGGTACAACTCAACACACACACAAAAAGCAAGAAGCCAGAGCCAGAATCATTTACAAAATGAATGAGCATTGAAGTTTAAACTTCTTCTACAGCCACCATTAGTGACACAAATGGCAGACAGGGATAATCAATCACCCCAGGAAAGAGGGAGTTTTAAACAGTATTTATCAATAGTTGATTCAGTCCCGATGCTTGAATCTTTGTATGTGTAACTGTAATTCGTAATCTTGATATGTGTAACTCAAATTTGTTTATTCACACAGCCTGTTCACTCAGCAACAAGGCAGGAGTCGTCGTATAAAGTTTTCCAACTTTATTGAGCAAACATCAATAACTGTATTCAAGATCGCTTTCTGTAAATCACTACAAATATCGCCTTCAAAAATCCCTTTCAAGCAGACAGTGCATTACTTATATAGCCTCTCTCCAATCGAGAAAAACACTCCAACATGACGCAATAACACCCAATCAAATAAAACTCGTCACCGGAACTGTCGTACATCATAGAACATTCTTTAAGTTAGAAAAAACTAGAAATATCTGGAATCGATAAAAAACAAGTAATTCCAGAAAATTCTCAACAATATCGACCAGATAAAATTTTAAACATGATACAAAGCTTCTTCTACAGTAGCAACAACGCAAAATTAAATCAAAGGCTATTATTGCATGCTTAGCAAAACAAAATGATGGGATCTATCGTGTGCATCTCCATGGTAACAAGGGAGTAAGGACCTAAATCAAGCTGCTAAGAAGGGGGGTGAAAATGGCCACTTTCATCATGCCTGCCACGGTGTTTTGAACCTGGGTCATCGGTGTGCCAGCCGAACGCTCTACCACCCAGCCATGGTGGTGTGCTCATTTACAACACTTTTGGAAAAAAAACACCAATCGATCAACCCGCTGAAGCTAAACAGTTACCATTAATGGAAACGTACCTGCATGGTGCTGTCTTTGCCTTGGTCAGGGTAGATGGCACTGTTGCTTTCTTCCAACGGGACCTGAAATCAGCAAGCAATAATTGTACCTATAGATGGTGCCGCCAATCTGAAAATCCCAATCGGCCAATGTCATTTCTGAACTTGACAGTTCATGATACCAAGAATGGATGGTGCTTTACCAAGATTACAATTGCTTCCCCTATGATACTTGCTTCCCATGATGAATACTGCTGGTCTATGATGTGATAGCTCGTAATGGTAGAATTTTACCATGTGCATCTTTTTTCACATAACTTACCTCTGAATACAAACATAAACCATCCATCCTTACCTAGCTTCTCCTCCATGTAATGTAATACTATTATAAATTATGTTCACACCCTTAAACTATTATAATGAATAGAAAGTTATCTTAATTGTCTGTGCATGATATGAATGGTCGTTTCAGCCCAATGAAATTAACTGTAAATTTGTTATGCAGGAGTACATGTATGTGCGTTAGAAGTAAGAGAGAACTGGAAGACCTAGTGTGTGTGTGTTAAGATAAAGTTGAATATATATAGTGATTTTATGAATTATTATATTTGTTTTTAAAAACATTTTATACTCTTCTTATCTTTTTCACTGAGACGCAATGTGCTGTACAGGGATGGGAATTGCCAAAAGTTGATGGGGCTTACTGCAACTGCAAGCCGGGGTCCAGGGGCCGCTTAGGCCCCGGTGGGGTCAAGGGGCAAAGCCCTTGTAGGGGGCCCAGGGGGGCGAAGCCCCCAGGAAGAAAATTCATTTTATCAAAATTAACTCAATTTTGTAGCCTCTTTTAAGAGCTAGAAAAGAAAAAGATGATGCAAGGTGTTTAATTATTTAATCAGTTTCTTGAGGGGTGTCGGATAGTGCAGTGGTTGGAGCACTCGCTACTGTGTCGAAAGTGAAGCACCGTCCGGTGCGGTTAGCACTTGGATGGGTGACCGCTAAGGTGTGAAGCGACAAACAACAACGCCCCCAGTTGACTCAACTGTGATTGAGTACCTACTCTCTTGAGGGTGGGGAAGGTAAAGCAGCGAGGGAGAGAGTTGGGCATCACCCTCATTACGCTGGCCCAAGATAAGTGTGATCTCCAACATCACGCTCCCCTACGGCCACAAGGCTATGGGACTACCTTTACCTTTTTACTTTCTTGTTCCTTCTTACCTCTTTAAAGCTTTTCTCTGTAAGTCCTATATATTACTACTTATAGGCACAATTTCCATCAAATGCATCATATACAACCTAGGCTAGCATAAATAGGCCTAAATGAAGCAGTCATAATAATAAAAACAGCAATAATAATATCAATTATTTAAAAGTAAGTGATGATTTAATGAAGATAAGACTATAAGTATAATACTAACAGAGAGTAGATCTATAAAACGAAAATAAGTATAAAATTTTAATTGGAAGACAAAATACCTGTAAGCACTGAATTTGTTGCCTCAGCAGCAGCCTTATCGACGTGTGATCCAGACTTTAAGTGCCTGTTTAAACTGGAAATACCTTTGTTGGCATAATTTAACTCAATCTGGCATAAAACACAATAGGCATGACCTGGTTTCGTTATCTTCCTGATCCATCTAGGTAGGCCACAATCCATTGGTCCGCTACGCTTAGACTCGACTCGCGTGGTTGCGACCGGGTTTCAAATGCGCTTTTGGGGGTGTGCCTCTTCTCAACCAATGATCTTCCTTGTTTCTGGATGAATACCCATAATATTTACACCACTGATTGGCTGGAAATTTACCCATAAGCCAGTATGTTTTTCTTTCTTCTTTTTGAAAAAGAAATACTATTTTCACTGAAGGAAAACTGTGCTTGTTTGGAGATGAAAATCCGCAACTGAAGGGAGTATTGTCCTAAGAAATAAATTATTGATTCGTTTAAAGCATTGTTTTATCTTTTAGACTGCAAATTTTTATTCGATTTCGTTGGTCCTCTAATTTACAACAATTTTTTTTTACAGTTTCGTAGTGATCGGCAGGCACGTGAGCCGCCATACTGGAATTAGCGTTCGGTAAAACCGGTCTCGAACCGATACAAATGCTGTGTTAAATATACCAGCATTCGGCCTTTTTTTTGATATCTTTACTTACAGCAATCATTTTTCTATAAATCTGCTGAGTTTGGGCCAATTTTACTGGTGCACGAATTTACTGTTACTTGTTTAGTACTGTTGGGGTCTTAGCAATTTTCGATGCGCCAATGCACGGCAAGAGCGTCATCACGTGACCGGCTTTTGCATACTAGTAGTAGGCCTAATACTACTAAGTAGGCCTAGTCTTATCTAGTCGTATTTTGCTTGTTTCTTTTATTATATATTGTTTTAATCTCAAATGCTTGCCGTTTGCTTTTTATTTTCCATTGGTACCAGTTTTATCAAAATCGGTGCATATTTGCAGGTTTTATGACTATTTGTAAAAAGAGTCGAAAACGGTCACAATTCTGGCTTAAGATTCCCTATTACAAAACAATTAATTTTTTTAATCAGTAAAAAATTCGTATCTTTTTTATTTATTAACGTATATAGTTGATCTTGGTATCATTTTCTTATTGAATTCAAGCTCTTTCCATTGATGTATTACATGAGAGCTTATTTTCATTTTGAAAAATAATTGTGGCCTACCTAATCCATCGCCTGTGCTTTAAATTAACAGTCCGGTCGCCAAATAAATAGTCCAATTCACAGTCCAGCCAACTCCAGTTCCAGGAATATCGACAGTTGGCATCAGAAAACTGTTGATGTCTTTCGACAACATCGACTCTTCGCGCCATAACAAGCAAAAAATAGTAATAACAACAACAATTAAAAAAAAAAACTTACAATACTGATAATACTCGAGCCTTTTCTCGATCGAACACAAACAGTCACAGTGAGTGAAACACAAACTCATAAACTGCGGCAAAGCGCATGGATCTCACAAACAAGAGACCGAGTTGTATAAACCCAAGTTAGCAATGGCAAAGGTTTTCCTTTGCGTGTATTTCGCATACAGTCTTGTCAAAACAGTCCCTATGGCTACGAAAGCATTCTAAATGCGAATCATAATCTTGCTAGGTCACACACAACACGCTTAGGAAGTTCATCTAGTTACTTCCCTTTTTTTTTTAAATGTCCGCTGACTAAACACACAAATCACCTAAAAAAAAATTTAAAAAAATGGGGCGTACACAACAATTGCTGGGGCGCTTTGAAGGACTCGATGGGGCGTAAATACGACCGGGGCGCACTAATTCCCATCCCTGGCTGTATGAATTCTCCATTGTGGTTAATCAAGATTTATTAACTCAACTTGGATGATTTCAAACTGCTTGCAGCCTAAAACCGATTTGAATATATATATTAAGATTTTTTTTTTTTAAATTCAAGATTATTTTTAACCAAATATAAAGAACCACCATGGCCACTGCACAGCAAGTCAAGTCCAGAGAAGTCAAGAAATCTTTATTCACAAATATATTCAAATTTGGATGAAAAAAAAAAACTGGTGCCAAAAAGCAGAATAGCGTCAACAATACTTGGTCACAGATGAACGACTCATCTATGGCTCAGTATCTCAAGGATAAACAAAATAAAACTGTAGGAGTAGTATACAATTATATATAACAATGTAGCATTGCTTATACTTAGTTTAAAAGTTTAATTCAACTGATTCTCTCAACGCTCTTTTGCCAATGTGGTTCAGTGAGGAGCAAGTTGGTTTAAAAAAAAAAAATTGATTGGAGGTAAGGGAGAGTATGAATGCCCCTTGTTTTCATAACTGTCTAACTTTGATGTCGCGATACAATACAATGCAATACAATGCAAAGCAATACAATACAATGCAAAGCAATACAATACTATACAATACAATGCACCTTTATTGTCCAACTTCCACACGGCTCACACACAAGAGGAAACCTGCCTTTGCAAAGGTGCCGAACTATACCTACAACAATTGAATAAAATTGTTTATATATGCACATAGGCTAATACAGGTCCAGCGGAAGTTGTTTCATCTCTCTCTCTTGCCTCTCCCTTCCTACTCACACACACACACACACCCACACAAGTACACCCACACACACAATATACTTAGTTGGGAAGTTTGATTCATATGTGTCGCTCAATGTTTTCTCAGCTATCTGTGACAATGTGCTGATCAGTCAGGAGTATGTTTTGTGCCAGGCCCTACCTTCAAGTCTGCTAGTCTTGTCTTGGCTAGCAGCACATAGTCCATCCATACCTCGCGGCACTTGGCTGGGATGAACGGTGGCCGCAAAATGTGTACCTACACAAAAAGAAATAAAAAATATCAAAATCTGTGTAACGTCTTTTCACAATTGTTTTGTCACACGAAGTAAATTTAAGCCAAGGCTACAAGGATATCACAGTAACATACCGGCATGATTTTAAAAAAAAAAAGAAAAAAAAGAAGGTATCGTGGCACCAATAAATAACAGCGTCTCAACAGTATTATGTCTCATGAAAAATTCAGTTTTAAGTTCACTTCTCCGCAAAGATAATCCATAATTACCTCAAGGTTGCTGAGGTCAGGGAAAGATGGAGTACGCTGGTTAAACGATCATCTGTGGTGCCCCTACGACCTCCGAGTTATGGGATAGGATAGGATAGGAATTCCCTTTAAAGTTAAAAAGGTATCATGGCGCCCATAAGCAGTACACTCTCAAAATTATTACGTCCCATGAAACATTCAGTTTTAAGTTCACTTCTCTGAGAGAGAATCCTTAATCCCCTTCACAGGGAAAAAGATATCCTGGCACCCCCATAAACAATAGCATCTTAACAGTATTACGTCCCATAAAAAAAGTCAGTTTTCAATTCATTTCTCTGCAAGAAAATCCAAATCCACTAAAACCCTTCATAACCTAGGTCTTCTTCTACTTCAAAATTCAACAGGCAATGACATATTTATAACACTGTCAGAATGGCCAGTGAATGTTTATAAACACAAACCTTTCTGCTTTTACACAATTCTTATCCTGTTGCAAGCAGTAATGGGTGAAATTCTAATGAGGGCTGACCTTGAGAACTTCAGCAGGTTCAAAGGGCACCAGATCGGTGAGAAACTTGAGAAAGAAGGTGAAGGTAATTTTAGAAGATGCTGGCGTCTTGCTGCCATCACTGAACATTTCCTGTAGAAAAAAGTAATCATTGAATGATGTACGGTTCTTCATTAATACAGTCTCGTAATATACCAGCTATTCTGTTACACTCATTCGATGTTGGTGTTTTTCTATCAGTAGTTGATTCAGCCCCAATGCTTGAATTCTCCTGATAGGTGTAAACTCGGATTCGTTTATCCACGCAATCCGTTCAATCAGCATACAAGTCACAGAGTTGACGTATGAAGTTTTCCACTTTTATTCAGCACACATCAACAACTGCATACAATCGCCTTTTCACTCTCAACTTTTTACTTTCCAACTCACTATCAACAACAACCTTTTTTTGAAACAGTGCGGCACTTATATAGTCTCTTCATACCCCAGAACAATTTAGAACACGGCAGAATGACGCACTACAACCAATCAAATAAAACTTCGTCATCACTGACTTACGTCATACAATGTTCTTTCTGTCCAAGAATGTTCTAAAATATCCCGAAACTTCGATCGATAGTAAACAAGCAGATCTAGAGAATTCTCCAATAATATCGACTAACGAAAATTATCAACGTTATACAAAGCTTCTTCTAACAACAATGCAAACTCAAATCAAAGGTAAATACACTCTATTATTGCATGCTTTGCAAAATAAAACGAACAGATCTATCGCGCGCGCTTCACACATAATATCGTGCGCATTTCACACGCACCATCATGCGCGTTTCAACGAAACATGAATTCTGTAGGATAAGCAATGACTTCAAGAGTAACACAGAACACTGTAGTAAGGAGAGCACTGTAGTTAGAAGAACTGGGGCGAGTTTCAAAACAGCGAGATCTCGGTAGATCTCGGTAGATCTTGCTCATTGGGTCGTTTCTACGGCTGCTCGCTCGCTAGTCAATCGCAAGGCGAGGCGAGAAAGAGCTAGGCGCCTCTCGGGGTACTTTGCCTGCAAGATCAAGATGGCGGAAAGTACGCGGTTTATGCTACTTGGAATCTGTTACGGTGATAATTCGATGGTAAATCTTCGAGTTTCAACCAGATCATGGGAGGGGGTGAAGAACTGTAAGTGAACAATTTTGCTTTTAATCGATTTTGATGATACATTTGATTTTTTTTTACTTTATTTGATTTTATTTTCGCAAATCGTCCAACACATTCGAAGGAACCGCCGTTTGTGTACAAATTGAAAACGAGGCTAGAATGAGGCAGCATGGTGGGTAGTTTCATTCAATGATCGGTCTGACTCAAAAACGAGATCTTGTGACCTAGATAGTCTCGCTGAATTGAAACTCGGCCCTGCTCTATAGTTTTGCAAGATTGGTGTGTGCATCAATGCCATTCACAAATTGGGTGATATGAGAAATACCGCTAGTACAACATTAAATAATTGTATATTACTGAACATATCTTCTTTAACTCTTTCAATGTTGCATTAATGTGACTTTAGGGCCGAGCGCCACTAGTCACATTTCTGCGGGGAGACTACCCAAGGGAGAGAACACAAACTCTAGTCACTATTGGCCGAGTTCTCTCCCATGGTCCGTCTGCCGCAGAGATGCGATTTTTGGCACTCAGCCTTACTCAGACCCTCGTGAATATATTTGATGTTGTATATGTAGGTGCGCGAACACTGTGGTTCCAGACAGCCGACAATGAAGCTTTAAATGGAATAGCTAACCTACAAGTAAAAGATATGAAATCTAATGCCACAACACTTTGTTCTGTGGTGTGAAACTGCATCCAGGGTGCGTACTGGTCTTACAAAGTAAAATTCCAAAACTTTTCAAGGGTTTTCCAGCCCCATAAAAAATTTTCATGGCTGTTTTTTGTCTTGATTGTGTTGCGAATAAATTTCTTTTATAAACTGTTGGCTGGTGTTGCTTACTTTGTTTTATGATAAAAGAAAAAAATATGTTGAATATCATTACAAATACAAAAATGCACAAATCTTACTGTTATAAACAGTTGGCTGGTGTTGCTTATTTTTGTTTTATGATAAAAGAAAAAAATATATGTTAAATATCACTACAAATACAAAAATGCACAAATGCACTGTGCAGCACACAAACAATCTGAGTTCAGCCCTCTTTTTGTTGGTTGATTTTTTTTTCTTTTTCTTAATCTGGCAAGACTTTTCTTCTATCTGTTTTTCTAAATTGTCAAGTTCTCCCTTCTTCTCTTTTGCTGATTTTCTCATTGCATTTGATTTTGCCAGCAGTTTAGATGTCACACTTGTTTTCAGCTTTTTGAGCATATTCATCTGCAGAATGCACAAGAGACTTCCACATTTCCTCAAATTGGGTAAATTTCTTCTTGAGTGTGTGTGTGTGTGTGGGGGGGTTATGTTACGTTAAAACACGAAGGATAGTATGTCTGAAACGCGCACAATAGATCTAATCGTTTCGCTTTGCAAAGTTTTCAATAACAGAGTGTATTTACCTTTGATTTGAGTTTGCATTGTTGTTAGAAGAAGCTTTGTATAACGTTGATAATTTTCGTTAGTCGATATTATTGGAGAATTCTCTAGATCTGCTTGTTTACTGTCGATAGAAGCTTCGCGATATTTGAGAACATTCTTGGACAGAAAGGAAAGTTGTATGACGTAAGTCAGAGATGAAAACGGAAGTTCTAGACTAGCCAATTAGTGAATGGAATGATTCATATGAGCATCACGCTGCGAGTCCACTGAGCTATAAATAGCTCTAGTGCAATCGCCACAAACTGGAAACAGCCTCTCTCTCTCTCTCTTTCTCTCGCCCGCTCGCTCGGTGACGCTCGCTAACGAACGAGCTACGTTATTTCGAAATTCCAGGGTTTTCCATGATAAGTAATGAAATTCCAGGATTTTCAAGGCCTGGAAAAGCAATTTTGCAATTCCAGGACTTTCTAGGTTTTCCAGGTAGTGTACGCACCCTGTGCATCGGTTTTGCCTAATATCACAGATGTAAGAAATCATTAAACAAAACATAAAAGTAAATAAATAATGAAGGATAAAATACATTAAAAATAAAATAAAATAAATAATTAATTAAATGTGCACCGATGTTAAAAATGCACACACACACACACACACACACACACACACACACAAAGTAAAATATGGGTAAAAGCTACCCTACAAGTACCTGGAACCAGTGAGAGTAGCCAGGAAAGACATGGGCACCCTCCGCACAGCACTGCCGTATGAGAAGAACTGCCACGATCACATGCTCTGTGTCCCCTTCCTCTAGTCCACCAGCCAGCAGACGCGAGACGTGATCTGAGCAGAAGAACGGAAGGAAACGGAGACACACACACAAATATAGTGACAATTCGCAGCGGGACTGTGCTCAGTTGTCTAGGCGTGAGATGATGCGCCCAAAGGCTGCGAGTGGGCGCCTTAGGCGGCTTGAGGTAGATCCTGTAATCGGCCAGTGCCTCGAGCAGCTCTTGAGCAATAATATAGCTATACAAGAACGATTAAAATAATAAAGAGCGAGCTTGCCTAGCAACCTGCTTCTTCCAAAAGTGAAAATAGCGGCCACGTTACGCATAAAGCAAGTGCTCAGAGCAAGAATTGTAAAAAAGTTCACAACAGTCTGGAAAGATTGAGAAGGACGGGCCAAACAATTCACAGAACGGAATAAGAACATTACATAATTTGATACAGTGTGAAGTACACAAATACATTACGAATCAAGTTTGATTCGCCGCAAATCTGAGGACCACCGACCTTGAATGTCCTTTGCAGCACGCGGAAAAGTTACCAGGAAAGTGGCTAGAAAAGACAGCAGAAAATGCCAGTTCACTTCCTGTTTCTCCAGGATCCGATGGAGAACCTCTACCACCTCTCCGCTCTCAAACGCAGACAGCAGCTGAAAATAAAGACAGAAGGAGGAAAAAAATTAAGAGAAAAGTCCCCACATAAAACTCAACATACAACCTGTTCCAAATTCCATAATCATCCAAGCATTTGAGTGTTATAACAAAACAAAAAAAAACAAAAAAAAAACTTCCACTTACAACATGCTAACACAGACACAAACACAAATGTCATCCACGTACCCACCAACACTACACCATTTAAAACAAATACAATTAATGTAACACTTCCTTCACCTCCCCCCCCCCCCCTCTCCCATCAGACCACCAATAATTTAATAAATCAAATAAAATCAAAGTGAAAAGCGTTGAACTTACATGTTTGTATAAAGTTTTCAAGTTGTCTTCAATTTTGCCTGACTTCCATTCTGCCTGTCTTTTCAATGCTTCTGAAACTGCAAGGACAAAAAGTGTAGCAGAGACTGAATGTTGGGTTCATAACGATACAACTAATAGTATACAATGAAAAAAGGTAACCAAAATTGACAAAGAAGAAAACGTTTTTTTAAAAGAAGTTATTTCATGGCCCCATGTCTAGTCAAGTAATACATTATACATTGCTGACTCATGATATCTCTCATCCAGTTATACTTGGGTAAATCCATAGATGGAAAAGATGATTTGCGTGTAAGAGCGCGCTCAATGACACGTGAAGAAGGTCGAGGACCTCGCTCTTGCAAGCAAACCCATGCGTCAATAATGCAGCAAAAAGACTTGCAGCTTAAAAATAATGGCACCTGGACCTTTAAAGTACCAGGCAGTGCGGGGTTCCATGACATTTCAGCGCCAACATTTCAGCGCCAACATTTCAGCGCCGTACATTTTAGCGCCGTACATTTCAGCGCCGTATATTTCAGCGCCGTACATTTCAGCGCCGTTCATTTCAGCGCCGTTCATTTCAGCGCTGTACATTTCAACGCCGTACATTAACATATTGAACTTTAATGATAAAATCACATAAAACCCTGGTGCCTCGTGTCCATTTAAATCACTGACTTAGCCTATGCATCGCCATAGATGGATGGCGCTCTATCATCATCTATAAATGGTCACCATCATCGTTTAGTGCCTCTCCTAAAACATGAATGCAAAAGCAATTCCCTCCATCGTGTTCATGAGAGAACGGGCCCCTGCATTGTACTGCAAGATAATAGTTTTGACACGCTTTTGTAAGTCTTTGTACTTTCGACGTTGGGAGGTTGGGAGCGTGTGAAAGGTGCTCTCCTCTCTGCTGAACGATGTCACCTGCCTTCATGTGGATCCTTGCTTTGCAGCCGTCAGCATCACATCGCCAAAACGACAATGCTGGATCTTTACTACTCAGCTTGTCAAAGCGATATGAGTAAGCGTCAAAGGAAATCTTGTCCTTCTTCCGTATACTTGGGTACATTTCAGCCATCCTGTCTGAGTAATGTACGGGGCTGAAATGGTTGACTTGATGTCTTATGAATGATCGCTCACATCACGACTAGTAACTCACAACAGGATAAACGATTGATCACTCACATGATTTAAACCATATAAAAAATGCTTCCCCGCTGAACTGCTTTACTCGATGTCTTGTGAACGATTACTCAAATCACGATTTGTAACTCACAACTCTCTCTCTCTCTCTTGTGAACGATTACTCAAATCACAATTTGTAACTCACAACTCTCTCTCTCTCTCTCTATCTCTCTCACTGTACAGCGCTGAAATGTACGGCGCTGAAATGTACGGCGCTGAAATGAACGGCGCTGAAATGTACGGCGCTGAAATGTATGGCGCTGAAATGTTGGCGCTGAAGTGTTGGCGCTGAAATGTTGGCGCTGAAATAACGTGTCACCGGAAGTGCGGTACTGTCAACACTGGCAGCAAATCTTTATTCTACAATATGGCACTAAGTCTTTTAGGACTCGTGTTCATAGGGGCTTTATATAAATATGTCATAATAAAAGATAACTCAATGATAACAGCAATAAAATAATAATAACCTTTCATGTCAGGGCGATGACTCATGATGAGAGAGATGGTGTGTGTGCAGAACTTTTTGTAGCATACCGGTGGGATGTTATTGTTAGCGCTCAAAGCTTCAGTGGGAAGATTCAGCCCTGGGCACTTTATGTCATCGTCCAACACAGCTACAAGAGAAGGTGGCAAACAAGTAATCAAATACAGTGCTTGTAATGGTCTGGATTTTAAAAAAAGAGGAAATTGGCCAGGGTCCAGTGGCCGCCCAGGCTGGGAATGACCCCTTCCCTTCCCCCCTCCTGTCGAATACGAATTGTTGCATTTTAATCATGCATTTTTGATGAGCACAAAACATATACATTAGTGAAGGAAAGACTGAACTCTTGAAGTAGCCTGTCTTTATCAATGCATAGCTTACAGTTATTCTTCGCCATTAAAGTCCAACTACAAACGTAAGTGTAAACACATGCTGATAATATTCAGCTGACACTCACTACTCACCAATAAAGTCCAAATTTAGTTTTAAGAAATCTTCATACATTCTGATGTGCAATCCAAATCTCGAAACAGTTTTTTTCCATTTGCAATGGTTTAGTTGAAGAATTTGGAGAGAGTGTTTATGGCCGCAGTTTCTTTGAACAAGTTTTTGAGGTGCTTTACCGACACTGACTGAATGCTGGGTGCGGCACACTGGCTTCACAGATTGGGCATCAGCAACACTGACTGAAGGTCTTTGTCAAACTTTTCTGTTCTGCGGAAAACCATATTGTTCTTGGCGGAAATATTTTTAAATAGTGGAAATTCGCTGAACCGCGGAAAATTACCAGCCCTGCAAATAATATACAAAGACCCACCACAAAGCAACAGACAACCTGAGAGCAAACCAAACCCCTTTCTTTGCAGAAATCTCCACAGCACAGCACACAAAACAATCCACACTCCACAAGGCCAGACAATCACACAACACTTCAGACAAGGAATGCAATGTTAGAATCAATGCCCCTTGTTTGCATATGATGACCTTTCTTTTTCAAACAGGAAATTAAAATTTGTGTGTGTGTACATAGCTCATTTCTTTAATTGTTTATTTATTCATTTATTTTACGCTCTTAACATATTAAGTGTTTAAATTGCCAGCCAATTTCTGAATAGAATGGTACGTATGAGTATGATTATCACACCATACAGAATGCACTAAAACTGAGGTAGTTTAGCATATTACCCGATTCCTAAAAATAGACTACCTTGACCTCAGAGGGCATGCGTGCTGTGGCCATTCGTGCCAGCGTTCTACCTGGCATTATGATAACGAAGAAGACAATGTGCATTCCTACCATCATTTTTTGCTTTGTGTTGCAGAATTTCTAAACTTTGCTTGATTCAGTTTATTTGTTTAGTTAGCTGGATAATCAATCTACATTGTGATTTTTTGGTGATTCTGAATGAATACGTTTTTTTAATACAGTAAAACCTCCGTTTTACGACCTTTAAATTGCCATTAAAACGAGGTCTTAAATTGGAGGGGTCTTAAAAAGGAGGTAGGACATTTTCGAAAAAGACATTTAGAAAAGTAATTAAGTAAAATAAATACATGTACAAAAAGTACACATACCATTAAGTATAGGGAGCATCTATCATCTTTCAGAAATATTGATTAAACTCTGTCTCACAATCAATATAGTCAATATCTTCCTGTTCCTCATTATTTACAAAATAAAAAATCAATGTTGGTATGATAGTTGTTTAAAAGTGTATGTAAGTGCTAAGTGCATGTTTGGGTTATAACTATTTATAAGATAACCCCATTAATATTGTTGTAATTATTTTTATTCAATCACTGATATTTTTTTATTTTTAAGGAAGCGGTTATTTCTGTTTGTTTGCATGATCCCCCCCCCACCCGTGCATGTTCTCTTAGTATGTCACTTTGAACACCAGAAATGGTGTCAGCTCCTTAGAGTATTTCAAGCTGTTTTAATGCATCGTCTGCTGTTAAAAGTTGTAAACGAAACTGTTTTCTTCAAGTGCACAAATATAGTATTGCTTTGGAATCTGAATTTTTCAGATGCTAGGTCGTAAAATTTAATTATTTGAAGGTCGCAAGTCGCGTTTTAGAGGTAATCGTTTAAGAGAGGTCGTTTATATAGTACAAAGCATCGGTGAATTTTTTTCCGGTGGTATGTTGGAGGAAGTCGTTTAAGAGAGGATCTCAAAACGGAGGTTTTGCTGTATTATTTATTATGTGAGCAAGACAGAGTTTGTTTGAGATTCTCCTCTTTGTTTTATAGTATTTTGCATGTGCCTGTTCCCTTCCTTTTCTTTGTACCTGTTTAGAAGGTTCTAGAATTCTGCGAGTCTAAATTCATATTAGTATAAAATCTTTGAAGTGTAAGCATGCCGTTTGGTAAGTATTGATTGTCGGACTGATCCTTATAGAACTTTTTTTCCCCCTTTTTTCTTTACTCCACTTTCTAATGCTAAACGCACTGCTAGGCAGGTGTGCTGCGCTCACAAGGTGTGTAAGTACATGCCTAGGCCTGCTCTGGTTGTGTACTGCACTCTGGCACTAGCGCAACCTGGAGATAGCAGTCGTGGCCTACGCTGCCAGCTAAGAATGCCATGGCCCTAAGAAAGAAAGTGAACTGAAGGTCATAGGGAAAGTGGGTGAGGGGTTGGTAGCGTGAGGCAGTCTATTTTTATCTCCATTCTAAACAGCAGGGTCTGAGCCAGCGTGCTACGCAATCATCAGAGAAAATGAGAACACAGAACTATACTTACACCGTATCACACCATCCAGTATGCCAACGCAAACCTGAAAATAATTAATCAGTGGCTGACCTTCAACGACTTCATACACACAGCAACAAAGTACTATTCCCTATCTCTCTCTCTCTCTCTTGTTGAAGTTGTAGCAAAATCATCAACTGATTGGCAAATCCTGTAAAAACAAAGGCTGTCTCTTCCCTCCTCCAATGCAGCAAATGCCACAAGCAACAATTTCGCATCCTAATCAATATCATTGTCATAAACATTGTCTGTCTAGCTTGCAAACTACATACAATTTATTTTCCATTCATAAAATAACATCTTTCTTTTTTTGTAAACAAACAACAAGCAAACAAACAAACAAACAAAATCACCAGTTGGATGTATTACCAAATTTTAAGGAAATATTGTTCTTGCTATTGATGAATGATGTATCAGGAAAATTAGCATGCTAAACAGACCAGTACAGTGGACAAGACAAAGAAAAGACATTCAGACAGGCTCCATAGCCTGTTTTGTCCTCACACTATTACTACTACCCCTATTACTACTGCTACTTCTACTACTAAACGTGGACTCAATTCAAAAACGTTACTTACTTTCTTTAGCATTGCATCCTCTGCTTTCTTCTCTGGAAATCCTGACCTTAGCAGCTGACTGCACATAACTGTTAACAAAGTAACCTAAATATCTGCTCAACTCAATACAATATTACAATAAACAATTCCATCAATCTCTTCCTTACATACAGTTTATACCTTCAACATGGATTTTCACATTGTCAAGACCGTTATACATTGTTTTTAAACCTTCAACATTGATTTTTTACATTTTTAAGACAGTTATTCAAGATTCAAGAATATTTTATTATCTCAAACAGAGAAATTGAGACATGCTTTGCTGACAGTACTACAAAAATTGCAATAGATGTGTAAGAAAATACAATTACAAACATTCACTCATTAAAAGTTGCAGAAAAAAATGCATAGACTATAATGAAGCAACAGGCAACAATAAAGTAATACAATGCAAAAAGTCCCCAATTGAAAACAGTTGGAAATGAGACAAAATTAAGACAATCCCAACACACACAAACAATACACAAACTCACACACCACAACTCACTTGTATTCCTTCTCTGAAACACATATTAACGTTAGTTTAATAGTTGCATGGATTTGAGGACAAAGCTAGATCTGGTTCGTACAGTGCCGCACCTGGATACATGGAAACGGCGTCCAGATGGGAGAATGTCATAATGTTTGGTCGCAATCTTCATAGCCTTTTGCACAACATGACATTCATACAACCCATGCAGACTCTTCTGCTGCTCACCCACCAATTTTCTGCACACCTTCACCACTCTGTCAAACACATTCTTGTTCTACACACTCAAGCCACCAAACCAGGATATAAAACCAAATGTAAGAACAGATTCAACAAAATGCCTGTAAAAAGAGCAGAGGACGGACTTGTTCACATTCAGAGATGGGAGTTTTTGTTGACAGTAAATTCGTGATTGACATTTGCTGTGAACAAACGCAGTATTGGTATCAAAATTACGTTTGTTGTTGATAACAGTCCCGAAATATTTGCACTCATTCACACGCTCCACTTTCACGCCATCAATAAACAGATCTGGAATAACATGGGGGGGGAGGGGGGGGTGTTCTACGGAAGCCAATCAACATTTCTTTTGTTTTCTTAACATTCAGAGCAAAGTAGTTCTCTTTGCACCAGGTGGAAAATCATTTAACCTCCCCTAGATCGAGTCAGAGTTGGAGAGATCTTTGAGAGCCGTATCATCAGAGTATTTAATAAGAGGAGAGGCGTCACTGCCAGTACAGTCATTTGTGCAGAGTAAATAGGACAGGGGAGAGAACTGCACTTTAGATGGCACTGGTAGAGGTGTTGGGGGAGTCAGAAAGTGTTTTAAGGTAGCAAATTATTGGTGACCTATTGACCAGAAAATCAGGTTATGCACTGTTTACAAATAATTGAACTGGGAACCTTTTATTTTAAAAATACAAATCGTGTAATGATACCAGTATAAGGGTTAATAAACATAACTAGAGTAAATAATTTGGGACAACAATATATGAATGAAAATATCTTGGAAGACCTTTTTTTTTTAAATCCTACATAAATGATGGGATTATATATTTTACCACAAAAATATAAGTAAACAAAACATGATTCCTTTCATACATGTTAAATTCAATATTTTAATTGAACGTCTTTTCACAACAATGTGATTTTCGCCAATCCCCGAAATACAAACCTGAAAGAATGTCACAAGCGATGTCTATGTCACGTGAAACAGTACACAGCTGTGAGAGCTGCTTGGTCAGTTCCGCACACTTCAGTCGGTCTTGAGCAATGGTGGAGATATAGGAGTGGATAGGCAATATATCTGATTGGTGAAGACGCCACATCACCTCGACAGGCAAAGTTAACTGAAAATTGTTTTAACAAATCACCTGCATTATGATTTTACACTAACAAACCCATGCTGAGCAAACTCTTTTTAATATATAAAAGTGAACATTTGGAAAATGTTACAGGACTTGTTTCAGCGTATTTTCCTTTCCTTCTATTAAACCTTAAGGGTATATTATGAAATTGTTGCTAAGTTCAAGGCGTTTTTAAATGATTTTCAGTCAAAACATGTCAGGTCAGCAAAGGTAAGTAGCATATAGCGAAAAACTTACTTTGGCAATGCGCTCCTTGACCTGCAGCCACGTTCCTGCCTGACGTTCTCCTAGCGACTTCAGCAGTTGCTGCGCCACATCTAACTTGATCTGCAAAGTCAGCCAATCAACATCTCAATCATTCTAAACAATAAACGCAAAACGTTAATGATGAACACCTTGTTGTGGCCAAGTGGGCTAAGACGGGACTAACTTGCCTTGTCCACAGGCCAGAAACCAATGGCGCCTGACAGGTGTGGGTTCGATCCTGCATCGGGGCGTTATGTTTCTCCGAATATTATTTACTTTCGACTCGGGCAACGTCTCGGGGGTTTTCTCCGGGTACTCCGGTTTGCTCCCCCAGCAAAATTTCAAAAAATTTCAAAAATTTAAAGAATTTCTAAATTTCAAAAAATCACAACTAATGTTAGGTAGGTTGGGTTTGGGCGCGCCACAGGCTGCGACTACGCCTTCCACAGGGGAGGCGGCCCAGAATTTCCCGATAAAAAGGGACAATAAAGCATTAAAATCTTTAAAAAAAAAAAATAAATCTAAAAATCTATATATGACACCTTTACCAGCAGGTCGAAAAAGTGTGGAAGAAATAAAGAACACTCATCCACTATTCTTCTTCTTCGTTATACTGTAGTTGTCCTGACTTCTATGTGTCCACATCTTTGGTGTGCGCTCAGGCAGCTTATAGTCATGAGCATTCACCAGAGGCTCTGCACCGTTTATCCTGGCTTGATCATTGATACATATGATTCCAACAGAAATGTCTTGAGGGCCCTCCGTGAAGGCACCTGCCCACAGCAAGTAACTGCTTTAGTGGAGAAAAGTAATGCTAGCACAGCTGTGCACAAGTGTGCCCTACCCTTACCATTGACTGGAAATAGAATATAAGAGTCTGAACTGTGTGTTACCCTCTGCTGGGCAGTCAAAAGAGCCTGTTGTTTAGCTGTTCCTTTGTTGTGGCCTTTGGCCACATCATCACAGTGACTGGTCTGGGCAAGGTCGACCAGCTGCTGGATGCAGGTCTCTGCTGTAATCTCATCTTGGGTCCATCGCTGGTCATCCAGCGCCGCTTTCAAAAAAGCTGTCAAACACAAAATTCACAAAGATAATCAGGTGAACAAAAAATGATGCCAGAACAGATATTAAGGAAAAAAAAAAAAAAGCATCTACTGTGAAAGTTGGCAAAATAAACAAGACTCATTCATTCATACAGCACTTTTCACCATAAAGCCAGGTCATGTTCAACAACAAAAATGTACATGTATATAAATAAATATCATATGCCATACCAGGCACTTGTGGAATGGAGTTCTCTGTATCTTCCTGGGAAGTGGTTCCATCCTGTCTCTTATTCAAAGATGCCAGCCGTAGCTGAAGTGTACAGATCTGAAACCGAACAGACAACAGAAATGGTCGCATCATGGCCAGGACTTCATTTACAAAACTTGTATCACCACTTTGATTAAACGCATTGTCTACCATGCACAAATGTAGTAAATGTGGGGTGCACACTGTGTTGCTAAGACCGCATAGTTTTAATTTTGTCTTTCTATCAATCTCTGCCACTACAGGTTTTCTTGAAATATTATATCACCATTACTACCATCATCATCCGCATGCTGAGATGATCAGTTCCAACATCATATTATTGTATGCAACAATAACTATTAAATTTATAATATAAGTAGTAAAAAAAACAAGTTCACCTCCTCAAACAGACCATGTTGCGATGTGTATGAATCAAACAGATGTTGTAGTGTGCGTTCATTGTCTTCATCATCATCCATGTCACATATTCGAGGCCGTTTTGCTGCTGACTCTAAACCTGCACAATTAGTTTTCACATTTGAATAATACAATCATTACATATGATGATGATGAAGATGATGATGATGATGATAATGTCCACTTGTAAAGTGCCAGACTCCATGCTGCACCAGCATGCTTGGTGCGCTCAAAAATAGTAAAAAAATAACCACACAAATAATAGTGTGCCACAGAGAAAGTAAATTATTGCATAAACAAAAAGCTCTTCTGCTGTGTTTTGATAGACATAGACATAATCAGTCATACATCATAACAATCATACATCTTCATATTCAACTAAAAACACACAAACTTCACTCCATTCATATTCAGGACGATGCTATCTCTGCATCATAGCCTTTCAGCTTTATATGTCCCATCTTAATGAGTACTTCTTTTGACTTTAGGTCAAGTCGTAAACCACCTCATCTATATAAATTGTTTATTTTTAACCATCAAAGTCAAACATTATTTATACTTGTGTAAATGTCATATTAATACTAATAATACTTAATAGATACGATTTTTAAAGGAGTTAGTACTGGGTGCCTCATAATTTTGTAGATTTATAGCATAAGTATAAGACTATATCATAGTATATGTGCATAGTACAAAACCACCACCGACTGTTTGTCAAATACCAGATGAAGCATTAACCATAGGCCTTTCCCTCTCTCAAATCTCAGCAGCTGTTGAGCACTCAGCAGATCTACCCACAGCAGATCGAAGGTTTGCTTTAAATATTACATAATTGCATCCACATGCCATGAGAGCAAGTTATATTATAATGCCTTCTCTATACAGTCTCAGCCACACTGTATGTCCATTAAGTTTTGATTATTATTAAGTACTGTAATAAGGCTGTATATCTTCTACCTAATTACATAAACATGCTATTAGAATCGATGACAAATTTACAGCAAAACTGACAAGAGTTAGATTAATTAGTGCAATCAAAGATTACTGTCTCTAACTTTGGTACAACGCCTCTCAAAAATCAAAATACATACTTTCGTCCAAATCTGGAAAGTTTGCAGAGGTGTCCATTATCCGTTTTAGGAAGTGAAATCAGGGGGAAAAAAGAATTATGATATTTGTCGTTCAAAACTACAGAAGATTGTGTGTACACTTTCACATTCATTGTGAACTTTCCCATTCAATGATCGTGAAAGTGTATTCATTCCATTTCTGAATGTGATCGTGTGACGTTGGTTTGCCAACTCTTAACTTAAGTACTCAAAGTGAAGTCGCATGAGCAACAACAAAGCACAAATCGCAAGAGATTTTAGTAATGTTTTAACTGCATGTCACACTTTAGCTTTCTACTACTACTATACAGACTCGGAAGTATCTTCTTTCGTCTTTGTAACCTAGTTCTCTATCTGCCCATTAGTAGGTTCCATGGGCCTGTGTCTTCTACTACTTTGCTCAGTTTCTGTTTCGCGCTAAGGCTTGGCAAAGTGCATTTGTACCGGAAAAAAAGAGACGTGACCAATCCCTGTTGAAATATTCAACTTCCGCTGTTGGACCCAAGATGTCGTACTTGCAGACTAGAGCCATCTCTCACGCTCAACGCGTAAGGCGACTGTACAAAGAAGCAAGCCGGCAGCTGCAAGCTTTATATGGTTATCACAGGTAAAACTGCCCGTTGTATTTTTTAGCTGCAAAAGATTTATTTGTGCGATTTTACGCAGCAGGAATGCTGGTATGTCCTGAGTGTCCTCTGTTCGTTTGCACTACACTCTACAGCCACAGGCATCAACAGTAGGCCTGCTTATAAATAAACTTACAAGTGAAGTTGATTATTTGTAAGTGTGTTTTTGTTCTTTTCACTTTCAGGCATGTATTTCGGTATCATGCAGTACTGTTGCGTGCACGATTCGATGAGAACAAAGATGAAGTGGACATGAGGAAAGCCAAAAAGCTGTTGATAGATGGAGAAAAGGAACTGTTTATGAAGCAGCACCCACAGCCATTCAAATGTAAGGCAACACACGTACAACAAACTAAATAAATTCAATTTAAAATACAAATGTAAAAAAATCAATAATATGTTGTACATGCTCTCACATGTGTGTGAAGTGTTGGAAGTTCCTTCTTAAGTTTATCATATTTATTTGAAAAATGTATAAACTTACAGCATTTGTTTATATACAGATCTTGTTCGTTAAGGTCTCCATGCAGATCTTGAAGAAGTGTTCCCTGTTAGTGAAGTAAAGAACATTATGCCTTCGATTACGAGGGAATAATCAAACATCACAAATAACGTAAAACTAAAAGTTCCTTTAGTGACGGTGTTTACATGCAGATCATAATATAAAATTTCAATTATTGTAATTAATACTTTTTCCCCCCAGTTCCCGAGTCTCCCGGTGGTGTTGCATATGCCAGAGAACCCCATGTTCCTGACTGGGTGAGTGATTTTCTAGCTCCTGTATCAGCATGTATTATTTGAAAACATCTGTCATTTCCTGATTCTCACAATTCTGCAGATCGTGTGTTCCGTAATTATGCTCTGGGGCGCTCATTGTGCCAACAAAATTGCAACCAAAACAGAAATAATTTCACTTTATCAGTCTTGTCATGGTTAGCATATAGTGAGTGTAGTACTATTACTAGTATTAGTAGGGGGTGTCGGATAGCGCAGTGGTTGGAGCACCGTCCAGTGCGGTTAGCACTTGGATGGGTGACCGCAAAACGTGAAGCGCCAAATAACAACGCCCCCAGTTGACTCAACTGTGACTGAGTACCTACTCTCTTAAGGGTGGGGAAGGTAAAGCAGCGAGGGAGAGAGATGGGCATAACCCTCATTACGCTGGCCCAAGATAAGTGTGATCTCCAACATCACGCTCCCAACGGCCACAAGGCTATGGGACTACCTTTACCTTTTTTAGTATTAGTAGGGTTGGATGGGGCTGGATATGCATAGTTTTTATCGGTATTATATAAAAGGCGGTGAACAGTAATGGTTATGCAACTTAACACCTAGAGTGATTTCTCTCTTTTAGGTAAACAACTAAAAATTCCTGTGGCTTTCAATGTGACTTTGACAGTTTTGAGTATTTATTTGTTTGTTCACCCCGTAGATAATGAATTGCTTAATTTCTTTGTATTGTTGACCTCTCACTGCTAGCCAAAATGAGGGGAGAAGGGTGGAGAAAGAAAAAAAACTATTGCCAAATTACCATCATCATTTTAAGTTTAGTTTTACTTACTCACATTTTGATTTCTGTCTGTTTCTTGCAGATTCTGGACATCTGGCACCCATTAGAAAAGGCCCAGTACCCCGAGTACTTTGCTCGCCGAGAGATCCGCAAACGAGAATTCATTGAGCGATGGGAGAAGAAATATGGCAAGTCAGAGGAGGCTCATCATTAGTATGTGATAAACACTGTACAGTCCATAGCGTGCCATTCTTCTGCTCCAAATTGTGTAGAATACCTTGCCTTAATTGTGCTGGTTTTCTAAGAAAACAGTAAATGAAATAGGACAATACAAATAATGGATAAATCCTTTTAACTAGCACAGGGTAGAAATATTGTCGTTTCTGCTTTGAAGAAAGAAAAAAAAAAGTTCAATTTCTACTATGATTTTCAACAAGTGAGCTATATGCTGATGCCTAAGTTTGTGGTATTCTGCTGCGCTGGTGCAAGAATGAGAATAAAAATGTGTTTGTATACATGTATTTCTTGACTGCAAGACCGACATCCATTTCTGCAGTCGCAGTTCATATCAAGAGAATAAATTTAGCACGATTTTAGGGAAGGAAGCAATATGTATCAAACAAGGAACTGTCAAGACAGGATGTTTCAATTAAATTCTTTTTTATTTTAAACTAACAGATTTACGAACAACAGAATCTGTTGACATGACGTGACAATAGATAGTTACAAAGGTGTTAATCTCCTGCGAAGATCTTTCTCCGATTAGTGTGTATTTTTATACATCAAGTGTGTGTTCTTATTCATTGTGGAAGTTCCTGATACATTTACTATAAGCTTCTGACATCATAGTTTTGTTTGAATAAAGACATGAATGTTGATGTTGTTCTTGCTGTCATTGTGTGAAATGTGTTGATAGTGAATAAGAGATAAGAAAAGTACTTTAGAAAAAAATTACAAACACACAAATACTCTGTTGTTCTTTTGTTTTGTTTTTTAAAAGAGACTTACATATTTCAGCATTGATCTTAAGTTTGAAGACGTAACGCAAGACATTGCAAAACTGAGAATAGTCACCCACGTCAATGATCGTATAGTACATGCATTGATTTTATAACACAATGAGGGTACAGCTTCAGAAGTCGCAACCTGTGAAAAGGTGGGCAACTTTTATATATAAATTTACATCCATAGAAAAGGCGTTCAAATGCATATATATATAATATTGCAGTGATCAGGTTGGTTTGGGGAGTCTATAGGTAAATTACTGATTGACCAGAAATTCAATAGGTCATTTTCAAAATCAATAGGTCAAAAAACTTAATGATCAGAAAATCAATAAGTCATTTTTTAAATCAATACGTAAAAAAAAGTATGCTTTTTCAACGCCGTGGGAAAAAACTTTCATTCACTGAACACGAACAAAGACAATTAACGCTTTTTATCTGTTGATCTGAGATGATGTCTATCTCTCTTCTCTCTTCTCTCTCTCTCTCTCTCTCTCTCTCGATCAGTTACCACTGAAGTGAACTGTCAACTGTTACTCAACACTACATGCAGTTTTTAATCTGAAATAATTGACTTATGAAGAGAACAACTAAATAATCTTACCGATGCCAAGGTCGAAATTCATCCAACCATTTCGTCAGAAACCGTCACTCACAGTGGCATAATTAGACTTTTGTCATGGGGTGGGGCAGTAAGTGAGGGTGTGAAGCACCCGAACCCTGTAGGGGGGTAAGGGGGCTTGCCCCCTCGGAACATTTTTTTTAAACGTTTAATTTTTTGTAAACCTTTAAATTTATGCAATCTGGCGCATTTTGGAAGTATTAGTAATGAGTTGTAAATAAAAAAAAATAAAAAAGTGTCCTACCCCTCGCGGTCCACCCCGACCGCCCCCCTCCTGGGTACACTAGTGGTCGCTCAGTTGATGTCGCTGGTTTTGCGGTTGTTGCCATCGAGTTGGCCTCCTTTCCGGACTTTCGCTCTGGACTCGGATTGAGTGCAACTATTTCGGCTTGAGCAGGAACTTTTGTTCCCGCGATGGGCTGACATCTTCTAGCTTCCCATCGCGCAAAACGCTAAATAACAGTTTAGTTTAGTTTAGTTTAGTTTGGCCTTTTTCCATCTTCGGGCACTTGTTGGTGGCATTTTAAAATATCACGATTCACGAATCTGCAGACGACAAGTGACATAATGACATCATCCCCTACTAATTACTAAAATTGGGGATCGGAACTAAACTGAAACTAGTCTCGGTCAATCAGACATTCATGTAAGCTTTGCGTTGAGTCAAAAGCAAGCAGAGACCGTATGGTTACTTATTTTGTTTCACTTCGGCAAGTTATTGTTTTACAAGACAGTTAAATAGGTGAACCCATTTCCGTTTTCGATTCATTGTTTTGAATCAAAACTTCGCTCACAAAAAAATATGATCTGAATAATTTGAGGTCAGCGTGGATGATGTATCTTTTTGAAAATGGTCATAGGCTTGACTGACTGCCTGGAAAATCAATAGGTCGTATGACCGACTCACTGTCAAGTCAATAGGTCATTTCAAAATTCTATCGGTAAAAAGCCGAAAACCGACGTCCATCCTGATCACTGATATTGTACATAATAACAACAGATATTATATTATACACTTTTTGGCCACATAATTGTGTCCCCTGTGGGACTCTACCTTCACCACAGGAAACCAGCTCTTGACCAACTGCACCCCTTATTAATTCATAACGTCGATACATGTTAAACATAACAGTAACAATGACAAATAAATAAACTGCATCACAACAAGAAATAAATACACAAATGTAATCCATTCCACAAACATTCTGCAGTTTGCGTTCTGTGTAACTCATAATTAATATGACTTTGGAGCGACACTTGAATGACTAAATATTCATGTTTCTTACAGTCTTTTATGCGTTGTCATACACCAAGATGCATGACATGACTGCTGTCACATATAACCCATATGAGCTAGCTATGTGCTGTCCTGCACCACTTCAGTGCCATGCTGGAAGACAATCTCCGAACACTCGGCATCGTCATGCGGGATGAGGATGGTGGTATGACCACCATCACCAGCGTTGCCGTGACCCAGGTCATCGTTGTAGGACATGGTGATGTTGGCCACGTGATAACTGGCTCCCGAGAGGTTGCTGCTGTCTGCAGCAATGATGAAATTGCCGCTGTCCAGCACCGACTGAAGCTGCTCCGAGCTCAGCCCAGAGTCCACGATCAGGCTCACCGAGTCCCCAAGGGGCTGTGACTCCTCCTGTATCACCTCCACCAGTTGCTTCTCCTGATCTCCCATGGCAGTAACCACCTCTTCCACAATGCTGGTTGTCTGCAATTGCTGAAATTTGCAGGATACATTATCGGTTCATTAAACAATGAATACACATAAATATGATATGTATTAATATTTTGTAAAAACAATGGTTCTAAAACAAAAGCCAGAGTTTTTAACTCATCCATGTTTTCCACTGTGCTGCTTATAATGGCCAAGGACCTATCCTATCCTATTCCGTAACTCGACCGTCATTGGGGCACCACAGATGATTGCTTAACCAGCGTACTCCATCTTTCTAATTGCTAAATAAATAAACAAATACTATAAATGTGTTCACTCAAATCTTACAAGAACCTTTTTTTTTTCGGTTAAGAAAAAATGTCACTGACCAAATAGTTGTCCTGTATTTTGTAAGGCCCTGACAATATAAATATGGAAATAAATATATTATATTCAACATGCAAAATATACCTGCACCATGGTGTGTCTAGGTGTGTCAGTTGCACGGAACACACTTGCATCATCCAACGCGTGTACTTTGGCCAGGTGACGTTGCAGGTGGTGCTTGTGGCGAAAGACATATTCACACACCTGACACACAAAACGCCCCGTGGTGGTGTGGCTTTTGTAGTGAGCTCGGCTCATCACCTGTATAACATGTACATAGGACAAAACAAAAGTTAGCAGAGCTGCCAACCCCTAAAAAAAATTTCAGTAGCAAACAAAGAAAAATATCAGTAGTTTCAGCTCAATTTCAGTAGCAAATGTACGAACAAGAATTTTCACATGATAAAATGAGCATTATTTAAAATGTTGATATTAGCTTAAATAAAAACCAAACACCAACACAAAAAGCATTAACTTTCAAATATTTATTTTTAAAATGATAGAAATGTTCCTGAAAAAAAAAAAAACAGTTTTAACATTTTGTTCGGAAAAGCTAACCCAATGGCTCACTACATGTACTAATGGCATGGATACTGCATTGGTTTAAAACCAAATTGTTAAAGCTGCTATTTATATTTTTAAAAAAACAACATTGTCAGTTATAGGTTCACAGGCATAGACATGTTAGGGCTTTTCTTCTGCTAGGGCAGAAACAGTTGCCCTCTTGCATCTCTGTAGCAGCTCTACTGGCAAATCTGCCTGGTAGCAAGGGCGTCCCTGGAACTTTGACTTGAGGACTAGCAAGGCTTCAGTCTGCTCTGCGCCAAGGGATGGTCTGAACACTACCGCGCAGTGGCTGCTGAGCTAAAAATAGCGCACACGCAAAGCGCTATACGAAAGTCTATGATATTGACGAAAGCCTAGTAGGCCTACGTCTCTCGCGGCTTTGTTTCAATACTTGTAAAAAAAATAGGTATGCTTTGAAATTTTTCTTCCGTAGTATTTCTTGAAATGGCGTAGTTTGCGGAATTAAAGAACATTTTCCGGAGAAACTACGGACGTTCCGTAGGGGTTGGCAGCTCTGAGTTAGCAAAGCAGCCCTTGTAGTAGTCTCTACATCAAATGTTACAGGATTTATTCAGCCAGTTGATAATCTAACATCACACATGAAAGAGGAAAAGTAAACGGACGTACATTTAATATTTCAAGAACTGCATTGGTTCTGGTAGTTAGTTGTCGAAGACGTTATATACTTACTCCTTCGAATAAGAGTATAAACCGAGGTCTAATCTGTATCACATGCATTCCATCATAACGGACTTTACAGATCCTGACGCTCATGTCAGAGAGGGTGAGTGCCGGTGACAAGAACACACCCAGCATGTACCTTGGGTTAAGCGCTTCACTTGGGGCTGCTGTACTTTCGAAAATGAAAGTACCCAAATTTTACCTCGGTGATAATAAAGTTGTTAACATTTAGAAGAAAAAAAAAAGATAATAAAATAGTTGCTTTTGTTGAAAAAACAAGCTACATTGAAACGAATACTGAAGTTTAACTGTCTACACCCAACACTGGCAATACAAGATAACGGCCCACGAAAGAGGGAATAGGGACCTAAATCAATACTGAACCACCAGAGGATACTGTCAAGATTACATTACATTACATGATTATTGCTTTAGGTCCAGCGGACTCTTCCGAGCCAAATCAGGACCGGACAACCCCCAATCCGCATAAAAGATCTGCTGAAAAAACCCTAGTGGTAAAACCGTAAGCTCTCCACCAGCCAGTCACTTTACAATAAAGACATCCCACGCAGGGGACGGCTAAGGCTTCACCCCAACTTATCGAACCCCCGTTTACAAAAACAAAATAGAATACAAACATCATTATAAATTATCAACAAAACACATACATATAAAATGCCTACATTGCTAAATAATAACATCATAGGAAGCCCTAGTGACCACCTGGCAGAAAGCGTCCAATATTCCCAAGCTGATCCAACAGACCTCATACACAAACAAGGAGTCTTGTCCCGGGAGAGTTTTCAAGAAAAAAGGTGGGAGACCAGTCTAGCGAAGAAGACGATAGTATAGCAGATTGATAGAAAAGAGCAGGAATGAGAAAGAGCAAATGAGAAAGACAGCGACAGTGGGAATTTAAAGCACTAAATTTCCAGAAAGTGGGGATACTATTTATACTGAAACCCCCGGCACCCCAACGGGGGGTTACTGTCAAGATAAACAGTGATTATCAGCCACTTTCATCTTACCCATCATATGATTGGAACATGCGAATGCTGTACCACTGAGATATGGCTATTTTGAAACTCATCCCATTTCCAATGCTACTAACTTGGATATAGAAAGAGACAGAGGAAGGAATATTTTTAATTATAAGAGTACACAGCATCCATCAGTATTTATTTTTACTAGTCCTTTTTTTTTCTCCTTTAAATGTTCGCCTTCTCAGTAGCTATAACAAATCTCTGTCCTTGCCTCAGTCTTAAATCTCCATGTGCAGCCAGGGAAGGAGCAGGGAAATGGCCGCGCCTTGTCATGGACCTGCTGGTGTTTCTTCAGGGTGGGTCTGTCAGTGTAGGCTAAGCCACAGACGTCGCAAATCACGCTGCCTTCGTTGTGTACTTGGCGATGAGAGTGAATCACAGAGTTGATGGTAGAGGAAAAGTCACACTGGCTGCATTGGTACACCTGCGTACAACACAGAAAATTAAAATTACGGACAAACGGAAAATAAACCTACCATAGGCAGAAAATAAATATATAAACCTACACAAGTAACTGATAAGCTGATTCCGAAATGTACAAGTAAGGCATCAGACATTTATTCTTTCAAGAGTTCACATTGTAAAACATGTTTCTACTAAATTCTAGCCATGCTAACCAAATCTAATAAGTATACAACTAATAACAATCTTTATAATACTAGTTCTTTGAATACTAATAACAAAATGATGCTATAAAATAACACCTATAAAGGAGTGAAAACATGACTGCCGATTCTTAATAAAAGACGTAATAACTTTTCTTCGTTCCAAACCAATTACATTGGAAAAAGTTACTTCTTGTAATATAAAAACAATGAAAGGAATAAACGATAACGACAATGGTGATGATTGAAGTAACGGCCGGAGATGAACCCGTACACAAAAGAATCAAAGAAAGATGCACAATTTAATAGGGGCAAACAAGATCAGCGTAGCGCTACAATATCAGTTCTTAAAGGAACAAATATTTTTGCCCACAATCTTGAGCTGCCTGGCTGTGACACAGAATGGAAAGGAAACATCGTCTAAAGACATTAGCAACATTTGACATAACCATGACATGATGATGTCAAAAATGTGTTGGTCCAGTACCTTTGCCTGATGTGTGTTGCGATGAGCGGCAAGATAGGCTTTGGTCTTGAAGGCCTTGCCACAATCTGGACACAAATGTTTCTGGTCTGTCACATGCACCACCTGGTGCTTACGAAGGTAGCGCAGTCGTCCAAACGTCTATGAACAATACAGAACATGGTTAATTTTTTAACATGCATAGTCCAGATGCACGAATACAGTACATAAAGTTTAACAATCATGTGCATGATAAAGCACAAACCAACACTATTAATAATAATAATAATACTTGAAGCATTATATACGCGTTTTCCTCCAACACCAATACATTATTGATCTAAGATCACTCGCAAACACCTAACGTACTTCTTGCACTACAAAATGCACAAAAGTATAAGCCATATCACTTACATTTTAAACAAAAAATTGCAACAAATCTTTAAATTATCCCTATCCTATCCTATCCCTTAACCCGGAGGTTGTAGGGGCTCCACAGATGATCGTTTAACCAGCATACTCCATCTATCTCTGTCCTCAGCAGCCCTGATGGCTTTGCTCAGTGTCAAACCAGTCCATTCTCGGATGTTGTCCTCTGTTACACTCCGTTTGATGTTGGTGTTTTCTATCAGTATCTGATTCAGCCCCGATGCTTGAATTCCTGATAGTTGTGTAACTCAGATTCGTTTATTCACACAGCCCGTCCAAACAGCATACAAGTCACAAAGTCGACGTATGAAGTTTTCCACTTTTATTCAGCACACATCAACAACTGCATACAATTCTCAACTCAACTCAACAACTTTCACAGCAACTCTCTAAATCACTATCAACAACTTTTCTCTCTCTCAACAGCAATTCGGCACACGATTAAATAACCTCTCTCTTTTCCGGAAAGATTTCGAATACCGTAGAAATGACGCACTGCCACCAATCGAACTAAAGATCGTCATCACTGGCTTACGTCATACACATTTCTTCTCCTTCCGGATCGTTCCTTCACATTTCTACAATTATCCCGAATCTTCGATCGATAGTAAACAAGCCGATCCAGAAGACTCTACAACAATATCGACCAACGAAAATCATCACCGTTATACAAAGCCTCTCCTAACAACAATGCAAACTCAAATCAAAGGTAAATAAACTCCATTATTGAATACTTTGCAAAACGAAACGATTAGATCTATCGTGCGCGCTTTAGACACACTTTCGTTCGTTTCAACGTAACATAACCCCCCACTCAAGAAGAAATTTACCTAATTTCTTTCAACAACGTTGAAACGTAATGCACAAACAAAGTTCGGAATTAAAACTTATTCAGTCTTTCTGGATACTGTCAATGTTCTCAGTTTATATTCACAGAGTCAACGTTTCTCATCTGCAAGTCTTTCTTTACCAATATTCTTAGTTCGTCCACACAGTGAATGTTCTTTCGTTCGCAAGGAATCGACGCCCTCGTCAGTTGCGGTCGTCATCGGCCCAGGGTCAAAGACGATGATCATGTGGGCTTCCCTGGAATCAGTGCGTCCTCCGTCGTCTCCTTCTTCCATCGGATGTCCGACGCAGTCGACGTTGTCAGCTCCCAGGATGCATTCGCTGGGTCTCACGGTCAGGTTGGCTTCTGCGGGACGGTGGAACCGCTCCCTCAAGGTCTGCAGATGCTCCTTCCAGGTCTGGGTGTGAACTTCATGTTCGACCAAAGTCGTAGAGCCTGGGACATCACTGAAGCTATGGGGAAATTCGCCCATAAGGTCCTTGAGCTCCAACTTTTGACCTTCCGTCAAGCCTGGTCCTAGCTTAACGTCATCGATGCCTTCTTTGCTGTGGAAGTCTCCAAGTTCCAACAGTTCTTCGCTGTCAAAGCTGTCGTCGGTCACAGCTGCTGTTGCTGCATGTACAGTCTCTGATGGCCTTTCCACGTACAGCTTAAGGAGGTTGGCGTGGTATATCTTGGAATGCTGGCCGACCTTCACCTTGTAGTCGTTGATTCCCACCACGGTCTCCACTTCGTACGGGCCTTTCCACTGCATCAGCAACTTATTGTGATCGGTAGGTAGCAGCACCAGCACTTTGTTGCCAGGTTTGAACTTCCTGTTCACAGCCCTACGGTCATAGTAGTGCTTTCCACAGTCCTGGGACTTCTTCAGGTTTTCTCTGGCTATCTCGAGAGTCTGCTCCAGCTTCTCCCGTAGCTCAAACACGTACTGGTAGCTGTTCTTCACCTCTGGGGTGTCTACTTCTTTCGTCCACAGTTCTTTTAGGATGTGCATCGGCCCGCGGATGGTTCTTCCGTACAGCAGCTCGAACGGAGAAAAGCCGGTGGACTCCTGCGGTACTTCTCTGTAGGCGAAAAGTAAGGCGTTGATGTAGCGATGCCATTGTCTGGGCTGCTCGCTGCACAGTTTCTTCAAGGTGGACTTCAGCGTAGCATTGAACTTTTCGACAAGCCCGTTGCACATCGGATGGTAGGGTGTCGTAGTTAAATGCCGGATGCTAAGCAGTCTGTTGACCTCCTTCATGCAGTCAGAGACGAACTGCGTCCCGAGGTCTGTCAGAATCTCTTCAGGCACTCCAAGTCTGCTAAACATGTCCACCAGCGCCTCTGCAACAGTCTCAGTGTCAATCTTCTTCAGAGGCACTGCTTCTGGGTACCGAGTCGCATAGTCCACTAAAGTCAGTACCCACCGATGACCTTCTTCACTCGGAGGTCTTATTTCGCCGATTAAGTCTAAGGCCACCCTCTTGAAAGGTCGGTTGATCAAAGGCATTCTCTGCATTGGCACTTTAGGGACCCTTCCTCGAGGTATGGTCTTCTGGCAAATGTCACATGATCGACAGAAACGGCTGACGTCCGCATGAAGTCCTGGCCAGTAGAACACCGCCTGGATTCTGTCTGACGTCTTCTTGATGCCTAGGTGACCTCCCATGATTGAGTCATGCGCTACTTCCATCACCTGGCGCCTTAGGGGTAACGGTACCAATACCTGACGTAGTGGTTTCCCTCCGTTGACCCTCGGGTGCTGGAAGATTCGGTACAGGATCTTGGCCTTCACCTCAAAATAGACCGTACCACTGCCTTTGGTCACGTGGTCTTGGCGGTTCCTGTACTTGTTTAAAGTGCTATCAGCTCCCTGGAGCTGGATAAGCTTATCTCTGTCCACGATGGCAGCTTTAGAGTTGTCGGCGACCTTCAGTGGCGTAGACACCTTGTCTCTCTTGGCCTGGGCCCTGGTAGTAACAGCACCGACGATCTCTGGTCGGCAGGGCTGAGCCGGAGTAACCACATTGTCCCGTAGCAGCTCTGTAAGGTCTCCATCGGGAAATGGCAATGGATCCTCCTCCACAACTTCGACGCGTTGGGTTGAGGCAGGACTCCACTCTGGATCGGGGTTGTCGGGTCGTCTCGCGCCGTCGATATTCCCGATCATCAAATCATACAGCGGCTTCTTCAGGCAAACCGCTTCGACTTCGCCTATGTAGAAAGGGGTGTTGACATGAATCTTCGCAACTGGCGCTCTCACACATTTGCTGTCGGCCATAAGTGTCCATTTTGAATCGCCAGTGAACTGTTCTTTAGCGATTAGGTCTTCTCTGACGATGACCCCACTGCAGCCAGAGTCTCTTAAAACAGTCACTTCATGATTTCCGACGCGTCCCTTTGAAACAGGCATGTTCTGGACGGTCACAGCTGCGCTGGCAACGACGGGGATGGATTTTCCGTTGGCAAGGAGAAGTTGGCCATCGGTCATGCACTCTTGCACGTCCGCAGGGGTAGCTGTGCGCTTGGTCTCACTCGGAAGAATGACGCTCCCGCCGCACACTTGATGGTCAGATCTACTGTTTTGCCGTTGATTGGAGAACCGCCTCTGCCGGTTGCCCGCCGCTGCATTGTCCGTACTGCTCCGCTGTCCGCTATTTCTGCTTTGAGGGCAGCTGGCAGCTCTGTGGTCTGTAGCGTTGCAGATAAAACAGCCTCTTGAGTGCCCTTCCCTGGGAGGAGGCGTGGAGTCCGTCTGTCTCTGGCTCGTCTGGCTCCCTTGGACCTGGTTCCCATGGTTTGCAGTCTTCTGAAAATGTTTCGTCGTGCTGGGTAGCCCCAGGGTTTTCCCATGAGCGATGAGATATCTTTCAGCAGCCTCAGTCACATCTTTAAGCGTCTGCAGCTTTTGTTCTTCTAAGTAGGTCGCTAGGTCCTTGTGACAGGCATTGAGAAATTGTTCTTTCACAATCAGGTCATGGAGACTGTCGTAAGACTTCATTTCGCCTGATAACTCCACCCACTTGTGTAGATATGACGACAGGCGCTCCACAAACTGCTTTGGCGTCTCGTCTGACTTAGGCCGGCATTCACGGAAGCGTTTACGGTAGCCCTTCTCTGTAAAGTTGTAGCACTGCAACAGGGCCTCTTTCAAGACGTCGTAGTTTTTGGCGTCATCGTTCGACAGTCTGGTGTAAACTTCGAGGGCTTGCCCCGTCAGAAGTGCACTCAGTCGAATCGCCCAGTCTCGAGGTTGCCAATTGGAGCTTTCGGCGAACCTTTCGAATCTCGCCAGATAGCTGTCGATCTGGTCCTTCCCGTCGACGAAAGCTGGCAATTTTGGAGCCGTGTTGTCACTGATAACTTGTGGCGCATTCTGCTGTTGCTGGATACGCGCCATTTCTAGCTGGAACTCAAGACGCTTCAGCTCGAATTCTCTGTCTTTTTCTTGCCGCTGCTGTTCAATTTCTAGACGCTTCTGTTCTAATTCTATTTCTTTTTCTTCGCGCCATATTCTCTCTTGAGACTTGACGTACTCCGTCAGCTGTTTGCCTTTTAGATTTAGTTCAACCCCTCTCTGCCAGAAGTCAGCCATCTTGATGCTTCTGGAAAGTTCTTTTCTAGAAGGTTCTTTTCTGGAAAGTTCTTTTTCTAGAAAGTTCTTGACTGTAGAGTTCTTTTTCTGGAAAGTTCTTGACTATGCTGTACCTTTCTAGACTGTTCTAGAACAGCACGCTTTCTGCAGTAGCGCTGATGCTTGTCACTAGTCGCTTTCGCTGACGCAGGCCCCGCTGTCCTCGTCGTATGCGACGCTGCACCACGCTGGTGTTGATGTATACGCTCCTGTGCTGAAGTAGACGCGACGTTCGCTCGCCGCTCTCTGTAATACTGGCGATGTAGCTCCGAGACTGTTCCTCGACGTAGTCTTGCGGCAGCTACGTAGTCCCGATCTGTTGTTCGCTCACGAAGCAACTCTTCAGCGACTACACGCCCTTGCAGTCAACCCGAATCTATCGGATGTAGTCCCAGTATGTTGGCCCCTCTCGACGCAACTCGTTGGCGGCTACCCTCGATGACTGCCTCTCGTAACGTTGACTCGAGTTGTAGCAGTTGAACCCTTGGCTATGGCGTGAATCCCGGCTTGGCCCCCAAAATGTTACACTCCGTTTGATGTTGGTGTTTTCTATCAGTATCTGATTCAGCCCCGATGCTTGAATTCCTGATAGTTGTGTAACTCAGATTCGTTTATTCACACAGCCCGTCCAAACAGCATACAAGTCACAAAGTCGACGTATGAAGTTTTCCACTTTTATTCAGCACACATCAACAACTGCATACAATTCTCAACTCAACTCAACAACTTTCACAGCAACTCTCTAAATCACTATCAACAACTTTTCTCTCTCTCAACAGCAATTCGGCACACGATTAAATAACCTCTCTCTTTTCCGGAAAGATTTCGAATACCGTAGAAATGACGCACTGCCACCAATCGAACTAAAGATCGTCATCACTGGCTTACGTCATACACATTTCTTCTCCTTCCGGATCGTTCCTTCAAATTTCTACAATTATCCCGAATCTTCGATCGATAGTAAACAAGCCGATCCAGAAGACTCTACAACAATATCGACCAACGAAAATCATCACCGTTATACAAAGCCTCTCCTAACAACAATGCAAACTCAAATCAAAGGTAAATAAACTCCATTATTGAATACTTTGCAAAACGAAACGATTAGATCTATCGTGCGCGCTTTAGACTCACTTTCGTTCGTTTCAACGTAACATCCTCCCACCTCTTTTTCAGTCTCCCTCTTCTTCTACCTCCTTGCACTGTGCTTTGCAGAATGGTCTTTGCAAGGCCTGATGATCTGGTGATGTGGCCATACCATCGGAGTTTCCGTTTCTTCACCACTGTGAGCAGGTCATCGTGTTGTCCAAAGGCTTGTGTGATGGTCTGTCGGACTTCGTTGTTGGTGATGTGTTGGGTATAGGAAATGCCCAGAAGTCTTCTGTAGCACCTCATCTCCATGCTTTGTATTCTTCGTTGTAGATCTGCTGTGAGGGTCCATGCTTCGCAAGCATATAGGAAGATGGAGATGATAAGGGAGCGCAGCAGTCTTACTTTGGAATGTAGACTGATGGTCCTGTCTTTCCAAATGGGCTTCAACCTTGTCAGGGCAGCAGTTGCTTGTGCGATCCTGTCGGGACCCATTGTCTGATACAATGGCTCCTAAATATTTGAAGCTATGCACTGTGTTGAGGGATTGGCCTTGGACTTTGATGTCCGTGTTGATGCAATTGGTGTTGTTGGTCATCATTTTGGTCTTCTCTGCACTTATTCCCATTCCATAAGCTCTGGAGGTGGTGTCAAACCTCTGTACTAGCTGTTCAAGTTCTTGTTCCTCTCCAGCCAATCCATCAATTCCATCCGCAAAACGAAGATTGGAGATGGCTCTACCCCCTATGCTGACTGTGCCTTCGTGATCTGCAAGAGCATCTGACATGATGCGCTCTAGGAAGATGTTGAAGAGTGTTGGAGAGAGTAGGCATCCTTGACGCACACCGATTGTTGTTCTGAACCAGTTCCCGATGACGCTGTTATGGAGGACTGCACTGGTAGCCTTGTCATACAGGCTTTTGATGACTTCAATAATTTTAGGGCTGATGTTGTACACTTTCATTGTTGCCCATAGAGCCGCATACCAGACTTGGTCAAACGCCTTCTTGAAGTCTATGAACACATGATATAGATGTTGTTGGTGCTGTAGGTATTTCTCACAGATTAATCTGAGGTTGAAAATCTGTTCAGTGGTACTTCGCCCTGCCCTGAATCCTGCTTGTTCTTCAGCTATGATTTGTTCAGCTTGGGGTTTCAACATGTTGAGTTTTATTTTCAGAAGGACCTTGCTGGGATGGCTGATAAGGCTGATGGTGCGGTAATTTTCACACTCCTGAAGGTTACCTTTTTTGGGAAGAGTGATGACAAGTGACTGGGTCCATAGTGTAGGCCGCTCCCTACTCTGCCAGATCTTGTTACAGATAATGGTGAGGGTATCAATCATCGCTTCTCCTCCTGATTGTAGCAGTTCCGCGGGTATGTTGTCCACTCCCGCTGACTTCCCTTTCTTCAGCGATTGCACTGCTGCCTCAACTTCTTCCCGGAGAATTGGGAGGATTTCTTCTTCTTCTCTGTTCTCGGGACATGCTAGAACTGATGGGTCTCCATTTGGTGTATGGTTGTAAAGGTCAGAGCAGTACTCTGTCCGTCCAAGACTTCTTGTTCTTCTGTAAGGCATATGTCAGACTTGCTTTGGATCGTGGAGACTTTGGGCTGTTTAACACTTGTTAGCCGCTTCACAGTCTGGTAGGCCTTCTTGCTGTTGTTCTTGTTCAGACTGTTCTCTATTTCCTGGCATTGATCTTCTATCCAGGTCTCCTTTGCTGTGCGCATGCCTTTTCGGATGTCATTGTTGATTTTTCGGTAGACATCAGCTCCCTGTGAGGTGTTCATTTTCTTTTTTATCTCTCTTCGTTTATCACACAGATCCAAAAGTTCAGGTGTGATCCACAGCTTCTTCTTTGGTCGGTGCTTGCCAAGGATCTCAGTGGCAGCATCTGTCACAGCTGAGTTGAAGGTGGTGGTCATGGTACGTGGTGTTGACATCTACTTCACCAGCCCCCAAAATGAGCAGTGGTGCAAATTTCCCTCCAATTGTGGCCTGAAATAGTTCTGCCACCTCCGTTTCTTGCAGTTTGTCCAGGTCGAACTTCAGTCTAGTGCACATTGCTGTATTTACTCTCTTCAAGTGGAGCCGGAAAGACATCACGAGATCGTAGTTACTTCCGATGTCTGCTCCTGGAAAAGTGCGTGTCCTGCCAATGTTGATGCTTGATCTAAAGCGTTTCTTGACCATGATGTAGTCTATCTGGTTGTGATGCTCCCCGCCGGGACTGTGCCATGTCCATCGTCTGGAGTTTTTGTGGAGACCTAGCGTGTTTGCCAGTACCAGACTGTTGTATCTGGCAAACTCCAAGAGTCTCAGACCCCTGTCATTTGTCTCGATGTTGCAGTGGGGTCCACATGTGTCTCCCCAGTTGTGGTGCGCATCTTGGCCAACCTTGGCATTCCAGTCGCCTTGCACTATGACTATGTCCTTCTTCGGCACTTGGTCAAGGACCGCCTGTAAATTTTCATTAAAATCCTCCACTTCGCTATCGTCATAGTCTGATGTTGGGGCATAGGCCTGGATGATGGTGATGTTGAAAGGGGCTGCTCTCAGACGGATGGTAATGAGTCTACTGGAGACTGGGCGGCAAACCATGACAGTGGTTAGAATGTTCTTGTGGACCAAGAAACCAACGCCGTGTTCGTGCCTGTCATCTCTACCGCCCTTTTCAATTAGCCCACAGCCAAATCAATATCACAAAAAAGGTCATAAAAATTCGAAAGAAAACAAAACAATTATGGGTCGATAGGCAAATGAGAAAAACATAACTACAGAAAGGTCTGGACAGGATTCATGTTCGCACAAGCAGCTGACATACCTATTCATTGGTTTCTGTTGCACTAAAACCACTAAAGTCTCCGTTTTCTGAATCCTATATAAATAGCTTCAAAATGTCTTCAACACCAGCCAGGCGACGGCTGGGCATGTTGTTGGCGGAAGAATCTGAATCCGGAGTTTCTGCTTCCGGTGTGCTCATACTTGCGCTTCACAAAGTTTTTGTTATTGCACTCAAAAGATGATTCATAAACTTTACTCAAACACCTGGAACAGAATCGGTAAAATCCATAAAAGGGCCGCATCGTATGATAAGCCGCTTGGGCATGTATCGAGGAAAAAAGTCACTGCTTGTAGTGCAAAAAGTTTGGTATATGGATTTCCCTCCCTTTTTGATCCCTTTGTCCAACAGCTACCCTCACTTCTGGCGTTCTGCTGTACTTAAAAGCATGTGTACATGAATTTTCATGATTTGTATGATTACCTTCCTATCGGCTTGCAGGAAGGAAAGAACGAACTATGACTATGTCATGTCATGCTGAACACTTGTATAAACTCTGGTAATGTGGAGAGAGAGAGAGAGAGAGAGAGAGAGAGAGAGAGAGAGAGAGAGAGAGAGAGAGAGAGAGAGAGAGAGAGAGAGAGAGAGAGAGAGAGAGAGAGAGAGAGAAAGAGAAAGAGAGAGAGAATGAATTTTTTGTATTTTTGGCTTGTTATAATTCTTACCTACACATTTTAGTCTTATAGAAGGGTTTTGTTAGGTGAACATACAAATATATAGTGTCAGTGGTGTTGTAGCAATAATGAGACAAGTTTCCATTTGTTATTGCACAGATCTAACCATTCACTTGATAGAAAGAAAAATATTTAAAAAAAACACCCAAAAAATGCTGTTGGCTGTCACCTTCTCACATTGAGGACAGGGGTAGAAACCAGGCTGGTCCTGTTTCTCCACTCCACGAATCCTCTGTTTCCATGCCTGTTTTCTCTCCTTGTGCAACACCTCAGTGTACACCGACATCTTCAGTACCTGCACGAACAGAACACAGGATCAATGACGTTCAAAATCAAGGTCAGGGGTCATGCTAGCACTTTCAGTTCAGTGTCCCCTTGCACACAAAAAGCTTGTGAAAAGTGCATCCATTGTTTGATTTTTACACAAAATGGTGTCCATGGTCACAAAAAACATGTGTTCACAAAATGCTCTCTCTGAGAAATATGAATTAAATTTACTTTGCAAACCTAATTATTAAGAGTTCTGTCCACCATTCTGAAAAAGAAAAACAACAAGAAATGTACATACACAGACTGACAAACCGTTATAATGTTGTTTTTTGTGTGGGCTTACATTTCTCTTCTTCATTCATTCACAAATACTATTCATACTATTTCACCAACTATTGAACTACCCCATTCCCACCACATATACACTAAGAATAAATAAAATAAATATAACTACAAACAAATAAGCACACACTACCAGCAACAAGAGAATGTACCTGTTGATCTTGCGAAGTGCTGTTGGAGTTATCTACCTTGATGTTGATACATTGATGTGTAGCCAGCTGCTCAGCGTGGTTATCTCCCATGTGCTTGACGAGCAAGCGGCGTAACTGAGTGGTGTAGGAACAGTGGAAACAGCGAAACATCAGCTTGGTGTAGCTGACTGATTTCCCACGGATTAGAGACGATTTCAATACGAACAGAAAATCTGGCTCCTTTTCTTCTTTCACTTTCTCTGTCACGCTGTTGTTGGAAATATCTACTTCGCTTTTCCATTCTTTTTTCACCCTTTTGTTCTGCAAACGTACAGGAACATTTTCTGTTTGATATGCATTACCCATTGATCTCTTCTCCATGTTTGATACCTGGTACTGTAGTATATTCCCACAGTTCTCTGATAATGATCCTGGATACTGGAAATCACTGCCTTGGTTTTTATACAGTTGTGTGGCGGAATTTCCTGTGCTTATGGCTTCTGTTTCCATCTGAGTTACTACTATCACAGTTTCACAGGGTTCTATCGTCTGATTTTCTGCCAGACTGCTGCTGAAGTTATGCACTGGATTTCTTTCCTCATCCCCAATGCAAGTCTTCATAATAATATCCTGTTGTTGGTTATGTGAACTGCTGATGGACAAACTTGCTTGAACATTATTATCAGGCACTGAAGATCCCTTGTTTTCTTGTGTCCCACTGCTACTAGTTACTGACACAATGTTCACACTGCCAAGGCCTTTAGATGTTGCGGCGGTATTATCAGATGTCGGAAAAACACCAGCATGGCTGATGGTACTGTTAATGGATGATGAAAGAACAGTTTGTGTACCCTCTGATTCCAACGAATTTAAGATGTTACTAGAAAGGCAATCCTGGGTGATATGCTCTCCAACTTGATCAACAACAGCACGCGTCCTACGTTCTGAGTTTTCATTTCCAGCACTCTGGTTCCTCCCAAATAACGATGCAGCTACAGGAACTTTGGTAGAACTGTTATAAGGTTCGGCGTTAGAACTCACCCCCTCATCCTCCAGGTCAATAAATGCTGTTCCATCAGCCACAGTTAACAAGGCCGTCTTCTTTGGCCGCCCACGCTGCCTTCCATTAGTATTATTGTGCATTTTGAGACCCGGTACATTGTGTTTGCGCAGTAAGTGTTCTCTCAGCGTCACTTGTCGGGAAAACGCTAGTCCACACAACAGGCACGCACCAGATCTTCCTGCTTCCACATCTGAAAGAACATGTTTTTAAAGTGTAATGAATTCATATTTAGGTCTACATAGTTGGAAGTATAGTAAGCTGTTGTCCCGCATGTGTCCTTGGACTTGGTGGCCTACAGTTAGTATTTGAGTTAGTAACTTACCTAACTGTAACCCAAACTGAAATTTTCCTAACCCTAAACATCCAAATTTGCTGTGAAATTCCATTTTTTAGGTGCGTAGGTGCGGTCCTTACTCCTGGGATTTAACCAAAATGTACACTTAAGTAATAACAGTCAGTCTCCTCTCTGAAAATCCTTAGCGGGAAGAGAGGGGACTATAAACTGATTTAAAAAAAAAAACAACAACACTTAAGTCTTAACCAATGTTTTGTTTATTTTAAAAAAATAATAAAATAACCAGCAACAGTTCGTTTATACTAATGTCTAGACTAGACTCTCTAGTTTAGTCACAGGCCCAGAGCCCATACTCGTAGGCCTCACTACAATACTCTCATAATAACCATGCTCCGCGAGCCTGTGGACTAACGACTAGACAACTGACAAGACTCAAGAGTCAAGAGCTGTGTTGCGTTTATGAAAACTTACGTTGAAGTTTGTGGAGCAAAAATTGCTGGAAAGCTGTGAACGTTTCCTTGCACAGTCCGCAAGTAAATTTATCGTCGACACCATCCATGCTGCATTAACGAATCCCTTCATACAGGGGAATTCGATTTAACTCGGCATTGCTGCTAATAATCATCATCCATCAGATCCAGCAAACAGAAACCAGAGAACGTCTGCTAGGAACAGGAAGTATCAATTTGCAATTTTGAGAATAAAAGGAATTGAGAATAATATATCTTATTACACACATATTTCAAAATAACTGGTAAACTTCCATTTATTTTGGTCCAAGTTTCTCTAATCGTTTACTTTACATGTGGAAGGATGTAGGAAGTGTTTGACAGAGAATATGCCAGAAGGAAATCATGTCTGTTGCTTAATGCAGAGGTGACTGCAATCTTTAATAAAGGAACTAGGTCAGAACCTGGCAACTATAGACCTGTGAGCCTTACATGCTTTGCGTGTAAAGTTCTTGAATCTTTTATTAGAGACAGTATAAATTCCCATTTTATTGACAATGATTTATTTTCAAACTGTCAGCATGGTTTGTGAAAAAGATCCTGTGCAACTCAATTAATGGAAGTTATGGAAGACCTCTGTGGGTTCGGGCATTAAGTAGAATAGACCCAACGTTTCCCGGCGTGTCGTAAGAGGCGACTAACAGGGGTGATGTTAGCACGGCATCACTGGGCGAAAGTCTTCTACACAGAAGTCACCGGCCAGGGCGGAGGAACCTCACGTTACTACAGGTTCAACGACCATGTGCTCAGGGCCAAGGCGAGCCACACTGTATTCGTGGATTTCGGCTGTGGCCAACAGCCTGGAGAGGATTGGGCACCGCCAGGTCTTTTTTGCCCAAGACACACTACATGATGACACAACCCACTAATTCCATACCGGATCGGTCGTCGCCCGGGTCGTCACACGGCACAAGGACCGCGCCTTCCGTTGGCCACCAGGACGGAGGTGTTAAGTATGCTACTGATGGACAATTTAGCAAGATCCGCACGAGAAACAACATCGTCATAGGAACCTGGAATGTCAGGACCCTAACTGCGGAAGGAAAATTAGAAGAACTGGCCCACGAGTTGGACCACTATCGATGGAATGTTCTAGGTATCAGCGAACTGCGCTGGAAAGGCCTAGGTGAAACAACGACCGACAAAGGCCACAAGCTCTATTTCAGCGGTAGGGATGACAGGCACGAACACGGCGTTGGATTCTTGGTCCACAAGAACATTCTAGCCACTGTCATGGGTTGCCGCCCAGTCTCCAGTAGACTCATTACCATCCGCCTGAGAGCAGCCCCTTTCAACATCACCATCATCCAGGCCTACGCCCCAACATCAGACTATGACGACAGCGAAGTGGAGGATTTTTATGAAAATCTACAGGCGGTCCTTGACCAAGTGCCGAAGAAGGACATAGTCATAGTGCAAGGCGACTGGAATGCCAAGGTTGGCCAAGATGCGCACCACAACTGGGGAGACACATGTGGACCCCACTGCAACAACGAGACAAATGACAGGGGTCTGAGACTCTTGGAGTTTGCCAGATACAACAATCTGGTACTGGCAAACACGCTTGGTCTCCACAAAAACTCCCGACGATGGACATGGCACAGTCCTGGCGGGGAGCATCACAACCAAATAGACTACATCATGGTCAAGAAACGCTTCAGATCAAGCATCAACATTGGCAGGACACGTACTTTTCCAGGAGCAGACATCGGAAGTGACCACGATCTCGTGATGATGTCTTTCCGGCTCCACTTGAAGAGAGTAAATACAGCAAAGTGCACTAGACTGAAGTTCGACCTGGACAAACTGCAAGACCCGGAGGTGGCAGAACTATTTCAGGCCACAATTGGAGGGAAATTTGCACCACTGCTCATTTTGGGGGCTGGTGAAGTAGATGTCAACACCATGACCACCACCTTCAACTCAGCTGTGACAGATGTCGCCACTGAGATCCTTGGCAAGCACCGACCAAAGAAGAAGCTGTGGATCACACCTGAACTTTTGGATCTGTGTGATAAACGAAGAGAGATGAAAAAGAAAAAGAACACCTCACAGGGAGCTGATGTCTACCGAAAAATCAACAATGACATCCGAAAAGGCATGCTCACAGCAAAGGAGAACTGGATAGAAGATCAATGCCAGGAAATAGAGAACAGTCTGAACAAGAACAACAGCAAGAAGGCCTACCAGACTGTGAAGCGGCTGACAAGTGTCAAACAGCCCAAAGTCTCCACTATCCAAAGCAAGTCTGGCATATGCCTTACAGAAGAACAAGAAGTCTTGGACAGATGGACAGAGTACTGCTCTGACCTTTACAACCATACACCAAATGGAGACCCATCAGTTCTAGCATGTCCCGAGAACAGAGAAGAAGAAGAAATCCTCCCAATTCTCCGGGAAGAAGTTGAGGCAGCAGTGCAAGCGCTAAAGAAAGGGAAGTCAGCGGGAGTGGACAACATACCCGCGGAACTGCTACAAGCAGGAGGAGAAGCGATGATTGATGCCCTCACCATTATCTGTAACAAGATCTGGCAGAGTGGGGAGTGGCCTATACCATGGACCCAGTCGCTTGTCACCACTCTTCCCAAAAAAGGTAACCTTCAGGAGTGTGAAAATTACCGGACCATCAGCCTCATCAGCCATCCCAGCAAGGTCCTCCTGAAAATAATACTCAACAGGTTGAAACCCCAAGCTGAACAAATCATAGCTGAAGAACAAGCAGGATTCAGGGCAGGGCGAAGTACCACTGAGCAGATTTTCAACCTCAGAATAATCTGTGAGAAATACCTACAGCACCAACAACATCTATATCATGTGTTCATAGACTTCAAGAAGGCGTTTGACCGAGTCTGGCATGCAGCTCTATGGGCAACAATGAAAGTGTACAACATCAGCCCTAAAATTATTGAAGTCATCAAAAGCCTGTATGACAAGGCTACCAGTGCAGTCCTCCACAACAGAGCCATCGGGAATTGGTTCAGAACAACAATCGGTGTGCGTCAAGGATGCCTACTCTCTCCAACACTCTTCAACATCTTCCTAGAGCGCATCATGTCGGATGCTCTTGCAGACCATGAAGGCACAGTCAGCATAGGGGGTAGAGCAATCTCCAATCTTCGTTTTGCAGATGACATTGATGGATTGGCTGGAGAGGAACAAGAACTTGAACAGCTGGTACAGAGGCTTGACACCACCTCCAAAGCCTATGGAATGGAAATAAGTGCAGAGAAGACCAAAATGATGACCAACAACACCAATGGCATCAATACGGACATCAAAGTCCAAGGCCAATCCCTCGACACAGTGCATAGCTTCAAATATTTAGGAGCCATTGTATCAGACAATGGGTCCCGAAAGGAAGTCCTCTCCAGGATCGCACAAACAACTGCTGCCCTGACAAGGTTGAAGCCCATTTGGAAAGACAGGACCATCAGTCTACATTCCAAAGTAAGACTGCTGCGCTCCCTTGTCATCTCCATCTTCCTATATGCTTGCGAAGCATGGACCCTCACAGCAGATCTCCAACGAAGAATACAAAGCATGGAGATGAGGTGCTACAGAAGACTTCTGGGCATTTCCTATACCCAACACATCACCAACGACGAAGTCCGACAGACCATCACACAAGCCATTGGACAACACGATGACCTGCTAACAGTGGTGAAGAAACGGAAACTTCGGTGGTATGGCCACGTCACCAGATCATCAGGCCTTGCAAAGACTATTCTGCAAGGCACAGTGCAAGGAGGTAGAAGAAGAGGGAGACCGAAAAAGAGGTGGGAGGACAACATTCGAGAATGGACTGGTTTGACACTGAGCGAAGCCATCAGGGCTGCTGAGGACAGAGAAAGATGGAGTATGCTGGTTAAACGATCATCTGTGGTGCCCCTACGACCTTCGGGTTACGGGACAGGATAGGATAGGATAGGAAGACCTGGCTGCATTCCTAGATGATGTCCCCAGTTGATGTGATATATCTTGATTTTCGTAAAGCATTTGATAGTGTTCCCCACTGTTATTGAAAATGGAGGCCTATTGCATAGTTGGCTCAGTATTAAGATGGGTAAGAAATTTTTTAATTGGGAGGATGCAGAAAGTAAGAATAAGAGATACAAGATCATCTATTTTAGATGTAGTTAGTGGAATTCCGCAAGGATCAATCTTAGGCCCGAGACTTTTCTTAATTTTTATTAATGATTTGCCAGAGGACATTCAATCATTATGTAAAATATTTGCGGATGATACAAAAATCTATGGGGGGGGGGGGGGGGGGGGGGGGGGCAGATGACAGTGATGTTATACAGAACGATATTAATAAGTTGCAACTCTGGACTGACAAATGGAATCTTTATTTTAACGTAGAAAAATGTAAAGTAATGCACATTGGAAAAAATAATCAAAAAAATAACTATTACATGAAAATAGGAGCAGAAAGCATGATAATTAAAACTAGTACAGAGGAGAAAGATTTAGGGGTTATATTTGATACATCATTGTCGTTCGATCCTCACATAGAAAATTGTTATGTTATGTTATTAGTTTATAGTCCCCACTCTTCCCAATAAGGATTTTCAGAGAGGAGAAAATTGTATTAATAAAGCTAATAGAATGATTGGATTAATAAAAAGGACATTTGTATTAATTGATAAAGATATGTTTATACAACTATATAAGATCTTATTTAGACCCCATTTAGAGTAAGGGAATATTATTTGGTCACCACTATTAAAGAGGCAGTCAGTAGCCATAGAAAAGGTGCAGCGAAGAAGAGCTACAAAGATTCTAACTGAATGTAAAGGGTTATTATATTTAAACTTACATTCTCTCAAGGGAAAACGTTTAAGAGGAGATTTAATTGAAACTTATAAAATATTTAACCATATAAATGACCTCTCATGGAACTATTTCTTTACATCACCTGACTGTAATATAACACGACTTAGTGAGGGCAAAATTTTTATCCAGTATGCAAGAACTAACCTTCGGAAAAATGTTTTTAGTAACAGAGTTACAAATCTTTGGAACAATCTTCCTACTAATCTAAAATACCTTAATAGTACTAATTCATTCAAAAATCAAATAGATAAACTACCAAAATTTGAAGTATTATTTAGAAGCTTTGATGAATAATTTAGGTAAATTTATTATATGCTTAAAAACCTGACCTGTAATCGATATCAAATGATAACTACGATGGGACGTATAAAGGCTTCACGGCCTATTCTAGTCCTACTACTAAATAATTATTTGATCTTTTCATGAACACTGTTACCTTTCTACCTATAAATAAGTTTCTGCAGCTTGTAATCGAGGGATGTTACAAAATTATAACTATACCCTTAAAATTTAACGAAATCCATTTTGGCCGCATAAATTATCAGGATTTTTATATTAAAAAAATATTTAACTTTTATCACCATCATCAACCTCCACACTCATTCAGCCAAATAAAACAATCAATGAAACAAAACACAGAGCCGGAAATGTTATTGGGAATCTTTTATTCCAAGAATTATATCATACAATGTAATTTTTTTTTTTTAAAACACACACACTCACAAATACAGTGGCAAAGCCCATAATTCACATGCTGCATATGTAACTAGCAATATTGTACATGAAAATGAGTGCCCAGAAAAACTACAACAAAACGGTGGCATCAAAATGCCAATACCGACTCTGATCTTGTGATGATCTTGACCTTGACCTCTGGATCCAAATGGACGCTCATGTATGACCAATAAACTACAGCAAACATTGAATTATGTTAAAAAAAAATATTTAAAAAAACTGACTTTGATGACCTTGACTTTTACATGACCTCTGATGCTCATGTATGATTAAAAAAAAAATCCCAATGTTGCATACTATAAGTCAAATATAGAGCCATTCCATTGTAAGATGACAATTTTAAAAATTGTTTTTGTAAGGCAGGGCTGAGATTTAGCAAGCCAGGCTAAGGAGCCAGCCGGGCTCCTAACCTGGGAAGTTGAAGTTGCCAAAATATTTCTCAGGTTGCCAAAGCAAGATTGAAAGCACGGTCATTTTTTTAAAACTGTATAACTATTGCAGCTAATAAACAAGATAAATTTCAACAACAACACTGTTTCATTTTTTAAAACAAGCACTGTATAATTTATTCATCATCGACATCCTCCTCCTCAATGTTCCAAAACTTGAAGGAGCTTGGGTGTGCCTTCTTCAGCTGTTTTTTTTCTTCTTCGGACTTTATTTTTTTTGCTGGAGGCTCCGAGACACCGCTTAAAAAGCGCCACATCGTTCGAGAGATGGACAGAAATGTTTTTAAAATAAATGTTTAAACATCAATTTTGGACTATTTAGGACTCATCTTGCACAGATTTGCAAAAATCTGAAAGGAAAAAAGTTTGGGGAGATGAGTATATCGAGGTCTCCCGTTTGCGTAGTCGTGTGTACCACGTGACTACATACGTACCTCCCTCGTAGGGCAAAACAAACAATGGCGACTAAGCAATCTGCACTCGTTTCTGCAAATGTTTCTCAAAATTATGTTGATACCCTGGGTGAAACGGAAAGAAATAGGTACTTAGGTAAGAAAGCAGCAGTAAAGGGTACTGATCCTTACCAAGTCGAACCAACATCGTGGACTACAGATGCAAAAAATCTTCCGACTTTGCACAATGAAGACATTGCAATTACCTCGTGCACAGAACCCAATCAGACCTACCGATTAAATCATACAATTTGTTCCATGCGGTTTAACCTCAGGACTGATCACACGAAGCAACCGGCCACACGCTAAAATTAATTCTATACAACAGAGGCAGAAGTTAGTTTTCGCTGCGGCTCGCTCATAGGCCTCTTTCCTTGCTCCTGTACATGCTAACAAAAAATCTTGCAGCTCTTCAAATGATATAAAATAATATACCCAAAAGCAAACGAAAATAATTAAAATATTGGTAACTAATCATCTTAACGAATCAATGAATGTTGAATTTAAAGGCGTTCTAAAATGTAGCCTAAAGGCTAGCCTACTTAGTAGGCCTAACATGATGACAGATGATGATGATCGTTGAATATCATGCATCTTGTTGATCATGGAACCGAGTGAAAGGACAACTGTTACGAAAAATAGTAGCCTACAAATGTGCTTGCATAATCAAGGACAGACAGGAAAATACAATTTAAAACAATAATCACAAATTTTGTGAAGATCGCAGTCAACCAACAAGCACGGCGCTTTTCACTAAGTTCTCTCATTTTTGTACCTTTGTGAGAAACAACCTTTGGAATTCTATGAAAAGAGGTTCCATCTTTCGATGAGCTTCTGCTGGTACAATCTTTAACACAACAACAGTTTACCATTCTAAATTTTAAAAGTAAAATTCTATCAAATAGGTCGCACACGGATGTAGGGCGGAAGCGATGTTTTGCCCTACATAGGAGGATACACCTGAAATGATGACGTCAATCGGGAGACCTCGATAGACTCACACTGCTGAATGCATGGGAGTCATAAACACATAAGCAAGCAAATCAGTTCCTTCCTACAGTAAGACACGAATAAATGAATGAATTGAGTGACAAAATTGAATACAGAAGTCAAAATAAATGAATTTTTAAATAATATCGATATATCTTATAAATAAATAAGTTATGCAAATGAGCAAATAGGCGGGGAATTTAAAACAATACTAAAAATATGCAATCAAAACAATCTCAATTGAGCCGTCTCTTCCCATTGACATTAAAATACCTCTCTTACATAATTTAACGTGCAATCTCTCTCAGTTGCTCTCTCTCTCCCTCTCTCTCTTATAACACGGCTGCCAACGTTTTTCTGCAAACAGGTAATGATAATAAATTAATTTGTATTACACACACAGCCACAGAATTTGTCATAGTAATTGCATTGCCCCAGAAATGGTCACGGGCTGCGCTGGGTGATTTTTTTCAATTCAAATACCCATCCACACTTAGTAATAATAACTATTGAAGATAGATAGGGAGGAAACTGCAGTACCTGGAGAAAACCCTCAGTGTCTCACAAAGTCTCGTACCTAAGCCACGTAAGTTCGTCCCACTCAGGGTTTGAACCCGCAACTTTCGGCATAGGAAATGAGCTCCCTATCCACTGAGCTACATGACACCCCCATCTTTTGTCCACCTTTGGAGCTGATGATCTTGAACGCTTGCACAGTGCAAGTTTTCCCTATTTTGATTTGTTTATACACTGGGTCAACTGTTGGAGCCCTTGAGTGGAAAAGAAAACACTTTGTTGCCAGTCTTGAAACACACGTCACTGATCTCCAGGATACTGAGATCGGAGTTGTTGATAAGAAAGTCGGACGTCAGTTCCTGCAGCAAAACGTATAGCAAAATCCTTTCAGTCATCTATCTTCACACAACACTCAATAGTTTCATGAAAAGGGGAGGAGGGTCAGATAGAGCAGACAATGCCAGTTTTTTAGGCCCTGGAATAATCAAGCAAGAAGAAGAAGGAAATAATTAAGCACAGCCTACATACATAATTAATAACCATTTTCTTAATTCCTCTTTTCATCCTTTCATTCATCTGTGGTATGATGCAGAGGTGCTGAGACAGGATTGTGCCAAAGTGTGATTTAGTGTTTGCCTTTGTGTGAGTTTATGAAATGCGTTTTTTCATGTACACGTTTTAAATTTGTAAGTGCTGTCACCATTGTAGTAAATCTGCGCGAGACAAATAGAGCTTTATTGTATTGTATTTTTGAGAGTTCTGTTGAGAAGTATTGTAATATTCTCGCATTTGCTATTTTGCTGAATGCAGGCAAGTTAATAAAATAACAAAGAAAACGTTTTGTCTTAATGAATTATTCTACCAGTATTCTGTATAGTCTACCACACAGTCAGAGAAACTTCAAGTTGAATGAATAAACTAGTAATGCATAAAATATTATTCTACAACTAGCTTTCTTTCTCACTCACATTCCCACGCACTGCTGTTACAAATAACATCTTTAACAAAGAACTGATGTTGGTACCTGCAATCTCTGCTTTGTCTTATCAGAAATCTGTAACATAACATCTCCTACACACCACACGCAGCTGATGTGAAATGATGGATCCTGCAACCAAATAAATAAGGAAAAAAATATCAGGATTCAGAAACTGTCTTTAAAAATATAGTTTTGTTGTTTGTTTTTCCAAATGCACTGAAGTAAGAATTTCGAAAATGCTTAAATTAAAATGCTAATCAATGGTCTTCAGCATAGTGCATTTATAAAACCTGTTTTTCTTAACCTTTATTTTATTTAAATTGTTCTCACAAGAGCTGCTCTGGGTGCTGGACTATACAGGATCTCACTCAAGCTGCTCTTGGCACCCACTTGCTGCCTCAAGCACAAAGCGTTTGAGGTCTAGATGATTGAGCCCAACCCTGGCTGACTGGGGGTGGCATCCATTATTAGTAGTATTATATCTCAGACTTACCCTGTAAAAATGTGGCAGGTTGAAATCAGCGAAGCACTGATCCACAGCCGACACATAATCCAACAGAGACGTTTCCTCTTTTTCCAGTGCAAGGCTAACAAAAGTCCTGACAAAGAACACACAATGCATTAGACATAACACCCGTCAGTGCTGATTGTAACAGTAATAATAATTACAATTTAAAAAAGAATAGTAATAGTAGTAGTAATAATAGTAGTAGTAGTAATAGTAGTAGTGGTAGTAGTAGTAGAAGTAGTAGAGGAAGAAGCAGAAGCAAATTTTTAAAAAGATAAATTATAAAATCAAAATTAAAATAAATATAAAATAATTAGAAGAAGAAAAAGAAGAAGAAAAAGAAGAGATAATACAAGAATTAAGGAAGCTTGGTGTAATGATTTTACCCCTCCATCTTGTTCAAACACAGCTTGGGGCTTTGCTGGTGCTTGCGCTTAGCCTACCTTTCGCACACTCAGTCAGATCCAGCTGCAACGTGTGTGCTGTGGCATCTCGCCACACACGCTTAGAAAACAACATCGCTCTATTAAGCAGGAATTATCTCGACCCAGATTCGAGGATTTACCTTGGTGGAACATTCCCACAGTATCTCACTGCCTTCTTCCTTGTGAAATTGAAAATGTTGATAATTAAAAGAAGAAGAAAATGTCTTTTAGTTTTTCTAACCACATCATCCTAGTCTTTTCCAGTGTGCTGCAGTTTTCCTTGCCACACTGTTCATAATAATGTTTAGAAAAAAATGAGTCATTTTTCATCTCCTTAGCGCTTTACTGTCTGTTGTAGATGGTTCTTCATAATTCTCAGTATCTATAAAGGTTTAATAAAAACATTTTAAGCGATAAATAAGGATTGAAGCCAAACCTTCAATCTCATAAACAATTGCTAATATTAGTGAGAGACAAACATCAGCCTCCATGAGCCTCTGCTAAGCAGTGTGAGGCGATAGTTATAGCCATATTTTGTGGATATTGCACATATGTGCAAATGTTGCATACTACAAGATACAAGAAAACTTTATTATTTCACTCTTGAACAATTAAGACATGCTTTGCAAGCAGTTAAACAAAACCATCCATCAACAAAAAACTTTAACACATTTGCTCTACACAGTTGGTGCTTCCCATCTTACTGGACATCTAGATATCATTCTCCTTCTTGCTTATGTTTATGTACAGGTATTAAGTTTAAAAAGTTAATTATAAGAACATTCATTTTGAATTGGTTAAATATAATATCTCTCATTCTAATCACAGATGTAAAGAGGAGAAGACATATTGTACAAACTGATATTGACAGTTATTATTGCAAAGAATGAGTAAATATTGCATAGGCCACATTAGTATAGTTATATTGCAAAATCTTGGGTTTTGCACCCTTATCTGTAGTAAAAATGCAAATTTAGCCTGTGGACACTTTGGATAGGTCTTCCCGTTTCACACAACGGTTAAGTCCTTGATACCAGTATTATCTCCTTGTTCAGATACGGGCCAGCGCCTTGAGAAGCTCTCTGAGCTTGTAAGTGCGCTATATAAGAGAAATCTCTTTCTTTTTTTTTTTTCTTTCAGATAAGTGATCAGTAAGTTATACATTCAAAACTGAATGCATTAAAACCACATGCAGCATAAAACTGCATATTTTGACCAATAAATAAAAGTGTTAATATCTCTCGTTCTTTCTCTCTCTCTCTCTCTCTCTCTTGCAGCCTATATCCGCCTTGGCTTCTTTTAGCTCCGGAGATAATTTTGGATTATGGAGATGTTTCGAAAAAAAAGAAAATCCTTTCTTATTGGCAACAATTGCACAAGAATATATTCATTTGTATTCCCAAAATTCGTTGCACATTTATACTGATGGATCAGTATTAGAAAATGGAAATATTGGAGCAGCATTTTATATTCCCGATTTTAAAATATCCCCGAAAATATTTCTTACAGAAAGGTAGTACAATTTTTACAGCTGAACTAATTGCAATATTAATGAGTCAATCTTTCATAACTGATTTGGCTAGTATTCCTTTAAAAATAACAATCTTTTCTGATTCAAAATCAGCATTATCAGCTTTGTCATCTTGGGTTAGTAAAGAGAGACAGGAACTGCTAACAGAAATAAAGATGTTATGTCATCAAATCATTACCAAGGGATCGGATATTTCATTAATTTGGATACCTAGTCACTTACATATTAGGAATTGTAATTGTTGACCACATAGCAAAGAGTGCTGCATCTTCAGATGAATCCATTAAATTATCTTTTCAATTTGACAACAAATGAAATTAACAATCAACTAAAATGATGTGCTTGGAATCAGTGGAATGAGAAATACAAGCAAGAGGTCATTGAAAAACATTACTTGGATATTTCACCAGTATAAAAAAATGTTATATCTATCTCAAAATCTTTTCATATTAACAGTTTATTTCACATAACAAGGCTAAATGCTTAGCGTGCTTGTTTCATAAATCCTCCACCACTTTGTAATTGTGGTAGCATTTTGAATGTAAATCACTTAATATTTGAATGTCAACAAAGTTATAACCATTTTCAGCCTTTACTCAGTAGATTGAATAAATTAAAGCTACCTATGTCAATCACAAGAATTGTATAACCATAAGAACATTCTGATTGGTCATTAAGCTTAATGCTCATGGATTTAATTAGAAGTCATGAATTATTCAATTTGTTCTACTTTGTTTGTTTGTTTGTTGTTTTAACTTCTAACAATTAGTCTAGCAATGTTTTTTAATACTTTGTACCTAATTTATTTAATTAAGCATTATTAGTTGCAATAAATATTTCTTCTTTATTTTATTTTATATCTTTATTTTGGGATGGGAAAGGTCAAGGGGAGAAGGGGAGGAGGCGTGGAAAATTATTTATTAATTTGTTTTAATTTTGATTTTTTTTATAAAATCATTTTCCTTTTTTTTGTTTTTGATGTGGGTGGGAGGTGGGTGGGAAAGGGTGGAGGGGATAGAGGCCTGGAGGCCCAACTTAAACTTTCTGTAAGACGCACAATGACATTTATAGGTACTTCGTTCTTCATAGGTGAAGTTGAAAGTTTATTTTTTTGTTTCTTAATGTGAAGTAATTGTTATAAGGGATTGTATGTTGTTAAAAGTGTATGTGTATGTGAAAAGTATGATTTGTATGGTTTGATTAATTCATTAATTAATTTGGAAAATATCTGATGTACTCATTGTAGATTTTGTAAATTGTTTATGTTACATCAGTACAACTTATGTTAATCTGATGAATAAAAATTGATACAACAACAACAACAACAAGAACTCTCTCTCTCCCTCCTTCTCATTTACACACCATCACACAGAAGTACATACTGTTCCACAAGACTGACATAACATATATCTGCCACAATTTAAAAACAAAAATATATTAATTACAGTATACCTTGTCTTCTCGTCATTGGTGTATAACTTCATTGATAGGATGCTGCACAAGCAACTGAAAGGAGACGAAGAAAGACATCTATTTTACACTATACAAAATTTATAATTATACATCAGTCATCCCCACATTTGCAAAAAATAATCAATTCACCCCACCTCCAAATTCACTGAAAAAATATTAAATGTCAGGCATATAATATAAACTTTGCTTAGTTGCTTAAGTTGAAGTTTTAATCGGGTGCTCTAAACTATAATTACATGAAATAAGAATACAAAAATACATAAAATAAACAGTGCTAAATAAAACTCCATAATAAAGTTAACTATAAAAGTACAATTAACCCTTACCCTGGTATGATTACATAACATTCATTAAGGAAATAAATGAGTTTTTTTGTTCAATTATTTGAAAACATTGCATACCGGTCTTCAAAAATTTACAATCCATGTTCAGGATTGCCTTCGTTGAATGTGGTGTTGAAAAGGAAGCCATTCGTTTCAGACATTTAACAGGGTTCGTACAGACATTTAACCTTAAAATTCAAAGACTTTTCAAAGACCTTCTAACAGAAATCAAGAGCAAAATACGAAACTACATATGTCGAGTAACAGCATGGACACAGTAAACTTTCTGCTGGAGTTAGTCAATTTAATCAAATTCAAAACAGTACCTGCACGACTGCCTGGTGGTGAGCACGTTTTAGACTTGGGATATTCATGCCAATAAACAAATGGTCAGTCATAAACACTATTGTGTTTTTTCCCCCTTCTCTTTGTCTTGTTCTAAGTGTTTAACCCTTTGGATAGCATTCATGTTGATTTGGAGAATGGGTTATCAAAAGAAAATAAGAAAACACTAAAAACAACTGCTAGCTTAAAATTTAGATCCAGGCATAATAATAAATTTTCTTTCACCTTTAGTTTAGAAGTAATACTACTAATAGGTGCGGGTAAACCAGCACAACTTTCAACATGTGAAATAATTCTTTTAGAGAACCAAAGTCCTGGATTAACGGAAACGAAAGTTACTGAAGGGAAAGCACTCTAGCTGAAGCTCCCCTTACGTTGTCTGCTATGATGCAGGGCAAGTGTTTTGTTGCTTATCGTAAACTTTTTTTTTCTCCTCTAACGATTGGATTAAACAAACACAAATGTGGAATTGATGCAAATAAATATTTTACTTTGCTTTGACAGTTTTCCCAAACTTTCAAAGACCCAAGTCAGTTTTTAAAGACTTATAAAGGCAGTGCAATTTTTCCCAAACTTTCAAAGACCTTTAAAGACCGTGCGAACCCTGCATTAGTAAAAGGGAAATAATTGTGATCAATAGAACCAAATGAATTCTATAGTGCGATTTTGTCGTGACAACCACCTTAATGTTTAAAAGTCCATCGTAACTTTTGACACACATTCACTGCATACAATACCTCTCCAACTGTGCAAACTTTTCCTTTAGAGCCTCAGTCAGTGGCTGTATCCAGTGGTGACGTATCGCCACTGTCCTTGACAGGCTGAGATGAAGGTCATCCATCAGCTGAAAGTTCAAAGGTCGGAGGCAAACTAACAACTGGTTAACAAATGCTGTCAGCCTTGCATCTGGTTCCACTGAAATAAAACAAGAAATAAACTTTAAAGGCAAGTAGAAATATTTTTTTTTGGCATTTGCCATTAAAATGAATGATGATGAATTTTAATAAAATGTCATTACCTATATATCCTAAGTCCATTTTAAAACATCAGATCAACAGTGATAATTATTATGCACAGATATTTATTGCAGTAGTGGTTGTAGTATTAGTAGTAATATAGTAGGACTAGATCTGCTGATACTTATTAGTGTCCGATCTTTATGTGATTTATATTTGGTCGGGTCTAGCTGGCTCAAGACAATCTATTGTGCATCTATCATATTCATAAATCGTATCCTTCAAAAACCTTTGTTTGTGAATGAGATTTTTGAAACAGTTCTTGTTTATAGTATTGTATGACTGATGATCTCAGATCTGCCACCCCCACCCAACAAACCCTTCCCCACCACATCCCTATAATTTCTTGTGGCAATTTTCAATGGCACTTTTTCATGCCAAGTATGACCTTCCTACCTTTTAGTTTTAAGAAAGAATTATCACATCACTCAGTGAATATCAATAAAGCTACATGAAAGTAACAATTAATTACTCTCCTTTAAACTTTTTTTTTTTTAAAACTACCTCTTCTCAAGCATGTTTACCTGGCACAAAGACATACGAGGCCCAGTTTCCCTCAACATGGGGAAAAGATCTGATCCGACCACCATGCAATGTTGGATCGTCTTCTGGAGTTGCTGTTTTTGCTTTGTCATCAAACATTCTGTGAATGGCATCAGGTCGAGGTAGTGTTATCTTCACACTGAAACACAGCTGCTGTATTTTTATTATTTTATTTTTAATTTTATTTTACAAACTTTATTATCACCAAGGTGAAATTCAGGCACTTTCCTTTTTCGAAATTACAGCAGCCCCAAGTGAAGCGCTTTGGTACATGCTGGGTGTGTTCCCGTCACCAGCACTCACCCGTCTAGGACATGAGCGTCGGGATATTTAAAGTCCGTTATGATGGAATGCATGCGACACAGACTAGACCTCAGTTTATACTCTCATCCGAAGGAGTATATCAATTGTAACACAAACTACTGTTAAACAATTATAGGCCTTATTTATACTTTTCATTAGTCAAAAAATCAAATGGGGCGTAAAGCATGTGTCGTCAAACAGAGGGCAAAAGGCTGACAGCCTATGAGGCAATCTATACCCTACTAATACTAAAGAAACACACAAAAACACAACTGAACTGTTCAAGTGTTATATAGTGATATACCTACTTTTACCCAGTTTTAGTTTCATTTTTAAAACAAGGGGGTCGACACCCATTAATATTATTCCAATAACAAAACGCAAGTCACACTACCAAGAGAATTAAAAAAAACGTACTTTTTCGGTCTTTCATCAGCTCCATGTTGGTCGACTGCTATTCTACTGCTGTCGTACTTCCTTAGTTTTGGTTGTGGACCTTCAGAAATAACGCCATTCAATGATTCATTCGAATCATTGGTACAACGCATTTTCCTCTTCATCAATGGCGACTGTTCACTCTCCTCCTCTGAACTTGAGCTGCTGTAGTTCACAAGCGCTGTCATCTCTTATTGATTTAATTTTTCTTCCTCTACACTATAAAGATTTTAGCACATTACAAGGCGAAAGCTGAAATTACTTCAACTTGCTCGTTTTGCTTTCACTCTCGTCCTCACGTTTTCGCTGCACATACTTAGTCTTTTTACCAGAACCAAATGCAAGTACTTTTCTTAAATGGCGAAGTTCCATAGATGTTCAACTAAATTTATTACAGAAAATCTGAAACAAAACAAAAAAGTCAATATCACTTAAAATAATAGCCAAGACTACAGATTACCTCGCAAAAAACGGTTTTTATAAAATTACAATTAATTACAAAGTGTGTTCTTGTTTTGTTTTGTTTGTGAGGGGAGAGGAGGGGGAAGGGGGCGCTCAGTTTACTCGCCTTTGTGAATCTTTTATGTTTAAATTGATGATACTTCTAATTTATGTATTTCTTTGAAATAAGTAGAAATCAGAATGAGCCACCTGTCGTTCTCTCTATTGATCAGAGGGGCAATACTTTAGTAGTGCGCCGTGATAGCAAAGTGTTCAATTTAACACTTAGGTATTATCATATAGGGGGAGGGTGGGGCACCTTGTGCCAGAAAAAGCTATTTCACTTCTCATTTGCTGGCAATTCACAACAAAAAGCTCAATCAAGTTGAAAACAACACTTTAATCTCTTATGAACATAATACAACAAAGGAAATTACGTTTGTATGAATAATTTTAATGCACTTTGGCAAACAAATGAGTAGGTGGGACTGACACAGCCTGCCCCACTGTGGGGCAGGTTGTGTATCCCTCTGGGGCAGAGTCTGTCAATACTGCACAAAGAAGGGAAAGAAGCATATTTTTGCAAGTTAGAAGAATTGTGAATAAATGGTTATTTTTGCCACAAATGAACCATGTAGGATTTTTTCACAATTCTAAATCTTTCTTCATAATGTCGTTATCAATTAAACAAAAAAATCACTTCACCAACACAGCAAAAACAAAGCACAAATGTTAACTTTGTAAAATAAAATACACAGTTTGATTTTTAAATTTTTTTTAATATAAAGCTGGTAACATGAAATAAAATGTATTCTCTTATGTGAAATAAACAATAAAACTCTCAGTTTCTTGTATTGAACACAGAAACAATGACAATGACGCATATTTTGGCAGTGAAAACTACAAGAAAACATAGAGAAATGTTTCTTTTCATTACAAGGTCTTAGATGTTTTAGTCACTCACACTTGGAGTGAAAAATCACACACACAAAATTTATGTTGCTGAAGAAAATGCAAAAACAAATTAAAACATTTGCAACAACTCAAATATCAACCATGTATGTTTGCTTAGTCTTAGTAAGTTTGATTAGCCTGAGTAGGTTTGCTTAGCCTTAACTTTACCTTTCTTTGTTTTGTTCCTTATTACCAGGGGTTGAAATTGATAAACACAACAGCAACACAAAGCACAATTATTCAGTTCTAAACACAATGCATGGGCACTTGTTTGCAAAAGTTAAACCAAAAACTAAGAAAATAAATCGCAAAAAAACCAACACTACAGTATATCAATATTTTGCATCAGAAAAAAAGTCTTACATGACTTTGGCTGTGAGGATGGGGGTAATTTCGTAAGGGAAGGGGGCTGCATCAAATTGCTCAATGACATTTTGAAAGTAATCCATCAAGTCATCAGATGATGCAAAGGAAAGAAGAACGGCTCGTCCTCTTGAAGTGGGCAAGCCTTGATCACATCTCGAGTGTGAATCAAAGATGTACAAAGCATTGTGTGTTTTCAGAAGTACAATCGCAGTTTCTTTCATGATAATGACTGCTGCTGGCGACTGAACTCTGGTGAGACTACTTTTCAGAGAGGATCTACTGTTTTCTTTGTTGTCAGGCATCCAGATACCATACGATGCAGGCATGGTGGCTACAGAAAATTTATCATTGAAGGCAGTTATGCAATCTGGCACATCAGAAACCATAAGAAATCCGGTGATGTTACATGGTTGATTACTCGCAATTCCTCTGTAAAGTGCATCACCATTAAGCATGATGTCATTCAGGTCGCTGGTGACCCATGCTTCAACTGGTTTGATAGTAGCATGGCAAGCTGCAGCAACTTCCATTGCTACACACTGTCGCCCTCTTGAGCAACTAGGGAATATGGTTTGACCTTGGTGCCATCCTGCTTTGACAACAGAAGCTGGCTTTGTCGCACATGAATCAGGAAGACGTCGTCTGGCAAGTGGTGCTTTCTTCTGAGTTTTTTTGTGTTCCTTTCTTCTCAGTTTTTTGCGTTTCTTCTTACTTTTTTGTGTTCCTTTATTCTGATTTTTTTCTGCTTGGCTGCAGCTAGCAGCTCTTTTTCAGGAGTGTCTGTCATGATTGCACATCTGCCAGGGGGTCGTCCACGCTTACGACTTTCACATCTTGGTGGAATAGGATAGGGTCTGTTACGTTGAAACGCGCATGATGGTGCGTGTGAAATGCGCACGATATTATGTGTGACGCGCGCGCGATAGATCTGTTCGTTTTATTTTGCAGCGCATGCAGTAATAGAGTGTATTTATCTTTGATTTGATTTTGCGTTGTTATTAGTAGAGGCTTTGTGTAATGTTGGTGTTTTTAGTCGGTCGATATTATTTGAGAATTTTCGAGAATTGGTTGTTTACTATCGATCGAAGCGTACGGATTGTTCTGTTGGTTACCATGGAAGCTTCCATTCCAAATGAGGTTGTATGACGTGAGTCACGTGATGATGTAATTAATTTTGATTGGTTGTGGTGTTTCATGTAGGATTATTCTCGTTTGTTCCCGAGTATGTAGAGACTATATAAGCGCCGCACTGTTTAAAAAAGGGTTGTTGTTGTTGTTGTTGATAGTGAGTTGGAAAGTAAAATTTGAGAGTGGAAAAGCGATTGAGCGATTGTATGCAGTTGTTGGAGTGTGCTGAATAAAAGTGGAAAACTTCATACGTCGACTTTGTGACTTGTTGATGATTGAGCAGGCTGCGTGGATAAACGAATCTGAGCTACACTCATCAGTACTTCAGCATCGGGGCTCAATCCACTACTGATAGAAAACACCACCATTCAAACGGAGTGTAACATTTTGGGGGCCAAGCTGCGGTTCACGCCATAGCCAAGGGTTCAACTGCTACAACAAGCGAGTCAACGTTACGAGAGGCAGTCATCGAGGGTAGCCGCCAACAAGTTGCGTCGGGAGGGGCCAACATACTGGGACTACATCCGATAGATTCGGGTTGACTGCAAGGGCGTGTAGTCGCTGAAGAGTTGCTTCGTGAGCGAACAACAGATCGGGACTACGTGGCTGCCGCAAGACTACGTCGAGGGACAGTCTCGGAGCTACATCGCCAGTATTAGAGAGAGCGACGAGCGGACGTCGCGTCTACTTCAGCACAGGAGCGTATACATCAACACCAGCGTGGTGCAGCGTCGCATACGACGAGGACAGCGGGGCCTGCGTCAGCGAAAGCGACTAGTGACAAGCAGCAGCGCTACTGCAGAAAGCGTGCTGTTCTAGAACAGTCTAGAAGGGTGCAGCACAGTCAAGAACTTTCTAGAAAAAGAACCTTCCAGAAAAGAACTTTCCAGAAAAGCATCAAGATGGCTGACCTCTGGCAGAAAGGGGTTGAACTGAATCTCAAAGGCAAGCAGCTGACGGAGTACGTCAAGTCTCAAGAGAGAATATGGCGTGAAGAAAGAGAAATAGAATTAGAACAGAAGCGTCTAGAATTAGAAGAACAGCGACGCCGAGAAGAAAAGGAAGAACAGCGTCAACGAGAAGAAAAAGGAAAGCAGCGTCGCCGTGAAGAAAGAGAATTAGAAGAGAAGCGTCTAGAAAAGGAAGAGCAGCGTCGCAGAGAAGAAAGAGAAGAGCGGCGTCAAGAAAGAGAGATGGAAGAGAGACGACTAGAAGCTGATCGTCAGTACCAGCTAGAGTTGGCGCGTATCCAAAACAATCAGCATGCGCCACAAGTCATCAACGACCACATGGCTCCAAAATTGCCAGCGTTCGTCAGCCGTTTCTGCCGATCATGTGACATTTGCCAGAAGACCATACCTCGAGGGAGGGTCCCGAAAGTACCTATGCAGAGGATGCCTCTGATCGACCGACCTTTCAAGAGGGTGGCCTTAGACTTAATCGGCGAAATAAGACCTCCGAGTGAAGAAGGTCATCGATGGGTACTGACTTTAGTGGACTATGCGACTCGGTACCCAGAAGCAGTCCCTCTGAAGAAGATTGACACTGAGACTGTGGCAGAGGCACTGGTGGACATGTTCAGTAGACTTGGAGTGCCTGAAGAAATTCTGACAGACCTCGGGACGCAGTTCGTCTCTGACTGCATGAAGGAGGTCAACAGACTGCTAAGCATCCGGCATTTGACTACGACACCCTACCATCCAATGTGCAACGGGCTCGTCGAAAAGTTCAATGCTACGCTGAAGTCCACCCTGAAGAAACTGTGCAGCGAGCAGCCCAGACAATGGCATCGCTACATCAACGCCCTACTTTTCGCCTACAGAGAAGTACCGCAGGAGTCCACCGGCTTCTCTCGTTCGAGCTGCTGTACGGAAGAACCATCCGAGGGCCGATGCACATCCTAAAAGAACTGTGGACGAAAGAAGTAGACACCCCAGAGGTGAAGAACAGTTATCAGTACGTGTTTGAGCTACGTGAGAAGCTGGAGCAGACTCTCGAGATAGCCAGAGAAAACCTGAAGAAGTCCCAAGACTGTGGAAAGCACTACTACGATCGTAGGGCTGTGAACAGGAAGTTCAAACCTGGCAACAAAGTACTGGTACTGCTACCTACTGATCATAATAAGTTGCTGATGCAGTGGAAAGGCCCGTACGAAGTGGAGACCGTGGTGGGGATCAACGACTATAAGGTGAAGGTCGGCCAGCATTCCAAGATATATCACGCCAACCTCCTTAAGCTGTACGTTGAGAGGCCGCCAGAGACTGTACACGTAGCAACAGCAGCTGAGATCGACGACAGCTTTGACAGCGAGGAACTGTTGGAACTGGGAGACTTCCACAGCAAAGAAGGCATCGATGATGTTAAGCTAGGACTGAGCTTGATGGAAGGTCAAAAGTTGGAGCTCAAGGACCTTATGGGCGAGTTTCCCCAAAACTTCAGTGATGTCCCAGGCTCTACGACTTTGGTCGAACATGAAGTCCACCTCACTCCAAATATTCCCGTTCGATCCAAACCATTCCCGATCCCTTTCAAGGCCCGCGAATCCTTGAAGAAAGACATCGATGAGATGCTGAAAGAGTATGCATCGACTACAGGAAGGTTAATAAGATCACCGTCTTCGACCCTGAGCCGATGCCTACCGCAGCAGACCTCTTCCGCCAATTATCGGGGAGTAGAATCTTCTCAAAGATTGACCTCAGCAAGGGTTATTGGCAAGTCCCCGTGCGTCAACAGGACATACCAAAGACTGCTTTTATAACTCCTGATGGGACGTACGAGTGCCTTAGGATGCCTTTTGGCATGGTCAACAGCGGTGCTACCCTGAAGAGAGGAATGAGGAAGATGCTCAAAGGGATGGGCAACGTCGTGTGCTACTGGGACGACCTGCTAGTCCACACCCAGACCTGGAAGGAGCATCTGCAGACCTTGAGGGAGCTGTTCCACCGTCTTCAAGAAGCCAACTTGACCGTGAGACCCAGCAAGTGCATTCTGGGAGCTGACAACGTCGACTTCATCAGACGTTCGATGAAAGAAGGAGACAACGGAGGATGCACCGACTCCAGGAAAGCCCACGTGATCATCGTCTTTGACCCTGGGCCGATGACAACCGCAACTGACGAGGGAGTCGTTTCCTTGCGGATGAAAAAACATTGACTGTGTAGATAAAGTGTGAACATTGACAATATCCAGATAGACTTGCGGATGGAAGGACATTGACTCTGTGTGAATGAACTAAGCACAATGACAGTATTCAGAAAGTGTGTGTTTACAAAAAGGTTTTCATCATTTGAGTGGAATCATTCACTGCCTACGTGTGACTTTTTACTAACAAATTTCATTTCTGTGGTTGTGTGAGTGGAGGTCATTTAAGGGTAATGAACAAGGGCAAGTTGGTCGACTTCGTACGATGATAATCTCCCTTGCATCTCATTGCAGCTCTGTTAAGAAAATGTGTGTTGTTAAAATGTCAACTAAACTAGTATTACATTCCTTCCATTGGGAGGTTTGTCTATGGTTTTAAATCTGAAATTTTGTGTGTTTACCATTCCTTTCTTTTTTCTTTTCCTTTCTTTTTCTTCTTCTTTCTTTTTTTTCTTTCTTTCTTTTTCTGTTTTTCTTTTCTTTATTTCTTTCTTTCTATCCCTTGCCTTTCAACGAAATTACAAGTTATATTGCTTTGAAACACTATCATTTCAACAGCATAGTTGAATAACCATAGTGACTGTCTGTGTCTGTCTCTCTCTCTCTCACACACACACACACACACTGCCACGCGCACGTCACACGCATTGAAATGGCTAAATTCAATTTAAAATAACCGTTTAATAGATGCAGCTATATTGACTACAATAAACCTAAAGTAACCAGATGGCAAGCCATTCAAATATATTTCTACACATTCGCACACATGGCCCCAAATTGAGCTTTGTTAATTCTCTTGCCTATGTTGTGACTCGGCTTTATCATACAGAAACAAACGGAAAACTGGAATAATAGATCATGATCTGAACTATCTGCAGGGTTGGAAGATTTAACGATTTAGCTAATTACATTTTTGGTTAAAGAAAATTTAACGCGTTAATGTTTTAAAAAGTTAACGAATTAAAAAATAAAAGTAACGATTATCTTTTTTTGGGTTTAAAATTTTGTTAATTCAGTTTGATTTTCTGCCACTGTCACGAAGCCGCGGGTAAGTTGTTATGATCTTAGAGAAGTCGTGTTGCATGTGCTAAAAATGTAGTGATTGGATAGCCAATCAAAACGATTTTTTTGTGTGATGTAAACTGGAGTATATAACGGGGAGGGGGGGTGGGGGATGCTGGGCAGTTGGTTAGGGAATCTAGGAGATGCGTGTGATGACTGAGCGAGAGAGCTTATTCTTATGGGAGGCGGTCCGACCGGTTGTTGAAAGGTGAGTTAGATTATTTTATCAGAAGTCTTATTTTGAAAGAATTCGGTTTCGGAAATTATTATATATATATATATATATATATATATATATATATATATATATATATATATATATATATATATATATATATATATATATATATATATATATATATATATATATATATATATATATATATATATATATATATATCTATATATATATATATATATATATCTATATCTATATCTATATATATATATCTATATCTATATCTATATCTATATCTATATATATATATATATATATATATATATATATATATATATATATATATATACTACTCAAAATAATACAAGGGCCACTTAGACATATGGGTCTCTTTAAATCAGAAACACGAATTCAATTTATTAGTTCATCATATTTTATTGCAATCATTTCTGCATCAATAACAAAAAAGATTTGAGACATCAGTCGCTTAAAATTCAAGTAAATTCAATTTAACTGGACATACCCCTCATTTACAAAATCAAAACTTTAGGAACCAAAAATCTATAGAGTCAGTATCGGGTGTGGCCACCGTTTGCATCAATGCAGTCTTGGCATCGTTGTCTCATGGACCGTATCAGGTTATGGAGGATGTTTCCTGGGATGGCCAACCACTCTTGCTGGAGAACTTGGGCCAGAACTTCAAGGTTAGCTCCTGGAGGGAGGTTTGCCCGTGTCTGTCGACCCAAGACATCCCACAAATGTTCTATGGGGTTCAAATCGGGTGATCGAGCCGGCCAATCCATCCTTATGACGTGCTGTTGCTGCAGGAAATCATGGACGATACGCGCTCGGTGGGGTCTGGCATTATCGTCGTGTAGTATGGCACCTTCCCCAATGGCCCGCAGAGCTGGGAGAACCCTAGGTTGTAGGACGTCATCCCTGTAGCCAATACCGTTTAAGTTGCCATGAATTTGGAGCAGGGGTGTTCTGAAGTTTAATGCGAAGCCACCCCACATCATGACAGATCCACCACCAAAGCGGTCATTCTCGTGCACCATCGCATCAGCAAAACGCTCCCGTGGACGCCTCCAAACATTCACTTGACGGTCGTTGAAAGACAAGGAGAACCGAGACTCGTCTGTAAAGAGCACCCTCCAATGTTGCCTAGTCCACACCAAATGACGCCGAGCCCAGGCCAAACGCGCTGCACGGTGAGCTGGGGTGAGCAAAGGCCGTACTGCTGGTCGTCTTGATCGCAGGTTTGCTTCGTGTAGACGGTTGCGAATTGTCTGGTCGCTGACGTTAACATTGCTGGCTGCGTGAAGCTGTCTTCTGATGGTGTTTACTGTAGCGGATTTCATCCTCAGAGCTGACAAAGTGATGAAATGGTCTTGTCTTGCAGTGGTAACGCGGGGGCGTCCGGACCTTCTTGGTTCTTGGACGCTTCCAGTGTTGTTAAAGCGCTCCCGCAGCCTTTGGACATCGGAGTGGGGCACTCCCAGCCGCCTGCCAAATTCTCTCGCCCCCACCCCTTCCTGAAGCCATGCAATAGCTCTGCCTCTATCCGCATCAGTCAATCGTCGCCTTGGGGGCATGGTTAGAAATGCACCAAAAGCGCTGCCATTTATACCCAGAAAAAAGCGCTGATTGTTGAACTGAACTCACAAAATGCAAGCCTTTCGCGTGCTAATCACTTTTTAATGTTGAAAATTTTGCTTTATTAGCAAGACAACAGTAAATTAGGGTCATTTTTTTAAAATAAAAATTGGGTTTGTTTTTCAACTCGGTGCAGAAAGTTCAAAACTCTCACATGTGATTACTTGTCAGAATAAGATTGTCTTGAATGTTACTGTACAGGATAAGTTTTGAAATAAGCAATATAAGCGATATTGATAGCAGCAAAAAATAATTAAACTAAATGAAATATGAGAGTGGCCCTTCAATTATTTTGAGTAGTATAGTTTGCAGTTTGCTAATTTCATTTTATAATATTTACAGGTTTATTGGGACCCCCGTTGGGGTGCCGGGGGTTTCAGTATAAATAGTATCCCCACTCTGGAAATTTAGTGCTTTAAATTCCCACTGTCGCTGTCTTTCTCATTTGCTCTTTCTCATTCCTGCTCTTTTCTATCAATCTGCTATACTATCGTCTTCTTCGCTAGACCAGTCTCCTACCTTTTTTCTTGAAAACTCTTTTGGGACGAGACTCTTTGTGTATGAGGTCTGTTGGATCAGCTTGGGAATATTGGACGCTTTCTGCGAGGTGGTCACTAGGGCTTCCTATGATGTTATTATTTAGCAATGTAGGCATTTTATATGTATGTGTTTTGTTGATAATTTATAATGATGTTTGTATTCTATTTTGTTTTTGTAAACGGGGGTTCGATAAGTTGGGGTGAAGCCTCAGCCGTCCCCTGCGTGGGATGTCTTTATTGTAAAGTGACTGGCTGGTGGAGAGCTTTCGGTTTTACCACTAGGGTTGTTTCAGCAGATCTTTTATGCGGATCGGGGGTTGTCCGGTCCTGATTTGGCTCGGAAGAGTCCGCTGGACCTAAAGCAATAATAATGTAATGTAATCTACTCAGATATAACACATCTAGCTTAACTCATGCACATCTGGTTCAGAATTATGTTGATATATGAGACACCGCATGGTAATTTCTCAGGACAGCTCATTTGAATTAATGTTGTATTAGTATTAATACACAATGACACCAGAATGCAACCAGGTTCATGGGGATTAAAACTATGGATCTCATCTACTCATATATTAATACATCTAGCTTAACTCGTGCACGTCTGGTTTTATGTTATGTACAGTGAAGTGAGACAGAAGACGTATTGTCTTTACCTGTTTAAAATAATTAACAAAGATAAAAGAAATAAAATAAAATTTGCAATTAAAACAAGACCAAATTATGTATGAGAGAAAAACTATATTTATTTCAACACCTTGCAAGACAACCACAATTTTTAAGTATTTTTGAGTTACACTAACAAAAAATTCTTTGTTCAAAATACACATGAAAATCCTGTTACTGGTAACATGTTTTAAACCCGAGGATAAAGGATATACAGTAGCTCAACTATTTTGAACGTTTAGGAAATTTATATACAAGGAATAACAATTATCGTTAAAAAAAAGGTTATTGATCAGGCATAGTAACTGAATCATTCAGTAAATGATTAAAAATCTCAAACAAATAGAAATTATAAAAGTCTCAATTTTGCCTTTTCATGATGGTTAGGTTTCATGAAGTAAGGAAAGACAAATAATGTGTCCTGAAACATGCCATGTCCCCATTTTGAATGCATGTACATAATTATGATCAACGCCCAATGTCCTGATGTTTAGATTATGCCATCACACAAATTCACTAAAGCACACCCAACCTCAACTATCTGATCTAATGTGTTCATATCTGAACCTTCAATTTTATACAACAGTTCCACAGGAATAGTGCTATTCAAAATAGTATACTTACTGCTTAATAAGCCAATCACCCGCTCAACGTGTATTCTCAAATTGGCTAAATTTCTAGTAGATTCCACTTCATGTGCATGTAGTTGGCTTTTACCTCTAGTAAAGTTAGGTATTTTAACCTCTGCCCCTTTCATTGCTACAAGATAACTAATGTCAAACCCTCTATCTGCAAGAACTAAGTCATTTGGCAATAAATTATTTAAAAAACCACTTTTCTCAGTTAACATCTTATCACTTGTCCGACCACCCCACCCCTTAGAAACAAATGAAATAAATCCTTGTGGTGTTATAGAGATGAGATACTTGATAGTATTATTATGTTTGTAATTCGACCAAGTTAATGCACTAGTGGATGGACACGATGGTCTCTCTATAAAAACTTGAAAACAATCAATTACAGATACCACACGATTCCAGGGTTTCTGCAAAAACTGCCTTGGCAATGAAGTCCGAATGGGTTGTTTGTCTGGCCAAAAAATCATTGGCTTCAGACGTTGATGCATGACAGACAATGTTTCTTGAAAAACTTTACTTGCTGTCACTCTCGAAACATTGAATATGAAAGCCAAATGCCTAAGAGGTGTGTTCAGGCGCAGATGCATGACAGTCATGAGGAATGATTGAAATGGTGATAGTAGCCTTCGTTTGTCAGAAGGTAAATGAGGAAGAATGAAGTCTAAAATAGAGACAAGGGTTAAAAAACTTGAAATTCCAGTAAAGTATTTGACACTTTCATCATTGTCACGAAGACTCTCAAGGTTCATTTGTTTCTTATCAAGCTCTTCTTTGAATTTCATATTTTGTAAATTTAATCTGTTTAGTTCCTCACGAAGAAGTTACTCTTCAAGAGCCGTCAAAGAACTGAATTGAATATCTATCTGGGTGCAACATGAAGTTTGTATGGACGATAGTATAGCAGATTGATAGAAAAGAGCAGGAATGAGAAAGAGCAAATGAGAAAGACAGCGACAGTGGGAATTTAAAGCACTAAATTTCCAGAAAGTGGGGATACTATTTATACTGGAACCCCCGGCACCCCAACGGGGGTATATCTGAGTAGATGAGAGGTGAGGATACAAAAGTATTAAAAAAAAAAGCAAACAGAAATACAAATTGTAAACATTTTAATTCTATTTAATTAATTCAGCACATAAATCAACAAATTTTAAATTATTATTAAAAAATTATTGCTTAAAAAATTACATTACATTACATTATTATTGCTTTAGGTCCAGTGGACTCTTCCGAGCCAAATCAGGACCGGACAACCCCCGATCCGCATAAAAGATCTGCTGAAACAACCCTAGTGGTAAAACTGAAAGCTTTCCACCAGCCAGTCACTTTACAATAAAGACATCCCACGCAGGGGACGGCTGAGGCTTCACCCCAACTTATCGAACCCCCGTTTACAAAAACAAAATAGAATACAAACATCATTATAAATTATCAACAAAACACATAGATATAAAATGCCTACATTGCTAAATAATAGCATCATAGGAAGCCCTAGTGACCACCTCGCAGAAAGCGTCCAATATTCCCAAGCTGATCCAACAGACCTCATACACAAATAAGGAGTCTTATCCTGGAAGAGTTTTCAAGAATAAAGGTAGGAGACTGGGCTAGCGAAGAAGACGATAGTATAGCAGATTGATAGAACAGAGCAGGAATGAGAAAGAGCAAATGAGAAAGACAGCGACAGTGGGAATTTAAAGCACTAAATTTCCAGAAAGTGGGGCTACTATTTATACTGAAACCCCCGGTACCCCAAAAGGGGGGGGGGGGGACTCAAGATGATCCAACAGACCTCACACATAAATGAAGAGTTTTGTCCCGAATGAGTTTTTAAGAAAAAAGATAGGTGACTGGTCTACATTACATTACATGATTATTGCTTTAGGTCCAGCGGACTCTTCCGAGCCAAATCAGGACTGGACAACCCTTGATCCGCATAAAAGATCTGCCGAAACAACCCTAGTGGTTAAACTGAAAGCTCTCCACCAGCCAGTCACTTTACAATAAAGACATCCTTAGCAGGGGACGCTGAGGCTGTACTCTAATTTATCGAAACCCCGTTTACAAAAACAAAATAGATTACAATCATTATAAATTATCAACAAAACATGGAAATAAAACAAAATTTGCGGTATTACGGAACGGCACGTTCTTACACGGGTTGAATCGGAAGCGCGTGGAATGAGGCTATTGCAGTTTGTGGACATTTTGTTTATTTATCTCAGAAACGGTTAAACGTTCGGTAAGGAAATGTCGGCTATAACGATTTCGCGGGTTTTGAGCGCACATCAGGCCCATCCGCAGCGCCCAGCACCTGCCCAGATCAGCGTCCATACCGGACAATCTTTACAGTTGAGGCGAAGAAGGACTTCCGGCTAAGCAATTTATATATATAGATTATGACTACGCACAAGCTTCTGCAGACCTAAGAGCTTTGTTGTTGTTGTTGTATCAATTTTTATTCATCAGATTAATATAAGTTGTATTGATGACCTGGAATGAACATGCACATATAGATTTAACGTAGGCAGGGCACTGTTTTAGCCCCACGTCATGGGGATGGAACTCAGCAGCACACGAATATATCAAGGGAAGTAACTAGCAGCAAAAGGTCTATTTGCATTGTATGTGTGTCCCATTGATATCTATCATGCATCAAAAAATCGTAAGTTCAATATTAGAAAAAAGTTAAATTTTGTGAAAACATTTGTTGACCCTGTGACCTTGAAACGAAGTTATTAATTCACGGATTATTTATGAAGTCTCGTGGTTATACACCATCTTATCAAGTTTGATTGTGAAAGTTCAAATAGGTTCTGAGATATTAGTTCACTTGCAAGTTTTGCACAGATGACAGACGAACAGGCAATTTTTTTTTTTAATGTCATTTTTGGACTATTTAGCAGGGATTTTTTTTTTTTAATTGTCATTTTTGGACTCTTGAGGACTAATTTTGCACAAATCTGGGATTTTTGTGTGTGCTTTGCATGCGAGTCAAAAACAAAGATAGCACAGAAAAAGAAGTAAGAAAGATAAGCAAACCCACAAACACACACACTGAAACAGAAGTTTCGCACCATTTTATTACATGTTGTAATCACAAGTTTGTAACCACTCATCTACTTGCAGAAATCTAGACACGGTACGGCATGCCAAGTCCGACAGCACGTCTAGAGAAAAACAGCTTCACTCGACAATTTAAAAAAAAAAGGAACATTGCCCTTTTCCCGTCCTAACACACACTCGCACCGTGTAAGTTAATTATTAATTAAGCAATTACAGAACCTGCACAGGGGAATGCTGGGGGCAACGATGGAAAAGGGAGAGGTGAGGGTGGAGAGGGGATAGGGGGGGGGACAAGGAGGGAAGGGAGGAGAGTGTGGGAGAGATTTAAACAAAAAGCCAACTGTTCCTAACATGATGCATAGCGAAGCAGCTAATCTACAATCCTCAAAGCAAGTGATATAACATCTTCACCATCAGTGCAGAAATAACGTTAATTTTTTTCCTGTTTCCTATTTTGCATATTGGCCTGTATACTCTTTTGTGCAAAAATATTTGTATCCGATTTCTCAAAACCTGAAGAATAAAGGTAACTGAGAAAACTGGGGGGAAAAAAAGAAGAAGGAAAAAGAAGAAGCTGGCTTATAAAAGGAAAATTTGAAGAAAAGGCCGGCGCTGCAGGTGAAACACGGAACAGGATCACAACAATATTGCACATTGACAGACCAACACAAACTGACGCAAAACCAAAAACTGGTCTAAAACATCAACCCAAATCACCAAAACACTAACTACCTGCAGAGGGTGAGGAAAACGTTTTATGCATCTCTAGCAACTGAACTTGAAAACTACTCTTGAGTGGGAAAGGCTTGGTAAGTCAGCCTACATAATAGCACGCAAATCAAGCTTTTGCATGTTACAAATAATGAAGCCGTCTGCAGTTAATGCCCAAACCACCGCATTACAACACTTCGTACTGATTTTCTTCAACACTTGCCATTGCAAAATCAAGTATTTAGAGAGTATTTAGAAACAAAAAAAAAACTATTTCAGTACAGGCTGGCTTGATTGATACGACGAGGGCAAGAGTTGTGATTACATAAAAAAAAAAAAGCTATGTCAGAAGCCCACTCACTTGCTCAATCATATCAAGTGGATGAAGTTTGCAACGTACAACAATTATCCAGTGAAGAGTGAGGCCGCCCAAGCTGCTGACGAAATGGACCGACAAGCCCAGCCAGCGGCCTATGCCAGCAAAATTTTGTACAAAAACGCAGAACCGAGTCGAGTCGTCCGTTTCTCAACACTGGAAATCTCGGTGCAGAAATGGGAGATAATAACAATCATGTAAAAACATTTGCATGAAAATGTGAAACATCGACCAAAAGACAGGCTGGCAGACCACCATAAATAACAACCGACAAACGCATGTTAACAACGTATATAAATATAATAATAACAAGGACATGCGGACACGATGCACAAAGCCTACATACAGGCCTGGCAACATTGGCATACACACTTGTCAACTTCCCACGGATACAGTACAAGCAAACAAAGCACTGGCTACGTCGTGATTGTAACAAACAATTATTACATTGCATTACATTATTATTGCTTTAGGTCCAGCGGACTCTTCCGAGCCAAATCAGGACCGGACAACCCCCAATCCGCATAAAAGATCTGCTGAAACAACCCTAGTGGTAAAACAGAAAGCTCTCCACCAGCCAGTCACTTTACAATAAAGACATCCCACGCAGGGGACGGCTGAGGCTTCACCCCAACTCATCGAACCCCCGTTTACAAAAACAAAATAGAATACAAACATCACTATACATTATCAACAAAACACATACATATAAAATGCCTACATTGCTAAATAATAACATCATAGGAAGCCCTAGTGACCACCTGGCAGAAAGCGTCCAATATTCCCAAGCTGATCCAACAGACCTCATACACAAACAAGGAGTCTTGTCCCGGAAGAGTTTTCAAGAAAAAAGGTAGGAGACTGGTCTAGCGAAGAAGACGATAGTATAGCAGATTGATAGAAAAGAGCAGGAATGAGAAAGAGCAAATGAGAAAGACAGCGACAGTGGGAATTTAAAGCACTAAATTTCCAGAAAGTGGGGATACTATTTATACTGAAACCCCCGGCACCCCAACGGGGGTAAACAAACAATTATTACATCCCAAACTGCGCAAACTTGCACATAATAATCGGGCCAATCTATACTTTTGTTGATAGGACAATCAAGAAGGAAGGTTACAGTCAGAAACTTCTGCAGTGGAGAAGGAGAAATTTTCTTACTAATACACTGCCCCAAAAACACCCCCTCCCCCCCCCCCCCCCCCCTCCCTCCAAAAAAAACCAAAACCTTTGCACTTCTTGGTATAAAAAAAAATTGTGGGAACAATTCAGTAATATGACCCAACTGCCATGTGCATGGTCACAAGTTAGTATTAAAATCAAAACCATCTTAGTACTCTTAATACAATCACTGCCACTGCTACACAGCAAAGAAAGGAATAGAGCATGTGTTGGGCAATGTATGAAGATACGGCTCTAGCTGTGTACAAACAAGAGATAAAAATCTTCAGTTTTAGCACTTTACAATTACAGCCTGTATCATATACTTACTATGGCCTGAAATGATTACCAATAAAAGCAAGCTTACTTTACTGTCATCTTCACATAAGATATATATATATATATATATATATATATATATATATATATATATATATATATATATATATATATATATATATATATATATATATATCTTGAAAACAAATATATCATCAACCGGTGCTCAACTCTGTAAAAAAAAAAAAAAATTAAAACAATTAAAAAATGTAAAATAAAACGGCTTAGCCTAATAGAAAACAAATCCTCATTTTTCAACCTTCCTCAAACACGAATGGAAGTGCTAGATCAACAACAATATTTGGCTAACTCAAAAGGGAAAGAAAATGTTCATCTTCATTCAAATAAACGTCCAAGTAATATCTGTACATGTTTAAACAATGGTCGAGAAAATAAAATAAGAGAAACGGAGAGCACGGATGAAAGAAAAAATAAAACAGAACACACATATATAAAAAAACTAAGACATAAAATAAAAAGTCATTTTACCTCGCATGTCCCCATGACTCAAAATAAGAAATTTTCTCCGCAACCAAAACGCACTCACACTGTTTCATTTCTGAGATTTTGAAGAAAATTTTCCATTTATCACCTTCCAATATAGTAAATCTGATTTCTCTGGCCTTCAACTCATTCATGCGTTAAGTGTTATACTAATTTTAATGAACACGGATGGGACAAACACGTTAAAAACCCAACCTCCTTTTCAACCTCCAGACGGTAGGCTTTTTAAATTTATTAGTTCCTTCTGTTCAACCGTCACATAATTTTGCTTTTTGTGTGTGTCGTGCTTGGTTAACTTAAAGATCCATTTAAAAACATGTCAACGTACAAAATGACGTGTATGAATGAAATGTCAATAAAACCAATCTGTAGTAACAACAACCCATGTTTATATCTACAAATTGCAGGCAACATTTCCATTCCACTTGGGTTTTGTAAGATCAATGTGCATTTTTCCATCCAGATATTGGTAATGATTAGCATCATCCTCAACCATGTACAACGGTTGTCAGTGAAAACAGGGCCACAAAATACATCAACAATAAAAAAACACAGCTTGGTTTGTTTCTGCAACCTGAATCCATGGAAAAAAAACAGTACAGTTCCCAGTCGTTCTGCATGCAGTCGCACATACACTTCCCAAATGAAAGTCATAAACACTTAGAAACCATCCAGGCCTGTATTTAAGTTAGAAAAAGTGACAAAAACTTTCGACACGTTGACTTTCATCGTACAACCAGTTCAGAGAAGACGAAACAGTGGGCAACCCTTTCCTTGATTTGTGATTCAATCCCAAAATTTCTCTGCGTTCAGTAACTGCCATGGATGATTAAAATCTATTTTGTCAGTTCATAAATGTCCCCGCCCCCCCCCCCCCCTCCAACCCAAAAAAAAGGTTAATTAAACACACAATCTGGTCTGAAACTGGAGCATAAGTATAATACTCAGCGATGTGCAATTTAACACAAGAAAAAACAAAATCCTGCTATGTCTTGTGAAAAGTCACAAATCATTTAAATGTTGTTTCAATGGTCTCAAAAACAAAACAAATACTTCTGACAATCTAGCAAGTCTTGTCTTTATAAATATTTCAATTAAAAAAAAAAAAAAACGGGTGGTGGGGTTGGGGGGTAGGGAATAGAAAACGTCATGTCACTGTGATGTCAAGTCTTCAGTGCCACCAAACTGTGCCCATTTTAGATGCTGGAGAAAGGAAGAGAGTGGCCACGAAGGACAGAAGGAAAGGCGGGAAGGGAGGCCGACGCAGCACTCAAAGGACCAGCTTGCCGATGAGCAGGCCGATAATGATGGCGGCGATGACATAGATGACAGGCGGGAAGGCGCTGGCTGGAGTTGCCATGGTGACCGAGGAGGACTGGTGGGAGGGAGTGGAGGACACAGTGTCAGACATGGCCACCTTCCTCAAACGCAAGCCCTCATCCTGCACACATCATCATCATCATCATTGGTGGCTACAACATTTTCTTGTCAACAATAGTCACCAGTACTGTTGTCATTACCATCAACATCACTATTACAAACAACGTCATTCTTCTTCTATTGCCTTCTACATGATCTTCTACTTTCCTTCTTCTTTATTATCACTTCATGATCGCCTTCAGGACCATCATAAATCACTTGCTTACTCCTAAGTACTCTTGGGAAAAAAAAAAAAAAAAGCACGAAGCGTGTTGATTCTCTTCAATGAATCCTAATTTCCCTCTCTGCCTTAAAAAAGGGTAATGTCCCGGTTCTCTAACATTATGTGTAATCTCCTGGTTTTCTCACATTAGTTTAATATGCAGACAGAAATTGTAGCCCAAAAGCTAAAAGTAGGGGAGCCCAGAAGCCACAGCAGTAAGGGCTCAAAACTGATCTCTAAACAGCAAGAAAATAAGTTCATGCTTAACCCAGGCTTTAAGTTTAACGATTTCATTCACACCCATCCACTAAACATTATTGCCTTAACTAAATTGTCATATATTTATAAAATGAACTGACTAACTCAATACCTCTCTACACCGTGGACTAACTAAACTGTCATATATGTGTAAAAGGAACTGGCAAACTCGACGCTGCAATGAAGAATTTTAGTTTATGGGTGGTTGTATGTATGTGTGTGTATTTTAAAGACTAGTTCTATAAAAAGTGTTTGATGTTCTACAGTATCACCAAAGAGCTTAATTATAGAGAGGGGGGAACTTGGTACAGAACCGCGAGACGGAAGAAACGAGTTATGCACCTCGACATGCTGAGAACGGTTCGTGGCAGAAAGACAAAAGGCGACCGAGTGAAACAGGGCGGTGACTTTTGCACAGCCATCAATTGCCGTAATGCCAGACACAAGAAAATTTGTGATGGAAAGTTCTTTTTCAAGTTTCCAAGAGACAAAGAAAGGTAAATTGCAATAGAAAAACTTCTTTTTTTGGTGTTTATATAGGCCTAAACCAAGACCGCTGCAGTGTTGTTAAAACAATCGGGGAGAGGCTTCAGTGATTCATGTTATATCCATTCTATGCTACTACCAAAACTGTTTGCTTGCTGACAGTTTACATTCAACAGGTCGCTCACTGTTTACGTTGTTTCTAGGTTGTTTGACTATTATATTTGTGCTTACATTTCAAAAGTAGATGTTGTCAGATTGGCAGTTTGGCTTCGTCAAACTGCTTATGTTAACAAGTTAAATTAGACTAAGTCTGTTTTCTCCTCGTAATCAAATACTGTGCAACTGCAAGATAACCCCTACGCACAAAAATGGTCCTTGATCTGTTGTAATCCATTTTTGTTTGAGTGTAAATGGGAAAAAAATGTAATGTAGAAACTCAGTCCTTGTTCTGATCTCCAGAGGTGCCTACCCCCCAGTCTGACCATTTGTGTACTGGCTGCATGAAAAATGTGTATTTTGTGTAAATTGTAATGTCAGATTTCGCGCAACTCGTAACATTTGATCAAAGAATTATTGTCATGAAAACTGCCACATTCACAAAACATTAATTCATACTAATTCCAGTTCACCATTTTAATCCTCATGAAACAAAATAATATAGAACGCAACAAGTTATGGTCACAAATGCACGCTAATATATTATTTTTTTGGTTGTATTTTACTCCATAACCACCAAAAAGATCTTCATATTGTCAAACAATTAATTAATATGAATTATGAATATATATAAATGCATCATTATTATGTATATTCTGCTGAAACTGGCAAATTTTTTTGTTTTCTGAGCATATTTTAACATTGTGTAAATACAGTTCCTTTTTATACACTTTGTATTAATTTTAGACACCTGAGCCACTTTTGGGAAAACCGCGTTTTATTTTTATGTGAGGGTTACATGAGAGAATAAAAACGTTGATCATGAAGTGACTGATGTTATCAAGCCAGTGATGTGGGAGGTAAGAGTTGATCAAGAAGTGACTGTTGTTATCAAGCCAGTGATGTGGGAGGTGAGAGGGTTGGGTGGGAGGGTGCAACTGATATAAATTAAAGTCACGCTATTAGTGAAACATTTTGTTATTGTGCTTTATTGTGATTAACTGATTGAATGACAGAGCTCTCTTCCCCCCTTCTCTGCCTGTCTCTTTCTTTCTCCCTCTCTCTCTCTCTCTCTCTCTCATGATTACGGATTTACAGTTTCGGATAAATGAAGCAGTCTGTCATGCATATTTTAATTTTAAAATATCTGGCCTTGATTAAAAAATAATAAATTCAAGAGCAGAAAACGAACCTATGACATACACACATAAGCAGCACAAAAGCACCAAATAAATGTCAACAAGTAAACATAAACCAAAAAAAAATAAGAATGCAGTAGTTGAACGTTAATAATAATGATGGTTAAAAGTTTGGTTTATGCAAACGTTGCCATAAAAATGTTCTTTTGCAATGGCATAGGCTCAATACGTGAATACGCACAGTTCATTCATATAGCAGATGATGAATTGTAGCTATCCCTAGCAAAGGGAAATAATCCGTGAGAGCGTCGGGCATTTTTTGTATATGACGTAATGGGAGTTCCCCCTCTTTCTATAACTCCGACATGCTCCATCACTTTCTTCCTTCAAGTGCCAATTAAAGACCCACCTTTTTTAACATGCAAACTCAATAATTTTCACTCCTCCTCCCTTCCATCCCCATATGTAATCTTTTACCAAGTCACGTCATCTGTTCATGGATGGTGGCGGCACCGGCTCGGTTCTTGGTATTCATATTATCTTTTGCTTTGCATGGCCATGTTTTTACTGTAATTATTTAACCATTTGATAAGTGTATACCTGTTCTGTGTGTGTGTGTGTGTGATTGCACGTGTGTTATCAAGCGCGGCGAGCTCGCATTCCTTACCGTTTGCGAGGTACCGCACGATACAAATGTACTGTATTATTATTATTATTATAATAAGCTCTTTGGTATCACTAACCTTGAGTTGCTGGTTCTCTGACTTGAGGGAGTGGATCTCAGACTGTAATTTTTTCACCTCCTCCATCAACCGCTTGTCGTCGCCCCCAGTAACTGATGCCATCTGTGTCACAGCAATAAAATATGCTCAAACACGCAAAATAGTGATAAACTAATGCTTTAATTTCAAAATGTAAACACCAAATTGGTGAAAGTAAACCAATGTATAACACGCTTTGAACACTTCCGTTCTTGTTTCAATCAATAAATACTATAATAATCTGACCAAAGAGGAAATATTAATCATAATAATACTGGATGCTATAATATACGCCCTTTTCCCCAAATTACTAATCAGGCTCAAAGATCGGCGATCTGTAAAAACAAACGCTGACATGTTTCACCCACTCTCACACACACAGCAAATAGTATGGTAATTATCAGATCAAAACTCCCAAGCATTTGTAACTGGAAAATCCTAAAGTATCTCAACACTAAAAAAAACCAAACAAAACAACAACAAAACCAACAAAAATAGGAAAAATGGCAAGGAACTCAATATAACAACACATACAATCAAGCTCGTTTTCATACACACTAAATGGCTAAACTACTAAAACAACATATTGGAATATTTAATAGGATAAAGGTTTCAGGCTTGAAGCCTAAGTCTTAGAACCTGTTGTAACATAGTATAAGGCCAACAAAACTAATATGCAGAGGTGCCAACCCCCTAATCTTATTGTCAGTATTTCCGGACCCGTTTGTCAGTATTTTTTAACACTTGTCAGTATTTTTTTTTCCTTGCACAACTCAGCCTATGACATTATAACGACAGGCTTACCTCTGAAATAGAAGGCTATTTTCAGTCCTCTAAAATCACCAAGAAAATCAGCTTGTTGAACACCACACTTGTTTTACTTAAAATGAATGATACTGATAATCTTTCCATTAAAAGCAATGTCAGCAACAAAACAGTTCTATTGTTTCAAGGACTTAGCAGTTGCCTTTTTCAGAAGTGTTGGAGAGAGTTTTGTTTTGCAGCAGTCAATATTTTAATTTCTTGATTTCAACTGCAGCACGGCATTCAGTGTCTTACTTCCCATAGTCCCTCTAAAGTCAGTTTTATTTTTTCTAACCAGAGAAAAGACCCTTTCACATGAACAGTTGGACACAGTGATCAGGAGAATCCTCAGTATGACTGATCTTGGACAGTAAGTAAGCTTTGTGTCTAGCAGATGCAACATGCCCGGCAACATCGTCAAAGCCACCATGACTTATAAAAAAATCGAACCCAGACAGTACAGCGTGCGTACTTTGTTGACAATTTCGACGCAATGATGCATGGATGTGCTTCTGTGTATGAATGCAGAAAATCTTGCAGTCATTTAGTTGCAGGCTTTGTTTTCTTTGATGAGGAATTGGCTTCGTCATCAGACTTAACAGCTTTCCTTTTTCTGGGTCTACCACGTCCTGCCATTTTCGTGATTTTGAAACACTCCGAAAGGCGGTGAAGACTATTATGGAGGGAACTTGTACAGGTCTATTTTTAGACTAGGGTTAGGGTAGGGGTAGGATAGGATAGGGTAACCCTAATCCAACCCTACCCTAACCCCAATTGACGTCAGTCTAAAAATAGATCTGTACGAGTTCCCTCCATTATAGTCTTCACCCAGAAAGGCTAAGAACGAGTGTTTTCATTGGACAAATGGATCACGTGTTTGATTTGGGTCTACCGGTTGGGTAAGAACTACGCTCGTGATTGATTCGGCTTTCATCACGTGATTGATAAGTGTACAGTCATGAATCGAAAAGCATGTCGGAAAATACCGCAGGCACACAGCGACGTTCAGTGAGTGCACGAGTACTATTCTGAGACCAGAAACCGGTACAGAAGCACCGCTGGCAAAGATAAACGATTGGCAACTTCTCCTCTGTATTCTTATAAAAGCTACCATATTTCCGTATTTAATTAACTTCGCCGGAATTAAATACTGTCAATCCGTACTGGTTGGTACCTCTGAATATGTCCGTTTACGGTAACACTGGGGGAAAAAAAAAGGGTCGATAAGTTGACTCCTTTTAAAAAAAAAAAACTTATTCACCTTGATAGCGATTTTTCTTTTCTTTTTTCCAATTTTTTCCCCAGACGATCCCACCAAAAAAGTGTAGGGTCGGGCCAAAAAATTAGGGTCGGTCGGGATACTGTAAACAGACATTTTGTGGGGTAAGGGGATGGGGCCTAAACAAGCACAAGTCTTTCTGCACCATATGAAAAAGCCACTGTAAAAGGGGGGAGGGAGTGAGGGGGAGGAAGAGCACAGGTAGGAGTGGGGGGGGATGGAGGAAAGGATTGGGAACATTCCGTACATAACTAAGACTAAGAGAAATAAAATTAAAATGTTATCTCTACATTTATTATTATTAAGCATATTTACCATGACTCACAAATGCAACAATTCTGCAGTCGCTTAGTAACCACCCTCAACAATGGAAGTTGCAACTTAACTCTTTCCCTGCCAATCGACGATATATCGTCGATCTGAGCCGCCATGTTTGTGCCAATCGACGATATATCGTCGATTTCAGTATTCCGTTTCGTTCCGTTTTTTTGCGCAGTCCAATCCAAGTTTTATTTTAACCAAAGAGAGATAACTCTTTCTACTTTCGTTCTCGATCGACACGCGCATGGTTTCTTCAAATTGATTCGTTTTAAAGAGTGTTTTTTGTGCATTTTACTAAGCATTGTGATGGGCACAATCGACAGTGTGTCAAACTCTGCTAATAATCAATATAATTTCAAACTGTAAAGTGTATTTTGATCCTAAATAAATTTTCTTTCTGGTGTGTGAAGCTGATTCAGTGATTGGAATTATTCCTCCAGATTTTTTTTTATCACTGTGGTATGTAGAAATATTTTAATTTTATTTTATCATTTCAAAAAGATCAACATGCTTTCAAAACACATATTTCAATAACATAATCAAATTAACATTTTTGTGGTTTTTTTTTCTTATTCTTCACTCTTTTACCTTTAATTTGATATGAAATATGTCTATTTAACAACTAATTATTGAAGGAACAGTAGCTTAAATGCCTAAGGTACTGAACTTTCTTTCCGGTGCCAGAGAAATGTCTGGCACAAACGTGGAAACATGCCTGGCAGGGAAAGAGTTAAAGCAAAGTTACAGAGTAGCTTCCCTTCCCTTCACTCAAATCCCTTGCTAAGCATGCAACCCAGTAACTGCAGCTCACAGCCAGTGCTGATAAATCAGATCTTGAATGATGTTAAGCAGGGAAGATGGGTGGGAAATTAAATGTGAGTCGCGGTAAGTATGCTTATTAATAATAAATTTAGGGATAACATTTTGATATTAATTGCACATACTGACCACGACTAACAAATGCAGAGTAGCACGAAAAGGAAGAAGGGAAGCACTTATTCAGTCACCTTGAAGCCATGGACATCACATGTAGTGCCACGACCATCGCGGACACTCCCAAAGAACCATCAGTGCATGACCAACGAGTGTCCCTTAAATAATGGCTGATGAACACATCTGAGGATCGCCAGTATGCGACCTCTAACATAACGAATGTGAAGACGCAGCCCAAGCCCTAACATCATGAGCTCTGGCCAAAGAACAAGGGATAACACATGCCCCCCCCCCCCCCCCCCCCCTTTGTTATTAGCTTCCTCAGAAGCCAAACAATTCTCATGCGCCCTAACTAGGGACCCTTGCAATCCATCTGGCCAGCGTTGGCTTGGCAATGTCCCTAGGGTACTCGGGATTCCGAGATAGAAATAACCTTCTCTTAGCTGCTGAGAGGAAAGGCTTAGTATGCCTGAGATATTCGCGTAACGCTTACATAGCTACAGGGCAGTTAGCCAAATCATGGTCAGAAGGGGGCAAAATGCAGGAGAGGGGCTGAATGGAAACGATTGGAGAAGATCATCAGGAGTCTGGTTTTTAGCCAAAAACCTGGGAAGGAACCTTAATGATATATAACCCATTGCAATTTCTTGCTCAAAAAGAGCAGCAATGAGGGTTCAAGATTCAAGATTTATTGACTTCATGTGAAGAATTTGTTTTGCGCATATACATCAGAATATAGGTTATAAGTTCATACGCAATACAATACATTACAGCACAGTGCAAGCAGACACATCGCTTTCTCACATTTACGCAAAATAGGCTATCGAAAGTAAGGAGGCTGGCCTTCCTGCGTAACGACTACCCCTGGGCAGTAAAGCGAAGCCAGCATAACAGGCTCTTTGATGATGTTATCCGGAGCAGAGCTTGGGGTGGGTTCAGCCTCAGTGACCTCTGTATAAGGAGCGTCATCAAAAGAGTACTACCCTACATCTGAATCTTCATCAGACGCCGCTGTGTTATTAACAGTACAATCTTGGATACCGATAGTTGCCGCTGGCAACCCGGAAGCAAAAGGGGGACCATGTGAGCCAGACCTTTTGGGAGCGGAAAAATGAACACTCTGCAAAAACTAGCAGGAGAAGGAGCAAGGGCAGAGCTGCCACTTTTTGAGGAAAGGCGCTCCGCCATAGAATGACATAAAATGGAGGAGCACTCCACCTGAGGCCAAAACCCCAAAGTCAGTGACAAAACTAAACTTCAGCTTAGCCAGAAACAAACAACCAAGAGCCAAAAGGCTCAGAGAAAAAGACACAAATGCCCAAAAAGGCAAAGTGTCAAAGCTAAAAAAACACTCTGTAGTAAGCCGATGCCACAAAAGATCTGATTTATGAGCACTGGCTGTGAGCTGCAATTAGTGAATTACCGGGTTTGCACGCTTAGCACAGGATTTGAGTAGAGGGAAGTGAAGCTACTTTGTAACTTTACTTCAAGTTACAACTTCCGTTGTTGAGGGTGGTTACTAAGCAATGACATAATTGTCGCATTTGTGAGTCATGGTCAGTATGTGCAATTAACATAACATATTACAAAACATACACCATTTTACACCAAAAAAAGCTACACATACCCACTCTGTACAAAAGCAAAAATAGGTGAATCAACCAAAAATAAATTCAAGCTCAAACAAATGGACAAAATAAGAGAACAAGACAATGCAGGTGAAACGGGAGCAGCATTTCCAATTACACAATTCAGTGCACAATTTGAGAAAAGTGGTGCATCAATGTCTCAGATGCTTTTGATAATACAGATGTTTCAGACAGTGAAGCACAGTGTTCAGCGCTCTGATCAAAGAAGATAGGGTAACGTCTGTGGGTCATGTTGATGACCCACTGATATAGTTCACTGATAGAGCATTCAGCCCTGCACATCGTTGATGATCCAATTCAAATCCTAAAGTGAGCAAGATAAAAGTGGCCATTTTTCACTGGCCATCTTAGCAGTATGATTGCTCTGGTGATTCAGTGTTTATTTAGTGCCTTAGCCCCTCTTCTGTAGGGATGGTTATCCATGACTGCCATAGCAAATACTGAACTTGATCTTTCTATACTCTTGACCTTGAGATGACCATGACCCCTGGCTCTATATACACTCATATACTGTCAACTACAGCAAAAGTTGTATTTTGCCCCCCTCCCCCCCCAAAAAAAAACCCCAACAAATCTGTGACATTGGGATGACCTTGCCCTTCAGTTACCTTGACATTAGCATGATCTTGACTCTCACGCTATCGCTCATGTATGTCTGATCAAATAACCCAATGTTGTTGCACACTATTGGTTATATTAGGTCATCGTACAGTGGAATGGCTTTTTATTAAAAAGCCATTCCACTGTACGATGACCTTTTTTTAATGGTTTTGCAAGTCATAAAATGACCTTGACCTTCACCATGAGCTAAAAAACAGAGCACATAAGAAAGATCAATCTGTCATCTCTAAATACAACAAGTTTGGACTTTATATTTCTTATAGTTTAGGTTCCAGGTCACTTCAAAGTATCTATACAAACCGATGGACACTCCAGTGACCTTGACGGATTGACCACATTTGCAAAGTATATGTGTCTCATTGATATCTATCATGTATGAAGAATCATAAGTTCAATAATAATAACATAGAAACAAAAAGTGAAATTTTGTGACAAATTGTTTGTTTTTTTTAAACTAATATTTGATGACCTTGTGATCTTGACCTTGAAGTTAATTCATTCATTCACTGATCATTTATGAGGTCTTATGGGTATACTCCATCTTAACAAGTTTGGTTGTGATAGTTGAAATAGGTTATGAGTACTTAGTCACTTTAAAATGTTTGCATGGACAGATGGCGGACTGAGGATAGACAGACGCACAATCTAACTTTTTTTTTTCGATATCATTTTTGGACTACATGTATTCATCTTGCACAGATGTGCAAAAATCAGGGATTTTTTTTTCCCCATTTGGAGGGGTATTGGTTGAGTACATAAACTTACACTGCTATGCACGAGAGTACAAAAAAATGCTAATAGGACAACAACGATTGAGTATCAAATTAAGCCTCATAGCAGTACCACTGCAGGACTGACTGACACATACACCCAGAAGAAAACAAACAGCACAAGAATGCAGTATAATTTGAGGCAAGAGGATGAAGATCAACACAAATGCTTGGCACATGACAAAAATCAAGGGAGTATAAATGTGTGGAAAATGAAGACAAATGCTGGCACATCTAACCAAACAAAACAAATAAATCTGGAGAAATAAAAAAAATAATAAAGCGAGTACACAAATAAAGCACAGACAAAGAGTACAATGATAAAGACATATGCAGCACAATATCACCACAATGGGAATACTAAAGCGTGCACTACCTTTGGGGACACAGGGTCTGTCTTAACTACCTTGGCCCTCTCCTCTGTCATTCCGTCCTGCACGGGCGCCTGCAACCACAAACCACAGTCACTGACACCACAACGTTACAACGCCTATCACACACACGGTGCCAGTGTTAATCAAACAAACAAACAAATCTGCCTTGTTGGTGCTTAGCGCTAACTACAAAAGATTCAGCAACAAAAAAATCTGCCTTGCTGTCATCGGTGTTCAGGGCACTAACCACAGATGGCAAAACTTAACATCTGCTTTGGTGTTCCTTGCTTCCATTATTAACAACAGCAGCCTCACAGCTTGTTCTAATATTTCCTTAGCCACCATACCTAACACACAGCCCAGAGTTACTGTTGCCGATGCTTGGTTTGCTAAAAACAAAGTGATGTTGTAACCAAGGTAATAGTCTAGCATGAAAATCGCAAAGAATAGTCAAAATATTTTCAGGAACATTTCTGAAACAAGCTAGGTGGTTTTTTTTGTAATATCAGACACAATAATTACAAGGCATAATGGAAATACCCCAATACCAAACCAGTTATGTCTCTCACAAGTTCCCCTAAGAATCTTCCATCACGAATCCACACTTAAATATTGAATCCAGAAAACTTGTGCAAACACACAAAAAAATAAAATCCATCATGTACAATAGTGGTTTTCTCTCTCAGAAAATTGATGATGAGAGTATACATGCGGCAGTGGAGCCAGATCAGAAGGCTACGACAGTCCGTGTTTAATGACAAAAACAAGTCAGAAAGGTGTGCAAACCTGTGCACACTCAAAATGCTCATCAGTAGCAAACAAACCAAATTTCAGTAGTTGTTAAAAATTTTCAGTAGCAAGCTGTACCGACAGTTCAAGACATAATTCTGCTCACAAAGCACACAAACTGAAACACTACGAGGCAGTAGAATGGGAATTACAATCTATTCAAGCCAAGCTAAAACATCAACACTGTTACTTTTTTTTTTTGTTTGTTTAACAAAACCTTAGCAGAGTATCAAAATATACAAATTAGGACAATATTTTATTTAACAAAATGTATGGCTGGACAGATTAATAATGATTTTAACTTGGTTACATACTTTTTAACTGCAATAACTTGATTTCCAGCACTGTTGTGCCGTTCTCTTCTTTTTTGGTGACAGAGCTGGGTCAGATGAATCCTCTTCACTATCTTTTCTCACTCTTTTTTTTATCTTTCAAAGCTGGCTCCATAATTTTTTTTAATGACAAGTATGAAGTTGCAACCACACAAATGCTGAACGAACTAGAAAAAAACGCGCGCTTCCGGTTCGAAAAACGTCTTTTAAGCACAACTAGTCAAAAACATCTTAAAACAGAAAAAAAGTATATAAAAAAATTTTTTTAAAGTAAAAAAATCTGAATTTTGGAATTTTAATAAGTAACCCGTAGCTCCGTATTCTGCTCATGAAAATCGGAGAAAATATGGAAAATCCGTAGATGTGCACAGGTCTGGGTGTGTAAACTACAGTCACTGAAAAAAGTGGTGATAAAATAAATGTACAACATATTCAGTGGGTTTTTACAAAAATAACAAAATAAAAATGGCATCCTACAGCAACTGAACCAAGAAAAAAACATGACACCAAAGCAGGACAATGCATGAACCTCCCTCACTGAAAGAGAGAAAGCGGACCAAAGCAGAAAGGACACCCGGCAACTTCAGAGAGACTATTCAAAGAAAAGGCTGGCGAAGAAAACTTGCAACTGAGACATATACGAAACAAAAGAATACAATGTTAAAGAACAGACCAGGGAAGCGTTGTCCGGCATCTCAAACACGCACTTCAGCTTTGTGTCCATCAGGCTCTCCGGTGGGGCATCTTTCCACTGTAAACACAAACCAGTTCATTTAAGATTCACTGATGTATTTATTTATTTCTTCATTCAAATTATGTCATTGTTCTTTTAAAGCGATTTTCCAGCTCAAGTCAAGTACAGGAGCTAACTGGAGCTGCCCGAGGATCACACCAGTGCTCATTGTAACAAAGCAAATTCGGTGTCACCACAGCAAGCAAGTCAAAGATAGAAGACCAAGGTTGTTTTATAACCTTTAGGTCATAACACGCAGGCTATAAAGACCTCCCTTGTCTCTGTGCCAGCTTCATGAGGGCATGACACCCATCTTCTCTCCCAGGTTGTTTTACCTCCACCAGTGGTACACTGAGCCAGGTACCATATAACAGCTGGGTAACTGAGGTCTAAAATGAGCAGTTTGGGTCTTTCAGCCATTCCGCCATCACAGAAATGTTAAATAAACAAATAAATAACAGCATTGCATGCCCTGACCACTAAGCTATGGTACCAACCAAATAAATAAGTCAAGGGGTGTCATAATTCAAATTTTTATTTCCAGAAGAAGTAATACTGAATTTATAGATACTAACCAATTGGTCCTGACTGTCTATCTTGCCGTCAGGGGCATACATGGATTGCACCATGAACTTGTGCTTGTTCTTCTCCGTTGGATCATATTCAAATGGCTGTAGCATCACTGTGAGCAACATAATATACACATAATATAATGCCAGATGAGCACTGTATAACAGCAGGGATGTAATTGTAAAATTCATGCAAGTACAGAATGTATGAGGAAATTTGGGGAAATAAAAATGTTTAGCTTCTGTAATAGCTGCAAAGACAACTTCAAGCTGAATTCTGTCCTTCATAACTTCTCCTATTTATTAAGCCTATGCATGGTCTTAGTTGCACTGATGAAACATTTAAAACTACAGACAATGAATGAGGCAGCCCCGAGTTCTTTGAACTTGTACTTGTAGTGTTAAATACTTTAAGTTTATTCAAACAGGCCAGTTTAGAATATTATACTAGGAACTGATAATTTTAAATGCCCAAATTTCAGTACCTACAATAATAATGTTGTTATCTTGTATCCACGGTCAACAACTACAGAAACTCATCCCTCACTTACCAGCCACTGTGACAGAGCCACCAACTTCAAGGATGCCACTGTTGGGGCGCACGCAGTATCGCTTGGGGGCCGTGGTCTTCACCTTGAAACAAATCCTCTTCTCTGTTGGGTTGTACAGCTTCAGCTCTGCCGTCACCACATCTGTGAATGGACCTGTATACACACACCCCTAGACGTCATGATGAAACAAATTAATGAACGACATATAACCCATTCTATATTTCCACATTGGGTGATGGTGTGTACAGTATATACATTAAGCAACAGTCCACACTTAGGGGACAATATGCTGGTATAACGGGGTTTGCATGGGATACATCCTTAGCAAGTGCTGGGACCTGCACTTCTCCACTGCATGTGTACAACTACAAGGCGAATTTTGCTCTACTACCCATCACAAATAGTACAAGTAGAATCAAAGGGCTGGGATTAGGACAGCACTACTAGCCATCACAACTAGTACAAGTAGTATCAATGGGCTGAGATTAGGACAGCAATGGGCTGGGATTAGGCCAGCACAGATCACAATGCAAATTGAATTACTACTCCTTTCGGCTTGTCCTAACCCTAAGCTAAATTTTTCACCACATGAGCACTACTCTCCACAGCTGTAACTGTGAGGATTGGATGCATCATAAGGATACAGATGCGCATGACTTACAAGTTATTCACAGTACATCACACAGCTCTAGGTTATTGACTATTGTACAATCAATGACAATGTTACTTTCAGCAGCATCCACCACTGATCAACTCCCCGGAAATAGCGACTGTTTTTTTTTAAACATACAATTTCCATTGATTATTATTTTCAATATTATTATGCCACATTTTATACTGACTTTTTTCACCTATTCAGATGTTGCAATAATCCTTCCATTCGTGAAAACTATAAATAAACTCTATTGTAACTGTGTAAGAAACTAACCGTTTTTTCTTTTTAAAAGATTTTGTTTAATTGATTGCTTCAATTTTGTGACAACTTTGTGTGTCTTGTCTGTGATTACTATACGCTCAGTAGTTGTTTCTCCTGTACAATCCAGCCTGAATCGCAAACATTAAAGATACAGTTATACAGCCATGCACTATAAATATAATACAGCCCTCACGACAATGACACAGTGTGCATCACACTCACAGCCTTCAATTATCCCCCCTGCACCTAGTCACAAATAATAAGCCTGCTCAACTGTCTGGGCACATGCACACCCACAACTCCAGTCAATGTGGTTTTGGCACACTATAAAGGTCACATAACCTGGCAATGAGACTTGCTAGTGACTAGGCACAGCAGGTTGAGGGTGGGGTCAGGAATGGGGTGGGGTGGGTAGGGAAAGGAAGCACATTAGAACACCTTCTTCCTTCTAGTTCTACATCCTTTCAGTCTCACTTATCTTTTCTCTGATAGACAATACCCCTTAGTTTCTAACACCTCCTCACCCTACCCCCCTCCTTCCCCACTCATCCCTTACTGGCCTAGACATACACACTATTCTTTATGTAATTAAGTTTACATATATGCCAACCTGAAATCAATACATTTGGTGACCTCAATGCCTGACAAATTTCTGTGTGTTTTTTTCTTCTAATTTCAATATAAAAAAATACTGAAACACCATTCTTCTCACCCCACCCTCAACGTATCCCAGTATGTCCATCAATTATTTTATGTTTTTTTTTTTTATAAATGCAGGTAATCTTTTAGACTCACTACCATCTAGCCTGAAACTAACACTACCATCTAGCCTGAAACTAACTGATTTCATACTCAGTAATAATTTATAGAAGCTTGACAGCTTGGGTTTAATCTTGGCCCTCCTAAACTAAAACCGGAATATAGTCAAAGAAGTTTTGAAATTTTTTTTTTTAAAGTACTGTAGTCTGTAGCATAAAACAAACTTCACACTGATGTCAATATTTTTGGTAAATCCTTCATTATATAAAGCATTTTATTCATCATCATCATCGACATCATCATCATCGACATCATCATCATCAGTAGTAATAATATATTACAAACATTTCTATAATATGAGACCAAAGACACCCTTGAGCTCATGGCAATTCAAGGTGAGTGTTGTGGCCATGTGGTCTAAGGCGGGACTAACTTGCCTCGTCCACAGGCCAGAAACCAATGGCGCCTGACAAGTGTACAGTTGATCCAGCATCTGGGCGTTATGTTTCTCAGAATATTATTTACTTTCGACTCGGGCAATGTCTCGGGGGTTTTCTCCGGGTACTCTTGTTTGCTCCTCCAGTAAAATTTCAAAAACACAACTAATGTTAGGCATGTTGGGTTTGGGTGCACAACAGGCTGCGATTATGCTTTCCCAAGAGGAGGTGAACCAATTAAACTAAATAGACAATAAAGTGTCAAAAATTTAAAAAAAAAAATAAATTCTGCAATCAATAGCGCATTTTAGTTTTACCCAAATTACTTTTTTTTCCCTCCCTCCTGAACTCATCAAACATGAAAAATATAATGTTAAACTGTCCAACATCAATATCACCATAGGCATACTAGAAATAAATAACTTGAAAGAAAAAAAAGTTGAGATGATTCAATCATAAAAGAAACAATGTATCATTGTATGTGCCCGCTACTCAAGTCAAATTACCATGGTTGCAGCACACTCAGTCATTGTAATATAGCTATAGTCCAGTCTGACAGGTGTCACCATCTGTGAAACATAAAGCTACACCACCGAGTCTCAACACTATGTCATATGTACAGATCTCACTTCCACAACACATACAATGAGCATGATATAGCACAACAGACAGCTGAGCTATCGTAGGCTTACCTATCACTCATGTAAAGTTCTACAACTAAGAAATGCAAAACTAGACTTGGAAAGCTTTTACCGCTCCACTGAAACTTTATTGATGATTAAAACAAATAATTTCTGATGGGAATGCAGGCTCGTTAGGCCCAGGTGTGGATCAATGCACCTTCTCACGCTTCTGACAGTAACAATGACTAACAACTAACATCTATTCTATGATCTATCATTCGATGCCTAGGGCTAGGGTCATATCTCAATAAAGCCCATCAAATATGAAAGGATTTTACTACATTTGTTTTATAACAATCATTAAGTACAACTAATTAACGCATAAAACTGAGTTTCAGTGTTAAAAGTTTTACTACCCTTCAAACTAGATCATCTTCACTGGATTCTGATTTTCTGTGAGGAAAGATGTACCGAACCGGTCAAAGGGGCACAACAAAGCCACAGAAAAAGCAGTCACAAACGTTAAAAACTGCCATTATGAACCTAAATTACTTAATCAAGAAACCAACAGTCGCAAACGGTGTTTAAATAGTATGTGACTAAAATAAACATTAAACAAAATACGTTTGTGATTAAAAAAAAGGGAGGGTTTGATTTGGACGAACTATGTCTGGGATGGTCAAGGTACAACCACTGATCACCCAACCATTACATTACCACAACAATTACCATACCTCTAAACCGCAACTCCGTTGCCGGTTCCAGTTGCAGTGCTTGTTCTGTTTTTGCCATTATTTGAAATGGGAAGTGTCTAGCTTTGACAAATTAGTTGAATATAGTGAAATTCAGCATCTGTTCTGACACTCTATCAAAGACTGCGCATGCGCATTTCATTACCGCAAAGTTCACGTCATCACAAACGATGGAATCTCTACGAAATAAATTATTTTCAAAATAATTAGACGCCATCCAAAGTTTATAAATTTCTTAAGTTATTTTGGGTATTTGTTAGCGTAAAATTTCTTATCATTAAAATGTTTAATTCAACTTATGGACAAAGGTAAAAATATGAATCGGAAACTCAGTGGAGACGGGTAAACAAGTACTGGAGGGTCTGCTTCATAAAACGATATTTTCTTCCCTTTTCAATGGCTGATGACATTGATGATTTGCTTGATGAGTTAGAGACAAAATATGTTTCAAAGAAAAGAAGCGAAGCAGAAGGATCCAAGCGACCAATACCAAAAATCAGGTGGGGGATTCATTTCATGTTTTAGTGTACTAAATGGCATACAGGTTTTTAATGACTCCAATAATTTTAGGGCTGATGTTGTACATTCTCATGGTCTACAAACACTTGAAATAGATGTTGTTGGTGCTGTAGGTATTTCTTGCAGATTATTCTGAGGTTGAAAATCTGTTCAGTGGTATTTTGCCCTGCCCTGAATTTTGCTTGTTCTTTAGCTATGATTTATTCAGCTTGGGGTTTCAACCTGTTGAGTATTATTTTCAGGAGGACCTTGATGAGGCTGATGGTGCGGTTTACTGTTTACAACAAAATTCACCCCCCCCCCCCCCCCCAAAAAAAAAAAATACAGTAAAAATTAAATGCAGCATGTGTCTCAGAAGCATGTGAAACTAGAAGAACCAACAAGTAGTACTGCATTTATAAATTTTAGTAATTTAATACTTCTAGAAACAAGTTTGCACTGAGTAATCAACTTAAAATTTTTAAAAATACAGTATATCTCATTACATGCAATGGCTGGCATTAATGCAGTATGTCATGTAATTAATATCATTCTTGCATTTTCTATTTCAGAAACAAACTGGATGAAGACATAAGTGATATTTTAACAGACACTCACCTTGATGATGAAATTCGGGTATGTTGGAGTGTACTGTGCTGTATAACTATATCATAAAGATTCATATTATAAAAGCTTCTGAGAAAGTCAACTTTATAATTATGTATTCAAGCAATTGAGTGTGGCTGGAAAGAATTGTTTGTTGTCTCTTCTAATTGTTTGTGCCAATGTTCCCTCTACTCCAGCTACAGATGCACTGCTTTGTTTTGCAGCCCTCTAGACTTTCAAAGGCAAGAGATGAAAACAGCCCTATACCAGCTAGTAGTGGTTCTCAATCAAAGTAAGTACATGAAAGAAAGGAAGTACAGTAAATGTACTGGAACATACAAAACCTAGATTTGTTTTTTAAAAGGATGTTATAAGTACAAACTACTAAATAACAGACAAACTGTAATAAACAATAACTAAATATTAAGTTATTTTCCTCCTTCACCAATACTCAATCCTTAATTCAGGTGAGAGTATAAATCAAAGTCTAGACTGTAAACATGCATGGACTTTAAAGATCCTGATGCTCATGTCTTATATGTGTGAGGTCCAGAAACACAAAAATACACCCATCATGCACTATAAATCGATCCTGTTCTCCCCTGTCCTGGGTGGGGCTGCCCTTGCGACTGCCATGCTTTAGCCGAGAAGGCAGCCAGAATTACTCCTACATGAGTGAGGAATAAAAATCCAAAATATTGTTAGTAGGCAGACAGTTGTTGTGAAAAAAAATACTACTTTTGTTTTGCCCACCATGAATCGAACCTGGGCCGTCGGTGTTGTGGTGTGTTTGTCTGGCACACAGATGACCCAGGTTCGATTACCCTGTAGTGGACGAGATAAAAGTAGCAAATTTTTGCTGTAGTGATTCAGTGTAGATTTAGGCCTGTCCTCCCTATTTCCTGGGATGGTTATCCTTTCGTGGGGGTGCCGGGGGTTTCTGTATAAATAGTATTCCCACTTTCTGGAAATTCAGTGCTTTAATTATCGCTGTCTTTCTCCTTTGTTCTTTCTCATCCCTACTCTGTTCTTTCAATCTACTATACTATCTTCTTCGCTAGATGTCACTTACCTTTTCTCTTTAAAACTCTTCCCAAACTCTTCATTTGTGTATGAGGTCTGTTGGTTCAGCTTGGAAATATTGGACTCTTTCTGCCAAATTTCCACTAAACCTTCCTATGATATTATTATTTAGCAATGCAGGCATTTTATATGTATGTGCTTTGTTAATATTTTATACTGATGTTTATATTCTATTTTGTTTTTGTAAATGGGGGTTTGATAAATTAGAGTATAGCCTCAGTGTCCCCTGCATTGGATGCCTTTATTGTAAAGTGACTGTCTGGTGGAGTGCCTTCAGTGTTTTAGAGTATAGCCTCAGCGTCCCCTGCATGGGATGCCTTAATTATAAAGTGACCGGCTGGTGGAGTGCCTTCAGCATTACCACTAGGGTTGTTTCAGCAGATCTTTTATACAGATCAGGAGTGAGTCCTCTTTCAACCAAGTTGTGGTCTTTTTGGTGGTCCTGATTCGGCTCTTTGCAGTCCACTGGACCCTGTAAGCAATGAATAACTAACTAACTAACTGGGATGGTTATCCCATATCCCCGTCTGCAGTATAGCCCTTGGTGGGTGTAGATGTTAAACTTCAATATTTTTTTAATTTGTCCAGTAAGGTGTGCGGTTTATTTTTATTGTTTATGTTTAAACTGTTATGGCAAGAACTCTTTAAAAAAAAACAACGGAACCGCTCAATACACAACATGCATATTGCAGGTGCTATGCAGTGTATCTGGGAGGCAGCGGCCAGCCAGTGGGACAAGCCACGGCTATCAGTCACAGGTAGGTGTCAGTTGCTTTGACATCGTCATCTTCATCATTGTTGCCATCAGTGTCAGAGTCATCACCGTCATCTTCATCCTTGTTTCTGTCACCCTTATCATTGTCACCGGGGTCATCGGTGTGGTAAGGCGCCATCTAAAATTATCGTAATCTTCATCCTCGTTTTTGTCACCGCTCTCATCACAATGATCGTCAGTGTCATCGTCTTCTAAAATTAACTTCATCTTCATCCTTGTTTTTTGTCACCACCACCATTACATTTCTCATCATTTTCTTCAGTGTCATCATAACCTTCAATGTGTTACGTTGAAACGCGAATGGTAGTATGTCAGAAACGCGCACGATAGATCTAATCGTTTCGTTTTGCAAAGTATTCAATAATAGAGTTTATTTACCTTTGATTTGAGTTTGCATTGTTGTTAGGAGAGGCTTTGTATAACGTTGATAATTTTCGTTAGTCGATATTATTGGAGAATTCTCTGGATGTGCGTATTTACTGTCGATAGAATTTTCCCGATAAATGTCGAATTTTGAGGGAACGTTCCTGGAATGTTTAGAAAGTTGTATGACGTAAGTCAGTGATGACGATCTTTAATTCTGATTGGTTGTAATGCGTCATTTCTAGAACGTCATCTCGAACGAGAGAAAAAATTATAAAATGGATGCCCTGTGTGTGGGTAGGGAGATTGTTGTCGATAGTGAGAGTTGAGTTGAGAATTGCATGCAGATGTTGATGTGTGCTGAATAAAAGTGGAAAACTTCATACGTCGACTCCGTGTCTTGTTGCTGAGTGAGCAGGCTGCGTGGATAAACGAATCTGAGTTACACCTTATCAGGAATTCAGCATTGGGGCTGAATCAGATACTGATAAAGAAAAACACCATCATCATATCGAGTGTAACACAATGTCATCTGCAATTATCGTCATCATTTATTTATTGATGTATTTATTGTATCACTTTTATATAGTGCTTTTTCCAGCTGAAGAGCTGCTCAAGGTGCTGGTCGATACAGGACCTAACTCTAGTCGCCCGAGGTGCCCATCTGCAACCTTTGGATGCATAGTCTGGCCGACCAGAGATGAGAGAGAAGGGAAAGACTGTATGCAGTGTGTATTTGCGTAGCTGGCACAAACCCATCTAGGACATGAGCATCAGGATCTTTCAAATCCATGCGATGGAATGCGTACAACACAGACTAGACCTTGGTTTATACTCACTCAAACTGTTCTCTCGTTATCAGGTCCGGTTGCAACAATAGATAATAATAATAATACAGGATGCTATATACGCGCCTTTCCCCAATTCAATCAGGCTCAAAGCGCGGCGATCTATACCAACATACATGCTCACCTGTCTCATCCACCCTCAAACACACCAAATACACATCAATCACTCAAACAGGTGGTGTAAAGGCAGGGAGATCGCTATTGGAAGACGGAAAGAAACTCGAATTTTTATTTTTGAAATTTGCATATTGACTGCGTCCTATACCATTATTGAAGGGAGGGAGGAAACCGGAGTGCCCGGAGAAAACCCTCGGTGACCTCAACAGTCTCGTACCTAAGTCACATACGTTCGCCCCTTGCGGGAATCGAACCCGCGACCTTCGGCATAGGAAACCGGCGATTAATCCACTATGGCATTGTGTTGTTTTCAGAGCATGTGACCAGCTCAGGTGTACAAGTTGTGACTTCCGTGTGTGTCAGTTTGATAATTTCAAATGGGGAGGTGACACAAACTACCTGTTTCTGAGAAACAACGTCCCAGACTTTGCCAAACTCAAGGCCAAGCTATCGCCAGCCAAAGGTAAATGTTATTTTTGAGCTTTTGATCTAGTGCGCTTAGAAATTCTTTGCTGCTGATTCCTGGGTCACTCGATACCTACTATTGAATGAAATAGGTCAGATCTTTCACCTTTGTTTCAGCAGTAGCTAAAAGCACCATTACAGGTATATTATAGTGTCACATAATTGTCTCCCTTGGGTTGAATCTTGTTCCCAGAATCAAACTGTTCAAAGAAACATAATACATATTGGGTTATTGCACTCAGTAACTATAAAAACAAAATGAGAAGTGTTTCTTACTAAATAGTGAAACCAAAACATTTAGTGGGCAGGGACTCAAATACTGAAATAGTCTGGCTGATTTCATTGAAATTTGATTGTGATAGAATGCTTGTCCTGTTATGATTTTGTGGCTTCATGGATTTTTGTTGTCTCCAAGCATTCTTGATTTGTACCCTGCTAAAATAGGCAGTTTTGTTTTGTTTGTAATAAATATACAATATTTTAAAAAAATATAAATATATGAGCAGTAATTAAACAAATGTTTAATAAATAAAATGTGTGTGCGTGTGTTTGTGTGTGCAGGTCAGCGAGCATACTGTTGTCAGTGCAGCTGGAGGACCATCAAAGACCTGACACAGCTCTCCGACCCAGAACTCAAATGGCATTGTGCTAAACATTGACACAACTAGCAAGGGAGGGGATATGGGTAAAAACATAAAAGGTTGGGCAGGGTAGGATCGTAGAAGAGGCATGATGAACAAAGATTTTTTTTTTTCACTTTACAGGATGGGAACTAGAGGACAGGACTCTGTGGAAGAGGGTTCAAACCCAGGAATGTTTCTCAACGGATGATCGGAATACTGGGGATGGTTTTAGCGGGCAACACACTGCACTATTGTTGAGGAGTGAGAACAGTTTTCGAGTTGAAAGATGCTGCACACTATGAAAAGAAAAGGCATGATGAAGGACACAACTTTAGTTTATACGCAGATTACAAGATACTGCACAAAATGATCACACAGGCTGCAGGAAGAATAGGCATAAAGAAACGCAGCCCGGTAAATGTGTACGTGAATCACAATCTAGCACACAAGAGAGATAATTTTATCACTGATGTACAAAACGTGTTGGCAATAATAGAATGGCTTATTGAGACAATGAAACAAAAGTAGTGTATTTTCCAGGCTGTTAATGATTACTACCACTCCGGACTGTGGAGTTTGTTATCTGGTGATGCTTATGTATGGTTTTAAATTTTGTCAACCATTTCCTACTCTAGAACATAAATGTTTGATTTGTGAGCTGGGATGCAGTTTGCAGTCTACAGCCGCTTATGTATGTGTTATCATGAAGTGTTTGTACATTTTGGGGATGCGGCTTGTAATAATAATAATAATAATAATAATAATAATAATAATGGATGCGAAAAGCACTTTATTCCTAAATCAGACTCAAAGGCTTACATATTACAGACACTTCCCTATACATATACAAAAACACACATTCATCACTCAAACATTTGGTATAAAGACAAGTTGCTAGTAGAAAACAGAAAGGAAATCAGATTTTATTTTGAAATTTTAGACATTATCATTATTAAAGGGAAGGAGGAAACCAGAGTACCCAGAGAAAACCCTTTGTGGCCTAAAAGTCTTGTAGCTAAGTCACATAAGTTCGTCCACTGCTGGGTTTGAACCCGTGACTTCACCATAGGTAAACCAGTTCACTATTAACTGATCTATGGGGCCACACCTTATATGATGATGTGTTTTATGGTGCGGAAGGTACAGTATTTCACTCTTTAACATTAGGGTAGGTAGAATTGGGAAGAAAAGGGTTGAGGCATAAAAAATAAAACTTAACTTCTCCTCATTCTCACCTTACGCCTCCTTCCAGCAGCTTGGAATCTACTGACCGCTCCAGAATTTCACATCACCCTCTTTTGCTTCTTCCGCCAACATCGTCCGCCCATTTCTTCATAAACTTTCCTCTTTTGTATGCAAAAGTCTTGGTCCATCCATCAGGGCAAAATACATTCAAAGTATTTCCTAACTGCATACCTGTCTGATCATGTACTAATTAGTCACTCTGTATTCTTCATTTCTGCTGTGCAGAAGAAGATAAGCTTCAAAATTATGTATTCCAGGTGTTTTCGTCTGCAGTGAAAAAGCGTATCAATCGCAACTACTTTCAAGGCAAACGGCTGCAAATTCAAAAAAACTTGGGAGATTTTATGGCGGGAAATTGTTCCACAGCTACCCATTTGTTGTGTTTGTTTATTCTGAAATGGACATCTTTGAGTTTCATAAAAAATAATATATTAGAAACGGTTTGCTATTGGATTGATTGCATGTATGGTGTCTGGTTGCTTTGCAGTGTTGTGTGACCCTCAATTTTTTGTTCGCATGGCAACACATTTTGTGATATAAAGTGTACATTATTGATACCATGTTCTGATGCTTTATTATGTGTTTACTTTGCATTCTTTGTAGCCATTTGTAATAGTCTAATGTTGTTTTGTTTACCCCCTGTACCCATGCGCTTTGAGCTGGAATAGAGGAAAAGAACTATACAATTGATAAATGTATTATTATTTACTTTAATTGTTTTCCGTCTTGTTAACATTTTATCCTGCTACAGTTCTTGTCTGAAGATTCAATTTTGGGTTACATGTTTGTGGTTGTTAAGATTATTTTTAATGAACCGTTTTATTTGTGTGGTGTGAATACAGAATTGTTGAGAGCATAAAATCAAGTTTTGGAGAGGTCACATGAATTGTTCAAGTTGCCAACTGGTTTACCGTCGTTATAAGAGATAAGTTGTATTGTATTCTTTGATTGTTCAACACAAACCATTTTATTCACACTCCCACTGTGTTCATTCCTGTCAATTAAAATCGTCAACTGCAATTTCACAGAAATGTCCACTTGCTTGTTTTCAGAGCTGTATCATTTTACCTGCACTTGTAAAATATTCAAGACACTATTGATTAGTTTTTAAAAAATAATTCTTATATAGCGCTATTTGTGCTCAAAGAAATGCTCAAGGCACTGGCCGATACAGGATCTGACTCGAGCCATCCAACTAGACATATCATGGATGCCAAAATAATTTATTGTTAGTCATTGTTTATGGGGTCCAGCGGACTGCAAAGAGCTGAATCAGGACCACAACTTGGTTGAAAGAGGGCTCACCCCTGATCCATATAAAAGATCTGCTGAAACAACCCTAATGGTAACACTGAAGGCATTCCACCAGCCGGTCACTTTACAATAAAGGCATCCCATGCAGGGGACGCCAAGTCTTTACTTCAATTTACAAAAACAAAACAGAATATAAACATTATAAAATATTAACAAAACACATACATGTAAAATGACTAAATAATATTACAATGGAAAGTCCTAGTGACCATTGACAGAAAGTGTCCAATATTTCCAAGCTGACCCCATACATAAATGAGGAGTTTGGGGAGAGCTTTCAAGAAAAAAGATAGGTGACTGGTCTAGTGAAGAAGACAGTAGATTGATGGAACAGATTAGAAACGAGAATGAACAAATGAGAATGAAAGAAATTTAAATTCCCACCAAGTGGTGACACAATGTATACAGAAAACCCATGCACCTGAACTGGGCTGTCAAAAGAATTTTAGGTTGAAATCTGCCAACATTTCATAAATGATTTGTCAGTAAATTTCTTCACTTGCTTTATTTTGTTATTAATTTACTATGTCGTAGAATAGGCGGAAGGAGATAAGAGCTATTATTATTGTCAAAGAATTTACAAAAAGGGGGTGGGGAATGGTACATGAGATGGTGGGGGAATTAAACAATGGTAACATTCAATTTTCTTAATTCTTTTGTTAAAAAAAGGAATGTGTGAATTCGATTATACACGCATCGCTTGATGTATTTTATCGTGAGATGTATCATTTATCAAGACAACTTAGTGTTTACAATCTGTGTTGTATTCTTGCTTTGTGTTTCAGGAATACGCGTTCACCTTTGCAAACAAAAAACTCAAAGAAAAAACAGCATGAAAACTAAAATAAAACAAAGATTGATTTTTGTTTTAACCAAGCAATATTTCATATTTATTACCTTAGCATTCACAGGCAGAAATAATTCTGAGAAGCCAATTCTGTTTGCAAGAATCAAACAACAATGCCACAATACACCATACATCGATGTCAGTGGTTAAACACTAACACCTAATCTTAATGAAAAATGAATGAACACAAATTGTTAAGGTCCACAAAACATAAAATTAATAAAGGACATTTTAACGTAACGTTGCTTTAACTCAAAAAAGCTGATACAGCTTTAGAAGAAGAAAAAAATGATGCTTACATATACACAAAACAAAATCGTGCAAATAATAAAAAAATATTAACAAGAATAATTTTCTGCATATAAACAAAAAAATAAATTACTATAATAATATTCTGCACATACTTTAAAAAAAAAAAAAAGCTTTTATTCCATTTTATATGACCCCTTCCGACCCAGTTTCTGCTTTCAGCAACTATCGATGATTTCCATTGCGTTTTTATGTGGAGTCCTGCCTTTTAAAAGTTAGACAGTTCTTTTATTGTCCACTCATCTCATTTGTGTATGAGCTTGTTTTATGCATCTCTCATTCTGTCCATTCGCAACTGTCACTTCCTTGAAGCAAGGACTGACATTTCACATTTGCAGCTACACTTGACATGTCTCTCCTAGGACCAGCTTACGTCAAACTGCAACAGAAAAAGAATGCAAGTTTTTCTTGAACAGCGATGGACACTATACACCAGCAGACAGTGATTCGCACTTTAAAAACAACTAGGTTATATCCTAAGCAAGCGAGCAACAACAGTAAGAAACAAAAAACAAAACAAATAATTAATAAAACTTCAGTTTTCTTCCATCATACTATCTTTTATCTGATCAACAGATTCCATGTGCACCCAAAACATTTTGATGACAATAGACCAACAATATTCAATCCCTCTGCTCCAATGCTTGACACTGTCAGATCTTCGCTGCACTGTTTAAAGTCTAAAGAAAAGAACTGGGAAGACATACCTTTCCAGCACAGCGCTCCTCATGTCAGCCTGCAAGACGTTGGGATTTTTGTCGGCCAGGCTGAATATGTTTTCAATGATGGAGACTTCAGTGGCCGTAGTGTCCTGTCCGCAGAATGCTATCCAGTCGTTGACCACCAAACCTGCTGCTATCACGTCACTGCCGCGGTTTATTGTGCCTGCCTGTGCAATCAACGGTTAGGGATTTAGAATGCAACACAACACTACACAATACCCTGTATATATTATGCAAAACACTTTCTTATATTGTTCTCCTATAGCCATTAACTTCCTCCCCCACATGGATAGGGGGTTTCTGTATAAATACTATTCCCACGGGGTGTCGGATAGCGCAGTGGTTGGAGCACTCGCTACTGTGTTGCAAGTTAAGCACCGTTCAGTGCGGTTAGCACTTGGATGGGTGACCGGAAAAACGTGAAGCGACAAATAACAATGCCCCCAGTTGACTCAACTGTGACTGAGTACCTACTCTCTTAAGGGTGGGGAATGTAAAGCAGCGAGGGAGAGAGATGGGCATCACCCTCATTACGCTGGCCCAAGATAAGTGTGATCTCCAACATCACGCTCCCCTACGGCCACAAGGCTATGGGACTACCTTACTTTTTTTTTTTATCTTAGTATCCCCACTTTCTGGAAATGTAGTGCTTTAATTTTCACCGTCTTTCTCCTGTGTTCTTTCTCATCCCTACTCTGTTCTATCAATCTACTATACTATCTTCTTCGCTAGACCAGTCATATACCTTTTTTCTTTAAAACTCTTCCAAAACTCCTAATTTGTATATGGGGTCTGTTGGGTCAGCTTGGAAATATTGGACGCTTTCTGCCAAATGGTCACTTGGGCTTTCTATCATATTATTTAGCAATATAGGCATTTTATATGTATGTGTTTTGTTGAAATTTTTGTAATGATGTTTATATTCTATTTTGTTTTTGTAAATGAGGGTTCGATAAATTAGAGAATAGCCTCAGCGTCCCCTGCATGGGATGTCTTTATTGTAAAGTGACCGGCTGGTGGCGTGCCTTCAGTGTTACCACTAGGGCTGTTTCAGCAGATCTTTTATTTCGGATCAGGGGTGAGTCCTCTTTCAACCAAGTTGTGCTCTTGATTTTGTGGTCCTGATTCAGCTCTTTGCAGTCCGCTGGACCCTGTAAGCAATGAATAACTAACTAATTCCCCTACCCTAAACAATTCTTGTGGTTGCTGTAAAATCAATGTGAATATAAAATGTCTGTTATGTTAGGCAGGAGGCATTGAAGTGGTTCATCTTTAGTTACAACAGCATCAAGATTGTTTTAAAACTAAAATCACTCTGGTAAAAAGATAGTAAATGGCATCTAGTACTGAATTTGATAAAGGCACAAAATACTGACAGTGTACATAACTCATAAGACACAATCAATCAGTTATAACACAATCAATCAGTTATGTCCATAAGACAAAATCTGTCAATGTGTACGCACCACCAGCGGGACCTGAATCAAAGAGGACAACTCTTCCAGAGCATCGGTGGAGGTTCTCGGGTGGACCTGGAAAAGTGAATTCAGCATAAAGACACTGAATGCAAAATAACAACAAACATCAAAAGCACAGCACACATTCATTCGGCGCAACAGTAACGCATATTCAATGGTTGCAATAAGGAGGTCCAGGGCTATTTTTGGCGCTCACTTCTTTTGGAAGTGTTAATACCTCATAGAGGAAAAGACCAGATTTTGTTTGATAGTTACACACACAGACGAGACCACCCGGATGAAGTCTCCGTCAATTGGAGATGCATGAGTGAGGGACGCAAAGGAAGAATCTCAATCATAACACCCCTGTTTTACAGCGATTGGAATCTACCGACAATAAAACAGTCACATAATAATCCACTAAACCCTGCAAGCAGTATGGTCAAGAGAGGTTAGTTACATTTATTCTCTAGAAACTTACATTTATTCCAATTCCTTTGTGGGTGTGGGCGTGTTTGTTTGTTTTTGCATTTTGTGTTACCTCCACCCAGGAATCCCAACAGTCTCTTTCTCACTCAAGAAAATTGAAGACCCCACTGTCGTATCGCTCACGGTATGGTACCCTTCAGGGTATTGTCCTTCGCTTTAGTGTCGCACTCGCGACAAGTGTTGTTTGCTGTAGTGTCACTCGCAATAATGTCCTCGCTGTAGAGTCGTTCGCGATAGTTTCCGGCACCCATACCGGTTCACACACTCAGTTTTGTTGTACTAGTAGCAGAATGCATGTTAAAATTGAAAGAATCCACGTATCTAACCATGCTGTCAAAATGGGCAGTTAACACTAACATGGTTAGATAAACCTCATACACTGAGGTCTATCCAGGTAGTGTGGCTCAGACTGACACAGTAACAGTGCGTTTAAAGGGAATCTTGAAAATAGTTTTTAAGCAAATGTAACTGTAGCAACATTTCTAATACCTGGGTTTGTATAATTTATACGCTTATGACGACCGCCAACCATCTCTATGACGCCATTAACAAGACCCTACTGTAAAAGCCTGTGATAAAATGCTAAAATTGGCAGTAATTATAATAGCAAAGCCCATATGACTCACAAGGGAGTGCAGGCATGAGCATTGCCAAAAGGGCTTGGGGAGTACACTCAAGTGCGGGCCTGCGAAGCAGGCACGCCAAGCTAGGGGGTTCCGGGGGCATGCCCCCCCCGGAAAATTTTCAAAAAAGTGGTGCAAATCTATGCATTTTGGTGCATTCTGGCAGTGATTTTGCTGATGTACAAAGGCATGAGTCTTGAGATGAAAATATATGTGAAACAGACTTTTGGGAAGAGGACTGCTTTACTTTAGATACTTACTGAACATAATGTGGCTTTCTCAGTAGTTTTACGAAAATTGTGCATGATTTGGGTTTCAGTGAACTGCTTGTTCATCCAATGCTACATTCACTTAAAAGTCACAACTATTTAGATTTTATAGCAGAAAAATCAACCCCACACTGGTGTTTAAAAAAACACCCAATTAATAACTAATTAGATTTTGTTACAGTTAATCACTTGGGCTTCGGCTAGAGTATATGATTACTGTCAAGTATATTTCATACACTGAAAACTGAAAGGCAAGAAAAAATTCTTGTTAGGTTTCTGTCCAATAAAATTCACTCCAGCTACTTTTTAAAGAAAGATTTGAGGCTGCATTGCTTCTTGTTTTTTTTAATGGGAGGCTCCTCTACTTCCAAAGGAATATCATCAACCAAGGTGTCACTCTCTGCTACTGCTACTGTGGCTGCTTCCATCATCACCTCCCTAGCTGTTCTCTAGTTGATCAGATTGGGTAACCGTTCCCTTCCGGTGGTTGGTAGTAAGGGTGTTAACCACGCACCCTGTTTTGTCGTGCCCGGGAGTGATCAAGACCCGGTAAATAAGGTAAAGGTAGTAGGGTGAAAAACGGTTCAGGGGACCGTGTTGCGTAAAGTGTGAGGTAGGTAGTAGCGGTATAGGGTAGATGAGCCCACACGAGCGTGCCTCCCACGGCCGGTGCGGTGTGAGGGTGAGGCCCTGGTACCCCTTCATGGGGTGTCCAGGGGTTCGGGTTAAGCTGGTTACCTCGGGCAGCCTACTTCCAACCCGTGTAACAAGGCGAACCTGTCCACGAACAGGGAAAAGGCGGTAGGGTATAACCCACATCGAACCCAAGTCACAAGCGAACCTGTGCCTGAGCCGGGAAATGGGTGAGGTGGGCCGCACAATGCAGGGTGGTGGATGGGTAACCAGCGTTGAATTGTGGTCTTGTTCACTCCTGCGGTGATAAAGGTAAATGGAAGCCTGAAGATTCTTTTGTAGGGGTTACCCGCTTTTGTGTATGGTGTGGTGGCCCCCAAGAGCTGACAGTCCCCAAGGAGAGCGTCCCCTCCCAGGGCCCGCCAGTCCAAAGGGTGGAGCCCAGGTTTCCCGGGAGGAAGAAACCCTGGGTGATGGTGTCAGGAATTCCCCGTGGGCGGTGCCTGTCGTGACAGGGTAACGGTGGTGGTGGTGGTGGTGTGGGACAAGTAGTGAACGAGGAGAGTCCCCCCGCCGGGGGACCAAAGGTGGTAAGTAGGTTGGGTGTTGGAGAGATCGCTTTTCTTATCCATTGCCCGTAGCGCACAGGCGGAGGTTTTGACTTTGAGTCAACACTTGGCGGCTGCCACTCCTCGTCTAACCATGCCCATTTCCAATGATATCGGCAGCCGTCATCACTGAAACTTTCTCCTCTTTTGATGATATCACACCTAGTCGCCATTTTGGTCAAGTTGTACACGTGTGCGCATGTCAGAATCGCTATTTTCCGGAAGAGCCGAAAGTGACTAAATGCCCAAAACGACAGAAAGTAGACTAGCAGACGCTTTTTTTCATATCTTGGAAGCTGGCGTATTGACAAAGGTCGGGGCGTTTTTAAAATGTTCTTGGGGCGTATATACGATCAGAGGCGTACAATGCTCATGCCTGGGAGTGGGAGGTGTGCGTTTGTGTGGGTACACAGACTCACATTGCTATGCTTGTGAGTCAAAAAGGCAAAACAGGTTCTTCCATTTGTGACGTAGAGAAGAAGTAAACGATGGGTAGAATGTGTGCTGTTTGTGGGTGTGAAATTTCACCCAGTCACAAGATATGGTATATGATTGTGCGCTGAAAGCTATTTTAAAAGGCAATGGATCAATTTCAGAAGTGATTTTCAGGATCTGTGATGTAAGCTTGAAAGTTCTGGTTTCCCACTGCGTTTCCCATCGCACGGCACTCTCCGGAAGCATGAACTTTGCTTGGGGGGATACGCTGGCCCAAATGCAGTTCTAAAAAAAAGGGGGTTTGTGTTTCGACTATAGTTTGGTATATGAATGAACCCACAAAAGGTGTTTGGGACTGGTGAGAACTACTGCAAGGCATCTTGCGCCAAACATAATTTCAACCACTTCCTTTGAGCTAGTAAGCGCACCACGAAACAACGGCGGTTTACTGTTTACACTAAGCAACAAGGAAAATGCAGTGGGGAAAATCAAAACTGACCAGTCCACCCTTATTGCTGAAGACGCAGTAGCTGCCGACCAGTACGTTGCTGGCCACTGTCTGTCGAAACACTTCCACACCAAGCACATCCGAGATGATGTCTTCTGTTTCCTAGATACAGAAAGAACAATGTTAGAGTAAATAAATTAAATACAATTTTTAAAAGTGTTAGCTCTAGACTTAACAGTTTCACCTCAATAACTGAATAAGGCAGGTATCTGAGAGTGTCATAACTTAATTTAATTATAACCTATTTTATTTCAAAACAGTAGCGTGCAGTAAACCATTTCAAAATATAAATAATGAGAAAAGAATGGATAAACAAACTAAAAGAATGCAATTGCAATGTAGACAAAGCAACACATTGCACAATTTAAAGGTGTTTTTCACCAGGCAAACATTCACAAATAAATTATAATTTTATTTACTCATGCGTTTCTCTAGCAGTTTTCGGTTTAAATCCATTATAAAAGAAATAGCAGTGCTGAAAAAGGAACATTACCAGTGTAATATTTTATCCCTCACCTCCTTGACAAGACAGTTTGATTGGAATATCAAACTGCATGTAGATGTCTATGTTAACAAGTAACAATCATCATCATCACCTCAGCTACGCCGTGTGCATCGTCATCATAATCACACATTTGAACTTCTTCCTTCTAAACGAAGATTCCGTTGTGCTCTCGCCATAAATACAAAAACACTTTCATTCCTACAGCCATCTCCTTGCTGAATGATTGAAAACTATGCCAAATTTCTTCCTAGTAGCGTCTTGGTGCTTGTGTATTTCACTAACTGCACATTTAATTTTATACACCCCATCTCATCTGACCATGCTGTGTGTGTTTGTGTTGTATAGTTAGTACTAGGTACTCCAAGCCCTTCATTGGCTCTTGTCCGCTCGGCAGTTTTGACTCAGTTTTCACTTCACTTTCAACACTTATTATTAATGTAAAACTGCATCAAAACGAACAGTGGCTGTATTCAAATAAAAATTGAAAGCTTTATCTTTACATCTGTGTTGTTTTTAATGCATGTTTATGCGAAAGATTCCGAGAAAACAGCTTTTGAATACGCCCCTATCCGAACGCTGAATGCCGCTGCGAAAAAATTGTCACCGTCGTTTGCTGAGAGGTGACTCGTTTCAAACGTCAAGCGCTTTGCGATACTTCATTGGATGGCCTAAAAATAAGAACCAATGAGAAGTTCGGATACTTAGCTTCATTTACATATAAGTATGGTGGGCTCTCGTGTGTAAACGTTTTGTTACGAGCCGAACAAAGTGGATAAAGCGGTTTTGATGTAAGTTTGATTTTAACTAGAAGTTTAAAACTTAGCAAGAAATAAAGAGCAGACTTTCCTTTATAAAACTAGGGTATTTATTAATTTGTGCATTACTGTATCGCTGAGCGCTTTGCCGTAGAAAAGTCTACCCAAACGGTGTTCGGGTTTTCTTCCGGCCATGGGCCAACTCGTAGGCCTATTCAGCGACACGAGTGCTGAGCGTAGTAGCACACCAGTAGGCCTATACTTTGCCGGCACGCACTGCGAATTTGATGATTTCCCAACTTTGAAGCACCAAAACGGCTGAACATTACATGGGATAGGCCTGAAGAAAATTGGGCTTGGAGTATAACATATGAAGGGGTTACCTGTCAAAAATCAGCTTTCTGGTATCAATATTGGCTTCACTTTGAGACTCCAAAGTTGTCAATTTCTTCAATTCCAAAACGTTGCCAAAAAAACACCAACATTCGGCATTTTCAAACATTAATAACTTTTTACCTATTTGTCCTATGGGGGAAAAAAAATATACCACTGTGTTCAGAATGAAAAGCTCTTTAAATCTATGTCAGTTTTGTGATGAGGAAATCATTTTTTAAAAATGGTTTTTGACTACCTAGTACAAGTAGTATCAATGGGCTGGGATTAGGACAGCAATGGGCTGGGATTAGGCCAGCACAGATCACAATGCAAATTGAATTACTACTCCTTTCGGCTTGTCCTAACCCTAAGCTAAATTTTTCACCACATGAGCACTACTCTCCACAGCTGTAACTGTGAGGATTGGATGCATCATAAGGATACAGATGCGCATGACTTACAAGTTATTCACAGTACATCACAGAAATCATTTTTTAAAAATGGCTTTTGACTACCTATTAGTACAGTGATCAGTCTATATCTAAGACTTTATTATTATTGTTGTTATTATTGATAGTATTATTATAGTATTACATGTGCTAGTAGTAATTGTGATGATTGCAGTTGCTTCCCTTAACAATGATACCTGCTTCCATGATGAAAACAGCTCGTCTATGATGTGATTGCTCGTAGTGGTTGTAGGTTCTCCTCTGAGTAATTTAATACTATAAAATATTACGTTCATACCCTAAAACTATCATAAAGAATGGAAATTATCTCAATTGTATACATGTGCATGATATGAATTGTTCAGTGAACCAAATGAAATAAACTATAAATTTGTTATGTGGGTGTATGTGCGTTAGCAGTAAGACAGAACTGGAAGAGATTGCGTGTGATACTGCTAATGATCTTATGTATTATTCATGGGTCCAAACACCTGACTTAAAAAAAAGAGGAAAATTTGTATAAGAGCGGAGGGAGGAGGGGGGGGTTACAGATTCAGCGAAGGCGCGAAGCGCCGAGCCCTCTAGAGGGGTCCGGGGGCATGCCCCCCCTGGAAATTTTTTTTTCCAAAGATGCAAAATGGTGCAATCTGAACCTTGAAAAAGCCATTTGTGATGGTCTGGGACTTTGAGCTTTTTGAACAATTGAACTGACAAACTCTGGGGTACAAAAATTATCCTCTGCCCCTCCCTTAACAAAAAAACCACACACACAAACATTTATTTATCAGCAGACATGTTTTGTATAGTCTATTATTATTCACCACTTTTTGTTGATCATTAACGGTATAAAGCTTTACCTTGTAGTTTATGAACATCACCGCCCTGCTTTCTCTTTCAGTCTTGCTGCTCTAGGTTCCTCGGCATTAGTACCATTTGTGAATTGTATCTTCTGGCAAAACAGTTCACTGCCTCTTTGAAGTCAATATTAACATCCCTGTTATTTCAGTAAAGCAAGACCATTGTCATTGAGTCTCTTTTGCCCCATTGTAGAGCGCAGTTAGTTTTTTGGGTTGCGCAACTGACTGTTTAAACGCTCACACTCGGCAGTAGTGACAGGCAGGGTGCAAAGGTTCTTTAGCATGAACAGGTTGGGATAAAATTCCCTGACGTTCATACACATCAGGGTTGGACATAACTTTAACAGATTTTTCGCACCACTCCCATCGCCACTTAATTTCTTACTCCTGAATCGTCATAAGCATCGCCGCGAGCTACAATGCGTGGTGCACAATGAGACGCCATGTTGGAAAAGGAAGTGAAGATAAAAAATCTGACTGCTTGTGGATGTACACTGTTTGGGAATCGCGACAGTGTGAGATTTTTTTGTTTTGAGAATATATTTTTTTTATTCTCAAAGATTTTTATTTTCGCGGAAATCCCAAATCTTTTCAGCAGAAAGTTTTTATTTTACGCGGATTTCCGCGGAAGATTTGGACCCCTGATTATTCTATTTGTTTTAAAAGTGTTTTATGTTCTTCTTTTCTAATTCGCCAAGACACAATGTGCAGTATGAATTCTCCATTGTGGGTAATCAAGATTGGCTGACTTGGCTTGAACTCACCTTGTCGAGATCAGGGTGAACCAAAGCGACATAGTCATTACAGGCAACAACATTGCCAAGAGCTGAGAGTCTTTCCTCAATACGACTAATCCTGACACTGTCCGGCAAAGCATTCCGTAAGTGCTGCAGTTCCTGATCTGTGGTAGAACTGGGGACCAGAAGGCCCTTGCTGTTGCCTGAAAAAGTTAAATATATATACAATTTTTGACACTTTAACCTAGGGATCTCTGTTTCAGAGTTCTTTTAAGTACCTTATACTGACTGACACAGACTAAGTCATTTAATCTGATGTAGTTAACAATGTAGAAGCTTCCAAGTAAAGTTCTACCTGATCACGGATAGTCAATGTTGCAAAACAGTGATAGAATATAAATTATAATGAACTCCAATCCCTCAACTACGATTGAATATCTGGTTCTTATTAGATTTAATATAGAGAAATGTTTATTGATTAATGATTATCATTCAAAAATGGTCAACATTAGTCATTACTCATTAGTGCTAATGATTATCAAACTACAAAAGACGAGGCAATACCTGTACACATTCTGCCAATGATTCTGCATCCGGCTAAACTTGTGTGGACAATGGGAACAGGTGTATCTCCCAATTCACCTTCAAAGACACTGTGAAAGAAAAAAAAAAGTCCATGAAATGTTCAACTTCAAGTTCAACTGTCAGTTGAATTGTTTTCTTTTAAATTCTGACGCTCAGCGACCAACAATCAGACGGCTTCAGTTTAACAAATCTCATATATAGAGAGAGATTATGAACCTCTTAAATTAACGTCAAAAGTACAATATAATTCTGCTGGTTCACCCCGTAAACGCACATGGCCAACACATGGCCTTTTTTTTGGTTCCTTCAATTTTCATTTAACTGAGTCCTGAGGCTGAGATATCGCTCTTAGTCTTACCTGTAGAAATTTTCGGATCCTCCTATTCCGACTAAACAGTATGCATTTGTGAGCTTCGAAAACACACCAATATCATTATTACTCTCAAACTGGCAACGAACAGCCATTGTCAAATATCCTGGAGCTGATTACTTCACTAAACCTTCCTTCAAAAGCAAGAAATGGCGACAAAATTATTCGATCTTGCACCACGAGCAGAAGTATACCGGAAATACGTCACTTAGAGGAAGTAGCACCCCATCTGCACCACAGGCGCTTGTATCAGGACGCGCGAGCGCCTATGCCTGTGACGCGTCTCCCTTTGGTTATCTATAATACTATATTTGGTTATCTATAATACTATTATATTATAGATAACCAAAGGGAGAGGCGTCACAGGCATAGGCGCTCGCGTGTCTTGGTGATCTGCACCATTCTTTTTTTATTGCTCCCCCACCCACACTTTAGAGTTTAACGACTGGCTTACTGAAATTAATTAATTTATTTAACTTATTGAAGATTTTGACTGGAACACCATTTTCTAAAGACGTGCTTGAGGTCCCGGCCTGGCACATATTTTTGGGTTAATTAAGGGCCTTTAAAAATTAAAAAGTTAGACCCATCTCCAACACACTCCCCATCACCCTCCGCCCCTCCTTCCCTCATGTTACTTACAACCCCACTGTTACGTTCCAAAACTATTATAATTCAAGTCATAGATACAGAGAGACTCTGTATCTATGTTCAAGTTTACAGATAACATTCCGTTGAAGGGCCGGAAAGTTCAGTTGGTAGAGCGGTTTTTTTAGTAACCGAAAGGTCACTGGTTCGAATCTAGGATTGGCCATGCAACGTACGTATATTTATATTCCCCTTGCCATCAACTGTTTCGCTGGTGTCACAATAGTGTGGCCAGTAGTCGCATATTTACACTCCGGTGTCGTGTGACTATAATCTACAATTAACCTTTAACACTCCGTAACATTTCTAGTGTGGGTTTTCGAATAATCGAAAAAGAGAAGTATAGACACCAAATAAATCGTTTATTTGTTATTGTTGTTGCGGGTTTTTGTTATTGTTGTTGTTGTTTTACATTTGCTATAAAAGATCATGTTGTTGGTGAGAGTGTATTCCTGTATTTTTTGTTGAACATAATCCTATCCTTTCCTATCCCGTAACTCGAGTCGTTGAGGCACAACAGATGATCGTTTAATCAGCGTACTCCATCTTTCTGTCTTCAGCATCCCTCTTGGCTTCCCTCAGTGTCAAGCCAGTCCATTCTCGAATGGGGTCCTCTCACCTCTTCTCCTGCCTCCATGCCCCGTGCTTTGCTCTGGTGACGTGGCCATACCATCTGTCACAGGGTAGACTGTGATGAAACCGGGGAGAAAGTGTGGATGGGGAGTTAATGAGTTGGGGTAGTTACTGCGCGCTATCGTATGCATGGGTATGCGTGAAAATCGTGGAAACAGCATAAGGGCGGTCAGCCAGTGGAGAAGTTTACTCACTGTAGTCAGAACACGTTTGGCAGAGCGACAAACAAGGTGTGCGGTCTTGTTTTCTCTGTGGTGGTAATGTTCTAGAAGTAAGGTCGGGACAGGTATTAACGTAAATAATATCTGGTTCAAAATAGGAAACTTAGGTGGAGGTGTTACATTGTGGTAGCAAGCTCGAGGAAAAGTGGAGCAAATATCTAAGTTGCGAATTTGTGGTAGGTTAGTGTCAGGTATAATTCACTAACGGGAACTACTACGTTTTGGATACCTTACTTGGAGTACTGTGTAGGCAAGCAGTGGAAAAGGGCTCGCTACAGGTGCTATTACAATCGAGCCGTTGGGCTCGAAGTTCGTCATCGGAAGTCTTCGGTCGAAAGTCTTCGGTCGAAAGTCTTTGTTCGTCGCTCGGAAGTTCGTCGAACTCTTCAGCGCGACGACGACGACGACATCCGGTCGTTGGACCCACATCATCATCACCACCCATTCGTCCACGTCGCCATTTGTGAACATCCTCATCGTCCTCAACCCCATCTTTCCCGCGTGATCGTGACGTCTGTTGCGGGCCCTAGCCTCGGCGTTACGAGGTAGCCGACAGTAGGAGTCAGGCTGAGAGGCGTCGACGGCGGCAGGGCCGCCGCAACTACAGCGTCATCATCACCATCATCGTCATCGTCAGCGGCGGAGGGAGTGGCGACACCACAGCACCAGGATTAAACAGCGACAGTCCAGTGTCAACCACAACGAGGAGGCAGCCACCCTTTCGGAGACGTCAATGGGGACACGCTACTATCAGGTCGACTCGTTCCTTATTTGTCCCCCTCTTAACACTTGCCCCCTCTGTGCCCGGACATTGGCGTTGCACAGTCGGTAGTTAGACGTGGTTGATCAGCAACCCCCGTTCATCTGACTTTTCCATTTCATTGCTCATTGATCCATTGATTGTTCCATCACCATTTTTCTCGTTTCATGTGTAAATGTTGTATGTGTATGAGTGTGTGGTATGAATGAATAAATAGCTTGAAAGTTGTATATTATTTGTTGTGTTTTCATCACTTCCGTCTGCGGGAAATCGTCATTCTTTCTGGGTTGTCTGCGTGTGGGAGTTGTTTGTTTGTGACGTCTGCCCAGGGGGAGTCGTGGCGGTGACATTTGGTGGAGATGCAGGGTATGGTGTGAGTGTGCCCAGACGTGAAGTTGTCTCGTAATTGTCTTGTGGTGTCCGAGTGTGTGAGGCGTGAGTCGGCGAGAGTGTGCACCCCAGCGGGTGGTTGGAGGGAGTCGGGTCGCTGTTCAGCGGAGGCTCACAGCCGGCCTAGGTTCGACCACACGTGAGGGAAGGGGCCATTGCACTCTCCAACCGGTTCGCTACCTTGCAGGCCAGTGTCCACTGTTTGAGTGGGAGGAGGTGGGTGATAGGTAGGAAGATAGCTTAGGTAGGTAAGTTAGTATCTAGGGCTAGGCTAGGTTAGGTAAGGTTACGTAGGGTTGTTGACTTGTTGACTTGTTGGTTGTTGTTGCTTTCCTTAAGCAGGATGGCATCGATCGAGGAGACTGAAGGAGTGTCACCGATCGCGGCTCGTACGCGTTCTCGCGTGGGTGTCACGATGGACGAGCGCACGGCGGCAGCAGCTGATACGGGAGTCACCGATCTACCTTCTACGATCGAGCAACGGAGATCGCCGGTCAGGTCATCGCGTCGTGGGTCAGCAGACGAGGAGTTGACGACGTTCGAAGCCAGAGACACGGTGAGTGATCCTTTTGTGACGGGATTTGGCGCGACTGGCGGGATGTCAGCAGGCACCGACTTCTATGGAGACCAGGATCGCCTGGATGATGCAACGAGGCCGAAGAGGTTCGAGACTAACCCCTACCGTTCAGTCTACAAGATCGAGGCGGCACCGACGCCGAGGACAGGACCATTCGCGGACGAGACGCCGATGGAGAGGATCTTGAGGCTCGCCAAGCGCGAAGGACTGAAGGGTCAGGCAGCGTTAGACTACGCGATAGACCAAGCGACTAGGGCGAGCCGGGAAGATGCAGACCGGAGAGAGAGGGAGAGGGAGAGAGAGATGGAGCACGAACTAGCGATGGCGCAACTTAGGTTGCAGGAAGGCGCCGGGAACCGCAGGAATCGTCAACCCGAGTTCGAGACGGTTAAACTCCGGTTGCCATTCTTCGAGGATAAGGACGACCTAGAGACCTACTTGTGTCAGTTCGAGCGATTCGCCAAGGCTCAAGACTGGAACAAGGACACGTGGGCTATTCGTTTGGGGACCTTGCTGAAGGGGAAGGCGAGGGAAGTTTACGTTGGCTTGAACGAAGACGACTCTGCCGATTACGAGATCCTGAAGGCAGCGTTGTTGGTGCGTTTCAACCTGACGGCCGAGACGTATCGCAAGAAGTTTCGCCAACTACGAAGGGAGCCACCAGAGACTTTCAAACAGTATCTGCGGAAGTCAGAGTTGTTCCTGGAACGCTGGATGGGACTAGCGAACAAGAAGGCCACGTATGCGGACTTACTGGACCTGGTGTTGATGGAGCAGATGATCAACGGTATGACGCCAGAACTGGTCACGTTCGTGCGCGAGCGCAACCCAGCAACGGTGGAGGAGGCCGCGACGTTAGCGCAGCAGTACGTCGACGCCAGGGCGGGAACCAACCTACGTTTCCCACCACGTCAACCCTTTACACCCAGGGACAAGAGCGAGGGTCGCCAGCCAGCGGGACCACGACCCAACTCGCCTGACAAGCGGGTGTGCTACACTTGCGGACAGAAGGGGCACTTGAAGCGAGATTGTCCGAAACGCAGCGAGCGGAGTGGAGCAGCGTTGCGCATCTTGAAGGAGGCGGGCAAGGAGGGAGATCCTCGGTTCCAGAGCCAAGTGGTAGTGGAAGGTGTTCCGCTGACGGCTGTGAGGGACACGGGGGCCGACTTGATTTGCCTGCGGAAGGGAGAGGTTTCCAACCTTATCTACACAGGACGCACGCGGCGCGTAGGATTCGCCGTTCGCCAGCTATCCAAGTCACTGCCGACAGCATGGGTACAGCTGGAATCACCGTTCTACGCCGGGAGAGTGGAGGTGGTGGTGGTGCCGGACTTGATTTACCCAGTGGTGATCGGCAACTGGGCGAGGACGGAACAGCAAGGAGACACAGCACTGCCAGTATTCGGCGAGGGAGACGCGGAGTGTTGTGCTGTGCGGACACGAGCGCAGCCAGCCAAGGAGCAAGTCGCTACAGAACCGGTGGTGGTCGGACCGACTATGAGCATCGTCGCGACGCCGAAGGGGAGTGCCAGGAAGGTGCCACCAGGACGGATGCCAGTCAGGAGGGTACCGTTTCAGAGAGCCGGCAAGAACAGGAAGTTGAAGCGTTACATAGTACGCGGAGCAGAACCAGAACCGACGGTGGCCGTCGTGTTGGACCAAACTGAGACAGAGGGAACCACAGATATCAGCTACCAGGGCGCTGTACCACTGATACCGCTTCAAGCGAGCAAAGGGCCGGTGGACATACGGATAGACACGGAGCTATCTGCGCTACATGAGAGAGCACCGCCGCTGGACGAGTGCGAGGTGATGTCGACCGACGACAGCCCTGAGCGTAACCGACAGCATCCGCTACCATTTTCACCGATGGAAGTCGTCAAGGGTGAAGTGGAATCGATGCTGGAGTTGGGGGTTACCGAGTCTTGTACATCGCCGTACAGAGCACCGATCGTGCGAGTAAGGAAGAAGGCAGAGGTCAACAGGAGGGAGGCGAGTGAGCCAGTGGTAAAGCTACCAGTGTTGGAGGAGGAGTTCATCTGGAGGACGGACGCACCTCAACAGTGCCAGACTCACCCGATGGGCTATGCAGTTGCAGGCCTATGTCTTCACGGTTCGACCGATTCCAGGAAGAGACAACATAGAGGCGGATTTCCTCAGCAGATCTGACCCTGTGGAAGATTAAGTTTTGAACTCTCCGTAGTTTCGTCTTGGGAGGGGGGTGTGTCACAGGGTAGACTGTGATGAAACCGGGGAGAAAGTGTGGATGGGGAGTTAATGAGTTGGGGTAGTTACTGCGCGCTATCGTATGCATGGGTATGCGTGAAAATCGTGGAAACAGCATAAGGGCGGTCAGCCAGTGGAGAAGTTTACTCACTGTAGTCAGAACACGTTTGGCAGAGCGACAAACAAGGTGTGCGGTCTTGTTTTCTCTGTGGTGGTAATGTTCTAGAAGTAAGGTCGGGACAGGTATTAACGTAAATAATATCTGGTTCCAAATAGGAAACTTAGGTGGAGGTGTTACATTGTGGTAGCAAGCTCGAGGAAAAGTGGAGCAAATATCTAAGTTGCGAATTTGTGGTAGGTTAGTGTCAGGTATAATTCACTAACGGGAACTACTACGTTTTGGATACCTTACTTGGAGTACTGTGTAGGCAAGCAGTGGAAAAGGGCTCGCTACAGGTGCTATTACAATCGAGCCGTTGGGCTCGAAGTTCGTCATCGGAAGTCTTCGGTCGAAAGTCTTCGGTCGAAAGTCTTTGTTCGTCGCTCGGAAGTTCGTCGAACTCTTCAGCGCGACGACGACGACGACATCCGGTCGTTGGACCCACATCATCATCACCACCCATTCGTCCACGTCGCCATTTGTGAACATCCTCATCGTCCTCAACCCCATCTTTCCCGCGTGATCGTGACGTCTGTTGCGGGCCCTAGCCTCGGCGTTACGAGGTAGCCGACAGTAGGAGTCAGGCTGAGAGGCGTCGACGGCGGCAGGGCCGCCGCAACTACAGCGTCATCATCACCATCATCGTCATCGTCAGCGGCGGAGGGAGTGGCGACACCACAGCACCAGGATTAAACAGCGACAGTCCAGTGTCAACCACAACGAGGAGGCAGCCACCCTTTCGGAGACGTCAATGGGGACACCCTACTATCAGGTCGGCTCGTTCCTTATTTGTCCCCCTCTTAACACTTGCCCCCTCTGTGCCCGGACATTGGCGTTGCACAGTCGGTAGTTAGACGTGGTTGATCAGCAACCCCCGTTCATCTGACTTTTCCATTTCATTGCTCATTGATCCATTGATTGTTCCATCACCATTTTTCTCGTTTCATGTGTAAATGTTGTATGTGTATGAGTGTGTGGTATGAATGAATAAATAGCTTGAAAGTTGTATATTATTTGTTGTGTTTTCATCACTTCCGTCTGCGGGAAATCGTCATTCTTTCTGGGTTGTCTGCGTGTGGGAGTTGTTTGTTTGTGACGTCTGCCCAGGGGGAGTCGTGGCGGTGACACCATCGGAGTTTCCGTTTTTTTTCACCTCTGTGAGCATGTCATCGTGTTGTCCAATGACTTGTGTGCTGGTCTGTCGCACTTCGTCTTTGGTGATTTGCTGGGTATAGGAAATGCCCAGAAGTCTTCTGTAGCACATCATCTCAATGCTTAGTATTCTTCGTTGTAGGTCTGCTGTGAGGCACCATGTTTTGCAAGCGAATAGGAAGATGGAGATGACAAGGAAGCGCAACAGCCTTACCTTGGAGTGTAGACTGATGGTCCTGTCTTTCCACCTTGTCAGGGCAGCAGTTGTTTGTGCGATCCTGGAGAGGACTACCTGTCGGGACCCATTGTTTGATACAATGGCTCCTAAATATTTGATGATATGCACTGTTGAGGGATAGGCCTTGGACTTTGATGTCCGTGTTGATGCCATTGGTGTTACTGGTAATCATTTTTGGTCTTCTCTGCACTTATTTTTATTCCAAAGGCTCTGGAAATGGTAAGCCTCTGTACCAGTTGTTCAAGTTCTTGTTCCTCTCCGGCCATTCCATGAACGTCGTCCACAAAACGGAGGTTAAGATAAGATAAGATAAGATAAGATAAGATAAGATAAGATAAGATAAGATAAGATAAGATAAGATAAGATAAGATAAGATCCCGTAACTCGGAGGTCGTAAGGGCACCAAAGATTTTAGGTTAACCAGCGTACTCCATCTTTCCCTGTCCTCAGCAACCCTGATTGTTTCGCTCAGTGTCAAACCAGTCCATTCTCGAATATTGTCCTCCCACCTCTTTTTCGGTCTCCCTCTTCTTCTACCTCCTTGCACTGTGCCTTGCAGGATGGTCTTTGCAAGACCTGATGATCTGGTGACGTGGCCATACCATTGGAGTTTCCGTTTTAGATAAGACAACTTTATTATTTTTTTTACAAGAAATTACATTGTGGTGTACAATTACAATCAACAAGGAATAAACATCACAATAATAATATCAACAACAATGATAATGACAATGAGGATAAAACTGTCACACATTAATATAATTACACATATGAATGCAAACATTAAACGACAGCAAATGTTAAATGAAATTATTTTGGACAAATACAAACACAAAAACCCACACACACACATGTCATTTATTAAGTAATGAGACAGCCTTTGGGATAAAACTGTTTTTTGTTCTGAGAGTTCTGACCCTTGGTGTTCGTTAGTGCCTTCCAGAAGGCAGGAGCTGGAAGTGGTGCGCAAGCACGTGAGTGCTATCCAACACAATGCTCTGCCCCTATATGCTGACTGTGCCTTCGTGATCTGGAAGGGTATTTTACATGATGCGCTCTAGGAAGATGTTGAAGAGTGTTTGAGAGAGTAGGCATCCTTGACGCACGCCGATTGTTGTTGTGAACCATTTCCCAGTAGAAAATAATACAATCATTAAAATAAATAAATAAATAAATAAATAAATAAATAAATAAATAAATAAATAAATAAATAAAAAGGAACAGGAAAAAAAAAGCAAAGAATGCATGATATACAGTCAGATCTAAGCTCTCTAGCCAGACACAATACGCATTGACACGTACAGGGAAAATGTACAATGCAGACATTGCAGTTCAAACAATTCTATTTTATTTTCAACAAATGCCTTATAAATAATTGCTATAATTTTTGCACACAACTATACACATTGGTAAATGAAACAAAACTAGTACCACATAATTGTACATGCATACACATTTTTTTTAATGTCCCTTTTTAACCTTCAATAATGCAAGGGAGGAAAACAAAAAATGCTGTAAAGTAAAAGAAGAACAAGAACAAGTTAGACGTCAAGAAGCAGGGACAGAAATACTGAGAAAATGGAGGAGGAAGAAAAAAAAGAAACCGAAAAAGTTAGAACAACAAGAAGAGGCTAAAAAACAATCCTCATCTTCTTTCTTTCTGTAAAATTCTACTATATATATAAAATGAACTTTAGAGTTAGAGAAGAAATATAGCCCATGTAGAAGAAATCACCTGGAGGCAGCCTTGGACCACAAGGGCGGATCCTCGATAGCGCAGTGGTAAAAAAGATCCTCTATAGCGCAGCGGTAGGTAATACCCAGCCATTTGCAATGATACGTACCACTGCTACAGCTATGTTATAGAGGATCCATTTTCTTTTAGCTCTCGACGATTCATTCTACTTCGTTAATGCCTCTAGTGCTCGAACTGAACTCGAAAATAGGAAAAACACGCTGTTCGGGTTTCTGTTTCATAGTTACCAACCACAGGCGCCCATATCTGACTGTGAGACATGCCGGACTAATAATAGCGCTACTCTCTATAGATGTTATAGTACACACAGAGAGAGACGCTCTCACATTCAAATATACGGGCGCCTGTACGTGTTACAAATAATAATATTATGTTGTTGAGCAGTTACATTACATTACATTACATTATTATTGCTTTAGGTCCAGCGGACTCTTCCGAGCCAAATCAGGACCGGACAACCCCCAATCCGCATAAAGGATCTGCTGAAACAACCCTAGTGGTAAAACCGAAAGCTCTCCACCAGCCAGTCACTTTACAATAAAGACATCCCACGCAGGGGACGGCTGAGGCTTCACCCCAACTTATCGAACTCCCGTTTACAAAAACAAAATAGAATACAAACATCATTATAAATTATCAACAAAACACATATATATAAAATGCCTGCATTGCTAAATAAGAACATCATAGGAAGCCCTAGTGACCACCTGGCAGAAAGCGTCCAATATTCCCAAGCTGATCCAACAGACCTCATAAATAAGAAGTCTTGTCCCGGAAGAGTTTTCAAGAAAAAAGGTAGAAGCCTGGTCTAGCGAAGAAGAAGATAGTATAGCATATTGATAGAACAGAGCAGGAATGAGAAAGAGCAAATGAGAAAGACAGCGACAGTGGGAATTTAAAGCACTAAATTTCCAGAAAGTGGGGATACTATTTATACTGAAACCCCCGGCACCCCAACGGGGGTGTTGAGCAGTTAGAAAGAGCATTAAACGGGCAATGATGGAATAGACCTATCGCGATGTTACAAAGCTTTCATAGATGAAGTCTTAAGCAGCTCTTGAGCTAGAAAAGCGTTGAATAAGGATTTGAGGGGCATATGGCGACACACTGCATATGCTTGCTATATCTATGACACTCCACTAGCATCAATTAGCTGTTGCCTATTTAGTGGAAATTAACCTATTATTTTTAAGACTATGCATTTATTATAAAGCGAGCATTGTGGCCAAGTGGGCTAAGGCGGGACCAACTTGCCTTGTCCACAGGCCAGAAACCAATGGCGCCTGACAGGTGTGGGTTCGATCCAGCATCTGGGCGTTATGTTTCTCCGAATATTATTTACTCTCGACTCGGGCAATGTCTTGGGGGTTTTCTCCGGGTACTCCGGTTTGCTCCCACCAGCAAAATTTCAAAATCACAACTAATGTTAGGTAGGTTGGGTTTGGGCGCGCCACAGGCTGCGACTACGCTTTCCCCAGGGAAGGCGGCCCAGAATTTCCCTATAGAAAAAAAGGGCAATAAGGTACATAAAATAAAAAATAAAAAATAAATAAATAAAAAATAAATTATTTGAAAGCTTGAAATATGGCATAAACGCTCCTAATCATCATAAGGTAAGGTATATAGGCGTTTCACTGATGGCAACTTTGCGGCGTCGTTCTTGTTGGACATGAACTAGCTCTTGTGGTGAAGCTGTTGTTGTTAATATTGTTGTTGTTGTTGGAGTTGGTGGCTTGGCTTGTCCATGATTAGCTCCCGAACTAGAATTAGCTTTGGCCACGACCATCACAGCTGCCGAGTCCTCATCCTCACGACACACCTGGTCTTGATGGTGATGCTGCTGCTGGTCCGTCTGTGAGGACGCTGTAACAGACCTCGAAGCAGGAATAATAGCATTGTCACGTGACTGCACAGTGGTGTGGCTTTCGTCCCCAGTATTGGATGACGAAGAGGCCGTTTCTTTCGTTCCCCACAAAATTGCGTTTGTTTGTCTCTCGCCATCGGTGATGAAGACGGGCTTTGGCTTGGTAGGGCCTTTCTCTTCCGCGACCGTGCTGGTGGGGATCGAGGGCTGCTGTGTGAGAGGTTGGAGTGGTTTGTTAACAGCCAGCAGCTTGTCCAGAAGAACGTTGTCCAGCAGACGTCCGTCCGGCGTTCTGGTCAGTTCGTGTCTGGGCAGCTGGGTGATGAAGGTGGTGGAGACGGGCGTCTGGGAGGGAGAGGCTGGTGACCGATGTCTGTGTTTCTTCTTGTGTGACGGAGGTTTGACGGCGGTCGTGCAGGTCGTGGCCGCAGCGTCCACCTGCAGGAGGTCAGAAAAACAATGTGGTATTACCTGGATGAGTGATCAGCGAATCAGAATACTATTAACATATACATTATATGACCAATATCACGGATGTACAGACTATGAATTTTTTTAACTGAAAACTCTATGCCAGTATCTATACTATTTAGTGTAAACTCTATTGCAAGCAACACGGTTCAGGAGTGTACATTTGAGTGAGAGAGAAGAGAGAGAGAGAGAGAGAGAGAGAGAGAGAGAGAGAGAAGGCGAGACGGAGGGAAGGCTGGAGTGATAGAGAAAGTCTTAGACGTTTTATTGAATAAACACAAAACAGGTTCATTTCAATGGGGAGGATGGGGTGTGGGGTTCAAGCGCGAGCATATGAACTCACATTATGAAATAACAACATATACAATAAAAAGAGGGACAGACAGAGAGACAGACAGACAGAGAGAGAAAAAGAGACAGAGACAGAGACAGAGAGAGAGAGAGAGAGAGAGAGAGAGAGAGAGAGAGAGAGAGAGAGAGAGAGAGAGAGAGAGAGAGAGAGAGATGGGAGAAGCAAACAAAACAACAACCATGAGAGACGAGGACGAAAACCGCGTGGTACTGATGATGATGATGATGATGATGATGATGATGATGATGATGATGATGATGATGATGATGATGATGAAGATGATGATGATGATGATGATGGTGACGGCGACGACGATGATGACAAACTGACTTTGGGTTTGTGAGCATCGTAGCCAAGTTGCAACGCGGACTTCTCCGTGTTGGAGAGCCTGGCGCACGGTCTGACGGCGCATTTGAAGGCAGGGGTGTCATGCTGGTCCATGGCCTCTTCCCATACGTTGCGTTTCTTCCGAGTCTTAATGGTGAACGCGTCGATCGTCGTCAGTGTGGATGGCGTACGGCACCGAGACCTGCACAACAATAATAAGATTGTCATGACATTCCTCTTTTCCAAAAGCAAATTAGATCCAGGGTGGTTGCCGTGGCAGTTTAATTCCACCTCCAATGAACTGACAACCAGACTGATGACTGAGGCAGAATGAAGACCAGCGCTCGATCATCGCAATTTGAAATGCGATAACTCACAAATAACCAACTCTTCACAGCTTTTACGTGGGCCTACAGTCTGTTTGCATCCTGCACACTCCTCCCCCTCTCTCCCCATACATCCCACCTCTCACCACTACTCTACCAACCACCCTCCCTCCAAAACAATAAGTGCAACCGAGAGTCCTACAGTCTTACTTCAGAGGCCTCATGTATCCGGGCTTCTTGTAGTCATCCGGGTCCTCGCCGTAGTCCTCGATGACCTTTGCTCTGGCCTTGACCTTTGGCGAAGCTGGTCGCTCCACCAGGATGAGGGGTTCGTGATTCAGACAGGGGTTGGTTTTCACGAAATGTTGCTTCAGCTGCTGCATCTGTACACGAGAATTGTTGTTGTTGTTGTTATTATTGTTGTTATAATAATTATTAATCATTATATCCTAAAGTGTATTATCCACTCTTACACTTTCGTAACCACAACATATCATCATCATCATCATCATCATCATCATCATCATCATCATCATCATCATCATCATCATCATCATCATCATCATCCGCTAGCAGGAGTTTTGGCGATACTTTCTACCGATCGCAGCAATGTGTATTACCTCCATCCTCATTGTCGTCGTCGCCCTCCTCCTCCTCATCAAAATCTCCTCCTTTTTTTTTCTTCTCATTCTTTCTCTCTCCCTCCTGCTTCTTCTTTTTCTTCTTTATCTCCCCCTCCTCTTTCTCTCTATCTCTCTCCTCCCCTTCCAACTCTTCTTCTTTTCTTTTTCTTCTTCTTCTTCTATTTCTCCTCCTCCTCCTCCTCACCATCATCACCATCAAAATCTCCTCCTTCATTTTTCTTCTCCTTCTTTCTCTCTTCCTCCTGCTTATTTTTTTTCTTCTTTATCTCCCCCTCCTCTTTCTCTATAGCTCTCTCCTCCCCTTCAAACTCTTCGTCTTGTTCTCGTTCTTCTATTCCTCCTCCTCCTCCTCCTCATCATCATCATCGTCAAAATCGTCGTCATCATCATCATCATCATCATCATCATCATCATCATCATCATCATATAAGACCAATCAACGATCATACCAACCAACCCGTCACCTACACAATCAATCCAGCAAACGTCTCTCACCCTGAACTCCATCCGCCTCATCTCAGTACCGATGCCTCGGAGTCTGGCCGTTAGCATGGGGTCTTGTTTGGTGTTGACGTGCAGCAGACACTCCCCCAGCTTGGAATCCTTGGGGTTGCGAGCCGCGTTCACCGCTCTCTGGATGTCCAGCGCGCTACCACGGGACCTATCCCGCCCTGCCATGCCGCCCCGACGAATGTCTGCTAGGACGAACTCCCGTCGTTCACTGTATAACACGGAAGACTTTCAACATGACCCAGTGTAGCCTACTCGATTTTTTAGTAAGAACGAAAAAAAAAAAGATGGCAATGCAGAGATTAGTACAACGATCTGAAAAGTAAACATGCAACAAAGTTCTCCCTAAAGTGCCGATGCACAGACTGGGACAACAATTTGAAAATTTAACCTGCAAACAAGATCCTCTTTACGACGCGTTTTGATCCGAGTTGGTTTTGGACTACCAAAGAAGCATTTGTAGCGAGATTCGTGTATTGAGAACATTTGCTTTGGCCTGCTATGTCTTATCCCATTTTCTTTGTTTATTTCCATCTTCTGACTTATACTTTGGAAAAAGCGTAAATTTTAATACGCTTATTATGATTAGAAAGGACAAAGGTGTTTCTTCATTCCTTTTCCTCTCAGCTTTGGATGATTATAACGTAAGCATAATTGTTCCCACCACTGTTCGGACTGGTTCCAAGCGTACACATAAATACATATACACACATGCAAGTTACAAGACTATATTTATTGTCCCCAGTTAAACACCAGGAAATTTGACATATGGGCAACAGAACATACGCACGCAAAACATGACAAGGAAAATACCATCGTCCATGAATAAAACATCGGATATCAACATCAAAATTTTTTTTCACATAAAAATTTTCACATACCCCAGCAATCAAACCCTTAAGTCAAACTATTTTTTTATGACAATGAAATATGCAAGCACACACTACTGCTCACAAGCGACAGATCCAAAAATTTAAGAACTAATAATCCCGTCATAAAAATATGTAATACATCAATGCCTTGAAGAAAATGTTCCTGTCGAAATGAAAAATACCGCAATGCCTTCGTAGTTTCAAAACCCCGTAATAAAGAAAGAAAGAAAGAAAGAAAGAAAGAAAGAAAGAGATTTCTCTTATATAGCGCACTTACAAGCTCAGAGAGCTTCTCAAAGCGCTGGCCCGTAATATCCAGCAATCACACAATAGTTTGCTGAAGTCAGGATTCGAACCCACGTCGTCCAAGACGCACTCACACAAGTCGTGTACTCTGACCACTGAGCTATCCCTGCAGTCTTCATCAACCAAAAGAAGGAAACAGATTTTGTTTGCAAACAAACAAGTTTGTCTTGAAAAGATTTAATAAGCCTACGTAAATGCCTTGACGAAATTTTCCTATCAAAATAAAGAATACCTCAATGCCTAATATTTAAAAAACAAAAAAAAAAAGATCTAGTAAAAAAAAACCCTTAGTCCAGACCAACCAAAATAAGGAAACAGCTTTTTTCTAAAACTAGCCTATCTTATCTTATCCTATCCTATCCTATACTATCCTGTCCCGTAACTCGAAAGTCTTCGGGACACCACAGATGATCGTTTAATCAGCGTACTCCATCTTTCTCTGTCCTCAGCAGTCCTCATGGCTTCGCTCAGTGTCAAGTCAGTCCATTCTCGAATGTTGTCATCTCACCCCTTTTTCTGCCTCCCTCTTTTTCTGCCTCCTTGCACTTTGCCTTGCAGGATGGTCTTTCAAGGACTGATGCTATAGTGATGTGGCCATACCATTGGAGTTTTCGTTTCTTCACCACAGTGATCAAGTCATCGTGGCGTCCAATGGCTTTTGTGATGGTCCACAAACTACACACGTATGTCATAAAAAATTTAATGTGCCAACCTAAATGCCTTGGCGAAGATTTCCTATCAAAATTAAAAATACATATATGCCTTCATATCAGGTCATATCAGACCTAGCAAACAGTAGCTTTTCTACATACTACCACTTATGTCATAAAAAAATTTAATAAGCCTACCTCAATCCTGTGAACAAAGTTTCCCGTCAAACTGAAGAACACCTCAATGCCTTCATATTAAATTGCTTTACGTAAGAAGACATAAAAAATGTAGCCCACACCACCAGCCAAAAGAAAAAAAAAGAAACAGTAGCCTTTTTTCACACATATACACGACAGAATAAGTTCGCACTCACGGGGAAGCCAATAAACGGTTCAAAGCAATGTTTTCCATTGACAGTTGTCACCCTTGACAGTGGTTGTTTTCTGCCCCCTTACTGACGCACTTAAGATCTCTAGCAAACATTCTACAGCTAAAAAAAAAATATAGTGTAGCATAAAAGAAAATTGCAAACACTGACTTCGTTTTCCAAACATTAGTCTGGCGGTTGCGTGCGGATGCAGGATAACAATATAATGTATTTATAATGAGAATTTGTCCGGTTCTAATTCTGCATCACAAAATGAACATTTTAAAATATGTTTGCTGGTTGTCTTTCCCTAGTGAGTTATAACACTTTTAGTATAATCTTAGTAATTAATATTAAAAATCCGTAGTAGAACTGATTCCAAAACTCCAAAACATCGGCCAACCTGTCGCATCACTTCCGGCTTAAATCTGAAAATGTGCATGCATTAAAAAAAGACCAAACAACTCATACTCTCTACACAATGTCTCAAACTCAAAAATGTGTGCTTAATATGAGATGAGTGAAAGTGTATTGTATTGTATTGTATTGTCCTATCCTATCCTACCCTATATATCCTATCCTATCCCGTGACTCGAAGGTCGTTGGGACACCACAGAGGATCGCTTAACCAGCGTACTCCATCTTACTCTGTCCTCAGCAACCCTCATGGATTCGCTCAGTGTAAAGCCAGTCCATTCTCGAGTGTTGTCCTCCTACTTTTTTTCCGTCTCCTTTTTCTTATGCCTCCTTGCACCGTGCCTTGCTGAATGATCTTTGCAAGGCCTGATGCTCTGATGAAGAAGAAACGGTATTGTATTGTATTGTATTGTATTTTTTGTGTGCAAAACAGGTTCACATTAATCCAATCCGAGGATCTTAGAAACTCTATACTATAACAACTTAGGATTATTATCTCAGAATCTGAATCAGAATTAATTTCCGTTTGTTTGTTTGTTTGTTTGTTTGTTTATAATCTGGAAATAATATGAAACTGCACCAGCTCTTTAAAGGAAAACGATCACAACGCATTGAAAATACTATAGACGTAATCAGCTATAAGTGCTCTGGAATATTCTTCTATAGTTCTCGTTTTCTAATCTCAAGTCTAACAAAACAGCTCAGAAGAACGGAGGTGAAGAAAGGAAGACCTGCTTACAAAAACAGTGTTAGTATGACAGAGTCCAAATTATGGTTTTAATACAATGTTAGAAGTGTACCACAGTTGTTGGAATTGATGTAATGTTTTAACAAATTTTAGAAGCGTATTACAGTTGCTGGAAATGCTTACCTTTGATCTAAAGAAGTCTGTGTTAGTGTTGATAATAAGAGGTTATACAAACGAAAACGTCATTAGCGCAGAAATTATCCAAACCTTAAGGAAGCGGAAGATAAATGAATTGTTGAGATAGATGGTTAAAAGGGGTAATGGAAATGTCAGAAATTGTTTTGGGTTTTGTGAAATTAAAACAAGAAACAGGAAATAAGAAGTAAAACAAGAAATATGTTTGTTGATTATGGGAGTGGGTTATAAAGGAGATTTGTGAAGCATGAATATAAATAAAGACATTGGTAGGTTTGGTTATTCAGCAATATAGAGTTATTGTATAATATAGTTGTAAATATTAAGAGATGTGGAAGTGATTACAAGTATAGATGCAATATTAGTAATTTAGAAATAATGGTTTAGAGGTAAGGTGAATGTTTATAAGTTATAAGATAGGTAGTGAGGAGATGTCTTGGTCTGGGAAAGTAAATTTTTATTAAAGTTAGAGGAAAGACGTGGAGTGTGGTTAATGTAGTTTTGTTTCACCTTTAACATCGCGTAGCGGTTAGGTGGCGAGTGAAACTCCACAGAATGGTGTAAGGATGGTAAGAGATAGTGAGACGGTTTGGGAAAATGTCTGGAAATTAATATTAATAAGAGAAAGAACGCATGTCCATATAGGTGTTGTTATAAATATTCATAATTGCACAGTTGACCAATCGTTATTAAGTTGGGAGGCGAAATGATGAGACTGAATACCCATTTTGATATATAAGATGATGCACGAGTGAAAGGAGCAAGCCTCCGCCAAAGAATATCTACTTAGCCACCGCTCTCTGTCTCAGCTCTCAGTTTCTTTGTTCTCTGCCTCCACATTAAGTGATGGAATTATACTAGAAAGGTAGGATGAAGATTTTGTATTTTGATGTTTTGATGTGTGTTGTGCAATAAATAAATAGTTAGAAAAACAAAATGAAAGAGTTGTGGTTTAGCAAATTAAATCTCTCGAAAAACTGTCTCTCAAGTTGTCTGTATAAAACATAGTCTCCATAGAATGCTATAGTTGATCCCCGGACGTGAAGGCGATGAGCCGACCGCGTCATACTTGGTGGACCTGCGGGGTATAGAAAAAAATTAGAGAGAAAAAAAAGGTAGAGAGCAAAAAAAGTAGAAGAAGAAAAGAAGAGTAAAAGAAATACCTGTAGAACACATTTACTACAATGGAGGATCTTAGTTCGGAAGTTTTGTGGGAAATGCATGTAGAAGAGGAAGGACTTTTAACTGAAATAGAAAACATTCTCATTGACAGAATTTTTGACCCAACAGAGAGTCCGGCGCATCCGGATGATGCACGTGCAGGAGACCTGTATGACTATTTTAGAAATTGTGATAATTTCTATGAAATGATTACTACAGCAAGGGTGTCAACTTGCATAGAATATCTAGAGAAGCTTCACAAGGCTTGTGTCAGGGGTGTGAGGCAGAGTTGCGTGTAGGGAAACCCGTGCAAGATAGGGATAGGAAAAGAAAAATAACTGAAGTTAGCGATAGGGGTGATAATGTTGGAAAACAGTAGTAAACGATGCAGTCAATTAGGATACCGGTGGTACAACCACGTAATGTAATTTCAGCCTCACTAGATTCATTAGACTTAGCACATACTACCTTCTCACCAGTGCAAACTCGTGCTCAAAGGCAGAAGAGAGAGGCGGAGTTGAAAGATAGGTTAGAAAGGATTCAAGGAGGAGATGTTTTAGGCCTAGACTTTCAGGAACATATAGTAGAAGTACAGACTTTACAGGAAGAGATAGATCAGGCTAGAGAGTTGATAGAAGAAGACAGAAGGAATCTGCAGGCAGCCCAACATCAAATAGAACAGGATAGACAAAATTTACTGCATTTAGTGGCTCGGTTGGGTGAAGAAAAACAGAAACTAGTGGCAGAACAAAATCAGTTACTGTCAAGCAGTTCCTCCTCAGACTCTATACAGTTACAGTCTTCAGACCCAGTGGATGGACTGGAAGAAATAATAGAGGAAGAAAATCATATTCATACAATAACAGAGGAAGTCTCACATAGACCTACTTCTTCTCAGAACTCGTTGAGCAGTATATCAGTTGTGGCACACACAATGGCCGAAACAGGAAATTTACCTAATACTTTGTGCCCTGAAGCTTTTAAAGGATTGGAATCGGAAGACGCTAGTGTATGGCTCAATAGGTTTGAACTGTATACTAAACTGAAGGGTTGGAGCAAGGAGCAGATGGCCAGTGCCTTCCCACTCTTTCTGAGAGATGTGGCAGCCATTTGGTATGATTCACTACATAGTGAAAAGAAATCCACCTACGAGGCAGTGGCACAAGCTTTCAAAGAACGGTACTTTCCACACAAAAGTATGCGTTGGGTCCGTTTGGATCAATTTAGTAATAAGAATCAACAAAAGGATGAAACTGTCCTCGACTATACGCAAACCATGATCAGGTTGGGAAAAGAGCTGCTGAAATCAGATAGAGAAACAATGGAAGCCATCGTGCGAGGTTACAAACCGCATATCAAAACTTATGTCATGGAAAAAGAGCCTTCTAGTGTAGATGAAGCATTGAGATATGCTAGGATGGCGGAAGCTCTCAGAACAGACACAGGAGACACTGCCATTCAGATGTTTCAACAACAAATACAACAACTTCAGACTCAGTTGTCAAAAGACATTGATAAGCTAAGACAGGCTACTATAGCCTCACTAGGAGAGAATAAAGCAGGTGAAAAACAGACAACCAGGGAACCCCAACACAGATTCCAGAAAATACCAGGGGATACCCGTCACGTGACTACTGCACCCCAAGGAAAATCCCCTTGCTCGCATTGCTCTTGTGGAAAAAGCAAACAGCTAGCGCTGAATCCTCAGGCCACGCCCACTTACAGCCAGCGTCTCAGGCAATGTTTTGGTTGCGGTGGAACAGATCACGTAAGGAATTCATGTCGGTTCCAAAACGTCAAATGTTTTTCTTGTGGAAAAATTGGACATTCATATGTTGTGTGTCGCTCCAACCCTAAACAAAATGGCACCGTACCACAATAGGGATTTCCTCAGTCAGACTCTTTCAATCCCCGTTTGAGGAGAGGTTGGCTGAGGAACCCAAAATATGAAAACCTGTTGACAACATACAAGGATCAAGATAGATACAGGAATAGAGTAGAAATAGAAATTGAAAGAAACAAAGCGTTTGCCTTGGTCGATACAGGTGCTGCAATTTCATGTATGAGTTCACAATTTTATTATAAATCAGGGTTGTCTACAGGTTTCCCCCTACAAACACCCCAAGTTTCCCAGGTTCATGGGGTAGGCAAACAAGTGATTAGGGTTGATGGACAGATTTCTATTCCATTCAAGATAGCAGATGTGGAAATAGTACAGCAATTTGCCGTTCTCTCAGGGATGGCTATGCCTATTATTTTAGGGATGGATTTCATTGTACAGCATGACGTTGTTATTGATTTTATACAGAAAAACTTGTTTTTGTATCATGGATTATCAGCTACCCCCCTTTGCTTGGAAGACTGGACCCATGAAATCATTGTTGACACATTGATAGAGTTACCTCCAAGGAGTGAAACTGTCCTCTCATTAAGAACAAGGGAACCTGTTACTCTTCACTGCGCATTGTTAGAACCCAGAAAGGATTGTTGGGACGTTTGGCATGTCATACCTGCTAGAGGGATTTCTCGTGTTCGAAATGGACATTTGATAGGAAAAATCTTGAATCCAAATAACTCGAGCATCACATTAACTCCAGGTACAGTCGTTGGACATTTGGAACAAATAGGTTCGATTGTCGCATCACCCACAGGTAAGGTGACGGTGGCTAGCGTACTACAAACAGTGGATAATCAACAAACAAACGACCTTGTTGACTATGTCAAGTTACTTCGTGACCAGTTAGGGATTGATATCATAGATGCTGATGTGACGGATGAACAGAGGGTCACACTGGCAAAGTTCTTGCTGTCAAACAGAGATATTTTTGCAAAAGACATATCAGAGCTTACTGCTACACATTTGCAAGAGATGACGATAGACACTGGTTCAAACCCTCCTATCAAACAACGCCCTTACCGAGTCGCGCCTGAGATGAAGAAAGAGATAGACAAACAGATAGAAGACATGTTGAAAAACAAGATCATTAGGCCTAGCACTAGTGCCTATGCGTCACCAGTCGTCATGGTAAAAAAGAAATCTGGAGAATATCGTTTTGCTGTTGACTATCGAAAGTTAAATTCTATCACAACAACCATCAATTACCCTCTGCCTAAGTTTGAAGATGTTACCGACATTTTAGGCAAAGCAAGCGTTTTCTCTGTCATGGATTTGATGAGTGGCTTTTGGCAAATTCCGGTAGCAGAAAACTCAAAAGAAAAGACGGCATTTATCTGTCATTCCGGTTTGTATGAGTTTGAACGCATACCATTTGGTCTCAAAAACTCTCCAGTCGTTTTCCAGAATGTTATGGAATGCGCGCTTCGCGGACTCCACTACAAAACAGCATTAGTTTATGTGGATGATATCATTGCTTTCAGTAAAGACTTCGAGTCTCATCTGCAAAACCTTGCTGATGTCTTTGATCACCTTCGTGCCGCCAACTTGCGACTCAAAACTTCAAAATGTCACTTTGGAGTGAAAGAAGTAGTCTATTTGGGACATGTCATTTCCAAACACGGAGTAGCGGCCGATCCAGAAAAGGTAAAACTGGTTAAAAATTTTCCAGTCCCCAAAACACAAAAAGAAGTTCGCGCCTTCCTAGGCTTAGCAAACTACTACCGAAAGTTTGTGATGGGTTTTGCTTCTATTGCTTCCCCATTGAACAAACTGTTGTCAAAAGACGTCCCATTCTTGTGGACACAGGATTGTCAGACTGCATTCGATACACTGAAAGACGCTCTCACATCTGCGCCAATTCTGGCCTACCCAGACTTTGATAGACCATTCATATTGTATACGGATGCATCTTCAACTGCTGTCAGCTACATTTTGGGTCAGATGGACGATGAAGGAAAAGAAAGGGTGATCAGCTATAATGGTAGAGCACTGAGAGCGTCTGAAAAAAACTGGTCCATATCAGAAAGAGAATGTTTGGCGGTAGTTGAGGGGATTCGAACCAATAGGATCTATTTGGCAAACAAACGGTTTGTGGTGAAAACGGATCATTCTGCCATTCAATTTCTACAGAAAGTAAAGGATCCCACAGGTCGCCTAGGCCGATGGATGATTTTTCTACAGGCCTATGATTTTAAAGTGGAATACAAACCCGGCAAAATGCATGGAAACGCCGATTCGCTATCAAGACGACCCTATGATGACACTTTAGATGTAGAAGAAGAGGAAGAAACCTCGCATGTGTTGGGTGTACAGACTTCTGAGAGTAATCAAACGCAGTGTGATCCGCCCGAAACAGATTTGTGGTGTAGGGAACGGGACTTTCTTGTGAGCTCACTCCAAACACCCACAGTCAAAGAATTACAAAGGAAAGATTCTCAGCTGTTCCAAATGATTGATTATTTGGAAAATGGGTCAATACCAGTGGATGACAAAGTAGCTAGAAAATTGGTTTTAGACTCCCAAGATCATGTTTTGGATCAGGACGGTGTGCTTTACCACTTGTGGTATCCGAGAGGAGCAGGATTGAGAGAAGAGAGAGTGGTCAAGCAATTAGTGGTTCCTCAATGTTTGAGAAATGAGGTACTGTTATCCTTTCATGATTCACTCATCGCTGGTGCCCATCAGGGAATAGACAGAACCTACCAGAGTATTCGCATGAGATACTATTGGCCAAACATGTACGCTGATGTTAGTGAGTATGTTAAAAGTTGCCTTGACTGTCAACAAGCTAAACGACAATATGGAGCAAAGCGCCCTCCACTGTGTCCCCTTCCAGTACCAAATTTGTTTCAAAGACTCCATATTGACTTCTTAGGTCCTCTAGAACCTACACCTGAAGGCTACAGATACATTCTACTCATAGTAGACGCCTACTCCAAGTGGCCAGAAGCTTTCCCTCTACATACCTCAGATGCAAATGAAGTAGCTTGGGTTCTATACAAAGAAATATTTTGCAGATATGGGGCACCCGATACACTGTTGTCTGATCGAGGCCAGAACTTCATGTCCAAACTTGTAACAGAACTCTGTGCTATTTTTCAAGTCACGCGACTGAGAACAAGTGCTTATCATGCACAAACTAACGCTCAATGCGAACGCTTCAACAGCTTCTTAGCATCATCACTTCGAACCTTGTGCGCTGAAAATACAAATGATTGGGCAAAGAAGTTACCAGCAATTTTGTCAGCGTACAGAGTTACACCTGCCACAGAGTCCACTCAATTCACTCCTTATTTCTTACTTTTCAAGAAAGAGTGTCGGTTACCCCTTGATGTCGCTCTCATTCCACCTGCAAATCTTCCAACATCGGCTGCACAGTGCATGGAAGACATTGTGAGTGGTTTTCAAATGACACAAAGGATTGTGCATGAAAATGTAAAGAAGGCTCAAGAAAAGTACAAGAAGTACTATGACAAAGACTCTGCATCACATAAATTTGTGATAGGTCAACGTGTGTGGTTGTACACCCCTAAGATCAAGGTAGGCACATCTACCAAACTACAACGTAAGTGGGATGGTCCGTACTACATTTGTGTTGAGTTGCCAGGCAATGCATTTATCTTACGCCGCTGCTCGGACAATAAACAATTGAAGTCACCTGTGCATGCGATGAGACTGAAGCCGTTCTTTGACCCAAAAGATCGTCCAACAAATGTGCTGTCTGAAGTAGAAATGTCGGATTCCGAGATAGAAACGAGCAGTGAGGTAGAGGATACTGATGCGAATGATAGGGTAGACAGCAAAGCTACTGGTGAAGTGAAACAAAATGTACGGGATGCTCGTCACCTTCAGGCGAAACATAAACAAACGGTAGACCTGGAGAAAGACAGGGATGAAATCGGAGTCAAAGACAAAGCTGACAGTGACAGTCATTCTGAATCGTCAGATACTGACAAACTCTATGAAGTAGAACGTGTTGTAGCCTGTCGTAACAAAAACGGCAGGAAACAATATAAGATAAAGTGGAAAGGCTATCCCAACACGACGTGGGAACCTCTACAGAATATTCCGGATAATTTGATTAGAGATTTTCACATCAAAAAGACACATCAAGGTCGGCGGAGACGACGTCCCCACACACGAACAATGTGTATCTACTGCATGAAATAAGAGACAGACATAAGTCGGTGCGACTTTGACATGGTTTACTTTAATGATGTTTTATTACAAATAATGTGTATAAAATAAATGAATGTTTTTTTGTTCTTTCAGTTGAAATGTGACGTGACATTGTAAGTAACTGTATATGACCAATACAGTTGAGAAGTATTTTTTTGTTGAATGCATTATTAGAATTTGTTCTACATATGCATGCGGATGTAATAACTTGACATTTTTCTGTGCAGTATGAAAACGCGAGTATCCCAAATAAGTGAAAATGATGCAAACACACTTCTGACGGGGAGAAGTCGTTTGTTGTATGCGACTTATGAATGTGTATTAATTCTTTTGAATTAACCATTTTTTTTCTGTTTTTTAATTTTAGACATGTTTGGAGCCATGTCTACATAAAAGTTTGCGAGGTTTACTTATTTGTGCTGTGGGATTGCACTCACAAATGAATTTGTGTTCTTGTTTAATTATGTTAATGATCAGTGGCGATGTTTTGATGGTTTTAAAACGATTTTTTTTTGCGTTTCATGGCAGTTGTGACGACACGAGTTTTCAGATGGTAGGGAGAGATACACTTTTTACGAAGTTACACTTCTCCGTATATCTGCTGTACATAGAATAGCGTGACCGATTTACTTTTGCGTATGAAAGTGCAGTTTCGTAGAGTCCGTGCGATTCGTAGAAGACAGGGACTCGGCCAATTTCGAATAGGGGTACGCGTAATAAAGAACGTGTATACTGACGAGAGCTCGACTGTTTTGCTTGTGGCCGGCGCAGATTTTGAAGGGCAGAGTGGTTTGAGATGCTATTGCGTGAGGAAGGAATTCTAACGAGGCAGCAACCCTGTGACAGAGGTCATCGTAGTGTAGGGTACTGTTGGAAGGGTGTGTGTATTGTTTTATAGCCACCCAAGGTCTTATGCCCTCGTCGGGATAAGGATGTTTAGAATTCGAAGGAAGATGGTAACTGCCATTCGCCAGTGAGTGTAGAGTTCCATACTTAAGGTGCGTGTGGTTCTCGATTGAACACCCACCAAGACTTAGTGTCTGTAGCAGAGCTAAGGTGTCCTCATCCTCAGAATAAATGTTATTTGGACAGTGAAATAACGTGCAAGAGCAAGAGAAAGAGACTCTCAAAAGACTAATCCATTGTGTTGTGACAGTGTTGTGACAGTGTTGTGTCGTGTTGTGGTGTTGGGGTAAAGGGCGTCACGAGCCGAGGCCTGTAAGGTAAGCAAACCTTGTCGTTCAATTCTCTAGTGGCGCGCTCCGAGTACTGCGTACGTGTATGAGTGGTAATGAGTGTGGGGAAGGGGATGTATTTTAGGATGTGTAATGAATTTCGTTGATTTTATATGATTTTCTTATGATTTTCTTATTGTATATGTGATGGGGGAAATGTCGTTGCTGTTGTTGTTATGAAGTGGATCAAAGGCGACGATGGGGAATATAGAGAGGGAGAGAGAGAGAGTGAGGGTGTATGTATGGAGAGAGCGATGAAATGTAGTATGCTGAAGAAGGATGAAGTGATGATTATGAAGGAAGCATGTTTACAGTATGGATGAAGGGAGGTAATCGTGATGTGCTATAATTGTTGGGGGTGACGGTGGTGATGAAGGGGGGCGGAATGAATCAGGACTGTAAGATGGTAGTGTGGTTGCGATAATTATGTATATTTATATAAACATTGGTGTGTAAAGAAGATGCGAATTATTTAGCATCAAAGGGTGATTTATATTATTGAAATGTGTGTATAGTATCTTGTATTATTATTATGATATTCATAACTATACAGGTCAAGATGGCGGACGGAGGACGGCGTGTTATGTTATATTATATAGTATTTATTGTTCGGTGGGCATATTGTTAAGACTATGTATATGTCAACAGGTGTGGGCTGATGATGATTATTACATCTACGTGTTTATTTCTACGCATTATTTCCACGCTGTTGCCTTTGATGTTACCTGTTGTGCTGTACTGATGTTGATGTTGTTGCCGCTGACTGGGTCCTAGCCAGCCTGGGATGTACCTTTGCCTCTACAACAGAGTAGTGTTGTGGTGATTTCTTACACTGCTGCAGGTTTTGCCTATGTATCGAGGCAACACATTTCCAGGAGGTTTTCATACCTAATTCATGCACACACAGACTCACATTACACGCACCTAAAAACATATCCATTTAGTTAGAAGAATCATCCACTTATTGTGCAAGAGACTGTTAGCTCTCTGAGCTACTTGACAAGAACATTGAGACATTACTTCTGTGCCACAGCTTTGCCTAGCTAATAGTTTCTGATTCGACGCCATTGCCTATTATTTGAAGACTTGCATTTTGAATTGATTTGTTGATTTTGATTTTGCTGTATACACTTTGTAAAGAAACTGTTGTTGTTTAGTTCTATTTGGGGCTTGTTGCAAGGGGAGGTAATTGTTAGTTAGTATTGGGACGGGGGTCTATTTAGGGGTTGAGGGAAGGTTAGTTCCCATTTGTCCTGTGTCTGCTTGTTGATTGTTGAATAAAAGAGTGTGTTTGTATTCTGGCATTTTTGTGTTAGTTTATTTTGTTTGAGTTTTATTCTTTTCACTCGCTTTATGAGCTGACGTCACTGAACCCGCTCGGGGGACGTGACATTTTTGGTGTCAGAAGTGGGATAAACTCATTTATTTTGTTAGGGTATTGCCAGATGTTTATGTTGTGTGCTTGAGTTGTTGTGTGAAAGGGTACGCAGCGGGCGGTTGGCGGGAGTGTGGGTGTATTGCACTAGGGAACACACTCGGAGTGCAGCATTAACGGGGAATTGGGTTGCAGGGTTCACTTGCTCGCCTTCAGGGGTACGACGGTGAACGATTCCTCGGCTCCTGTGACTGTTGTGTTGCGTATTCATTCTGTTAGGTGTGTGTATCAGTTAAGTGTTATTTGTTTTGTGTATACTAACATCTGTTCTTCCCTTCTTTTCTGACATGGCTACGCGGGATGCTCGAGCCGCGATGCGCCGCGACGCTAGGACTCGTAAGGAGGAGGCCGAGCAGGAGGAGCAGGACTTCCGTGATGACGGCTCTGTGACAGGGTTGTTGGAGGAACCTTACGCAGTGAGTACTCAGACCACTATGCCTAAGATGTATGCCAAATCGCCCGGTGCACAGAGCAAAGTCGAGGTCGCGCTCGGTGATAGTGAGAGATTTAGACAGATTGGGGAAAGTCTGGGTTTCCGTGATGGAGCGTTGGCACACTATGTAGTTAGTGAGATGAGAAGGGAAGAAGAACGGAGGGAGAGGGAGGAAGAAAAGAGGGAGGAGAGGGAAGCGAGGGCAGATGAGAGGAGGCTTTTGGAGCTTAGGCTAGAGACGGAACGGGTAGCTAGAGAAGCAGAAAGAAGAATGCTAGAAATGAAGCTAGAGGAGGAGCGAAGAACCAGAGACGACGACAGAGCAGCTCAGAGAGAGAGGGAGAATAGGGCTAGAGATAGAGAGGCAGCATACTCAGTCAAGTTGAAACCCCTGGAGGAGAGAGAGGATGTGGAGGCCTACCTCCAGATGTTCGAACGGGTGGCAGAGATTCAGGGTTGGAGGAGGGAGGTATGGGCGGTTAGGCTAGCGCCTTTGTTACAAGGGGAAGCCCGGGATACGTACCTTCGTCTGACGCCTGAGCAAGCCCAGGATTTCGACATTGTGAGGAATGCGCTGTTGAAACGCTTCAGGAAGGACGCCGACTACTATCGTAGGCAGTTTCGAGAGGCCAAGAAGGAAGCTGCAGAGACGTTTCCTCAGCTAGTAGTAAGGCTAGGGTCGTTAGTGAAGAAGTGGTTTTCGCTCGCCGGCAAAGACATCACCGACGTAGGGCAGGTACTAGACACTTTCATTGGTGAGCAACTTTTCTCCATCATGACTACCGAGCTAGAGATCTACGTGAGGGAGAATTTACCTGAGACTAGCCATGCCGCAGCAGAGTTGGCGCAGCGCGTGGTAGATGCCAAGCGGGCAGCATCAGCACCGGCACCCGTACTACCCAGTCAGAGACGCAGTTTTCCCAGACGACCGGAGGCTCCTCAGCAACCTAGCAACAGGGGAAGTCAGGGTCAGAAGGTAGGGAGGTCGGAAGGGGGTAGTGGGGTACGTCGTTGCTACCGATGTGGGTCGGAAAAGCATGTGGTCAGGGACTGCAAGGTCAAACCTCAGACAGTAGGCCAGGTTACAGTGGGACGGACTATTTCTACGGAGACCGCACCTCGGGCTAGCGTGTGTGCAATCAAACCTTATGATCCATGGGGCCAAGGTAGGGCGAACGGGCAGGACGTTCGGGTATTGAGAGATACGGGGGCGGAGATAGGGGCAGTCGCGAGCAGGTTAGTCAAACCAGCTGATTTGACGGGTCGGACTGTCGAGATTTGCTTGGCGAATCGGTCGAACGTGGGTCTGCTACCTACAGCTTGGGTGGAGTTGGATTGTGCGCTGGTCAGGGGGAGAGTAGAGCTGGTGGTTTTCGAGGACGGGCCCGATATCATCCTGGGTAACTGGGTGACGTTTGATAGCGGGGAAAAGAGCCCTGTTTCCTTGTTCGGAGGTGAGTGCGCGATGGCTGCAGCAGTGCAGACTCGGGCGCAGGTGAAGGCCGAGAAGAAGAGGGAGGTACCCTTAGCAGTGGTCGAACCATCCCAGATCTCTGTTAGCACCCCAGAGTTGATCAGGATGCAAGAGACCGACGAGACGCTCGCGAAGGCGAGAACGTTGGCACAGAGTGGAGGGGCGATAGCGTCAGGTAGGGCGTCAGCTGAGTTTCGCAAGAAGAAGGGGGTGTTGTACCGGGTACACACGAAGAGAGGTAGCCAGGTCACGCAACTGGTAGTCCCGAAACAGTTGAGGGGGGGGGATCCTTCAGTTGGCTCATGATCCACCCATGGCTGGGCATTTGGGAGGGAAACGTACCAGGGAGCGGATCTGGGGAACATTCTATTGGCCGGGAATGTGTGCCGAAGTACGGAGGTATTGCGCCAGTTGTCCAGAATGTCAGAAGGTAGTACCGAGGGGACGGGTGAGGAAGGTACCACTACAGCAACTTCCGCTGGTGGACGAGCCATTTCAGAGGGTGGCGGTAGACATTGTGGGACCCATCAAACCCAAGTCAGATCGGGGTAACATGTACATCCTAGTGGTAGTAGACTATGCCACACGCTATCCCGAGGCTGTACCGCTCAAGGGCATAGAGGCAGAGAGGGTGGCAGAAGCGCTGTGGGAGATTTGGTCGAGGGTGGGCGTTCCTAGGGAAATTTTGACAGATCAAGGGACGCAATTCATGTCTGAAGTCATGCGGGAGATGAACAGACTACTGTCGATCCACGGGAAAGCCACCACACCGTATCATCCACAGTGCAACGGACTGGTTGAGCGATTCAACGGGACGCTAGTGTCCATGCTCAAGAAGTTAGCCACAGAGCAACCTACAGCGTGGGACCGCTACATTCCAGCGCTACTATTTGCATACCGAGAAGTAGCACAGGAGTCTACAGGGTTCTCTCCCTTCGAGCTCCTATATGGAAAGACCGTGCGGGGACCGATGGCTGTATTGCGAGACCTCTGGACCAAGGAGATACAAGAGGAGGAGGTGAAATTGAGTAGCCAGTACGTGGTGGATTTGCGTAATCGCATCGAGGAAACCTGTAAGTTGGCACAAGGAAACCTCAGAACCGCGTCAGCCAAGCAGAAGCGGCACTTCGATAAGAAGGCGAAACGGCGTTTGTTCAACGCGGGGGATCAAGTGTTGCTGCTGCTACCAGAGAAACACAACAAGTTGCAGCTAGCATGGCGAGGACCGTACGAGGTGATCGAACGTGTGGGAGAGTGCGACTACCGGATCAGGATGCGTGGGAAAAGTAAACTATACCACGCCAATCTCCTGAAGAAATTCCATACCAGAGCGACGGTGGCCACGATCGTCGTAGACGACGAGGGAGTAGAGGAGGAGGAAACTATGCCGGTGTTTGGGGATATTCCCGTAATCACCTTGACAGCATCAGAGACGCCCCGCGACGTGAAGATGGACGACAACTGCCCAGAAATACGGGAAGAATTGCAGGAGCTGGTGTGGCAGTTTGAGGATGTCCTAACCGACTTGCCACTACGCACTACTCTGGACGTGTGCGAAATACGTGTGGACAGCGACATTCCAGTGAGGACGCGGCAGTACCCACTTTCCTATTCGCATCACGAGACCATCAAGAAGGAAGTGGAAGCGATGCTAGCGATGGGCGTCATTGAGAGGGCCAGTTCGCCATACAGCTCGCCCATCGTATTAGTAAAGAAGAAGGAGGGCACGATGCGTTTCTGCGTTGATTTCCGGAAGTTAAACAAGCACGTCGTATTCGATGCGGAACCATTGCCGAACATCGACTACTTGTTTTCCAAACTGTCAGGGGCCAAGTATCTCACCAAGATCGACTTGACCAAGGGTTACTGGCAAGTGCCTATGAACAAGGGAGATAAAGCGAAGACGGCATTTACAACGCCAGAGGGACAATTTCAGTGGACCGTAATGCCATTTGGGCTGAAGACGGCGGGAGCAGTCTTTTCTCGCATGATGCGGAAGTTATTAGCACCCCTGGGAATGTCGGAGATCGACAATTTCGTCGACGACTTGTTGGTAGCCACTATTACCAAGCAGAGACACTTGGAATGCTTGGCACGTCTTTTCCTTAGGTTGCGTGAGGTGCAGCTATCCGCCAAACCGTCAAAGTGTTACCTGGGTTTCCGAAGAGTAGAGTATCTTGGGCACGTGGTTGGACAGGGAGAAATTCGTCCTGAGGTGTCAAAGATGGAGAGAATCCGAGATGCACCACGACCAACGACCAAGCGGCAAGTGCGCTCATTTTTGGGTTTAGCCGGATACTACAGGCGGTTCGTACCCAACTTTTCAGCGATTGCTTCACCACTACACGATCTGACCAAGGGAGGCAAGCCAGGGGCGGTACAATGGACCGAAGCATGCGAAGCTGCATTTTGCACACTGAAGGAGAAGCTGTGCTCTGACCCTGTGTGCTGTCTGCCGGACTTCACCCTACCGTTTGTGCTACAGACAGATGCGTCGGAGGATGGAGTAGGGGCCATTTTGAGCCAGGACAGGGGACAGGGTCTACAGCCTATTGCGTGTGCAAGCAAGAAACTGTCGAAACCCGAGAGAAACTATTCGACCATTGAGAGGGAGTGTCTAGCGTTGGTGTGGGGTGTGCAGAAGTTCAGTCAATACCTGTACGGACGTACTTTCGTAGTGCAGACTGACCATATGCCACTGCAGTACCTACAGCAAGTGAAGAACACCAACAGCCGACTGATGAGATGGGCACTTCAGCTGCAACCCTTCTCAATGTCTGTGGAGCACATTTCTGGGAAGGACAACGTTCCAGCAGATTTCCTCAGCAGAAACGCTCAGTAGGTAGCATAGGGGGTAGTGAGAAATTCGCGTCGTAGTTAAGGTTCTTCAAGGTGTTAAGAACTGGGGGGGGGGTTGTGTGACGACACGAGTTTTCAGATGGTAGGGAGAGATACACTTTTTACGAAGTTACACTTCTCCGTATATCTGCTGTACATAGAATAGCGTGACCGATTTACTTTTGCGTATGAAAGTGCAGTTTCGTAGAGTCCGTGCGATTCGTAGAAGACAGGGAGTCGGCCAATTTCGAATAGGGGTACGCGTAATAAAGAACGTGTATACTGACGAGAGCTCGACTGTTTTGCTTGTGGCCGGCGCAGATTTTGAAGGGCAGAGTGGTTTGAGATGCTATTGCGTGAGGAAGGAATTCTAACGAGGCAGCAACCCTGTGACAGAGGTCATCGTAGTGTAGGGTACTGTTGGAAGGGTGTGTGTATTGTTTTATAGCCACCCAAGGTCTTATGCCCTCGTCGGGATAAGGATGTTTAGAATTCGAAGGAAGATGGTAACTGCCATTCGCCAGTGAGTGTAGAGTTCCATACTTAAGGTGCGTGTGGTTCTCGATTGAACACCCACCAAGACTTAGTGTCTGTAGCAGAGCTAAGGTGTCCTCATCCTCAGAATAAATGTTATTTGGACAGTGAAATAACGTGCAAGAGCAAGAGAAAGAGACTCTCAAAAGACTAATCCATTGTGTTGTGACAGTGTTGTGACAGTGTTGTGTCGTGTTGTGGTGTTGGGGTAAAGGGCGTCACGAGCCGAGGCCTGTAAGGTAAGCAAACCTTGTCGTTCAATTCTCTAGTGGCGCGCTCCGAGTACTGCGTACGTGTATGAGTGGTAATGAGTGTGGGGAAGGGGATGTATTTTAGGATGTGTAATGAATTTCGTTGATTTTATATGATTTTCTTATGATTTTCTTATTGTATATGTGATGGGGGAAATGTCGTTGCTGTTGTTGTTATGAAGTGGATCAAAGGCGACGATGGGGAATATAGAGAGGGAGAGAGAGAGAGTGAGGGTGTATGTATGGAGAGAGCGATGAAATGTAGTATGCTGAAGAAGGATGAAGTGATGATTATGAAGGAAGCATGTTTACAGTATGGATGAAGGGAGGTAATCGTGATGTGCTATAATTGTTGGGGGTGACGGTGGTGATGAAGGGGGGCGGAATGAATCAGGACTGTAAGATGGTAGTGTGGTTGCGATAATTATGTATATTTATATAAACATTGGTGTGTAAAGAAGATGCGAATTATTTAGCATCAAAGGGTGATTTATATTATTGAAATGTGTGTATAGTATCTTGTATTATTATTATGATATTCATAACTATACAGGTCAAGATGGCGGACGGAGGACGGCGTGTTATGTTATATTATATAGTATTTATTGTTCGGTGGGCATATTGTTAAGACTATGTATATGTCAACAGGTGTGGGCTGATGATGATTATTACATCTACGTGTTTATTTCTACGCATTATTTCCACGCTGTTGCCTTTGATGTTACCTGTTGTGCTGTACTGATGTTGATGTTGTTGCCGCTGACTGGGTCCTAGCCAGCCTGGGATGTACCTTTGCCTCTACAACAGAGTAGTGTTGTGGTGATTTCTTACACTGCTGCAGGTTTTGCCTATGTATCGAGGCAACACATTTCCAGGAGGTTTTCATACCTAATTCATGCACACACAGACTCACATTACACGCACCTAAAAACATATCCATTTAGTTAGAAGAATCATCCACTTATTGTGCAAGAGACTGTTAGCTCTCTGAGCTACTTGACAAGAACATTGAGACATTACTTCTGTGCCACAGCTTTGCCTAGCTAATAGTTTCTGATTCGACGCCATTGCCTATTATTTGAAGACTTGCATTTTGAATTGATTTGTTGATTTTGATTTTGCTGTATACACTTTGTAAAGAAACTGTTGTTGTTTAGTTCTATTTGGGGCTTGTTGCAAGGGGAGGTAATTGTTAGTTAGTATTGGGACGGGGGTCTATTTAGGGGTTGAGGGAAGGTTAGTTCCCATTTGTCCTGTGTCTGCTTGTTGATTGTTGAATAAAAGAGTGTGTTTGTATTCTGGCATTTTTGTGTTAGTTTATTTTGTTTGAGTTTTATTCTTTTCACTCGCTTTATGAGCTGACGTCACTGAACCCGCTCGGGGGACGTGACAGCAGTACCACGTTGTAAGATGTGATGTGATGCATCGCGATACGGGACGTGCATTGATGGTTGTTGCTGAAGCTACGACGGGATTTGTTTTAAAATTTGTTAAATACATTTCATATAGGCATGTGAACATGATGTGTTGTACGGTGTGCCTCCTGGGTTTATTGCGTTTGTTGCATATTTTGTGACAGATAAGTTGTCTTCATTCTGTGCATGACAGTAAAGAAAGGGGAACAGCTACATTGGTTGTGCTCACCATTGAACGTGTTGAGTGCATATATAATGATGGAATGACGTGTATTATATTTTGTTTCTTCTTACAGGAAAGTATAGAGGAAGCAAAGGTTAAACGGTAAGGCAGTCACGTGCTGCAGATATAAATAAATAGTATTAAGATTGGAATAAGTGTAATTGTGGATGAATAAATTAGTTGTTATTATGCGCAATGCGTACGCCTTCGGGTGTGAAAACTTGTGCGCTATATGGGTTGACCTTTATTCTCTCAGAACCTTGACCTGGCCAGTCTTGTTTCAAGAGAGATGTAATAGTTGTTTTTTTTCTACTTGTGGAGGGTGCACACTCCATTGGTAGTTGGTAGAATAAATATAGTTTAAAATGTATATTTATACGTAATTTTATTGTTTTAATTTTTACAGGAAGACATGGCGCTCATAACAACAGTAATCTTCGCCACCACCCTCATCCTCTTTGGGCCTATTAAAGGAGCAGCGCAGGAGTCGAGGTTGAACTATGGAGTTCATTTTCGCGCTGTGACCAAGATTGTTACGGGTACACAATCCTGGCAACACACCTTCCAACTCAAATTCCCACGATGGAAGTCCGCACCACTGACGTTGCTACAATGTGACGAAAACAGGCAAGATCATTGTTTTCTTCAATCCAGAGATATTTTTAACACCATTGCACTTGCTTACAATAATCAGAGCTCTGTCCTTCAGGAAAAGATGAGAGAAACAATGCGAACTGCCAAGAAAATTCTGAGTACCTCTTTTGTCATTACGGAACAACCACAAAAACGAACAAAAAGACATGGCATGTTTTTTTCCTTCAGAAGTTGAGTTTCCAGTGCAGCAGTCAGAGTTCAAATTACAATCAAGATCTAAACGAGGGCTTTTCGATTTTGTGGGCGATTTGGCATCAGGACTGTTTGGCGTCGCTACACATGGAGAGGTACAGACTTTAAAGACACATATTAACCAACTATATCAGTATCAGAAGAATATAAGTGAAGGAATGGATGCAGAACTCCAACTAATGCACAGTTTTGTCAATAAGACCAGCGAAAATTTCCACAATGTTTATCAGTCTATTCAACAAAATCATCGGATGATGGAAGACATGAATACAATGTTTCGGAAGAACATTTTGGAGTTACGGCAGCTGGAACACGAAGTTGTGGTTTTACTGGTGCGACTAATCAATAAGTTCCATTATGCTGTGCGTTTGGAACGTCAATTAGAATCATTTTTGCAAGGAATACACGAGTTGGTCCAACGACGCCTGTCGCCAACTCTGGTGTCTGAAAGTACTCTTAGACAAGCACTCATTTCAATTCAACGCAAGCTCAGATATAATTACCCTGACTTCGAAATTGTAAATCGACACCCAGCATTTTACTACTTGGCGCAACCAGTTTTGTTTTCATCACATCCTGATTCCATTTGGATTACGATTAATGTACCTGTTTCTTCACGAAATGCTTTGTTTCAGGTTTACCAAGTCATCACCCAACCAGTTCCGTTGAATCATTCTACAACGCATGCCACACAACTAACAGGAATACCAGATTATGTAGGAATAACTGACGATAAATCCACGTACCTGGAAATGACGAATACTGACTTTTCGTTATGCAACGGAGATTCTATCAAGTTTTGTCCCATAACACAAGGTCTCCAGGTAGTTGAAAACCCTACCTGTGCAATAGCATTATTGGTAGAAGACAAGCCTGATCAATATTGTCAATTTCGGGTGAAAGAGCATGCTGTTAAACCTCACTTGTTAGAAGTAGAACCAGGAGTGGCGTTGTTGTCTAACATTTCTGAAGTAATACTAACGTGTCGTCATGAAGTTGTTAAGAAACCAGGCTGCATGTACTGCTTAATCCAGATTCCATGTGAATGCTCCTTAGTGGCAGATGATTTCCGATTGTCAGCACGTTTGTCGGCATGTACTGCTTTATCAGATATTGATGAATTTATAAAATATCCAGTGAATGTCGCTTTGTTGCAACAATTTTTAAATGCATCAGAAATCAAACACATTATGACGTCCACAACATATACTCAACCGGTCGAGTATACTGTTCCCCATTTACAAATAGATGAACACGAATTTCAAAACGACTTAGAACGTGGTTCTAAGTTGGATGCGGATTTGCAAACCGTGGCACAGAAAATGAAAAGCAACGAGCGAGTATTTCGACAATTATCGTCATACTCTTTTAAGGATCAATGGGAGGAAGAGATTAACATCACGCAGTGGCCTACACTGCTCGGTCTTTTGGCATTTGGCATGACTATTGTATTGTCTGTTGTAATGGTATTTACATATCGTCGTTTACGTGTTTTGTGGATGATTGTTGCCATGCTTAGTACTGGGCCACAGGTACAGGCACAGAAAGCTGCAACTGTTCCTCAAGGTCCTACAAACCCCCCACTTATTTTCTCGCAGTCAGGATCGAATGGGAATCACCAAACCACTAAACCTGAATGCGAACAACCCCTTGCTGATCATGTTTTGCTGACTATTGAGCTTTTTAGTTTGTGTCTTTTGTTGATGGTTCTTATTCGATCGGCGGGATTAATGCTAAAGACAGCCATTTATCGCACCGACGCTGTCCTTGAACTCAGTGATGGACACACCTTTGTTGATGTCTATTTATTGACACTTCCCAACTGCCCTAGTCATTATTTTCCCATCATGCGAACGTGGCTGAGATCTTTAAACTTAGTTACAAATGTCTGGTCTTCTAATGATTTACAGATAGTGTGGTCCTCATTTCATATTACAAACAGAGATACTAAAGAACGTCTACAGTTTCCAACCACTGTCCGATTGACTTACTGGCAATCTTGGCGAATTAAGAAGATCATTAAGAATGGTGACTACGTCGTGAATTTAAAATTGATTCACGGAGGCAGAGCAATATATCTGGCTAGAGTGTCTAAAGACCACTTTGATAATGTAGTCGGCATGTACACCTGTCATCGTAATGACTACCCAACAGTTTTGGGAAGAGAGCTCATAGACAATCGCAGGGTAGCAGCACGATCAGTGAGGCAACCATCAAACCCACATCATATGAGGCAACCATCGAACCCGGATCATATGAGGCAACCATCGAACCCGGATTCTTTGCATTCGGTGGATTAATATGTAGTACTTTTACAGTACACTGCTAACTGGGTGCAATGAGAATTTATTTTTTTACACACTATACAGCCTTTATAGTGTGTAAGTGGAACATTACAACGTTATAGCACTGATGTGTATGCTTCATGTTAGATTATTATACCCATGTGTATATTTCTTTGAAAATGGTATAAAGTCACATTGCGTGAACTTTAACAATGGTTGTTTTCATAAATAATTGATTTTTTTTCTTTTCTGTAACTTTTATCTATTTATGTATATATTATTGTAATAACGATTTGTTTTTGTATGAAATGTTCTTTATTGTAAGCAGTAATTTTTGACCATGTACTTATATTTCAGCCAATACTGGGAGCTGAACATTTGTATTTCTGGTTAACTTTGTTATTGTTCATTCACTGATCCAACATACTTAATAAAAGTTTGTCAGTTTCAGATCAATTTCGCTGTCTGGTGACATGAGCCTGAGAGTACTGAAAATGGCAAGTGACGATTGGGAAAAAAGCCGGACCTCGGGGCGGCGCCACCTCAGCAACAAGAGGGGCACCCACATCAGTATTCCCTGAATGGCCTTGGCTACTGACGTCACTGATGAGTTGCTGTAAGCACGCTTGATTGTGATCTTGTGGTGAGCTGGGATCTTAATGAGACGTTTATTTCCTGAGACCCACAGCCCCACATAAACTATAAAAAAAAAGAAAGAAAAAAAGAGAAACATTCAAAGACAATGGGAGCCCAACACGAATGACAAAGTGCGGTCTTCCAAAATCTTCATTCAATGGAACACAATCGGCGAGAAAAAAAAACAGCAACGAAAAGAAAAAAAAGGGACATAACCAGACTCTCTTACTCAATATGTCATTAGACAGTGAACAAAAACACTCAATTTGAAGAGTTATAAATTTCAGTGCTTTTATGTAATATATCAGTGAATGTACTTTTTCAGAGTTAAATGTTTTATAATTGTTGTATAAATAACTGCTGATTATTTCTCGGAAATATTGTTAATTGTAGCGTTTTCGTGTTTTTAATTATTTGACGATACATTTAATTGATGATACACTATCACTTTAACAATTAATAAGTTTTGTTGTTGTTGTTGTGATGTATTGTGTTAAATGCAAACACTTTGTTACTTTGGCTTGTTAGTATTTTTTTTAGGTATTTGAATGTGAATTTGCAAAACATTGTTTTTTTTAAATGTATGTATACCTATGTTGTTTATGTTTTAAGTTGTAGCTTTATTTAATAATGTAATGTTGTAAGTTGTTATGACAAATATGTTTTTTTAACCTCTATTTTAATTTAGATTAATTTTTGTGGTAGAAAATGTTTGATTTGTTTTTACTAGAAGTGCTACTTTGGATACTGATGAATCTTGTGTATTAATTATTTTTGTAAAATTAATTTTTAATTGATAGTGATCAGAACTATAGGTAGTATTATATATGTGAAATTATTGTACTTTGAAATGTATTAAGAGATTATAAAAAGTTCTTTTTATAAGCCTTCTTGAATTTATTTTTTTATATAGCAATTAGTTACATTTTGCCTATATGTGCTCTTCAAAATTTTTAATAACTGTAGTTGGTAGTTTTTTTAATCGTTTATGGTTGCTCTCCTTGTCGTTTATGCTGTTTGGGGTTGATATTTCTCCAGTAGTCCAGATTGTGATGTTGTCTTTGCTATAGTTTAGATATTTTAAATTTCTGTATTTACAAGCGAGTTTATTTTTTTAATTTTTTTTTATCATCATCTACCCAGCTTCTATCTCGCGCCGCGTGCAGCAGACAGTCTGTCGCTCACACAGCGGGTTCACAAGCTGCGTGCCGCGCGATCCTTTTTTTCCTGCTAGTGTTTTGCGTTCTTAATTATGTTTCTTGTGCTGACCAGGTGCATATAACTTCACATAGTACTTTTTTTTTTCTTTTCCGTATCTTATTTTGCATAATTATTATTATTATGATGGCTTTTAACAAGTTTTATTGCGTGTTTGTTTATGTTTTATACGATGAATATCTTATTTGTTTTGTACTTTAAATAAAAAAAGTGTAATGGTTCCTAATGCTGTTTGTCTATTATGTTTTTGAATGCCTATTTGTAATTATTTTTATAGTTGTTTAGTATTTGTATTTGGCAGTTAACTTTTTTATTATTGCTAAATAATGTACCTATACATAAACAAAAAAAGTTATCTCCCTTTAAGAACTTGAACATTGCTCATTCGAGCATCCAAATATTTACAATTGCCTTATATTTTGTCTATGCCTTCCGTTTAGTTGATTTCTTTCCCCCGTTTTTTGTTTTGTTGTTTAATTACTTGTTATTTGGTTTCTTTGATCTTTTAATACCATTCTGAATATTGTTTTTTTCCGAAATACATTAATAATATTGCTTCTTTTACACATAAATTATTGTTGTAAACTTAATATTGACGCTTGGATAACTGAATAATCCAGCTAACTTCACATTAGTTACTGTTATACTTGACAAGTACATTGTTGTTTTACAGTTTGTTTGTTGTTGTTTTATTTAATGTTTATTCACCGATGTGATTTTAAACTAGAAACTCACATTGTTAGACATTGTTTGACATCTTTAAGAATTATTGCCGACATTGGTTTTTTATGCACATGTTGTAACCCATGTATTTCTTTTGTTGTAGCTGGTTTATTATTAATTATTTTCGATTAAATTTTTTAGAAATAAACTCGTCACCTCCTTGATAAAAAATTATTTTGTCACGCAATGCAGTTGTGCAGTGTCTATAATTTGATGGTTGATTGTTTTTCCTCATGAGTATAATGACTTATCTATTGTTTGCTTGTCAAATGTAGTATTTTGTGTTGACATTTATTTTATGTTTATTTTATGCTTAACTTTTCGCTAATTTTTTTAAATGACCCGATTAAATTTTATCTTTTTGTTGTTAAACAAAACACTTTATATGGGTTGTATGTTGTTTTATACTGACCTTAATTAATGACTTTCTGTGTTACGATTTGTTTGGTTTTTTGGTTTGCAATTTGTTCCCCACTTTGTAGACGTTATATTTGTTTAAAATCATACTTTAACGCTGTCGACATTGGCTGTGTTTGTAAAGGTTTGTTATATAATTGTTATTTTATTTTAATCCGTTTAAAAAAAAAAAAATTAAGTGTTTTTTAAAAGTGTATATGTTTTTTTGTGTTGATCTTGCATGCAAAGTGTGTCCATTTTTTTAAAATTCTTGAACGGTATTATCAATATCGGTTTACACACAATAAACTATGATATCTGAGACATCTTTGAAACGTAGAGCATTTTAATAGCTCCGTGACGTTTGTATATTTTGTTCTGTGGATGTCTTCTCACGTTGAGTGACTTTTGAAGTCCTCCGTGCTATATTTGGTCGATTCCCTGTGTCCCATGTCGATTACGCGTTGAGTTGCTTTCGCAAAAAAAAACTCCGTGATATTTTTTTGCATAACCGCTAACGGTTATATACATTGGGTCACCGGTCGAGTCTCTTCGTTGATTTGTTGGTCCATGCATGCATTGGTCATTGTGTAGAATATTATTCATTTTATACTTGGTGTTGTCACGCTATTTTATTGTTATGTATTGTTGTTTTTTTAGCAAACTCTATTACATTGTCTTCACCTAACTTGTTATGATTTTTCGTGCGTTTTTTTTTTCAGTGTGCTTCATTTGTATAATTGTATTTTTTATGTTTTCGGAGAGAGGACTCTCCTTTTCCGGACCAGGGGCATATATGACAGAGTCCAAATTATGGTTTTAATACAATGTTAGAAGTGTACCACAGTTGTTGGAATTGATGTAATGTTTTAACAAATTTTAGAAGCGTATTACAGTTGCTGGAAATGCTTACCTTTGATCTAAAGAAGTCTGTGTTAGTGTTGATAATAAGAGGTTATACAAACGAAAACGTCATTAGCGCAGAAATTATCCAAACCTTAAGGAAGCGGAAGATAAATGAATTGAGATAGATGGTTAAAAGGGGTAATGGAAATGTCAGAAATTGTTTTGGGTTTTGTGAAATTAAAACAAGAAACAGGAAATAAGAAGTAAAACAAGAAATATGTTTGTTGATTATGGGAGTGGGTTATAAAGGAGATTTGTGAAGCATGAATATAAATAAAGACATTGGTAGGTTTGGTTATTCAGCAATATAGAGTTATTGTATAATATAGTTGTAAATATTAAGAGATGTGGAAGTGATTACAAGTATAGATGCAATATTAGTAATTTAGAAATAATGGTTTAGAGGTAAGGTGAATGTTTATAAGTTATAAGATAGGTAGTGAGGAGATGTCTTGGTCTGGGAAAGTAAATTTTTATTAAAGTTAGAGGAAAGACGTGGAGTGTGGTTAATGTAGTTTTGTTTCACCTTTAACATCGCGTAGCGGTTAGGTGGCGAGTGAAACTCCACAGAATGGTGTAAGGATGGTAAGAGATAGTGAGACGGTTTGGGAAAATGTCTGGAAATTAATATTAATAAGAGAAAGAACGCATGTCCATATAGGTGTTGTTATAAATATTCATAATTGCACAGTTGACCAATCGTTATTAAGTTGGGAGGCGAAATGATGAGACTGAATACCCATTTTGATATATAAGATGATGCACGAGTGAAAGGAGCAAGCCTCCGCCAAAGAATATCTACTTAGCCACCGCTCTCTGTCTCAGCTCTCAGTTTCTTTGTTCTCTGCCTCCACATTAAGTGATGGAATTATACTAGAAAGGTAGGATGAAGATTTTGTATTTTGATGTTTTGATGTGTGTTGTGCAATAAATAAATAGTTAGAAAAACAAAATGAAAGAGTTGTGGTTTAGCAAATTAAATCTCTCGAAAAACTGTCTCTCAAGTTGTCTGTATAAAACATAGTCTCCATAGAATGCTATAGTTGATCCCCGGACGTGAAGGCGATGAGCCGACCGCGTCATACTAGCCACAAAGTAGGAACCTGTAGAAAATGCGCTGAATCAATATTGATTTCACGGACACATAAAAGTGCTAACCTTAAACCTCGGAGCTATTTATAGACATAAATTTAACGTTATGTTAAAGTGTTTGTAATTACAAACATCCAAGTATGATGGACAGACATCGGTAGCCTATTACACATTAGTCAGTATTCGTGTCATTATTACCTGAAGCGTAGAATCATTACTATTGATACAGGAATGGGTTTCACACACACACACACACACACGCACACCCACACACACACACAACTTACTGTCAAATCAAATCGGATGGACGATCTTTGCTATAGCCTTATTGTACATCAGAATGGAGGACATTGTTTTACCTGTAGAAAATGAGCTGAGTCAATACTAACCAAAGAATGAACACACAGACACTGTCAAATCAAATGGACAAGTTTTGTTCTCCTTCTAGGCTTACTACCTGTATAAAATGGTCCTGATTTGGCTCGGAAGAGTCCGCTGGACCTAAAGCAATAACCTGTATAAACGCAATTTCACCAGCGGAGAGTACAGTAAAATGTTAACCAAGAAATGGATCCACACAAATTTAGAGCTAGGCGGTGACTGGTAGCTGGGGTTTGATCCTGTATCGGCCAGCACCTTGAGCCGCACTGGAGCTGGAAACGCGCTATAATAAATATAAATAAATGTAGGATACTCTCCTCCTCCGATTAATCGTACGTTAGGAACGGACGGATACACACAAGTATATACAATCAAGTTGCATGGAACGTGGACTGTTATTATTAGCTTATCATTAATCAGTATCTATAGTATACCCCGTGCACTGTCCTATCCTATCCTATCCTGTCCCATAACCCGAAGGTCGTAGGGGCACCACAGATGATCGCTTTAACCAGCATACTCCATCTTTCTCTGTCCTCAGCAGCCCTCATGGCTTCGCTCAGTGTCAAACCAGTCCATTCTCGAATGTTGTCCTCCCACCTCTTTTTCGGTCTCCCCCTTCTTCTACCTCCTTGCACTGTGCCTTGCAGAATGGTCTTTGCAAGGCCTGATGATCTGGTGACGTGGCCATACCATCGGAGTTTCCGTTTCTTCACCACTGTGAGCAGGTCATCGTGTTGTCCAATGGCTTGTGTGATGGTCTGTCGGACTTCAACGTTGGTGATGTGTTGGGTATAGGAAATGCACAGAAGTCTTCTGTAGCACCTCATCTCCATGCTTTGTATTCTTCGTTGGAGATCTGCTGTGAGGGTCCATGCTTCGCAAGCATATAGGAAGATGGAGATGACCAGAGAGCGCAGCAGTCTTACTTTGGAATGTAGACTGATGGTTCTGTCTTTCCAAATGGGCTTCAACCTTGTCAGGGCAGCAGTTGTTTGTGCGATCCTGGAGAGGACTTCCTGTCGAGACCCATTGTCTGACACAATGGCTCCTAAATATTTGAAGCTGTGCACTGTGTTGAGGGATTGGCCTTGTACTTTGATGTCCGTGTTGATGCCATTGGTGTTGTTGGTCATCATTTTGGTCTTCTCCGCACTTATTTCCATTCCATAAGCTCTGGAGGTGGTGTCAAGCCTCTGTACAAGCTGTTCAAGTTCTTGTTCCTCTCCAGCCAATCCATCAATATCATCCGTGTCAAAGCCCCCCCTTATGGTCCTTCGTTTCTCTTACCATAAAGGGGAACTCTGAGCAGTGTATGCAACCATACGTGAACAACGGATGAACAGATAGAGACAAGTATTACGTTGGCAAAATAAAACAACAATTTATTCACATGAACATAACATGGAATCGTAAATGAATAACTAAAATTTATAAAAGTGATAGAATCAAACGACAGAATGAAATGTTCTTTGTTTTAAATAAATTAAATGGTTCTACACAGTATTCTCGTTCAGTCTCTTTGTTTTCCTTTTCTACTGTTCACTCATTGTTCGCACACAACCTATGCACTGTTTACAAATTTGTTGCTAATACTGTTATAACGATTTCAGTTCACAAGTCCCGTTTTACAAATACATATCACACTCCTGCGATCAAACCTTTGCAATACGAAATTGCATAATAACAAAAACGTCCCGAAGACACTAGAGCATGAACTCGCTTAACGCAGGAGTGAAATGTATATATGTCCCGGGAACACAGTAGGCAAATAAACTAAAAAATTGTCAATGCACTAGATATAATCGATAAGTGCATACACCTCGAATGTCACTGGGACTGTAGCTGCTACGATTAGATGCATCCGCCGTGGTCATCCAATATTTCAAAGTCTGTGGTGAAGAAGCGAAGGCAACAAGTTCACTGGCAAAAAGTCTATTATAATACAATCGGTGAAAAGTGATGGTAAACCCAAAAACAAAGTCGAAGTTAAAGTTGAAGTTGAAGGTAAAATCGAAGTTGAAGATGAAACCAAAGGCAAAAAGCGAAAGGTACACTGCAACATAACCCATACAAAATCTTCTAAGAATTTGAGTAACAATTTATACATGCTTCCTGATGCAATTGAAAACTCAACCATTTTCCTTAATAATAATAATCGCTAACTCTTGTATTGTAACAATCACAAATGTAAATCTAACGCATGTATGAATGAATGACTGCAACCTTGAATGTTTTGTATGCTTGGAAGAATAATGATTGTAATAAATATGGTATCACTTATTCGAGTATAATACTTCCCCATAATATTTTAGCCCCACAACATAATGATAACCAACAATGACACAACAAAATACGGACCACAGAAATAAATGACAACAAAGAGACACCCGACTAGCCAGTGAAAACACCCAAGTCCACACTTACTCAACTACCCGTGGATACGGTGATGCGGCTAAGGTCGGATACGTCTTTCCACCCCCAGCATTCCTTTTGGTACAGGTAGGTCAACGGTCAGGTCTACTAGTCGTCTCGATCTTCATTGACTAAAACAAACAGTCGAACTTGCACCAGTTTCAAGGTCGAACTCTTTCTCCCTCATCGTTCTCAAACGACTTCTGGTGAAAACTCAAGTTCTTGTCGTAGGGCACCGCTACGTGAGGATATCACGTACGTATTTCCTTAAGCGTACAGTTGACGGATAAAGGATTAGCAGGGACGAAAAACGATTCAACACACTGCTCCTAGATTCACTGTTCCTGGGACCTCCATGATTGTAACGACCAAATACCTGTCTTCTTTTTCCTTCGTCATTTCCTCTTTTCTACGACAATAAGTTACGTCACACTTTTCATTTACTTTTGTCCCGGCTTATTCAAAGGCACACAAAACGATGATTCATAGGCACTTGCGAGAAGACCACCTATCTACAAACAGCAATATAAAGTTCAAACTGAGTGTGGGTCGTGACATACCCCCCCCTCAAGACAAAACCTTGGTTTTGTTCAAACTCAAAGTTCACGACTTACACGTTTCTGCTCAAAAAGTCTGCAGTGACGTTTTCCTTTCCAGGAATACTTTCAATAACCAGTGGAAACGACTGCATCAACAGCGCCCATCTCATCAACCTGCTGCTGGTATTTTTCGATTTCTGAAGGTATTTCAGCGGTTGGTGATCAGTTTGTACGATGACTGTCCGATCGTACACATATTGCTGAAATCGTTGAAGTCCCCAAATCAACGCTAAACATTCCTTCTCAATCGTTGAGTAGTTCTTTTCTGCGGCAACTAACTTCCGGCTGACACAAGCCACTGGTTGGAGTCCGTGACCCTGATCTTGGCATAGTACTGCTCCAATACCTGTGTCTGACGCGTCTGTTTGCAAAACAAACGGTTTTTCGCCATCTGGCAGACAACATACAGGACTAGAGCACAACCTTTCTTTCAAAGTGTTGAAAGCTCTTTCGCATGCTTCCGTCCATGCGACTGGTCCTGTTTTTCCTCCCTTCGTCAGATCGGATAGAGGTGCGGCTATGGCTGCAAAGTTTGGTACAAACCTCCTGTAGTAGCTCGCTAACCCCAAAAACGACCTCACTTGTTTCTTTGTAGTTGGTTGTGACGTTTCTCCGATGCGATCCATTTTCTGACGGTCTGGTTGAATCTTACCTCGCCCTACCATGTGTCCCAGATACTCCAAACTCTGAAATCCTAGGAAACATTTTGACGGTCTTGCAGCTAACTGCACTTCGCGGAGTCTCTGACACAACGCTCTTAGACATTCCAAATGCCTTTCTTTTGTTTGAGTAGCTATCATCAAATCATCCATGAAGTTGTCTATTTCAGGCATGTGAAGGGGTGCCAATAACTTCCGCATCATTCGGGAAAATATAGCTCCGGCAGTCTTCAATCCAAAAGGCATCACGCACCACTGGAACTGACCTTCAGGAGTGGTGAACGCTGTCTTTTCTTTGTCCTCTTTTTTCATTGGGATTTGCCAATACCCTTTTGACAAATCTATTTTGCTCAGGTATTTCGCTTTTGCGAGCTTCGCGAACAAAAAATCGATATCAGGTAGAGGCTCAGCGTCGAAGACGATGTTACGATTCATTTTGCGAAAATCAACGCAAAATCGTATTTGTCCATCTTTTTTTTTCACTAGCACAATCGGTGAGCTATACGGTGACGTTGCTCTCTCAATGACCCGTAATTTCATCATCGTTTCTACTTCATCCTTCACCACCTGCATTTGCGAATGAGGTAAAGGGTATTGTCTTGTACGGACTGGCTCTTCATTGATCATCTTTATCTCGCACGTATCCAAGGTGCATCGTAAAGGGAAATCAGTGAAAATGTCTGCATAGTCTGACACTATGTTTAGGATGTCCTCATGAATTTCTGGACATTCTGGGTCAACGTGTACATCTTTCGGACCCTCGGTCGCCACTAACGGACACGTTGGAATGTCGTTGCCCACTTGTTCTTCTTTCCATTGATCGTCTTCTGTCACTACTGCATCGACTGTCACTCTTTCTCTGCATTCTTTCAACAGATTGACGTGGAAGAGTTTAGTTTTCCGTCCTACTGATATGCGATAATCGCATTCGCCAACTTTTTCTATGACTTCATAGGGTCCTTGCCAAGCCATTTGGAGTTTATTATGTTTAGTGGGTAGCAACAGCAACACTCTGTCGCCTGCTTTGAAAACCCTGGGTTTCGCTTTTCGGTCAAAGTAGTGTTTCTGGCGCTCTGCAACACCTTTCATATGTTCTTTTGCTATCTGGCACGTCTCCTCGATGCGGTTGCGTAGATCGACTACGTATTCACTGCTTACTTTCACTTCTTCAGCAGCAATCTCCTTCGACCATAGCTCTCTCAACACGGCCATCGGTCCTCTGACTGTTTTTCCGTATAGTAGCTCAAACGGTGAAAATCCAGTAGCCTCTTGAGGTACCTCTCGGTAGGCGAAAAGAAGAGCTGGTATGTACCGGTCCCACATCCGTGGCTGTTCTGTAGTCAGTTTTCTCAGCATGGTCATCAGAGTGCCGTTAAACCGCTCAACCAGCCCGTTACACTGAGGGTGGTAGGGTGTGGTGGCTTTTCCATGGATGGCCAACAATCTGTTCATTTCATCCATGACTGCTGACATGAACTGCGTCCCCCTGTCGGTTAGTATTTCACGAGGGATGCCTACCCTCGACCATATGGTCCACATAGCCTCTGCTACTTTTTCAGTGTCAATTCTTTTCAACGGAACTGCTTCTGGGTATCGTGTAGCGTAGTCGACAACTACCAAAATGTATTGGTTACCTTGTTCCGACTTTGGTGCAATCGGACCTACAATGTCGATAGCCACTCTTTGGAATGGTTCGTCCATCAAAGGCATCTTTTGTAGGGGTACCTTGCTGACTCGACCCCTTGGTGTCACTCTCTGGCATTCAATGCATGATGCACAGTACCTGCGAACGTCTGCGCACATACCTGGCCAGAAAAACGTATTCCATATACGTTCGCGAGTTCGTTTTCCTCCTAGGTGTCCTGCCATGGGAGGATCATGAGCTAGCCTCATGACTTCTTTTCGTAGTTTCTTGGGAACTACTAGCTGCGATGTCTCCACTCCTCGCAACTGATGCAACCTGTATAGTAACCCTTTCTTTCGCGTGAATTTTACTGTAGCATTTCCTGACTTCAGTTCGCTCTGGGCATCAGCCAACGCTCGAACTTTTTTAAGACTATCGTCTTCTTCTTGCAATGCAGCCAACTCTGTCGGTGTGACTTCCACTCCTAGAGTTTTCGATACCTGCAAAGGTACTGTCGCTCGTTTTTCACGTTCTATTTGTCCTCTTGTTTCGACTGCTGCTGCCACGGCACATTCACTACCATCAATGGTAACTGGGCTTCGGTAACCAGATGAAAATGTAATCCAGTTACCCAGAAGAATGTCAGGTCCCATGTGGTCAAGGACGAACAGTTCAACAGTCCCCGTCACAAAGCCTGATTCAAGTTTCACCCATGCTGTAGGGTACTTTCCTGTTTTTGTCTGGTCTGCTAAGTACACTTCAACACTCCTCCCTGTGTAATCTTCAGGTTTGACCCATTTTGAAGCAACTGCTCCCATCTCTGCTCCAGTATCACGCATGATGCGTACTGTATTTTCGTTGATCCGACCCTCACTCCACGGGTTATAGGGTTTAATAGATCGGACGTCTATTGGCGGAGTATAGATCGGTAGGGTGTCGGTCGCAATGGTAACCTGACTGACTGCATGCGTTTTCATGCATTGCCTGGCGAAGTGCCCCTTACCCCCACACTTATAGCACTCGTCTGAATTCCTCCTGTCTCTTTCATCTCTACCGACAACTGGTCTCCTAATAGGTTCCCTCAATCTCGTTTGTGACTCGTTCGGTCTACGCTCGGGTTGACTGCTCGGTGTTCGTGGACTCGCTCTTTGGAAAACAGGTCCTCGGGATACGGCTCGTTTTACGTCCAAATGCAGTTGAGCATATTCTGCTGCTTGTGCGGCGTCTGTCGGCAATCGTTCACGCACGAACATCTCGAGCTCAGGATTCATTACTGAATATATCTGTTCAGCTAAAAACATGTCTAACACAGACTTCGCTTCATCGATGTCTTTGTCTGCCAAGGAAAACCATCTTTCTACAGATGTCTGCAACCGGATGAGAAATTGCGGAAAAGTTTCATTTTGTTCTTTCTTGGTCTCTCGGAACTGTCGGCGATACCATTCCGCATCGCGGCGAAAACGACGTAACAGCGCGTTGCGTACTTCTTCAAAATCTTGAGCCTGTTCGGGTGTCAGACGCAAATACGTATCGCGCGCTTCTCCTGACAATAGTGGAGACAACCTTGCTGCCCAGCAATCTCTATTCCATCCTTGTGATTCAGCTATGAGTTCAAAATGACGCAGATAAGCTTCGATGTCTTCTCTACCATCGAAAGGGTGAATTTTCAGTCGGTAACCATCATGATGTTCTCTACGAGTTGAACGGTCAGCGAAAACTTCGCGTTCTTCTCTGATCACCTCCATCTGCATTTTCATCCGTTCTTTCTCTGCCTCCATTCTGATTTCTAATGATCTTCGTTCTTCTTCTTTGTCTTCCTCGCGTCGGCGACGTTCTTCTTCTTTCTCTTCCTCTCGTCGGCGACGTTCTTCTTCCATTTTCCTCTCCATCAGACGTCTGTCTTCTTCTTTTTCCTCTTCTCGTCGGCGACGTTCTTCTTCCATTTTTCTCTCCATTAGACGCCTGTCTTCCTTTTCTTCTTCTCGTCGGCGACGTTCTTCTTCTTTTTCTTCTTCGCGTCGGCGACGTTCTTCTTCTTTTTCCTCTTCGCGTCGGCGACGTTCTTCTTCCTTTTCTTCTTCGCGTCGGCGACGTTCTTCTTCTTTTTCCTTTCGCTCTTCTTCCATTTTCCTCTCCATTAGACGTCTGTCTTCTTCTATTTTTCTTTCCATTAGCCGTCTGTCTTCTTCGCGCTCTCTTCGTTCTTCTTCCTTTTGGATGCCATCCACGACAAATCTCGCTAGCGCCTCTTCTCGCAGGCCTAGGCTCATACCTAATTCTCTATACTTCACGGATAGGTCAATCACTTCGGACGTCTCTTGGTTCCTTGACGGTTCTACGGCTACCGCCATGCGAGGGAAACCTAAGACAGACGTACTCAGAGTCTCTTCTCTCGTCAAACTGGACATGGTCGCTTCTCCCGATGCTCCCAGTACAATATCGGCTGAGTCGCTGCTAGGGGTGATCGATGTCCCTTCCCCACCAATCGTTTTCTTGGCTCCAGCACGTTTTGTACCTTTCCGGGTGGCGGACATTTTGCTAGCCGACCACCTTTTCTTGTATAATTGGTAAACAACAAATCTATTTACCAACCATATATCTCAGAGTTCAAATAACTCAACAGTTATACCACGGTTTGGCTCAGATGACACTAAGTTGTATTATAGTAAAGGGTGGGCTTGGTTGCTTACCTTATTACTGTCGGGTGCTCTAAGTGCGCCCACGCAATTCAAAACGCTCCAGCACCCGCCAACCACCCACGTCACTTACTCTGATTGTATGGTATAACACAACAATGTCAACGTAATTCTATCTCCTCCATTCATCCGTTCGATCCCACCGCTGCCACCAAATATGTCAAAGCCCCCCCTTATGGTCCTTCGTTTCTCTTACCATAAAGGGGAACTCTGAGCAGTGTATGCAACCATACGTGAACAACGGATGAACAGATAGACAAGTATTACGTTGGCAAAATAAAACAACAATTTATTCACATGAACATAACATGGAATCGTAAATGAATAACTAAAATTTATAAAAGTGATAGAATCAAACGACAGAATGAAATGTTCTTTGTTTTAAATAAATTAAATGGTTCTACACAGTATTCTCGTTCAGTCTCTTTGTTTTCCTTTTCTACTGTTCACTCATTGTTCGCACACAACCTATGCACTGTTTACAAATTTGTTGCTAATACTGTTATAACGATTTCAGTTCACAAGTCCCGTTTTACAAATACATATCACACTCCTGCGATCAAACCTTTGCAATACGAAATTGCATAATAACAAAAACGTCCCGAAGACACTAGAGCATGAACTCGCTTAACGCAGGAGTGAAATGTATATATGTCCCGGGAACACAGTAGGCAAATAAACTAAAAAATTGTCAATGCACTAGATATAATCGATAAGTGCATACACCTCGAATGTCACTGGGACTGTAGCTGCTACGATTAGATGCATCCGCCGTGGTCATCCAATATTTCAAAGTCTGTGGTGAAGAAGCGAAGGCAACAAGTTCACTGGCAAAAAGTCTATTATAATACAATCGGTGAAAAGTGATGGTAAACCCAAAAACAAAGTCGAAGTTAAAGTTGAAGTTGAAGGTAAAATCGAAGTTGAAGATGAAACCAAAGGCAAAAAGCGAAAGGTACACTGCAACATAACCCATACAAAATCTTCTAAGAATTTGAGTAACAATTTATACATGCTTCCTGATGCAATTGAAAACTCAACCATTTTCCTTAATAATAATAATCGCTAACTCTTGTATTGTAACAATCACAAATGTAAATCTAACGCATGTATGAATGAATGACTGCAACCTTGAATGTTTTGTATGCTTGGAAGAATAATGATTGTAATAAATATGGTATCACTTATTCGAGTATAATACTTCCCCATAATATTTTAGCCCCACAACATAATGATAACCAACAATGACACAACAAAATACGGACCACAGAAATAAATGACAACAAAGAGACACCCGACTAGCCAGTGAAAACACCCAAGTCCACACTTACTCAACTACCCGTGGATACGGTGATGCGGCTAAGGTCGGATACGTCTTTCCACCCCCAGCATTCCTTTTGGTACAGGTAGGTCAACGGTCAGGTCTACTAGTCGTCTCGATCTTCATTGACTAAAACAAACAGTCGAACTTGCACCAGTTTCAAGGTCGAACTCTTTCTCCCTCATCGTTCTCAAACGACTTCTGGTGAAAACTCAAGTTCTTGTCGTAGGGCACCGCTACGTGAGGATATCACGTACGTATTTCCTTAAGCGTACAGTTGACGGATAAAGGATTAGCAGGGACGAAAAACGATTCAACACACTGCTCCTAGATTCACTGTTCCTGGGACCTCCATGATTGTAACGACCAAATACCTGTCTTCTTTTTCCTTCGTCATTTCCTCTTTTCTACGACAATAAGTTACGTCACACTTTTCATTTACTTTTGTCCCGGCTTATTCAAAGGCACACAAAACGATGATTCATAGGCACTTGCGAGAAGACCACCTATCTACAAACAGCAATATAAAGTTCAAACTGAGTGTGGGTCGTGACAATCCGCAAAACGAAGATTGGAGATTGCTCTGCCCCCTATACTGACTGTGCCTTCGTGATCTGCAAGAGCATCTGACATGATGCGCTCTAGGAAGATGTTGAAGAGTGTTGGAGAGAGTAGGCATCCTTGACGCACACCGATTGTTGTTCTGAACCAGTTCCCGATGACGCTGTTATGGAGGACTGCACTGGTAGCCTTGTCATACAGGCTTTTGATGACTTCTATAATTTTAGGGCTGATGTTGTACACTTTCATGGTTGCCCATAGAGCTGCATGCCAGACTCGGTCAAATGCCTTCTTGAAGTCTATGAACACATGATATAGATGTTGTTGGTGCTGTAGGTATTTCTCACAGATTATTCTGAGGTTGAAAATCTGTTCAGTGGTACTTCGCCCTGCCATGAATCCTGCTTGTTCTTCAGCTATGATTTGTTCAGCTTGTGGTTTCAACCTGTTGAGTATTATTTTCAGGAGGACCTTGCTGGGATGGCTGATGAGGCTGATGGTGCGGTAATTTTCACACTCCTGAAGGTTACCTTTTTTGGGAAGAGTAATGACAAGCGACTGGGTCCATGGTGTAGGCCATTCCCCACTCTGCCAGATCTTGTTGCAGATAATGGTGAGAGCATCAGTCATCGCTTCTCCTCCTGCTTGTAGCAGTTCCGCTGGTATGTTGTCCACTCCCGCTGACTTCCCTTTCTTCAGCGATTGCACTGCTGCCTCAACTTCTTCCCGGAGAATTGGGAGGATTTCTTCTTCTTCTCTGCTCTCGGGACATGCTAGAACTGATGGGTCTCCATTTGGTGTATGGTTGTAAAGGTCAGAGCAGTACTCTGTCCATCTGTCCAAGACTTCTTGTTCTTCTGTAAGGCAAATGCCAGACTTGCTTTGGATAGTGGAGACTTTGGGCTGTTTAACACTTGTCAGCCGCTTCACAGTCTGGTAGGCCTTCTTGCTGTTGTTCTTGTTCAGATTGTTCTCTATTTCCTGGCATTGATCTTCTATCCAGTTCTCCTTTGCTGTGCGCATGCCTTTTCGGATGTCATTGTTGATTTTTCGGTAGACATCAGCTCCCTGTGAGGTGTTCTTTTTCTTTTTTTAACTCTCTTCGTTTATCACACAGATGCAAAAGTTCAGGTGTGATCCACGGCTTCTTCTTTGGTCGGTGCTTGCCAAGGATCTCAGTGGCGGCATCTGTTACAGCTGAGTTGAAGGTATTGGTCATGGTGTTGACATCTACTTCGCCTGCCCCCAAAATAAGCAGTGGTGCAAATTTCCCTCCAATTGTGGCCTGAAATATTTTTGCCACCTCCGGGTCTTGCAGTTTGTCCAGGTCGAACTTCAGCCTAGTGCACTTTGCTGTATTTACTCTCTTCAAATGGAGCCGGAAAGACAACATCACGAGATCGTGGTCACTTCCAATGTCTGCTCCTGGAAAAGTGCGTGTCCTGCCAATGTTGATGCTTGATCTGAAGCGTTTCTTGACCATGATGTAGTCGATCTGGTTGTGATGTTCCCCGCCGGGACTGTGCCATGTCCATCGCCTGGATTTTTTGTGGAGACCAAGCGTGTTTGCCAGTACCAGATTGCTGTACGTGCACAAAACACATTACAAGGTTCACTAGCCATGGAATAGTCTATTGTACCAGCAAAGACCGTGTATGGTTTGAGAATAAACTGTTTGAGGGGCCGATTCGTTTCGCCATAGAGGATGTCTGATCCTACCCTTCTCTCTATGATACAGGGACTGTACGCTACTACTGCTACCGCTTTGCTATCGAGGATCCATTTTCTTTTTGCTATTGCGGATCCATTCTACTTGGTTAATACCCTTATGGCTATACATAGTGTTGGAGGGTATTAGAGGGTGGGTGTAGGAGGGAGTGGAGGGAGAGAAAGAGGAGTGGTGCGGAGGAGGGGGGGGGGGAGAGAGAGAGACTATGAATGGGCCTACAGATTTCCAGACATTTATTTTTCCAAGGGTGGAGCGAGCAATCAGTGCTTTTGTAGGTAGAGGTACCCTAGCCTAGCCTACGGCTTTTCATGGGATCCAATCTGCATATAGCAGAACTAGGCTCGTGTGTCATAGGCGTGCAAAGTAAGGCCTACCACTCCAAGACTTGGACTTTTGCCGCCGGTCTATGGAGACTTCGTTTTAGTCGGAAAATGTTAACTTTGGTGCTGGGAACACCCACCATTGGCGATATGGCAGGACGGAGATAACCATCCTAGGGAACAAAGAGTATGGACCTGAATCAACACTGAACCACCAGAGCAATCATACTGCTAACGTGGACAATGAAAAATTGCCACTTTTTAGTTAGCCCACGGGATTCGAAGCTGGATCATCGGAGTGCCAGGCGAACGCTCTACAACTTGAGCTACGGCGGTGGGACTTGTGTTAGGCTCTTATTACTTCCCAAAGTGTAGGTTGGGGAAACTTTTTTAAAAATCAATCAATTAATTAATTAATTAATTAATTAATGTATTTATTATTGATTGATTTTTATTATACTATCTTTTTTAAATCAGTGAGAGAATGAGATAGAGATACAGACAGACAGACAGGGTTGGAGAAAGAGAGAGACTATGGTCACAAAGAGAGAGACAGACAGACAGAGAGCACTATGATCATCACAAAGAGAGAGACAGACAGAGAGAGACAGAGACAGAGCAATATGTTCCAGAGAGAGAGGCACACACAGACAGAGATACAGACAAATAGAGACAGAAAAAGAGCGAGATAGGCAGACAGACAGACAGACAGAGAGTGACATGGATAGAGACATAAAAAGAGTGAGGGAGCGAGAGCAAGACAGTCAGAGTGAGAGAAAGTGAGAGAGAGAGAGAGAGAGAGAGAGAGAGAGAGAGAGAGAGAGAGCAACATGGTCCACAAAAGAGAGAGAGACAGACAGATAGAGACAGAGCAATATGTTCCAGAGAGAGAGAGTGAGAGAGAGAGAAAGAGAGAGAGAGAGAGAGAGAGAGAGAGAGAGAGAGAGAGAGAGAGAGAGAGAGAGAGAGAGAGAGTTGAGTTACCGTATGATTAAAAAAAATTTTTTTTTAAATTGACAGCATGACTAAACTAAAAGGCAATATACCTTCAAAAGAGCTGATCTGCCGATAAAATGTATTCTTTGGTGGTTCTTTCATGACGGAACTTCAGTGGAATAGTTGAACAAACAAAAGAAAAGCGACTTGTTCTTGAAAGAGCACTTGAGATTAATATTGCTATAATGTTTTGTCTCTATGTGTACGGGCGCGCGATCACACTCGCGCACACTAGCGCGCTTGCACACTCACACACACACACAAACAAACAAATCCACACACACACACTCGTACCTATGTACACAAGCACCCACGCTCACACGTATCTATTATGTTTAATAAATCCATGTGCCCCTAATGGGGATTATTCTGGAATTCAACACTCTTGACTCTCTCTTACACACCCATTCACGCGCGCAAGCACACATTCACTCACGAACGAACATACGCACGCAAGCCCACGAACGCACAGAAAGAAGAACTCAATGAAGAGAAAGAGAAAGAGAGAGAAAAAGAAAACTAGGGAAAGAAAGAGAGAGGGAGAGGGAGAAAGAGAGAGGGAGAGGGAGAAAGAGAGAGAGACAGAAAGACAGACAGACAGACAGACAGAGATGTACATACATGGGTTCGCTCACACAAACACACGTACATATACACAAACAAAAAACACACACACACTCACAAACACACAAACACACACACATATCCGCCACATTATTATTACAACCAACCACGTTAAAACAATACCAAGCAACACTTCACTTACGATATTCTCAATCACACAACACTATAAAACAATTTTCTTTAGCTTGCGATCATGGTATCTTGCAGATATTAAGACACTGTAATATTGACATACCCCTTGTCCAAATCAACGGCGTTCCCACAGTCAGGGTTATGCTGGAAGAGTAGAAACCCTGATCAATGAGAGGTGAAGAGGTTATCAGCAAAATATGAAACGCAACCGCCAGCCAATCAGTCATACCTCACCAACTGTGATACCAGCACGATTGGGATTGACTATAATAATAAGCTAAAAAGAGCTGAGAGGTGAAAGGAATTATACATGCATAATTATTATACGCAACCTAACTCAACACACAACTAAGATGACGTATCTGTGTTCTTAAAACCTCTAGAGATACCCATTTCTGGCTTTAACTTTAAAAGTCTACACCTTCCACCCCACCACTTCTGACGTTTGGGACTGATTGCCTCTTATCGAAAGCCCAATCACGTCAACACGTTTGGCTTGTACCATTTCATCAAACGATATATCAGGGACTGTCATTTTGGGCGTACATGTCAAAGCTTTTTTGGTGAACATACTATAAGAGAATTAAGAGTTAAGAGAATTTATTATTTTAATTTTAATTAATTTTTTTAGGGGAGGGAGGAATAGATGGGTTCGTGGGTGGGTGGGTGGGTGGGTGTAGGGATCGCAAGGCTAAAAAGGGGTGATAGCTGGGAATTAATTTGAATTTTTAGGGGTGTCGGATAGCGCAGTGCACGGTTGTAGCACTCGCTACTGTGTCGCAAGTTAAGCACCGTCCAGTGCGGTTAGCACTTGGATGGGTGACCGCAAAAACGTGAAGTGACAAATAACAACGCCTCCAGTTGACTCAACTGTGACTGAGTACCTGCTCTCTTAAGGGTGGGGAAGGTAAAGCAGCGAGGGAGAGAGATGATAACCCTCATTACGCTGGCCCAAGATAAGAGTGTGATCTCCAACATCACGCTCCCCTACGGCCACAAGGCTATGGGACTACCTTTACCTTACCTACCTTTTACCTTGTTTTTAACTCATCTTCACTTTTGTTGGATTGGTATATTGGCACCCTAGAGAGCGAAATTCGGCCTGCTTTCTCAGCGAAAGCCCCGCACCCGCAAGAGCAGCGCCAACCAGGAGGACAAAAGGAGAGTGGGGAAGGGGGCGGAGTGGGTGGGGTGACAGGACGTATGGTGCGTACTGGGTGAATTGTTTTTTTTTTGGTACTTACCTGTCTAAGGACTTGAGCGTCCGTGCGAGGAATGCATGCAGACGCAGACTAGACCTCGGTTAATCCTCTCATCCGAAGGAGAAGAGTTATATATCTACAAGAACCTAACATATAAATACTCGAGGAAAGGAAACCTTTACACAAATCTTACCTTTAATATTGAAAAAGAAAAATCTCCCATCAATCACAAATTCGTTGTAGTTGCACTGACGCGAATATTTGAGTGATTTGTCAAACAGTGCAATAACGTCTGCCACATGCTGAACAAGCAGCGAATCCTACAAACCAAAACTATCAACAGACCGTCGATAATTGCAATTGTAGGGGTGATCACTAAAATCTCCAGATACTCTGAGTTCGTTCTATCTTGTCTGCGTACACGTAGAATTACAATGTTCCAGTGTGTAAGTGATACGTCACTGTAGTAGGTCTTGGCTTTAACATTTGTAATGCAATTCACAGGCATATAAAGGCAAAGATCAGTAGCTACCATCACAATTTGGATTGTGCTCACAAGTGTGCGTAAATATACAACACTGTTCAAAGATTGATAACGATACTCGTAGGTCACTCTAGGTTTTGGCTCTTCAGAAAAGGAAGTCTCCTATGGCCTTTATTTAGTAGGCGATTCCGCCATAGTTGGTTGGTTAGTCGCCAGTTTCATATGCCTATCGGGGGTTCGATTCCCGCAAGAGGCGAACTTCTGTGGCTTAAATACAAGACAATTCAGGCCACCAAGAGTTTTCTCCGCGTTTTTCGGCTTCCTCCCTCTCTTGAATAATTGTATTGGATGCAGTCATTCTAAAGTTTAAAACGGCAATAACAACAACAACAACAAATTCTAGTCCCTTCCGTCCGATACGTGAAGGGGGAAAAACAGAAGAAAAAAGCAGTTTCAGATCTCTATCATGTGGCTTTTATCTTGTCTTGTAAGCCTAAAAGACAAACAGGCACCTCTAAAACTTGGGGCTAGGTTAGGATCCATCCAGTTCATCAGTGACTACCGTACTGTACTCGTTCAATTCGTCTTAAGAGTTCATATTAATCTGGAAGAAAAAGAGAATATAAAAACTACACAACAACGAGTCGTCAGATAAAATCCAAGCTAGCTTTCCAGTTTATTTGAAAACTCTTTCTCCGGGTAAATCAAGGCTAAATGCTTAAAACTCGGATTATCGGTCCACTATCAATAATAATCACAATCATTATTTACGAAGCGGATTCTAAGATAACGTTTGGGCAGCGTCTGGATCTACACGCGCTTACAGGCTTCTATAGGAATCATCCCGTCCCGTTCATCAAATGATTCTCGTTTCACACATAGACAAAACACACCGGATATTCTGACTGAGGCAGGTTTAAAAGAAAAAAAAAGGTTTTGATCTGTCCTGACCGAGCAGTCTGAAGTAAGCCAACACACTTAATAGTTGACAGGAGCCAAAGAACAGGCACAGTTTCTTTGAAAGGCATGCTGAAAAATCTATGTGTCACGGTGGGATCTCTCTTTGATAACTTGATAACTCGATTGTAAGTTAAGGGGGATATAGAGCAGTTACACTAATTATTATAATTATTATGTAAAACAAACAACACACACACAAACACACACACACATACAAACAAACACACACACACATACATAAACACACATACATACATACATACACACACACACACACACACACACACACACACATAACGACAATAACAAATAAGATGGCAAGCCATTCCAATGTATTTCCAGACGCTCACACGTGTAACCGAAAAAAAAAAGCATTTTCAAAAGTGCTCATTCTTTTCTGGCTCTATTCTATTTCCTATCCTGTTCTGTCCTATCTCGTAACTCAAAGGTTGTTGGGACATCACAGATGATCGTTTAAACAGCGTACTCCATCTTTTTCTGTCCTCAGCAACCCTCATGGATTCGCCAAGTGTCAAGCCAGTCCATTGTCGAATGTTGTCCTCCCACCTCTTTTTCTGTGTCCATCTTCTTCTGCCTCATTGCACCGTGCCTTGCAAGATGGTCTCTGCAAGGCCTGATGCTCTGGTGACGTGGCCATGCTATCGGAGTTTCAGTTTCTTCACCACTGTGAGCATGTCATCGTGTTGTCCAATGGCTTGTGTGATGGTCTTTCGGACTTCGTTGTTGGGGATGTGTTGGGTATAGGAAATGCCCAGAAGTCTTCTGTAGCACCTCATCTCCATGCTTTGTATTCTTGTAGGTCTGCTGTGAGGGTCCATTTTTCGCAAGCATATAGGAAGATGGAGTAGACAAGGGAGCGCAGCAGCCTTACTCTGGAGTGTAGACTGATGGTCCTATCTTTCCAAATGGACTTCAACCTTGTCAGGGCCGCAGTTGTTTGTGCGATCCTATCGGGACCCATTGTCTGATACAACGGCTCCTAAATATTTGAAGCTGCGCACAGTGTTGAAGGATTGGCCTTGGATTTTGATGTCCATGTTGATACCATTGGTGTTGTTGGTCATCATTTTGGTCTTTTCTGCACTGGAAACCAAATGAAGTCAATATGTTGATTTGTAAATTTTTTTAAACCCAAAATCATAGTCATAAATTTTAAGGTCCCGCTCGATAAATAAAAAAATAGTCGTGATATAAACCTACATTGTTGAAAATTCAGTAGAAAGAAATAATTGTTTATGTCTCATTAAAAAAAAAAAGAAAAAAGAAAAAAAAAGGAGTCCACGGATACCTAGAAATCAAGCAATTCACCGTTGTAACTAAACTTAATTATGCATTAAGCCTGCACAGAACGGCAACGCTATGGAGTTGTTAGTCTTTTAAGGTTGAAGGAACCCACTTTGACCACGCCCCCCCTCCCCTTACCTCCCCCTCCCTCGACTTATCTTTTTTTAACATTCACAGTGAGTCTTGCCTCACTGGAAAAAAAATAATCTTACGACAAAAAAGAACTATGTGGAAATTTTTTTTGTTTTTAAATGTATATGCATAAATGCGTAGTTTTTTGTGCCTCTTGATAGCAATGGCTAACCAACATTCGTCAGCAAAAAATAGCATCTACTAGAGACCCGGAAAGAGAAAGAACCGATTGTTTAAAAAAAATTGCTCGCAAGGGTTTTCGTTGTAGGTTGATAAAACAGATCCTCTCCTCATCAGACATCAAAGACGCATTCTTCAAGACGCGTGGACCACTCCGAAATAGGGTCAAAGGTCACATGGCTGTAGCGTTAAAACAGGGGAAATCACTCCATGTCACAGCCGAAATGGAAAGTTCAAACTTTAGCGATTCGTTTGAGCAAGGAAAGGCTGACGTTATTGTAATAACAATGCAAATTTTATGGTAACCCCGTTTTCACCAAAACGTAAACAAAGCGTCGAATCAGGGTCTTTTAAGCCAGCCTGTCATTGCATAGTACCCAGTAAAAAAATAACTAAAAAAAAAAAAGGTTCACAAAACAGTTCACAGTCATAATTCTTCAAGTAGACACCTCAGCTTGAGTAGCTTGCACAATCTGCACAAGAGCCGAAAACTAGGCTGTTAGCCTATATAGTGGTGTTTTTTTTTTAAAAGCTATGCTATTACTGTCCTTGTAAGTCATATTTAATATACACAGCATTCATTACGCACACACACGCCCTTTTGGTAATATTAGAAACTCAACCCTAAGCAACTCTTTGAGCTGGAAGTTGCAGATATAGGAAAAACAATACCATGAAATATATATCAAAAAACAATGCAATGAAAAAGTCTTTTTTTTTTTTTTTGCACCGGCGATGAGCTCAATTGTGGACGTACCTGTAAATATCGATATTTCGTTGCTCACCTTCTCAGCAACTGCTATAGGCTACATAGATTGATCGTCATTGCTGTACTATAAGCGCACGTAGAAAAATGCTTTAGATCAGGAAATCCGCCCGCCATCACCTTCTTGCCAAAAAGTTAACCAATTACAAATACTCAGGTTTCTGGGTTCTTTAGATTTCATCTGTCTTCTATAGCGCTTTTTCCAGCTCAAGAGCTGCTTAAGGCGTTGACCAATACAGGATCTAACTCAAGCCTCCTTTTGGCCGCCATAGGCAACTCGGCTGACGGCCAACCAACTGGGCACAGTCCTGGACGATGCGGGATGGTGGAGGAGGGTGTGTTTGTGTACCTGGCACTCACCGGTCTAAAACATGAGCGTCAGGATCTTTAAAGTCCAGAACATACCTCCCCCAAAGGAAGGATACTCAGGTCATCGAACGGGCTAGGACAAAGTACACCCCGGGTATAAACTTAGGCCTAAGGTAAGGGTAAGGGTGGTCCCATAGCCTTGTGGCCGTAGGGGAGTGTGATGTTGGAGATCACACTTATCTTGGGCCAGCGTAATGAGGGTGATGCCCATCTCTCTCCCTCGCTGCTTTACCTTCCCCACCCTTAAAAGGGTAGGTACTCAGTCACAGTTGAGTCAACTTGGGGCGTTGTTATTTGTCGCTTCACGTTTTTTGCGGTCACCCATCCAAGTGCTAGACCTAAAGCAATAATCATGTAATGTAATCCAAGCGCTAACCGCACTGGGCGGTGCTTAACTTGCGACACAGTAGCGAGTGCTCCAACCACTGCGCTATCCGACACCCGAAATTTAGGCCTAGGCGTTTTAAACCCCTGGGGTTAATATGCATGTACCTCCCCCTCTCCCTAATCTCTCTTATTTCTGCATAGTGAGTGTGTGTGCATGTGTGTGCGTGCGTGCGTTCGCATATGTGTGTGTGTGTGCGTGCGTGTGTGTGTGTGTGTGCGCGCGTATATGTGTGAATGTGTGTGAATGTGTGTGTGTGTGTTGGTATATGTTTTGATTCAACCGTAAATAGGAAAGTGGGGCGAAGCGGTGTGAGGGGGAGGGGAGGGAGGGTATATTCTGTCCTAGAAGGCCACTAACTGGCCTAGGCCCTTGTTACTCCCCATCTCCAACCCCCCCCCCCCCCCCCGGATATAAATTGGTATGGGGGTATATTCTGGCCTGTTACACCGGGTAGTCCAACATAGTGCAAACTGTGTTTTTCGGGTAGATGGGGAATTTCATCGATCGTGCAATAATCCCTGAAATCAGAAATCGATATTAATCAGAAAATTGAGTGAGGTATAGGCCTACAGAATTCCGTCATCAGAAGCGCAGAAATCAGAAATCGATAGTAATCAGATAAGTGATCATGCTCCCGGCCTACACCATTCTGTCATTAGACCATCAGATCTCCGTGGCTCCATGGCCTAGTGGTTAGAGCACGCGATTCGTTTGGAGGTTCGGCATCGCTCAACCCGGTAACGGCTTGGATGGGACAACCACAGGCGCCCGCATCAGGATGAAAATGCCTCTCTCTCTCAGTCTCTATCTCTGTCTGTCTGTCTGTCTGTCTGTCTGTCTGTCTATCTCTCCATTGATTTTGATTTTGACACTTAATTATCAATTTTTATCGGAAAATTCAGGACCGCCTCCCTTGGGGAAGTCCTAGTCGCAGCCTGAGGCGCGCCCAAACCCAACCCTAATATTAGTTGTGTCTTTGAAATTTTTGCTGGGGTACCCGAAGAAAACCTCAGAGACGTTGCCCGAGTCGAAAGTAAATAATATTCGGAAAAAACATAACCCCCAGAGGCGGGATCGATCCCACACCTGTCACGTGCCAATGGTTTCTAACCTGTGGACAAGGCAAGTAAGTCCCGCCTAAGACCACGTGGCACAACGCTCGCTTGTGTTAGCCTTTCGTTTAAAATATGCGTATACACGTTGTTGTTTTTTTTTCTATGACAGAAAGAGAAGAAGAAGAAGAAGAAGAAGAAGAAGAAGAAGAAGAAGAAGAAGAAGAAGAAGAAGAAGAAGAAGAATAGAATACTCTTTTTTTGATTTTCTTAATATGTAAGGGATTCAGAAAATCTAATCTTCCAATCTGTCCATTAACAAATTATAACAGAACTAACCATTAACATTAAATTGTAAATCATATCACACACATATACACACAGACGACGTTCTGATGACTGTTGTGAAGAAAACAAAAACAGATTATTTTGACACACTTTCCATTTCTTTGACATTATTTTGACATTTTCCATTTTTTGAAGCTATCCCTAACCCTAACCTTTAACCCTTAACCCTAACCCTATTCCTAAAACAGCTCTAACTCAAAGGAGAACTATTTTGACGTCCAAATAGTTACGGCCTTCCAAAAAAGTCAGAAGAAACCATGTGGAGTTTCATGTGTGTGTCATCAGAACGTCGTTTCTACATGCCCACCCACACACACACACACACACACACACACGCACCCACACACACACACACACACACACACACACACACACACACGCTCACACACACACACACACACACGTACACTTGCAAAGACGCCGTTTTTATTACTTTCATGAAATGCCACATACGTTGTTTTGACATCTGGTAACATTTTGTTCCTTTTAAAAAGTATTTTATAAGTCTTCTAACTCTAAGCCTAACCATAACCATTACCCTAACCCTAACCCGTACCCTAACTCTAACGGAATTATTTTTTTTGGTTGCAGTTTATTATCCCTTTCCATCGGGAACACTCTTTTGACGTCAACATTACGAATCCCGTCAAAACAACGTGGTAGATTTTCACGAATTTGTGACAACAACGCTGTCTAAACATAAACACCAACACACACACACACACACACACACACACAAACAAACACACACACACACACACGCACATGATGCTATTCAAATCAGCTTAAATATAAACTAACTACAAATGGAGTAGACTACACAAACCACCATCATCTTCGTCATCATCTTTAAACATCTCCCGTCCCCACCCCTCATTCATAAAACTAATATTAAAAGGTTATTTATTTTAAAGACTGTGTCATGATATCCGAAACAAAACATATTCATAACCCGTTCAGCAGAGACCTAAAAATTTTATGTTTAATAAAAAGGGAGGGGGGGGGGGGTGATGGAGAGAGAGAGAGAGAGAGATCCTCGCCACATCTGCAACTGACTAAACAAAGGACCCACTGCTCGAACAACGAGACGTTCCGCTTACTTAAAATAAAAATAAAAACAACAACTGTATTTATACCGGTTGACATGAAGTAAGGAACAACAAATTATAACTCGTCATTTGATGCTAGATTTTAAGACATTTGTATTTACAAAAAGACGTAATTGTTGTAGAAAATGACCTTCACGAAATTGTATCAAGTGCCGTTTTAGATGGTATTGTGCCAGTCATATTGACAACTCAATTGTAACTTACTCATTGCTGTACATTTTCATGTTTTGTTGTTTGTTTACATTATGGTCTAGAATTTTTTTTGGGGGGAGTGGGGGGGTGGGGTGGGGGGTAGGGAGGGGAGAGTGGACTAATATCACGCTGTTGTGAAAAGACAATAAACTGAAGGATTGTTTGATTGCTTTATGGATTGAGGCTGTAATGGCGAATGCTTTGAGAGAGATAAAAGAAAGTCAAACAGATAAACAGTCTGATTGGTTGGAAACAGGAACAGTGATAGGTCAACAATAATTCAGTTTCCGATGGTTAAGAACTGACAATGACAGGAATTATGGTAGACTATATTCTTGTGGAAAAGAAACGGTAACGCAGTGTCCCAAATGAAGATTTCTCATCGACATTAATTGAAGTAAGTACTACTTCATCTTATTCTGTGTCATAACTGTGTTCTTAAATCATCATCAGCAACACGACCATCCTCCTCCTTCTCCTTATCCTCATCTTCGTCATTATCATCATCATCATCATCATCATCATCATCATCATCATCATCATCATCATCATCATCATCATCATCATCATCATCATCATCATCATCGTCGTCGTCATCATCGTCGTCTTCCTCCTCCTCCTCCTCCTCCTCCTCGATCTCCTTCCTCGTCATCATCATTATTATCATCTCACCTTACGTCCAGACGATGTCGCCATGGAATAGCTGTCTGGTTTCGGGAAGCAGACTGCATGTCGGCGCGCCGCATCATCACCAACATGGCGGGTGTCCTGTACACGTGAGGACTCATGATCTCCTAAATGTAGGCCTATCCACCCCCTACTGCTGCTACAAGCTATTGCTTCTCCTTCTGCTTCCTCCTATGCCTCCACCTTCTCCTACCTCCTCCAGTTCCTTCCTATCTCCTCTCTCCTGCTCTTCCTTCTTTTGAATGTTATTCTTTCTTCCTCAGCCCCGTGGCGTTGTAATTATTCTTGAGGTAACAAACAATGTTACCACCACGGTAAGCTGAAATTGACGCCTATGTCAGTTCGCGTTCCACGCGCCCAAGGGAGACAAAGCATTTGGAGTTTCTAAAGCGAAAAAGTGCCGAAGAGCTCCGATAGCTTGAAAAGCAGTTCGATAGAACGATTTGCCTTTCTTGAGTTTCTTGACTGGCAGTGGCTCGATCTGAAAAAATACAATGTAGGTAGTAGAGATCATAAAACTATGATGAAAAATCATAACATAATGATGAAAAGGACAATGAAAAGATCATAAAACAATGATGAACAGATAATAACAATGCTCTAACATGGGGGTGGGACGTACTTGACAAACAGTGCTGAGTTCATTATATAATCTTGTTAAAGTTAACGGTTTGGGGTTGTAATAAAGTTATCGAGATGTGTGCGCATGTGCGCCTCACTGTCTTTCTCTGTCTCTCTCTCTGTCTGTCTCTCTCACTCACTCACTCTCTCTCTCCCTCTCTCTCTCTCGTACGAATGCCGTTCTGTATCCTCTTGAACATGCTACCCTACAGCATGGACTGAGCGCTATACACGGGTAACCGGCATCGACAGCATTGATTTAGGACCCAATTAGAATTCAAATCAGTCCCCGACATTGCTCAACAGACAGTAGCACCACGGCCTATGAAGAGAATGATTGAAGATTTTTGTGGGCTACTACTACTACTACTACTACTACTACTACTACTACTACTACTACTACTACTACTACTGGTTGATATACTCAAAGCGCGTCGATCTGTAAAACAATGTACTCCTTCATATGCCTGTAACACCCTCCTACCTACACAACAAACGCACATTCGTGCTTCATTCAATTATATGGTGTAAAGGCATGTCGCTATTAAAAGACAGACAGGGAATATACTTTTATTGTTTACATGTTAGACAGGCTGCATCCAAAACCATTATTGAAGGGAGGGAGGAAACCGGAGTGTACCCGTTGACGGAGAAAAGTGACCGGACGAGTCTTATTCACACTTTTCCCTACCCTACCTACCTAACATTATTTGTGAATTTTTGAAAAATATTCGGAAAAACATAACGCCCAGATGCTGGCTCGAACCCACACCTGTCAGGCGCCATTGGTTTCTGGCTTGTGGACAAGGCAAGTTAGTCCCGCCTTAGCCCACTTGGCCACAACGCTAGCCTAACATAGTCAGTTACTTCGTGTTTTGTGAAGGTTGCGACGGCGAAGCTATGGAAAACTACAAGTGTTTTCAGGTCCTGTTTCACTTTCTGTCGATGATCGACGCACCTCCGAAGTCGCCACAAATACAGGCCTCTACGATTGTTTTTTGCATTCTTTCACTGAGCATGTACTTCCTCCACCGTTTTTATACTTATCCCACTCGTTTTCTGGCTCTAACAATCGTCGTTTTCGGCAATTTGCCATATTTAAAAGTCACGCATCAAGCTTTGATAAAAGCAAAACAAGCCAAACCGGAACTTGGTTTCATATAACCTCGTTTTAATTTATAATGGCGATACCCATGAGTTTTTATGAGAGGTGCCGGAAAGTTGTGAATACCTTGCGGGCCTCGACCGTCAACATCGGAACCAACTTCGCCATCAGGCGGAAAAGTCAGGCAGCTTGTGGGTTCTGATGTTCACGTGTATTTGAAATGCACAATTTGGTGCCAGAATGACAAAGTGGTGGGTTCGAGTGTAACTAATACTACTATAACTGTTCGTATATGAAAGCCTCTCTCTCTACCCAGGGATGGGCAAATATAGCAGAGGCTATTTTCATTGTTTTAAATTTGCTGTTCGTGATGACTGCCCTGGTAGTGCATGGTTTATTTGCCCCCTCCCCATCCTTCCCCTCTTTTCCTTGGGACGGTTATCCTTCGTCTGCCGTTTCGCCAATGGTGGGCGTGGAGTCATCAGATTTCAATGCTCATTCAGGTCGTGCGTGTGTGTGTGTGTGTGTGTGTGTGTGTGTGTGTGTGTGCGCGAGAGAGAGTGTTTACACTAGGTAGCAATCGACTTTAATCCTCAGTTATTCATTTGAATCAATAATATATAGGCTACTCCTGTTCATGCTACACAGAAGCCTCTTTCAGGCCACACACTAAAGAATTCTTCTCTAAAATTAATGTGTTTCGGGTTGGAGTTAAATTTAGCTCGCTCGCTACGAGAACTGGAAGTATTTTGTCATATGCCAGAAATTACCACAGACTATAACAATTAAAGAAAGAGAGAGAGAGAGAGAGAGAGAGAGAGAGAGAGAGAGAGAGAGAGAGAGAGAGAGAGAGAGAGAGAGAGAGAGAGAGAGAGAGAGAGAGAGAGAGTTTCGACGCTCTCGGCTCCGATGTCTTTCACAATATAATGTTTTAACGATGAATTTAAATGCAATTAGGCATGGGAGTCAATGGAAGCACACTCCTATAATGTCTCTTCCCTCACAAAGCTGTTCTGATAAAAGGACCTTCCTACATGCCACCCCCCTCCCTCTCTCTCTCTCTCCCCCTCTCACTTTCTCTCTCTCTTTCTCTCTCCACTAAGGCTAAAAAGTTACGATTAGTCATATATTTGTCAATGAATCGCCACAATTTGCTAGCTATGCTCGCCTACGTTTTCTTACAATAAATTAATAGCTACATTTAATATAATAATAATAATAATAATAATAATAATAATAATAACAATAATAATAATAATAATAATAATAATAATAATAATAATAATAATAATAATAATAATAATAATAATAATAATACATACATACATAAAAAATAAATAAATAAATAAAATGCTTAACTAATAAAAGAAAATTTTAATAAAATAAGATGAAATGCAATATTCATGATTAATAAACCGAGAGTTTTTTTTTTTAAATTTCTTTTAGTTAAATATTCATGATTATGAAGTTTATAGGGCGCCAACTCAAAGACAAAATTAATGTACTTTGAATTAGCAGTTAAAAAACAACAACAACACATAATGATAAACTAAATAAAACTTTAGCACTTACCTGTAAAGATGACAGGTAAGCGTGGTCTCGTCTAACCTACCAGCTTATCTATGATTCGTCTGTCCCCGTTTACTGTCACTGACGATCTATGTTCGAACCCTATTGGACCCCTCCCGCTCTTCCCCCCCCCTCTCTCTCTTTCTCTCTCTCTTCATATTTGTGTGTGTTTTAAAACTGCGACTGGAGTTTAGCTTCACACGTAGACAGAGGCGACGAGGTCGACATCGAAAATGAAAGTTTAAAAGCTTACTTTGCACAGAGACCTATATCTATAAGGGATAAGGGTTGGTTGTTGGGGTCAGGGTTTGTGTACATGTGTGTGTGTGTGTTTACGTGTGTGTGGAGTGGGGAATGAGACAGGGAGGGAGAGGGAATAATGTGACAAATCAAAAAGGTATTTTTAAAACAATGTTACAATTGATTTATAAAATTCGCGCACATCTCTCGCCGCTACAGCGATTCAAGACGCAAAAAAGGTAGTCTACTATGGGAGGCGAGATATAGCAAACGCGCGCGCATTTGCGCTCGCAAATGCGCAAATACGTGCGCAAACGCGCGCGCATTTGCGAGCGCAAGAGCGCTCGCATTTGCGCGCGCGGTTGCTACGCCCGTTGCTATGAGGGTTTTGCTGAAAACTGTCAACGGAAAGGAACTCAAAATGAACAAAGCGCAGACGCCAAAGATTAAAGAAGGAAAAAAATAGATCTAGCGTACATTTTGTAGTGGTTGGGCGCGGCTTTGTCACTGAGTAGCCTATAATAATATCATATGTGAGTTTATAGATTGATGTTAATAATAAATGCTCGCATTTACGCGCGCAAATGCGCTCGCTATATTCCGCTCCATACATGTAAAAATTATACCCGGAAAAGAATGTGTCTGTGAAAGACTTTGAGACGTGCCCAAATTAAATATTTCTTGCATTTATTATTAACATCAATCTATAAACTCACATATGATATTATTATAGGCTACTCAGTGACAAAGCCGCGCCCAACCACTACAAAATGTACGCTAGATCTATTTTTTTCCTTCTTTAATCTTTGGCGTCTGCGCTTTGTTCATTTTGAGTTCCTTTCCGTTGACAGTTTTCAGCAAAACCCTCATAGCAACGGGCGTAGCAACCGCGCGCGCAAATGCGAGCGCACTTGCGCTCGCAAATGCGCGCGCATTTGCGCACGTATTTGCGCTCGCATTTGCGCATTTGCGAGCGCAAATGCGAGCGCAAAATGCGCGCGCGTTTGCTATATCTCGCCTCCCATAGTCTACGACGTTTCTAATCACAGTAGTAAACAAATTGCAGTCCATCTTGTCCTTCTCGGATGACAATCACATGGCAAAGGAACCTTTTGTTTTCTTCTTGATGTCGAAGATCAACGGTCAACAAAATAATGCGCCAATCTTTCTGATTCCTTATATAGGGTCTACAAACACCTTACACCAAAATGAATTTATAACTTTTAAAAACGTATTTTTGGATTACCACTTTTTTCTATTTGTATTCGTCACCCTTGCAGGACGAAAAATGCGCTGCATTCTCAGCCCAAGACTAGCAGATTCAAGAGCAGCGTCATCCTAGACAGGATGAAAACGGGACCTGTATATTAGTGCATGCTGGGCGTATTGGTGTCGTTAGCACTCCCCGTCTGGGACATGAGCGTCAGGATCTTTAAAATCCGTGCGGGTGTAATGCATGCATGGATTCACAGACTAGACCTCGGTTTATACTCTCATCCGGAGGTAGTAAGGTAAGTAACCTGTACATTCTGTTATAAGAGTCCAGGGGAGGGTCTGTGTTTAGATGAATGTCTCTGTGGCTAATCCATCGTGGAACAAGCAAAACGTCGAATTCAATGAAAGATAAACCGTCACGTCAGGGTTCTTTTACACCACGACCCCTCCCCGTCTTTCAACTGCTAACACGCGACCTTTGACCTGCATACCATTGACAGCTGTAACGTAGCCTATAAAACGAAACTGATCAATTTAGTCTATTTATACAGCGTTGGTGCTTGTCAGTGGAGGTGTCCCTGTCATTCTACTTCCCGTGAAGCCTACTCACATTGTTGATCTCGCCACCGAGGAAGGTTTGTATGGAACGTGGAAAGCGTCAAATGCGCGTGCACTTGCACGTGCATTTAGTATCTGATTGGTCGGAAACTTACACCCCAAACTGCGCAAGCGCAAATGCGCGCGCATTTAGACACGAGGAAAACTAGGAATGAAAAATGTCCGGATGTACGTTATATGTACCAAAATAATTAATATAAATTGACAAGTAATTTCCAAATAAACCCCAGCCATCCAAACTTTTCCCTGCTTCCAACCCACCAAATTAAATGATATAATAAATCTGTTATATGTTTTTGGGAACCGAAAAAGCATCGGTAGTGTAACCTTCATCTTGTTAGATCTTTTATGTTTTGACAATATTAATTTGAGTAGCGGAGTAAGTTTAGTTATCATTTTAGACCACATTTGACTTTTTTGTAAGGAGAACATAATTCGGATTGTGTGTTTAGATCTCTGATTTAGTTTACATCACTGTGATTGAAAACTTTTGGTGCCATTTTCTGTATACTGCTGCCCTGGCGAGGTTGAAGCCAACTTGGAAAGACAGGTCCATCAGTCTACATTCCAAGGTAAGACTGCTGCGCTCCCTTGTCATCTCCATCGTCCTATACGCTTGCGAAACATGGACCCTCACAGCAGATCTACAACGAAGAATACAAAGCATGGAGATGAGATGCTACAGAAGACTTCTGGGCATTTTCTATACCCAGCACATCACCAACGACGATGTCCGACAGACCATCACACAAGCGATGACCACAGACAACACGATGACCTGCTAACCACTGTAAAGGGAAGAAACGAAAACTCCGAATGTATTGCCACGTCGCCAGATCATCAGGCCTTGCAAAGACCATCCTGCAAGGCACATTGCAATGAGGTAGAAGAAGAGGGAGACCGAAAAAGAAGTGGGAGGACAACATTTGAGAATGGACTGGTTTGACACTGAGTGAAGCCATGAGGGTTGCTGAGGACAGAGAAAGATGGAGTACGCTGATTAAACGATCATATGTGGTGCCCCTACGACCTCCAAGTTACGGGATAGGATAGTTAGTTATTTCAAATAGATTAACGTCCCCGGACACATAAGCGTATAGGGGACGATTGAAATATTTATTTATCTGTACACTTGTTGTTGTTCTATTGGACACAAAGTAAAGGCAGAATAGTACATATAAATTATTATAACATTTCATTTGGGGGTTGGAGGCAGGGGAGGGTGTGGGTGGCAAGGTTTTCATTGTAAATTAGATGTCAATTTATATTCCATTATTTTGATACCGTGAAAGTATTTCCGGACATTTCCCATTCCTAGTTTTAATGTGACCCGTGTATAAATGCGCGTGCAATTGCGCTTGCGCAGTTTGGGGTGTAAGTTTACGACCAATCAGATACTAAACGCACGTGCAATTGCGTGTGCATTTTTACGTGCAATTTCACGCGCATTTGACGCTTTCCGCGTTTCATAGATTTGTGCAGTACTTGATACGTGTGTTTTCGTCTGTGTGTGTGTGTGTGTGTGTGTGTGTGTGTGTGTGTGGGCATGTAGAAACGACGTTGTGATGACACACACATGAAACTCCACATGGTTTCTTCTGACTTTTTTGGAAGGCCGTACTATTTTGACTATTTTGACTATTTTTAGGGTTAGGGATAGCTTCAAAAATAGGAAAATGTCAAAATAATGTCGAAGAAATGGAAAGTGTGTCAAAATAATCCCTGTTTTTTTTTTTCACAACAGTCATCACAACGTCGTGTGTGTGTGTGTGTGTGTGTGTGTGTGTGTGTGTGTGTGTGTGTGTGTATGTTCAAGTTTCCCTACTATATATTTCCGATTACCGCCTCGCCTACTTAATAAAAGTGTGGGGATGAGAGAGGGGTTCCGATGCAGTGTGTGTGGGTGTGTGTGTGTGTTTGTGTGTGGAGGGGTGGTTTTCGTGCGTGTGTGTGCCTGTGTGTATATGTTCGTATGTATGTGTGAGTCCGTGTTTGTGTGTGCACGTTAGTGTATTTGTGTGTGCGTGATTGTGCATGTGTACGTGTGTGCGCGCGCACGTTTGTGTGTGTAAAAATGAAAAATGTCTTTATAAGTAAGAAAGGGAGGTGTACCTCCATGGAGAGAGAGAGAGAGAGAGAGAGAGAGAGAGAGAGAGCGAGAGAGAGAGAGAGATAGAGACAGAGATAGAGATAGACAGAGATAGACAGAGAGAGAGAGAGAGAAAGAGAGAGAGAGAGAGAGAGAGAGAGAGAGAGAGAGAGAGAGAGAGAGAGAGAGAGAGAGAGATTTATATTTATGTATTCTTTAAAAGTGTACTGGCTTTTCTAGCAGTGACTTTTTTTTTTTTGGGATGTATGTGATTACTGTCTTATGTTCCCACGTGTCTTTGTAGGCTGCACGAGACTTGTTGGTCGCTCGAAATAGACTGAACGGGAACACATCGAGCTAGAAATAGGCCGAACGATACCTGCCAACCGCGTACCGGCCTAACTTATTAGATCACGTTTTCTCTTGGTCTTTTGTGTGTTTGTCTTTTATTAACCTTTCGCTTAATTGTCCACATTTCTATACATTTCAATACTGTTCCCACACACGCACGGCTGAATTGCAGGTCTACGTATACTCACCGCCACGACAATGTCATATCATATACAACAGAAAACAAGATAAGTTGATTTTGTGTGTGTGTATAGACCATACTTTTTTTTGTGAGCGGTGGAGGTGGGGGTGGGGTGCGGGAGCAGGGAGAATACATGTTTAGTGTTGTCAATAACGTTACCGAGCCCGACGGTTCAACTTTTTTTTTGGGGGGGGGGGGGATGGGGTGGGGGATGGGGGGTTTGTTTGTTTGGTGTGCTAAAGGGAGGAATCGATCAATTTTGCATTTGTAAATGAAAGATAGCATACGTTGACAGAGGGAAAGATCTGGGGGCAGTATAATGAACGCGGGTATAGGTAACGTATAGTAAACTTACACCTTTCGAACTGCAGTCAAACGGGCTATACAAAACAAGAAACCTTTGTGAAACACACCAATGTTTTCATGTTTTGACTTGTGCTCCACTTGTGACCATGTCGGAAACACATTTGTTAAGCAACTCTATTTAAAACGTCTCGAGATTAATTTAGAACCTGCTCTAAATTTGTGTTGCAACAACAAATTGCTGTAGCCAATCAGAATGCAGACATTTCACCCTGCGCAGCTCTAAATGCGCTCTCGGGGATGCGCAGTCAAACAGTAGTAGCCTGCCAAGGTTTCACCCAGTACTGACTCCTTTTCCTTCTGCTTGTCTATTCACAGGCTGGGAAGTGTCTCGTCTTTCGTAGGCCTCAATTACATACTATACATACAAGGTGTTTTACTCCCTCACTTCCGTTTGAGCGACTGACCTACCAAAATTGCCTTTCATACATTTTGTGTCCACTTCAAACTCAAACGGAGGGTGCCGACGAATCACCGACACTCGCAGCAACACATTCGTATCACTTCAAACAAACTCAGCTCCAAATTCACTGCGAATTTGTTCCAAAACGCAGTCAGAAAAGCTGGTCCGAATTTTGACAAAACGCCGCTAGTCGAACTGGATGCATACCCGCTGCCATTGGTCGCCTAAAAATACACGCTATTATCCCTAGTGAAGGGCGGACTACTCACAGATTGGAAAGTCGCCAACGATCATTTGTTGATATCGCAAGAGTAGTCCTCCCTTCATTTGGCCTAATAGGGTGTATTAATAAGCGACCAATGAAAGAGCGTGCAAGGCAGTTGGAATGTATCCAGAGCGACTAGTTGTGTGAAAATTCGGACCAGCTTTTGTGACTGCGTTTTAGAACAAATTTGCAATGAATTTGGAACTGAATTCGTTTGAGGTGATACAAATGTGTTGCTATGAGTGTTTGTGATTCGTCGGCACCCTCCGTTTGAGTTTGAAGTGGACACAAAAAATAGGAAAAGCGTGTTTTGAGGGTCAGTCGCTGAAACGGAAGCCGTTGAGTATTAGACCTTGTATACCACTTACGTATGTAGGAGGCCCACGAGTTTACAAAGACGAAAAAAAAAGACTCAAGAGCCTGTGGTCTATTTTGCATTGCTTCGTACAGAGCAATGATAAAAATCTCATACTATCGGTTGAATCAGACATGTTTTTATTTACAATCAAAATAGCCGCACAAAGAGAACGCAACTCTCGGAAAGATTGTAGAGCGCGCATCGTTTTCGAGCAGACGTTGTAAAAATATACTTTTACTGCATGCCCTGTGGAAACATTTTTGAAACAAAGTTGTCAAAACATTGTAGCAGAATTGTCGCACGTGTTACTTCCACTTCAGTTATGTATACACTTTTAACTTAGAAGCGCAAGTTGCCTAGCTAGACTATGCGCTCCTTATTAAACCCGTTCATAAAACTGCCCCCACTAGTTACCTTTATACACTGTTTTTTTTTTTTGGGGGGGTGGGGGGAGGGGAAAAGAGGGTGTGTAACAAAAGATTTCCTTTTTTTAGGGGGGAGGAGGGAGGAGAGGGGGTAACTGATTAGGGAGCGCTTTTGACTGAAAAAGAGATTCTGTATAGTTGAATATAATGAAGGGGAGGGGTGTGAGGGTAGATGGGAGAGAGGGTGGGGTTGGGGATGGGGTGGTCTCGTGTGACTTGCTTTGTTTTGGCAAGCGAAAAAATAATCTTTGTTTACGATTTATAAAGTGCCAGGGTATCAAGCATGTTGTTGTTGTTGTTGTTGTTGTTGTTGTTGTTGTTGTGACAATGAGTTTATTGGGGAAATTTACAATGTTGTCACATTAAAAAGAAGGATATAATTAGGTCACCGCTGTTCCACCTGCCAGCTAAGCTTCGGGTAATTGTAGGCGTAATTTCTCTTGTTTTGTTTTCTTTTCTATATACATTTTCCTTGCTATTTGTACCAACAACAGTGGCGCTAGTTAGGGTTAGGGTTAGGATTAATTAATTAATAGCCATATATATTATATAAATGAAATGAATGTCTCGATTTGTCTCTAAACCGTAATTTTGTTGTAGGAGGGTGTTTGTGATAGTGTGTGCGTGTGTTTGTAATTGTGTGTGTGTGTTTGTGTGTGTGTGTGTGTTTGTGTGTGTTTTTGTTTGTGTATTGCTTAATTACCCTTTTATTGCATGGTGGGCAACACTCACGGCGAATTTGAAAAAAGAAACAATCCGTTACGCTAAAACGTGTCATCTTATCGATGTTTTGACCAATTTGAGTAGGCTATTCCTGGACAATCAATCTATTTCTCAGAACGGGAGGGGGGTTGGGGGGGGGGTGGAAGGGAGAAATGGAATGTCATTTTTGTCAGCTTTGTGTAGAAAAAGAGAGTGTTGTTAGGAATTCATTGTATAGCAGGGTGAGGGTGAGGGAGGGGGTGTTATTTTCCTATAGAGGTAAGTTTTATAGTGGTATCCTTTTTTTTCCTTGTATACGTAATGAAATGAAAGTTTCGTGTAAATGGACTTTCCAACTTCATGTGTTCCCCCCCCACCCCTTCCCCCACCACCTCACACACCCAATCCCCCCTCCCTCCCTCTTCTTTTTCCTTACAACTACAAAGTAACATGACAAAAGCGTCTGAAAGACCCCTTTTCAGTGGTTTTGAAATCAGCGTGTCTTGGCAAGGCCCGCCAATGACATATAGCCTAGTACCGTGTAGCAAATGTTGATTATATTAGTTTAGACGTCCTCCCTCTCTCCCGGCCCTCCCCTCTCTCCTCCCGCACACACACACACACACGCACGCACACAGGCACACTCATATACATTAAAGGCACACATGTACACACACACGCACACACATAAATAAAAGATACCCACAAACATACACACAAACAAACACACACACACACACACACACACACACACACACACACACACACACACACCACTCCACCCCTCTTGGGGCCAAATGAAACGGTCTCAATCAGTCTAAACAGTCGGAAACATAATCTACTAGCTAACTTTAGCATTTCCTAATACTTGATGATCCAGTACAAAAGGAACTATTACCTCAGAGTTGCCATCAGACGCACGCTGGGTCACTTTGCTCTTAAACAAACAGTCCTCCGATATAGAGTGGATGAAAGCGTTCAAAAGACAGGACCATCAGTCTACATTCCAAGGTAAGGCTTCTGCGCTCCCTTGTCATCTCCATCTTCCTATACGCTCGCGAAGAATATAAAGCATAGAGATGAGATGCTATAGAAGACTTCTGGGCATTTCCTATACTCCAGCACATCACCAATGACGAAGTCCGACAGTCCATCACAAAAACCATTGGACATCATGATGGCATGCTCACAGTGGTGAAGAAACGGAAACTCCGATGGAATGGCCACGTCATCAGAGCAAAGACTATCCTGTAAGGCAAAGTGTAAGGAGGTAGAAGAAGATGGAGACAGAAAAAGAGGTGTGTGGTAGAGGGGAGTGGAGGTGTGAGAGGCGAGGGGGGGGGAGGGGGAACAACATTCCAGAATGGACTGGTTTGACACTGATCGAAGCCATGATTGTTACTGAGGACAGAAAAAGATGGAGTACGGTGGTTAAACGATTATCTGTGGTGCCCCAACGACCTTCGAGTTACGGGATAGGGTTAGGGATAGGATAGGACAAAAAGAGTGTGCGTATGTTTGTGTATGTTTGTCTGTCTGTCTTTCGGTGTGTGTGTGTGTGTGAGAGAGAGAGAGAGTGAGAGATAGATATAGACTAAGTGAGATAGAGAGAAAGAGATAATGTGTGTGTGTGTGTGTGTGTGAGTGCGTGTCATTATATGTGTCTGTGTGTGTCTGTGTTTGTGGGTCTGTCTGTCGGTGTGTGTGGGTGTGTGTGTGTGCCTATGAGAGAGAGACAGAGAGAGACACATAAGCTATACACACACATACACACACCCACCCACCCACCCACACACACACACACACACAACTACACACAAACACACACACAGACAAACAGACAGAGAGAGGCAGACAAACTCACAGACAAGCAGGCCAGACGTGGAACGACACCAAGGACGCTCCGAACCAACAGTAACTATTCATATTTCGTTATCTCCTCATTCCTTTTGTCTCTTCGTCTGCTTATTTTCATCGGTTAAAACAAAAACAAACCACAAAAAAAAAAGGAAAGGAAAGAAGCTACATATGGCCATTGACACTCAACACCACTTCAAAACGCAAGATTGCTCAAACACACACATTTCAGGTTATTTGAACAACAGTTTATTTTAGTCTTTCACGGTTACAGCATCAACAGATCCACAACGGTTTCTTTCTTCCCTTCACCTGATGGAGTCTTTGTGCTGCATTTAACTTTTAAGTTTGTGTTTTTTTTCACATTCGGTCATCGTGTCAAGAGCTTTTAGCTGTGTGCATCGTATTCTGTGTAGGTCAGTGGATGATGGTGAAAGGGGGGAGTGTAGAGGAGATGGGTAGGAGAAGAGGGGGTTGAAATAGAGGGGTGTCGTGTGGGGAGGAGGTGAGGTTGATATATTCTATTGTGTTGTGTAATAACACTTGTCAATTTTTCTGAAATAAGTTGTTAATGTTTGTGTGTGTGTGTGGGGGGGGGGGGGTGCTTGTGTGTGTGTGTGTGTGTGTGTATATGTATGTGTGTGTTTAAGATAAGATAAGAATACTGTATTATCTTAAATACGATAAATTTATACGTGGTGCACAGTTTCAAACAAAAGAACAAAACGTACCTTTAAAACATTAACACATGCATGCATGCAGAGCCATGATGAAGCACAATGAAGCACAAAGCCATGATGAAGCACAATGAAGCACAAAGCCATGATGAAGCACAATGAAGCACAAAGCCATGATGAAGCACATAATATACATGCACACTCCCTACTCGGACAATTCATACACTCTAAGGTTGGCAGATCAATACAATCCGTGGTAAGACAGCAGGTGGTAAAAATTACAAATAAAATTATAAATGCAATGGGTGTTATATACGCTCGCAGGCGCGATCACACACACACACGCACACACACACACACACGCACCCACTCTTGCTTGATGCACACGCACACAGACATACTCACACACACATAAACATAATACATAGCAATACACAATAACATTCAGCGATAAATCAATAAATCAACAAAAAAGGTCATAATCAGTAAACATAATAATAATAATAAAACAGAATACTCAATATATCGCATAACATTAATTAATTGCAATAGTACAGCACCATAAAAACAAATTCTGCTGCTCAGAAGATTAGGAGATAAATAGAAGAATAAGTATATAGTTAAACTTGAAATAAAAATGTTCATTAGCACTAAAAGCCCCAAAAGCTGTCGGACAGAACTACGATGGCGACAGTCATTGGGATGATGGTTACGATTTAGTCATTAAACTGTGGCATTTGGGAATGAAGCTGCTTTGCATTCTGACAGTTCTCGATTTAAGGGTACGGAATCGTCGACCTGAGGGCAGACGTTCCTACCGGTGAGCCAAGGCGTGGCTGCTGTCCTGTGCAATCATTCCACCCTTTCCCGCTCTCGACATTCATTCGATGCATTAAAAGTTTCTTGCTGGCTCCCAATGAATTTGCTACACACGTTCACAACTCGAACCAACACAATTTTGTTTTTTCACACTCAGCTTCCATACCAACACACAAAACCAAAGGAGAGCACAAATTTAATTAAGGATCGGTAGAAGATCTTAAGAATATCAGAGTTTATTTTCAGTTTACGAAGCTTTTGCAGACAGTAAATACGAGATTGACATTTTTTGTGAATGTACGCTGTGTTAGCATGAAAGAGAGTTTTTCATCCAGAATGGTACCCAGATACTTATACTCAGACACACGCTCGACAATCACACCACCAATCACAAGGTCGGGGACAGGGGAAGGGTTTCATCTAAAGTCTATAAAGAGTTCTTTGGTTTTGGTGACGTTCAAGTCAAGGAAATTCTGCTTTCACCAGGTGTTGAATCGTTCAACTTAAAAAAAAGTAGGTTGTGCTGCAGTCCGATAAATCTTCAAAAGCAGAGTCATCAGAGTATTTTACAAGAAAAGTAGAGTCAGAGTCTCGACAATCGTTAGTGTAGAGGATAAATAGAACGGGGAATAGCACAGTAGCTTGAGGCGCACCTGTAAAAGTTGATTTGGGGGAAGAAATAGCGTCATGAATGCGAACTGACTGTGTTATATTGATTAGAAACTGGGTGATCAACGGGCAAGTCTAGGGTTTACATCGTAGCGAAGCGCTTTCTGGGCCATAAGATGCAGCTGGATAGTGTTGAAGACCGAAGAAAAGTCAATTAAAAGAATGCTGACAAAAGAGCCAGGCTTCTCCAGGTGCTTGTATGCATGATGCAGCAGTATGAGTGTAGCGTCTTCAGCACATCTGTTTTGCATGAACACAAAGAGACATACCCACACAAACACACACAGATACAAACACAGACACACACTCAAATATCGACGCATACACAGTGGTGCAGCGTGCGTCTCCGCACGTGTGGATTATATTATGTTTCAAGAGGCGATTGAAGTGGATTTTTTTGTGGCAGTTTTATCTATAAAGATTTTTAAGATAAAGAATGTGCATGGTCTGGGTCTTTTAGTGGTTTGGACGGCGATTCTGCGCCTGTTCAAAATGGCCGATATGTTGCGGGTGTTTCAACCCAACATGGCGGCCGTACCACAGGAACCCAACATTTGCACTACAGTCGTGAGTATTTATTGTCTATCAAGCCTGCGTGTTTCAGCAAAACCCATAGTATTTACGATATACCTAATGAAATGAAAACGGACAGAATCAATCGTAATGGGTTTATGTGTGTGTGTGTGTGTGTGTGTGTGTGTGTGTGTGGGTGGGTGGGTGTGTGTGTGAGTGTGAGTGTGTGTGTGAGTGTGTGTGTGCGTGTGTGTGTGTCTGACACGATTTATACACGAGTGCTCTTAAAAAAAACACAAAAAAAAACCCAAGTTTGTTAGTTATTAATTGCTTACAGGGTCCCGCGGACTGCAAAGAGCCGAATCAGGACCACAAAATCAAGACCATAACTTCGCTGAAAGAGGACTCGCCCCCCCATACCCCTCCTCCCCTGATCCGCATAAAAAATCTGCCGAAACAACCCTAGTGGTAACACTAAAGGCACTCCACCAGCCGGTCACTTTACAATATCCCATGCAGGGGACGCTGAAGCTATACTCAAGTTTATCAAACCTCCGTTTACAAAAACAAAATAGAATATAAACATCATTATAAAATATCAACAAAACACATACATAAAAATTGCCTACATTGCCAAATAATAACATCATATTAGGAACCATTTGGCAGAAAGCATCCAATGATGATTGACTTACCTGACAGTACCTTTGATTCTTTGCATTGTACGCCTATGATAGGCGTTACTGTTGCTTCAGTGAATTCTGACTCTAATGTTGCTGATGTCTTTGTAGGTCCTGAAGATGTTTGAAATTGATTCTTAATGTTAAAACTAGGACGCCGACCTGTATCGTTTTAGGTGAAGTTGGCTGTTTTTGTGTTTCTTTAGATGCTAAATGCAGGCTACTCTGTTTCTGCTATAAACTTTGTATCGATTGTTTCAGTGATTCTGCTAGAATGTCAGTACTTATGTTTCGACTATGATCTTTTTTTTTTTCCTTTTTTCTTTAAAATTCTGAATATAAACCTTTTTGGTTATGTACTGTTCGTTCTCTGCTAAATGATCTTGGTATGTCTTTCATTTGATTATACGGCTATAAATACTCTTTGAATTGTTTTAAGACCATGGTCAAACAAGGCTTAAGAGACCAGTTCTTGCAAATCTGGTATCAGGATGTATTCGATCATAAGGATTGTATTACGTATAGAATTTTAAGAGTACCTTCTGTTTCGAAGATTACTTAGTTTACATGTCACCTCTATCGAGAAGGAACTTCTTGAAATTTAGGCTCAGCTGTCACAAACTCCCAATTCAATCACTTAGATATTTGAATATTCAGAGAGAAGATAGACTGTGTACTCTGTGTGATCTGGGCGAACTAGGTGATGAATTAGATGTACAAATTCAGTGTTGGTTGTTAACAGACTTTCTTTAGTACCTCAATACTTCAGGAATCACCCGAATGCCTATAAGTTACATCAGTTAACGAACTCTAAATCTAAACGCAGGTTGTCTGATTTAAGCCGTTTAATAGGTATTATTTTTTCACTTTTCCAATAGTGACGTACAGTTCTCTTTTAATTTTATGTTGAAACTTCCATTTTCTTGGTTGGGACCTATTATCCATTTTTTTTTCTATGTGTCTAATACCTTTTTCTTAAATATTATCGATTTGTTTATTTACATATTTTTTCTCCATCGGGTGCTTGTATATTAACAACTTAATGTTAGTATGTCATTTTTGTGTGTGTGCAATATTCCTGTACACGGTTATGCGGTTGTTGTTGACTTCTGCATGTTTGTTGTATCCCCATCACCCACACCCCACCACACACCTTTTTTGGGTTTACGGCCCCACCTCCCCCTCCCCTGGACTCGGAACCTTATTTAATATTGTTTGATGATGTATAAAATTAAAGGACAAAGTTATAAAGTTCTAAAGTTTCAAAGATACAAATAATGTACCTAGAGAACGGTTATGTACTATGTGTGACTTAGAAGTAACTGGTGACGAGTTTCATTATTTATTTACACGTAACAATTCCTTGCTGAAAGAAAACATTTTTGAAAATACTTTTTTAAAGAAAATACTTTGGGACTCATTCAAATGTCTTTAAATTTAACCAGCTGACGAATATTGAATCAAAGAGCAAGTTGCTAAATTTAAGCCGCTTTATTGGAGTTGAAGTTATGTCACTATTTATATATTGTGCATTCCATTTTGTCTTCGTTTGTGAACCTTGCGATGCTGTACATTTTTCGTTCCATGTTGAAGCAATGTAAACCTTAAAACGGGTGTTTGACATTTCAGAGTTTTTCTTGTGATGCCTATGGAGCAGCCTTTTTTGTGCCTTTTATTGTTTTTTAATGTCTCCCTTTTTTATTTTTTGGCTAAAATGCCCTCTGGGCTATGAGCCTTGTTTCATGCTTGGAATTATATGTGGTTTTGTTAATAAAAGGACAAAGTTCCAAAGTTCCAAAGGACAAAGTTCCAAGCTGATCCAACAGACCTCACACACAAATGGGGAGTTTTGTCCCGGAAGAGTTTTCAAGAGAAAAGGTAGGTGACGAAGAAGAAGATAGTATAGTAGATTGACAGAACAGAGTAAGAATGAGAAAGAACAAAGGAGAAAGATAGCGACAGTGGGAATTTAAAGCACTCAATTTCCAGAAAGTGGTAATACTATTTATATTGGGGCTTCCCCGTAGGGGGTGCCGGGGGGAAGCCCCACCAACCAACCAACAAACAAAAAACCAACCAACAAACAAATTTAAAAAAAAACATCCTGCGTACACACAGTGTGCCACCGGTGAAGGACATAGTGTTGTATCACAGCAATTGTGAAATAAGCAAACAAGTCATATCACATCAAAACAGCGTGGAAAAGTAAACGTAGGAAATAAAGACGCACGCATCGCGATATGACTTAACTCCGCCCACCGCCCAATCCGGGAGCCTGCTGTAAGAACCAAACGTTATCATGTTTAACAAACACGGTAATAATCTATTATAGGTCTATACAAACACAGCCCCTTCCCCCAGACCCCCCGACAAGGTCTTCGCCCCTGGACACCACCGGATTCTGGTCCCTGGCCACAATTTGGAATCCCCCACCTAACGCTTGATCCGCCCCTGTGTGGTGTGACAATCTATGGATTTTTAAAATTAGAATATTAGATATTTATATTTTTTTCTTCTGAGATATTTTATTAGATATATTAAACATTTAGATAATTTTTTTTTGTTTAAATGATTTTAAAATATAAACATTTTCCATTTCAGTGTAAAAGAGCAACACCAAAATGTCGTCACATGTAATGATTTTATTAAAATTATGAATAACTATTCAACAGACAATGAAACAGTGTACATCAGTGACTGTCATCGTCATCATCATTATCATCATCATCATGATCTTCGTCATCATCGTCATCATCTTCAGTATCATCATCAATCATCATTTATTCCAACAGAATTTATCAGTACAACTTATGTTAATCTGATGAATAAAAATTGATAAAACAACAACAACATCATCAATCATGATCATCATCATCATTATATCATCTTTTTTTCCTTCAAAATCATATTTTCTTTCTTCTCCTTTTCTGCATCTTTCCATTCCTCTTCTCATTCTCCTTTTTCTCATCCGTCTTTTAGATCAACATGTTTGAGGTAACAGATTCAACCAATCGTAGAACCGTCAGAAGCGGTCAGCAGATCCACAGCATAATATTAGCTGACAGACGTCCACAGTTCATAACAGTTATATTCACAACATGATGTCAGCTGACAGAGGTCCACAGTTCATAACAGTTATATTTACAGCATGCTGTCAGCTGACAGACGTCCACAGTTCATAACAGTTATATTTTAGCATGTTCCTCACATGGATGGCAGTGTTACAATAGCTGTGCTCATTGTTAATAACTCCATCTGGGCGTAAAGAATAACGAGGAAAGCTTTAAGTCAAGGTCTCAAGATTGCAACCAATATGTTTCTCATCGCCGTTACTGCCCGAAGGTATCAATGTCGTTTTGAGCAGAGCTGAAGACGTCACCAATACGTAAAGGGAAATGGGTTTTTAAAGCAATCAGTGCCCCAACATTGTCCACTAGTTTTGGGAGCAAAGCTCTCGATATACTTATTTTTAAAATTAGAAAGTTCGGACTGAGCGTTCAGGTCTTGGCAGGCGGGAAGCTCCAGTACAGGAGCGACTGCTTGAGTCGCGAGTGGGAGTCGAAAGGCCGGAAGTAGAACCACTGCCGCAGGATACCCCGGAACTCGGCGTTCAACAAGCCATAGAGGAAAGGGTTGATGGCCGAGTTGCTGAGCAGCACCCACCTCGTGACGTCCCACACCCAGCTGGCGGGCTCTATGACGTGCCTGGCGCGCAACACGGCCAGGACGGTGGCCGGCAGCCAGCAGACCGTGAACACCGTGACCAGCAGCGCCAGCAGTCGCGCGGCTTTTTTGTCTTGCCGCACCAGCAGTTCCTTCACCAGGTCGTCGCTCTGCATGATCAAACACAAAATACATCAATGCTAGAACAATGCATGGCATGTCAACAACCGTAAATAGACCTAATGTTGTCATAAGGGTTCCTTATGTCACTCAACCAAATCAAATTAATTCAAATCAATTTGTGTGTGAAATAATGTGCGCTATATACATCGATGTATTTATTTACTTATTTTGTTAAAAATTGAATCGTTCTTATATAGCGCATAACCAGCGTAAGAGCTGCTCAAGGCGCTGACCCATAAAGGATCTAACTCAAGCCGCCCGAGGCGCCCACTGGCTGACTGCAATAGACGATGCTTCGTCTGACGCCAAGACGACTGAGCACAATACTGGGCGAGATGGTGGAATGCGTGTGTGTGGGAAAGGAACTTTATTATTTATTTATCTATTTATTTGTGATATCTTTTGATACAAATCAACAGCGGTTGTCTTCACACATTTCTCTAGACTCTTCACACCCTCTTATCTGTTGTAGTTTATATAGATCTGCCAAAAGTGTTTTTCTCTACAAGGGAGATAAACAAGCATTGTAACAGACGGAACTAGGTAGTAGCTTCTCGTCTCCCTTGTTCAAACTGCACAGAATTTCTTTTCACTAGATCCCTTTAGAACCAGCGCAGGTCCTTGCCCTTTGCTAGGAATCTCAAGAAGTGTTGGAAGAATTTAAATACAAGGGAGATAAATGAGAGTTTGTAAAACTAGAGGAATAAATAGTAAAGTAACCTATTATCTCCCTTGATTAAACTTGACCGCACAGTCATTCTCACTTGACTATTTCCATAATGTACACTGTATCGCCAACATTGCTGCTCCTGTTTCACTGCACTGTCGTACATTTGACCGAAGTAAGCTTAAGATAAGAATACAGTATATGACGATCAAACATCAACAGATTTCAGTCTCCGTGAACATTCCCAATGCTATCTCCAGTCCTACTTACCTGCGGTGTTCCACAAGGCTCCGTTCTTGGCCCAGTTCTTTTCACTCTTTATACTTTCCCTCTCTCTGACATCATCAAAAATCACCACATCAATCATCACTTCTAACTTCACGACTCTCTTTAAATCTTCCATATCTTCTTCAAAAGGACATCTTACTGTTTCACTGACATAAAAAAAAAACACTGGATGACTGCCAACAAACTTCAACTCAACGCTGACAAGACAGAGGACTCACTTATTGGAACCAAACAAAAGCTTTCTTCTGTCTACTGTTTCAATTTCCTTTGACTATGGCACAATCCCCCTTTCTTCTTCCGTCAAAAAATCTTGGCGTCACTGTTAAGGAAACCCTTTCAATGCATAACTTCCTTCAGAAAACCTGTTAATCACGTTTCTTTCATCTTCGCCGTATTGGCATTCATAAGTATCTTACCACTGCTGACAAAAAAAAAAACTCATTACATCTCTAATCCTTTCATGACTGGACTACTGCTACTCACTTCTTTTCTGCTTTGCCCGCATCATTCACCCACCTCCTTTCAGCGCTTTCACAATTCTGCAGCTCGCCTGGTCTTGGAAACAAAAAAGGTCCCATCATATCACGTTACTGCTCTCCTCCCTTCACTGGCTGCCTTCCTCACACAGAATACTATAAAATCTGCTTCAAGTGCATCAACGGCTCTGCTCCTTCTTACCTTTCACACAGCATCCATCGGTAGTCACTATCACGCAACCTCCGCTCAACTTCTGATCCCCTGACGCCGAGTCCCTTGAACCAAAGTTGGTTCTGCCGGATCCCGTTCTTTCTGTCCCGTTGGACCGCCTGCTTAGAATCAACTCTTACATTTTCTCTCTGCAGTAAACCCTTAATCTTCTCCTTCAAACACAACCTAAAATCACATCTCTTCTCGTCTTCCTTCCACAACATCGTCTCTATCAATCCACATCTGCAAGCGTGTATATATATATATATATTTTTCTCGTTATGATTTTCTTTCTTTGGTGTTTAATAGGAAACATTCTTCTTCTTCTTCTTCTTCTTCTTCTTCTTCTTCTTCTTCTTCTTCTATTATTATTATTATTATTATTATTATTATTATTATTATTATTATTATTATTATTATTATTATTATTATTATTATTATTAATAGTAGTAGTAGTAGTAGTAGTAGAAGTAGCAGTAGTAGTAGTAGTAGTAATAGTAGTTGTATATAAAGAAGAGAAAGACGGTGTGATTCAAAAGCGCTATATAAATAGTCTTCTTCTTCTTCTATTATTATTATTATTATTATTATTATTATTATTATTATTATTATTATTATTATTATTATTATTATTATTATTATTATTATTATTATTATTATTATTATTATTATTATTATAAAAGGAATATAAAAACGGGGTGATTCCAAAGCAAGGTAAGTGTAGCATAAAGGTAACGTAGGACAGAAAGGGAGACAAAATGTTTTGCCCGCTATAGCCACAGGAGCATTAACAAAGAGCTTATATAGATCTTTGGCATTAAGCAAGTAGAATGGACAAAGCGGTAGTGGATCCTCGATGGCACAGCTGTAGCAGTCTTATGGATCACAGGTAGAGCTTCTACCGCTGTGCAATTGGAATCCACTACCGCTATAGCCTATGTGAATAAAGCCCATATTATTTTCTTCCGTTCTTTTTGTTGAAATAGGCTACTATACTACCACTGACCTGTTTGCGAGTGGTACAGACGCTGTGTCGATGCTGGCCGGACCCGAACCAAATGCCCATGGGGACCATCGTGCTGCCCAGCAGGTCCGAAGAAACTGAAGCCATACGGGGCAAGTTACACGTTGACGGCACTGCCCCAGCCATGGCCGCCATACTGCCCATCCCGCTGAAGGCGTCCTGCCATTTATCATCATCATCATCATCATCATCATCATCATCATCATCATCATCATCATCATCATCATCATCATCATCATCATCATCATCATCATCATCATCCTCATCATCCTCATCATCATCATCATCATCATCATCATCATCATCATCATCATCATCATCATCATCATCATCATCATCATCATCATCACCATCATCATCATTATTGTCATTATCATCGTCGTCATCATCGTCCTCGTCGTCACAATTATCCCCCTCCTCCTCCTCATCCTCGTTATCATCATCGTCGTCGTCAACGTCATCATGGTCGCCTCGTCGTTGTCATTATAATCGTCATCGTCATGGACGTGGTTGTCACGTCGTCGTTGTAATCATCATTATTATCGTCATAGAAGTGGTTGTCGTCGAAACTGAGATCATCATCATCATCATCATCATCATCATCATCATCATCATCATCATCATCATCATCATCATGCCTATTTGTAACGTGCGTGTCGCTATCCGTAGTCGAATGCTCAGTGCGCGATAAGAAGAACTAAATATATGAATAAATTTAAAGAAATTATTCACATCCTCATGCACCCTTAATCGTCATCTTCCTCCTTCTCTTCCTCCTCCTCCTTTTTCTCACCTTCATCATCATCATCATCGTCATCATCATCATCATCATCATCATCATCATCATCATCATCATCATCATCGTCATCATCATCATCATCATCATCATCATCATCATCATCATCATCATCATCATCATCGTCGTCGTCGTCATCATCATCAATCTCCGTGTACCTGCAGGGACATTCTGCGGCACTGTGGGGGTTTGGCTCTCCGTGAGCCGTTGTTGTGAATGTGGAGGAACCTGGACCCCGCTGCCGCTCCTACACCCATTCCCGGCCTGTCAACAAGCAGTTGATCGACCACAGCATCAGTAGCAACAAACCCTTGTGTGGCAAATACATGATTTCGAAACAGTATATGTATGGAGACAAAACTTTCAAATGAAATCAAATGTTTCGGGTGTGAGAGGTATAGGCCTAGTCATGATATTTGCCTGTGCTGTGGGTGTGCACGAGCATCCGGGCAATTTTTTATATACGATGTTCGGTTGTCCTTTGGCTGAATAATTTCGGTATTCTATGTGAAAGATCGACTATTGGCTCGCTCTGATTCCCAACCGTTTCCTAGTAGCCTCTGTCTGGAGTGGTGGAGGGGAAGGGGGTGGGGGAAGAGTGAGGTGGGGAATCATATATATATATATATCTAAGTGTATTCTAGAATGTTTCTAATATAATTATACAGCCTACCCTTTTCTCTGAGAGTATGCGCGCTTTATAAATCTATGTATTTACGATGATTGACGTTGATGGTGATTATAGTGGTGGTTATAACAATAAAAAAAACAAGACCCCCCCAAAAAAAAAAAAATCATCATCATCATCATAATCATCATCATCATCATCATCATCATCATCATCATCATCATCATCATCATCATCATCATCATCATCATCATCATCGTCATCATTATCATCATCATAATCATTTGTACAGACATTATAGTCTTATTTTGCAGTGGACTGTATTTTGACAAACCATAGTAGGTAAATGACTCTTATTGTTATGATGTTCTTTTTCTTTTTCTTTTTTTTAAAAGTGAGCTTTCACCTTTTTGTTCGTCTTTTGCGTCATTTCAAAAAACACAACATAGGTCTTTGTCAAGCTCATCGGTAGAAATTAAAGTACGCTCCAGTTTCTTCCTTAAGCAAAGCAACAGGTTTGTTTAGGTTTGTACGATCGGCCATGATTAAGCTAGACTAGTCTCTGAAAACCCCAGAGTTTGTTAAGAATATTTTTCTTTCTTTCTTTCTTTCTTTTTTGCTTAGCAAAGTATGGTAAAAATGGATTTTTTTTATTTACCTCAGTCGTCTCGATCGTATAGTTATGGGCCTAATGAGGTAATGGGTCTAGAATGAGCGAGATTTGGAAGAGGACATATATAGGAAGTGCGCGTGCACCTGTAGCCCAAAAGGGCCACCTGTTTCTCCATCACTATAGCTAGCTTGTTTCGATGAAGAAAGAGCCACGCTCATGAGAGCGGCTTTGCTCTGTCGTAATTATCACCTTTACCTGTGAACGAACTGGTGCGTGTGGTGATGATGTGGGTGATGCTGGTGATGGTGAGGGTGAGTGGACAGCCCAGGCACGACAGCGAATGTGTGACGTCGTCCCGATCTTGCAGCCGCCATCTGTCGCTGGCGACCCTCACTGCCACGAATATCCAGACTGAGGAAGGTATTGTTGTTGTTGCTGTTGTGGTTGCTGCTGCTGCTGCTGCCGCTGTTGTTTCTGAAGCTGGCGACATTGATGTTGTTGCCGTTGCTGTTGCCGTTGCTTCTGAAACTGCCAGTGTTGTTGTTGTTGTTGCTGCTGCTGTTGCTGCTGACGTTGTTTCTGCAATTGGCAGCATTGTCGGAAGTAGTGGCGGTCAGAAACACTTCGTTGCTGTTGTCTCCGTCGCTGACGGAGGTGTAGCCGCCGCTGAGGCTGCTGTAGTTGTTGTTGCCGTTGTAGGCGTGGAAGCTGTCGGACTCGTCCGAAGCCTTGCGGAAGGTCAAGAGGAAGCTGTCGTTGTTGCTGATGGAGCGCCGGATCTTCAGACTACGTCGACGTGTGATCTGCAGGACAGGGTTTTGAATGAAATATTACCACAAATGTTTAGGCATAGATAGCGCCTTCGGGTGGGTTCTTCAGCTGGAAAAGCGCGCTCTTTTAAAGAACGATTAAATTAGATTACACGTCTCTCATGTTTCAACCTTATCAAAACATTACCTGTGCCGCTAACACTCTTTCACAGTTGTCATCTATCTAAATAATAGCAAACTTTGATGTTACAATCTGTTATCTATGATCTTTCAGTTATCTCACACTTTCCGTGTTGCAATCTTGGAAAAGGCGTACCCTCTTTCCTGTTTACAATGTTACCAGAAATTATCAGTTTATCTTCATAACACGCTTTGATGTTGCAACCTTTCCCGGTGTCTGGAACATGCACAGCTAAAGAGTTTTAGACTGCCATTATAATCACCTCATATACCATTAACATTTGCAGCTGCAGAATTTTAATTAGATTCCAATTGGGGTTGGTGGCGTTTAAAATATTTCGGGAGTAAGCCTGCACAGTTCCATATCTTTAGCTTCTGAAACATTTTTTTTCCGGAAAGTTCAGCTCACAGGCACCCGAATCTGGATGTGTTGAAGCCTCTATTATACTAGTAGAGTTTTATAACAGTACAGAGAGACGCGCTCTTTAGAGTAAGGCTCTCATTATCTAGGTGCGGGCGCCTGTGGTTCAACCTGACATTCTGCTCTTGGGAAAAGGGCTGGCCTAAATTAACAAAGCGTTGCGTTACGCATGCATTATGCATGTTAACACGACATAATTTCAGAACCAAAGAGCGCATCAAATGATCCATACAATGCAGGTTAGGGCGCATCGTTTGTCTCCGTCGACTGGAGGAGCTAGGACATAAAAAGGAGTTACCGTACATTTGAGCGATATTATTTGTCTTTGAATTCTCTTTCAAAAGGTTAGATTCCTTCCCATTTTTGCTGCATGTCAGGCAGCCATTTTGTGGATATGGTTTCACATGAATTTTTTATTTTTTTTCATGAGAATGAATGAACTTTGAAGTCTAACATCTACACCCACCATTGGCGATATGGCAAACGGGGACAATCATCCCGGGGTTTCATGAGAACTTCATCCAGGCGTTTTCTAATGCTGCTGTTGGATATCAGTCACTGACTTGTCAGCAAGTCCAGCTCATATAGGCCTAGTTACACGAGCCGAGAACACTGCGAAATGGTCATCTGTATCTATGGCACAAATCCACAAATGCAAAGCATTGGCAGCAGAGAAAGGGAGATAAATCTTTCCTATCATTCCCTCATTGCACGGAGGACAGCAACTAATAAGGATTCTTATCCAACATGCTATCAATAAACTCCTGTGTCCCATATCTTTAGAGGAGACAATCATTACCATTGTTTTACACAAACGTTTTTGTCTCCCTTGGCGAGGAGTCGTGGATATTTATTTTCGTAGCAGCTCCAACTAGGCCTACCAAAGTGCCCTTAATTTCCATTTATTTAGAGCTAACTACATTATTGCCATTTGTTCGGAATGTGCTTCCTTGCTTATCACTATAAGGACAACTGTCGCCTTCTGCGGCTCCACATCCAGCGGCTGCCTATTTCATTTCAAGTTAGGTGCTAGATTTTATTTCTTTTAGGTGCTCTCTACTTATTTTTTTCCCTTCTAATGCCTTCAGTGAAGTACCCACAGCGCAGTCCTACAAAATACCCCTTAATATGTTAGTAATTGTCGAGTATTACAGATGAAAATTAAATGAAGAAGAAAAAGAATGTATCCTGTAATTATTCAATAACAGTATTGAATGCCGCCTCAATTGACATTTTCAAACAATAAAATCCGATGTTTATTCTGTCTCATAAAATTCCGGCTTCCTTCAATATACACGTATCGGATCCGGTCAATCATAGTTTTTAAAACAAACTCGATTTCCTCACGGTCTTCTAATAGCGATCCCCCCACTCTCCCCTCTCCCATCTCCCAGCACCACTGCCTTTACACCAGATTTTTTTTTGTATCAGTTTATAGTCCCCTCTCTTCCCGAAAAGGATTTTCAGAGAGGAGACGCATTTTACACCAAGTTTACACCAGATGTTTGAGAAAAGATAATGGATTTATGTTCGTTGTGTATGTGAGAGTATGTGCAGCGTGTGAGCGTGCATGCTGGTACAGATCGCCGCGCTTTGGCCCTGATTTGTTGATTTGGGGTTGAAGCGCGTAAATAGTTAGCATCCGTCTAGATTTTATTATGTATAGCATCCAGTATATAGCATCCAGTATATAGCATACAATGTCTAGAATATTAAGAAAAGCCGATACTGTTTCTGCGTGAATACTTGTAAGAAACTTCATATTGTTTCTATGCATGTATTCAAGTGTTATTAAGCTCCATTTGCCAATGCTGTAGTTTTAATTATTGTTTGATTTAATCATAAATATAGAACAGTGGTCGTTACAACAATAATCATTTGGGGGAATATCTATTAAAAAAAAAACAGAGCCTACCTTAAAGAACAGTGACAGATTGAGTGTCCAAAGGGTCGCTAGCGGCAGAAGATACAGCACCGCCGACGAGGTCAGGACAAACCGGAAGTTGTAGCTGAAAGGCAGCTCGCAGCGCCCCCGCTCCATCAGTGACGTCGCTTCAGGTAACTGATGTGGCGGGTGTTGCTGCCGACTGTCGCTGGCGTTGGAGGCTGCCGGCGTTGGTGGATTCACGGTTGGTTCGGCGTTTGCATGCAACATCATCGACAGAGTCGTCATCAGCGATGATAGAAGAGGGCGCACAGAGGAAGCATTCGCCGACGATGAATTAGAAGACGAAAACAACGCTGCTGTCGCCGCTGCAGCGAAGTCGTCAGACATTGTCAGTGACGTCGCTGTCGACGCGGCGACTAACGGGGACATAGAGGAAGAATGAGCATGTGACGACAACGACGACGAAAAACCTGAAATACTCCCGTCGCTACCTACACTACCCAATACAAACGTCTCAAGCTTCTCAGTCATTTCAAAGTTTGGCGAACCCTCGTTGTGGGTACTACTACTACTACTACCACTAGTCTTGTAAGCTGCGTCGCTTTTGGCACTAAGAGTCAAAACGTCGTGAGGGTTCTTCATGCCGTTCACGCTGAGGCCGCTACTGCCGTC
>CM072519.1:53367488-53422488 GCA_036898135.1 Oncomelania hupensis | reverse complement strand
GATTGCTATTTCGTGCATACGATGATTAACATATAAACATTACCTTTAAAGATATGAATGTCACGAACAACAACAAAAAACAAAACAAAAAAACTACTTAGCCGGTACCCAAGATTATTACAAACAGAGTATAACCACGGTTGTACAGTCTGAAATAATATTGCTAAGAGGTCCTTTTGTAGGTTCTTATATACGTTTTCACATTATATGACTGACAATCCATGTACTACATAATAATTATAGACTGCACTCACTGTAGTCTAAGCATTCGACGCCAAACCTCTTCTGATGAGATTTGGGTAGAGGTCGAAACGCGCAAGAAAATAAAACGAAACAGGCTCATCCTGCCCACTCAAGGCGGGATTCGAACCTTGGGTTATCGATGTGTCAGGCTTTACCACTCAGCTACGACGGTGGCAACCAGCACCAAAGATTGGCAAAACATTTTGTTTTACACAGTCTCCAGAGTGGCATGTCATGTATACGCACAGGCTGAATGGAGTGTGCGTTCTTATTATTTCTTTCCTTTTATTATTTTCCTTTCAACTGTACTTGTATGTTCTGTCTATACTGTTATTATTATTATTATTATTACATTATTATTATTATTATTATTATTATTATTATTATTATTATTATTATTATTATTATTATTATATTATTATTGTTATTATTATTATTATTTTATTTATTTATTTTCGTTTTAAATTATATTTCTGTACAGTCAGCGACAGCCAAGTTTTTGAAAACCTTACCTCGCATTCTCCCTCACCAACCCTACCTTACCACTCACTCCTCCCATCTCTCCACCTCCCTCCCCTGCACTCCGTCAACCTTCCATCTCCTATTCCCCCCCCAAATTCCCGCCTTCTAGACTGTCTAAAATGTCTTTGTCTTTTGCCCAACAATGTTTACATGGCCTAATGTTCGGGTTTACAGTTACCATAGTTTTTGCAGATGTTGTAACAACTGAACTACCTTCTGTCATGAACTGGCTAGTTTTAACTCTGCCTATTACTATTCAGCCTTGTGTAGTAATTGTAACAGTAGAGAGTCAGTATATTACACAGCAGCAATTAAATTACACAGCAGGCCACACACAGCGAGCCAGCCACACACAGCGTAGTGAGTCAGCACTTGAGCTTTGAATCTGACCGTTTTTAACCAAATGAGCATCAGGCTAAGCGGTAGAGCAGTTCTGACTGTGTCAAATCCTAACACAGTTTTAATCAGTCGTGTGTGAGACGAGGAAGAGTGAACATCTACATAGATAGCTAGAGAAATCTCTTCACTCATAGACCAGGAAGCAGGACTTTAAAATCTTAGAATTTTCTCAAGTCATCACGGGCCTGAACTTGTCAAACAGGTAAATGAGCACCCTTCTGTTTCATCATATATATATTATTGTTGAAATTATGTTTGAAGAATTTGCTATGCATAAATGTGAATTGTTAATCCGAATTTGCGTGACCATGTGGAAAAGCCGAACACGTGGCGAAACACGACCGGTTGCGCCGCCATGTTGTATCCCGTACGGAACCACAGTTGTTTAACTTATGTGTATGTTTGCAGACCAGTGGCTGTACCACTGAATGTTTATATTATTATTAATTCTGTATGTGTATAGTTAGACACGATGATATTTATGTATAGGAATTCATTCTGCCGTGAACTGACAAAACCGAGCAAGTCCACAAAACCTACTTTCGAGAAAATCGACGTTTTGTGTTGCGCTATATTACGCGATCGTTTCTGGAAGTTTAAGGGCATATTATAATGCAATTCCTCGATTTAAGAGTGCATACCTTGAATGTTAAAGAAATGTTTGATAGATTTGATGTTTTAAGACTATTTGTGGACTTGCTTTGTTTTGTCAGATTATTCTTGAGATAGGTCTTTGTTGAGAACATGACAAAACCAAGCAAGTCACCCGCTTGGTTTTGTCAGTTTATTATTGAATTAAATCCTTGTTAAAAAAATTCACAAAACCAAGTAAGTCAAATCCGCTTGGTTTTGTCAGTTTATTATTAAGTAAATCCTTGTTTTCAAAATTCGCCAAACCAAGTAAGTCCCATAGGCCGTTTCGTTTCTTTGTTAAAAAGTCTGACGAGATGAGTCACATAAGTTGGGTTTTGTAAGATATGGGTGCGGCAGTTACAGTGGGTGTGTATATGTGTGCATGTTTATTGTTTTTAGCCATTCTTCACTTAATATTCCTGGGTTGGTATGCAGGAGTCATGGGTTTTTTTGCTCTCCCTTCAAAATAATATTAGATGCAGCCAATTTAATTTTAAAAATACAAAACTATTTTCCTTTCAGTTTCCTATTGTAGCGATCTTCCTGCCTTTACACCGTGTATGTCTTGTATTTTGTTGCCCTTGTTGTGTGTCTGTGATATATTTGTTGCTGTTTGTTTGTGGGTTCGGGCACTGAATAATAATACAGGATGCTATACGCGCCTTTCCCCAAATCATCATTCAGGCTCAAAGCGCGGCGATCTATACCAACATACACGCTCACCTGTCTCATGCACCCTCACACACACACCAAATACACATCCTTCACTCAAACAGGTGGTGTAAAGGCAGGGAGATCGCTATTAGAAGACGGAAAGAAAATCTAATTTTTATTTTTGAAATTTTTATATTGACTGCGTCCTGTACCATTATTGAAGAATAGGCCCAAACGTTTCCCGGCGTGTCGTAAGAGGTGACTAACAGGGGTAATGTTAGCACGGCATCCCTGGGCGAAAGTCTTCTACACAGAAGTCACCGGCCAGGGCGATAAACCTCACGTTGATACAGGTTCAACGACCACGTGCTCGGGGCCAAGGCGAGCCACACTGTATTCGTGGATTTCGGCTTTGGCCAACAGCCTGGAGAGGATTGGGCACCGCCAGGTCCTTTTTTGCCCAAGACACACTACATGCATGATGACACTATCCACTAATTCCATACCGGATCGGTCGTCGCCCGGCTCAAGGACCGCGCCTTCCGTTGGCCACCAGGACGGAGGTGTTAAGTATGCTACTGATGGACAATTTAGCAAGATCCGCACGAGAAACAACATCGTCATAGGAACCTGGAATGTCAGGACCCTAACTGCGGAAGGAAAATTAGAAGAACTGGCCCACGAGTTGGACCACTATCGATGGAACGTTCTAGGCATTAGCGAACTGCGCTGGAAAGGCCTAGGTGAAACAACGACCGACAAAGGCCACAAGCTCTATTTCAGCGGTAGAGATGACAGGCACGAACACGGCGTTGGATTCTTGGTCCACAAGAACATTCTAGCCACTGTCATGGGTTGCCGCCCAGTCTCCAGTAGACTCATTACCATCCGCCTGAGAGCAGCCCCTTTCAACATCCCCATCATCCAGACCTATGCCCCAACATCAGACTATGACGACAGCGAAGTGGAGGATTTTTATGAAAATCTACAGGCGGTCCTTGACCAAGTGCCGAAGAAGGACATAGTCATAGTGCAAGGCGACTGGAATGCCAAGGTTGGCCAAGATGCGCACCACAACTGGGGAGACACATGTGGACCCCACTGCAACAACGAGACAAATGACAGGGGTCTGAGATTCTTGGAGTTTGCCAGATACAACAATCTGGTACTGGCAAACACGCTTGATCTCCACAAAAACTCCAGACGATGGACATGGCACAGTCCCGGGAGGGGGGGAGCATCACAACCAAATAGACTACATCATGGTCACGAAACGCTTCAGATCAAGCATCAACATTGGCAGGACACGCATTTTTTCCAGGTCAGACATCGGAAGTGACCACGATCTCTTGATGATGTCTTTCCGGCTCCACTTGAAGAGAGTAAATACTGCACTAGACTGAAGTTCGACCTGGACAAACTGCAAGACCCGGAGGTGGCAGAACTATTTCAGGTCACAATTGAAGGGAAATTTGCACCACTGCTCATTTTGGGGGCTGGTGAAGTAGATGTCAACACCTTGACCACCACCTTCAACTCAGCTGAGGCAGATGCCGCCACTGAGATCCTTGGCAAGCACCGACCAAAGAAAAAGACGTGGATCACACCTGAACTTTTGGATCTGTGTGATAAACGAAGAGAGATTAAAAAAGAAAAGAAAAAGAACACCTCACAGGGAGCTGATGTCTACCGAAAAATCAACAATGACATCCGAAAAGGCATGCGCACAGCAAAGGAGAACTGGATAGAAGATCAATGCCAGGAAATAGAGAACAGTCTGAAAAGAACAACAGCAAGAAGGCCTACCAGACTGTAAAGCGGCTGACAAGTGTCAAACAGCCCAAAGTCTCCACGATCCAAAGCAAGTCTGGCATATGCCTTACAGAAGAACAAGAAGTCTTGGACAGATGGACAGAGTACTGCTCTGACCTTTACAACCATACACCAAATGGAGACCCATCAGTTCTAGCATGTCCCGAGAACAGAGAAGAAGAATTCCTCCCAATTCTCCGGGGAGAAGTTGAGGCAGCAGTGCAATCGCTAAAGAAAGGGAAGTCAGGGAGTGGACAACATACCCGCGGAACTGCTACAAGCAGGAGGAGAAGCGATGATTGATGCCCTCACCATTATCTGTAACAAGATCTGGCAGAGTGGAGAGTGGCCTATACCATGGGCCCAGTCGCTTGTCATCACTCTTCCCAAAAAAGGTAACCTTCAGGAGTGTGAAAATTACCGCACCATCAGCCTCATCAGCCATCCCAGCAAGGTCCTCCTGAAAATAATACTCAACAGGTTGAAACCCCAAGCTGAACAAATCATAGCTGAAGAACAAGCAGGATTCAGGGCAGGGCGAAGTACCACTGAACAGATTTTCAACCTCAGAATAATCTGTGAGAAATACCTACAGCACCAACAACATCTATATCATGTGTTCATAGACTTCAAGAAAACGTTTGACCGAGTCTGGCATGCAGCTCTATGGGCAACAATGAAAGCGTACATCAGACCTAAAATTATTGAAGTCATCAAAAACCTGTATGACAAGGCTACCAGTGCAGTGCAGTCCTCCACAACAGCGCCATCGGGAACTGGTCAGAACAACAATCGGTGTGCGTCAAGGATGCCTACTCTCTCCAACACCCTTCAACATCTTCCTAGAGCGCATCATGTCAAATGCTCTTGCAGATCACGAATGCACAGTCAACATAGGGGGTAGAGCAATCTCCAATCTTCGTTTTGCGGATGACATTGATGGATTGGCTGGAGAGGAACAAGAACTTGAAACAGCTGGTACAGAGGCTTGACACCACCTCCAAAGCTTATGGAATGGAAATAAGTGCAGAGAAGACCAAAATGATGACCAACAACACCAATGGCATCAACACGGACATCAATGTCCAAGGCCAATCCCTCAACACAGTGCATAGCTTCAAATATTTAGGAGCCATTGTATCAGACAATGGGTCCCGACAGGAAGTCCTCTACAGGATCGCACAAACAACTGCTGCCCTGACAAGGTTGAAGCCATTTGGAAAGACAGGACCATCATTCTACATTCCAAAGTAACACTGCTGCGCTCCCTTGTCATCTCCATCTTCCTATATGCTTGCGAAGCATGGGCCCTCACAGCAGATCTACAACGAAGAATACAAAGCATGGAGATGAGGTGCTACAGAAGAGCTCTGGGAATTTCCTATACCCAACACATCACCAACGACGAAGTCCGACAGACCATCACACAAGCCATTGGACAACACGATGTCCTGCTCACAGTGGTGAAGAAACGGAAACTCCGATGGTATGGCCACGTCACCAGATGATCAGGCCTTGCAAAGACTATTCTGCAAGGCACAGTGCAAGGAGGTAGAAGAAGAGGGAGACCGAAAAAGAGGTGGGATGACAACATGACAACATCCGAGAATGGACTAGTTTGACACTGAGCGAAGCCATCAGGGCTGCTGAGGACAGAGAGAGATGGAGTATGCTGGTTTAAACGATCATCTGTGGTGCCCCTACGACCTCAGGGTTACGGGAAGGATAGGAAAGGATAGTTTGTTTGTTTCCACACCTTGTTGAAGTTGCCACGTAGGCGGAAGATCTACAGGATCCTTCATGGTGGGCAGGAAAGTACATGAAGAAAACTCTTTTTCAAAAAGCCGAACACGTCATTTGCTGACTGAAATTTCGTCATCTTTTTCACAGGAAAATAATATTGCACAGCAGCAATAACATGGATTCTCACTGGTCCACTTCATCATAAGGCGCTTTCTCATTGGTCGGGAGGACTTACTTTTATTTGTCAGGTTATTGTAGAAGATGACGTCATCATGCCAACTCGAGCATCAGCCAGAGGATCGCCGAAACAAAATCGCAGGGGACTTGCTTGGTTTTATCAGTTTATTCCCCCACTTAAAAATTTTTTAACAAGGACTTACTCTATGATATCTCCAAATCTAAACATAGTTCGGACTTGATTTTTACAGGTAAGATGCGTCATTCTCTTGCAAGTTTGATGGCGCAAAAAACTCATTTTCGACCTTAGGTGGACTTACTCGGTTTTGTCAAATCACGGCAGAATTTAGAGTGAGATTCCAGTGGACCCCGGAAGTAGCAGAATGTTCGTCGCTTATGTATAGAGATGTGGAGCTATCACTGAGGGCTACTTTGGCTTTCAGTGAGACGCTCTGCACAAACCGATTATTCAGGGTTGTGCAGAATTTCGTCTCTTATATTACAGACGAGCAGGCGAGCTATCCTGTGCGTCCCACTCCACAGAAACGACGAGTTGGTTGAGGAGCCTCTGCCGCACAAGTCGGAAAGAGCTACCCGGAAAAACACCCTGTCAGACCCCACAGCGTGGCAAGGGAACCCAACTACACAACGAGACAGGTGGACCAGAAGCTACCTCACAGAAGGACTTCGCTCGCACCATCTAGCAGTTAAGTGTAAAACGAAAGGTGCACTTAAACTGATCAAAACAGGACCACAGTAGTCCACTCTTCAGAAACTGTAAAACGGACCACAGTAGTCCAAATCTACATGAAATATAATAGCAAGTGCCCGAGGAAGAAAAAACAGCTGCCTAGACTATCAGCGATCGAACTATTAGCAGTGACTGAGACATTTTAAGTTAGATTAGTACTTAGAGAATCTTGTATAGAGTAGAAGAAATAAATGTGTGATTTTAACTGTTATCAAGTAGCTGGACTACATATGATTCATAGCCGTGTGAAAGCTAGTGTGACAGTAATCTTTTACCATTTTTCTATCTATTTCTGTACCCCAACCTTAACACAGAACGAGCTAAACAAATAAATTTATTAAAGTAATTCATAGGGTGACTTACTAGCAGTTCCCACCGAATAAACGTGAGGGTCCATAATTCCATTGTGCAGAGCCCATAAACCCCACGTGACACCTTCGAAACTAAGGTAGAAGATGAGTTTTAGTGAGGAATGAACGAGTCTACAAGTACGCATCTATATGAGGGAAGCTGCAGAGGAGCGCTCACTTTTTCTATTATTTTGTTTGTATGTTATTTTATGTTATTTTACTTTCATTTAATTGTATTTTTTGTTTCTTTTAACAAGGAATGGATTGCCTGATAATAAATATTTCTTCAACAGCAGTGCCACGTAATAAATTAGCTGATACCATATACTTACCCAACAATCGATTTGACATTCCCTGTAGTTTTATCTGGAGCATGGAGATTACCAACATAATAAGTAGGCCTACAAATAACTCTTAAGGAGAGCAAGAACACATTTCAAAATGTTAAAACAATCAATCATACACATATAAAACAGGATGGTAAATTATACATGACTTACGATACACATTTATTTGTATTTACTTTATTGAATCGGTCTTGTATAGCGCCTTTCCCCTCCTCCTCAAGAGCTGCTCAATGCGTATTCCATTAGGGCACACTAAACCACGAGCCTAAGATTTAGGCCTATTCTCAGACTGCCGGAAATAAAACACACGATCGATCTAACTAGACAGAGAAGTTCGAGCCCTCAAATCGAGAGCTGTGTGGGGACTGGCCGGTGTAACGTGCCGAAAGCGTCCCTGGCCCAAATTAACTCCCGGGAGTAAATCTGGGACGGCCTGGTTTTACTCCCGGGAGTTATTCTGGTCCTGGACCAGATTGACCCCCAGCCTGTTCCAAAATGACTCCCGGGAGTAAAACTGGATCACAGGACCAAAACAGCCCCCCCAACTTCTCTTGTCTTTTCAATGTATTCTTAGTTCTTAATATGGGAGTTAAAAACGGACAGGCCCAACATCGCCCCCTCAGCTAATCAAAGTAAGTAGGGGAGTCAAACGGGGACAGCACCAAAACCGACCCCTACCGATCAGGTGCATCAAATTCTGCACAAGGGAGTTAAACGGGGACAGGACCAAAAACGCCCCCCTTACACATCAGATGCATAAAACACTGCATAGGGGAGTCAAACGGGGACAGGACCAAAACCGCCCCCCTTACACATCAGATGCAGAAAACACTGCAAAGGGGAGTCAAACGGAGACCGGACCAAAACCGCCCCCCTTACACATCAGATGCAGAACTCACTGCATAGGGGAGTGAAACGGGGACAGGACCAAAACCGCCCCCCTTACACATCAGATGCAGAAAACACTGCATAGGGGAGTGAAATGGGGACAGGACCAAAACCGCCCCCCGTACACATCAGATGCAGAAAAACATTGCATAGGGGAGTCAAACGGGGACAGGACCAAAACCGCACCCAGCCCCTTACACATCAGATGCATAAAACACTGCGTGGGGGAGTCAAACGGGGACAGGACCAAAATCGCCCCTCTTACACATGTAGTTGTAACTACAAAACACTGCACAGGGGAGTCAAACGGGGACAGGACTAAAACCGCCCCCCTTATACATCAGATGCAGAAAACACTGCATAGGGGAGTCAAACGGAGACAGGACCAAAACCGCCCTCTTACACATCAGATGCAGAAAACACTGCATAGGGGAGTCAAACGGGGACAGGACCAAAACCGCCCCCCCCCTTACACATCAGATGCAGAAAACACTGAATAGGGGAGTCAAACGGGGACAGGACCAACCCCCCCCCCCCTATTCATCAGAAGAAGCAAACACTGCACAGGGGAAGTCAAACGGGGACAGGACCAAAACCGCCCCTCCTACACAATTAGTTGTAACTACAAAACACTGCACATGGGAGTCAAACGGGGACAGGACCAAAACCGACCCCCTTCCCTCTTACACATCAGATGCAGAAAACACTGCATAGGGGAGTCAAACGGGAACAGGACCAAAACCACCCCCCCCCCTTACACATCAGATGCAGAAAACACTGCATATGGGAGTCATACGGGGACAGGACCAAAACCGCCCCCCCTTACACATCAGATGCAGAAAACACTGAATAGGGGAGTCAAACGGGGACAGGACTAAAACCGCCCCCCCCCCCCCCCCCCCCCTATTTATCTGAAGAAGCAAACACTGCACAGGGGAGTCAAACGGGGACGGAACCAAAAACGCCCCTCCTATACAATTACTTGTAACTACAAAACACTGCACAGGAGAGTCAAACGGGGACAGGACCAAAACCGCCTACCTTACACATCAGATACAGAAAACACTGCATAGGGAAGTCAAACGGGGACAGGATCAAAACCGCCCCCCTTACACATCAGATGCAGAAAACACTGCATAGGGGAGTCAAACGGGGACCGGACCAAAACCGCCCCCCTTACACATCAGATGCAGAAAACACTGCATAGGGGAGTTAAATGGGGACAGGACCAAAACCGCCCCCCTTACACATCAGATGCAGAAAACACTGCATAGGGGAGTAAAACGGGGACCGGACCAAAACCGCCCCCCTTACACATCAGATGCAGAAAACACTGCATAGGGGAGTTAAATGGGGACAGGACCAAAACCGCCCCCCTTACACATCAGATGCAGAAAACACTGCATAGGGGAGTTAAATGGGGACAGGACCAAAACCGCCCCCCCTTACACATCAGATGCAGAAAACACTGCATAGGGGAGTAAAACGGGGACCGGACGAAAACCGCCCCCCTTACACATCAGATGCAGAAAACACTGCATAGGGGAGTTAAATGGGGACAGGACCAAAACCGCCCCCCTTACACATCAGATGCAGAAAACACTGCATAGGGGAGTCAAACGGGGACCGGACCAAAACCGCCCCCCTTACACATCAGATGCAGAAAACACTGCATAGGGGAGTTAAATGGGGACAGGACCAAAACCGCCCCCCTTACACATCAGATGCAGAAAACACTGCATAGGGGAGTAAAACGGGGACCGGACCAAAACCGCCCCCCCTTACACATCAGATGCAAAAAACACTGCATAGGGGAGTTAAATGGGGACAGGACCAAAACCGCCCCCCTTACACATCAGATGCAGAAAACACTGCATAGGGGAGTCAAACGGGGACCGGACCAAAACCGCCCCCCTTACACATCAGATGCAGAAAACACTGCATAGGGGAGTTAAATGGGGACAGGACCAAAACCGCCCCCCTTACACATCAGATGCAGAAAACACTGCATAGGGGAGTCAAACGGGGACAGTACCAAAACCGCCCCCCCGCACTCCATTACACATCAGATGCAGAAAACACTGCATAGAGGAGTCAAACGGGGACAGGACCAACACCGACCCCTACCGATCAGGTGCATAAAACACTGCATAAGGGAGGTAAACATGGACAGGACCAAAAACGCCCCCCTTACACATCAGATGCATAAAACACTGCATAGGGGAGTCAAACGGGGACAGGACCAAAACCGCCCCACCCCCCTCTTAAACATCAGATGCAGAAAACACTGCATAGGGGAGTCAAACGGGTACAGGACCAAAACCGCCCCCCTCACTCCCTTACACATCAGATGCAGAAAACACTGAATAGGGGAGTCAAACGTGGACAGGACCAAAACCATCCCCCCTACCCCCCCCCCCACCGGTATTCATCCGAAGAAGCAGACACTTCACAGGGGAGTCAAACGGTGACACAATTAGTTGTAACTACAAACACTGCATAGGGGAGTCAAACGGGGACAGGACCAAAACCGCCCCCCTTACACATCAGATGCAGAAAACACCGCATAGTCAAACGGGGACAAGACCAAAACCGACCCCTACCCATCAGATGCAGAAAACACTCCACAAAGGAGTCAAACGAGGACAAAACAAAAACCGCCGCCCCCCCCCCCTCCCCCTACCCATCCGATACATAAAACAGTGCACAGGGGAGTCAAACAGGGACAGGACAAAAACCGCTTCCGTAACAAAATGAATACAAAGTCTAGGCCCTGGAGTTAAACGGGGACAGGAAAAAAAAACGTCCTCCTACTTCTTCAGATGGAACAATGACTGAACAGGAGAGTTTAAATTGGCACAAGGCTGAAATCGTCCCCCTCACCTAACACACATACAAGTCTTTATTGTAAAGTGACTGGCTGGTGGAGAGCTTTCAGTTTTACCACTAGGGTTGTTTCAGCAGATCTTTTATGCGGATCAGGGGTTGTCCGGTCCTGATTTGGCTCGGAAGAGTCCGCTGGACCTAAAGCAATAATCATGTAATGTAACACATTTCACATGAGAGTAAATCGACCCTTGCACACAGGATGTAATGGAAATATTTGTATTAGCTTTGCACTACATTTGTAAGTCCACTTTGAATATTACTGATTCTGTTGTACGGGTACCCTGTTGTACGCAAGGTCATGTTGATAGGAGGAATAACGAAGCTTAACGTCCTATTGCATCAGCGTTAAGGACGATCACCACGTCGCCACCCTGACAACAACGATCATCATCATCATATCAAAGTTGAGATTGTCATGTTGATATTATGTATGCATGACTATTTAAACTGTAGGCATATTGAGTCTCTTTATGCTATAGTGTGTGTCGGTGGGTAGGTGGAAAGAGGGTGCGTGTGGGTAGGTGTATGCGTACGAGTGTGTGTACGTGCGTATGTGGGTGTAGACAGCGACAGCAACAGCAGCGACAGCAGCGGCGACAGCGGCAGCAAAGAGCGCGACAAGAAAAAAGCAAAGAACAGTGATGTGGATGAAGACAGCGACAGCAGCAGCAGCGGCGACAGCGGCAGCAAAGAGCGCGACAAGAAAAAAGCAAAGAACAGTGATGCAGGTGCAGACAGCGACAGCGGCAGCAAAGAGCGCGACAAGGAAAAAGATGCGGGGCAGAGATATTTGCAGCATGGATAGCTTGTACGAAGAAGTCTACAGAAATATCAAAAAAGCACAAACTAAACAAAAAAAATATTACGACAAAAGATTCAGCTCAACGCACAACTTGCATCCTGGTTCAGTTGTTTTTCTGAAAAATTTCAGAAGAACGACGCGTTTAGGGGACAAGACACAACCTTTCTGGGTCGGACCTTATGAGGTTGAAAAGGTACTAGACAAAGGCAGAGTCCAGCTGAAAAACCTGAAGACAGGGAAAATCCTGAAGCACCTGTACAACGCTTCGAACTTGAAGGTGAAAGAAGCAAGCTGATAGTGAAACCAACCAGTCCAGCAAACAAGAACTTCCTACCAGAAATGGGACACAATCAAAACCAGAGACTTCGGAACCAGAGGCTACACAAAAAAAACAGCAGTCTCCCAATGAAGGCGGAAGTGTCCATGGCTCTCGCAAAGAGGAAACAGAACGTTCCATTCAAAAGAGCCAAAATGCCTAAATCGGACTCTACAGAAAAACCACAACCAAACGCACAGGGGTTTTCAGATAGGCAAATGCATTTCAGACCAGTGGATTGGTATTGGCAGGAGAACGTGGCAGACATTCTGTATGTAGACATAGAAAAGAAACATTACGTCCAGGACGTCCCCAACGTGTCTGTGCATGATGCCCCGAAGGACAGTATCAGAATAATTGGAGACGGAAATTGCTTCTACAGAACTCTTAGTTTTTTCATTGTCGGTTCTCAGAACAAACACCTAGTCTTGAGGAGACTGATTGCAACTCACGTAAAAGACAATGAAGAAAAGTATTTTCAAATATCCAACAAAGAAGACTATGTTCGAACAAGTCGTATGGATCAACCAGGAGTCTGGTCGACTGAAGTAGACATCTTTGCATCAGCGACCTTTCTCAACACTGACATATTCGTGTATACCTCGCAAGGTCGTGCTGCGCCATGTTGGCTCAGGTACCAGCCTCTAAACAATGTCCCACAGCTGTTCCCACGCTCGGACCGATCAATGTATATTTGCAATTTGCATGATCATTTCACGCCAGTTTGAAAGTTTAAATTAAAATTTGAATTTGCATTACGTTAGTCCACACTTGATCCTCATGTACATTCTTCTATTATCTCGTGTCTCTTTCTTTCTTTCTTTCTTTGCGTAATGTGTCTGTGCGCGCACGTGTGTGTAGCCCGTGTGTGTGTGTGTGTGTGTGTGTGTGTGTGTGTGTGTGATTACTGATAATAAAATCTGAGCGATGTGGCATATACATCACAAACACGCACCCCCCCCCTCTCCTATCTCCTCCCAAAAAAAAGTAGAAAAGAAAATAAAGTATTGTGCAGACAGTATGTCAATTCCGCCCACGATTAGCAAAAACTAAACCAAAATAATTGATAACAGGCGCAGAATTTCAGTAACTAAGCATCATTTTGACAACCAACATGCGATTTTTTTCAAAATCCTTGCACTTGTACACTAATATTGTGTGAAAAGATCAAAAGAATATAAAGAGATTATGTAAAAATAAAAACAAAACAAAACATTAAGCCCCGGTCACAGTGCACTTGCGGATGCAAAGAGGATGTAAAACGTAAAAATAATGTTGCCATCCGTTGGAAACCGCTATGCATCCGTTGTGTACTAATTGCATTCGTGTTTCATACGCTCTATCCATTGTGCATCCGTCCACTGTGATTTCATCCGCGCAAAATGTTTTGAGCTGCACAAAACTTTTAGAACGGATGAACGTACGATGTAAATCCGTGACACATACGAGCAGCAAACGTACTATGTTCGTAAACATCCGTTAAACGTCCGCTGTATCCTCTCTGCATCCTCTGGGGATCCTCGCGACTCGCATCCGATGCAGGTGAAAACGGAAAGAGAAAGGAAACATAAGGTACATGGAACGTCTATAAATTGTTAGTAGCACGGAAATAGAAAGGATGTAAGCGTATGCATCTCGTATATAAAGTATTCTAAACAGACACAACGTTTGTATCTGGGATGTATCTCGTATATTTAGGATGTCCAGAGTATGTAGAAGGACAATTTGCGGACTCCCGATATTTTGTATAAAATGGAGGAGAAAATCATCTGGATCTCAGTATGGGTCGAGCAGCTGTGGTGTACAGACCTCATCACCCTCGGTCTTGGTCTTCAGCATCATCAATTGTTCTCTACCATGGATGATCAAAGAGTCCATCTGATAGCTGCTCTCATTCAACAGCAGAACCACAACCTGTTCAGACTGTCTCAAGTTTTAGACAGAAGGAGAAGGAGAAGAAGAACACGTCAAAAAGCTGTGTGGGTCCGAGGATGGATCGAGAGAAGAATGGAGTTTGGACTGTATCACCAGGCAGTTGATGGTGGAGTTGAGGAATGAAGACCCTCGTGCATTCCATCACTTCATGAGGATGCCACCAGCCATGTTTGACAAACTTGTAGAGCGTCTGAGACCCAGGTTGACCAAGCCAAGCATCAACTTCAGTCCCAACCTGGACCCTGAAGGTGGCACTGACTCTGCGGCACTTAGCCTCTGGAACCACATACAGAAACATGCAGTATGCATGGAGGGTGCCACACAACAGCATCAGCAATGTCGTGAGAGAAGTTGTACAGGCCATCATTGAAGAATACGCGGACGAGCTCCTCGGGTGCCCCACCACTGAACAAGGCTGGAGACAACTTGCAGAAGATTGGTATCTGAGGTGGACTTTTCCCCGCACCATTGGAGCCATAGATGGGAAGCACGTGGCCTGCAAAGCACCAGCCAACTCAGGGTCCACCTATTACAACTGCAAGGGCTTCTTTAGCATCATCCTCTTTGCCATGGTTAATGCTGACTACAAGTTCATCTACATCGATGCTTCAAGCAACGGGTCAGCTTCAGATGCCCAGATATACAACGCAAGTGACCTCAAGGATGGGCTGGAACGCAACCTCATCATGGGGTTTCCAGGCCCAGACCCCCTTCCCAATGACACACAAGATGTGCCCTACTTCATAGTTGGTAATGACGCATTCGCCCTAAGCCATTCCAGCACATCGTCCTCATGCCCTTGTACTGTTTCCTCTCTCCCTTCTTCTTCTCTTGCCTCTTCATCCCTCTCACTGGAGCTTGTTCAGTGCCTTCAGGGGCTTCAGCGGGGCCTTCATGGGCTTGAACATCAGGGCCTTCAGTACCTTGTTAAGAGCCTTCTTGGGCTTGAGCATCAGGGCCTTCAGGTTCTTGAACAAAAGGACCTTCAGCAGCAGGACTTTGAGGGACTTGAAGGCTTTGGGGCTGGTCCACCACAGCAGCAGCAGCTTCACCATCAGAGTCAGTGTCAGGGGGTGGGGTTCTGGTTCTGACCTTTTTCATCTTGCCAGGGCTTGAACGAGTAGGCAGGGACTTCTGTTTCTTGCCTGACTGACGCACCATGGTTTTGATAAAATATATCGATGTAGCCGCCGTCTTTCCGCTGTATGCTGACTGCGTGCGTGTTGCATTCTTTTATAACCACGGAGTTGACGCAATTCATACCCCCCGCATGCGCAGTGAACGGTTTGTATCTGATATTCATCCGCGCGGCATCCCCTTTGTTTCCGTTAGGCGTACGTGATGCATCCGCTTCATCCGCTATGCATCCGCTCTTTCCGCTATGCGTCTGCTTCGCCATTATCCCCGGTCACCCCTTCGGAGCTGTCATCCACTTTCATCCTCTAGGCATCCTATGAACATCCGTTTAGCATTCCCGCCACATTCTACCAACTTCCGTTATTTTCCGTTCTGTTTTCGCAAATGTTCGCCAATTTTGTCCATTTTGGGAAACGGATGAAACCGGATGGAGCTACCCCCGAAATTTTGCTCGTCCGCTGTTTCCTTTTTGCATACGTTTTGTGTCCATCGGCCACTGAGACCGGGCCTTTAGGCTATGGTAACTCAAACGTTTGCTTTGCGCATGGATAAAGAAAACATAAGATAGAATAACAACACTTTCTTAAATAAGACAAATAATAATAAAACAAATTACGTATACATCCACACAATTGTCACCTCCTTCTTCCCCCCCCCCCCCCCACTAACAATGTTTCCTCCAAATCACAAATATTCAGGGTTGGGACAGCTAGTTTTAATGAACATTTTAGCCGCTACATTTCCGCTATTTTATGAAAAGTAGTCGCTACCTTTTCGCTACTTTTTTCTAAGGTGCATAGAAGGCAATAAAGCACACAAACACAGAGTTTAAAATAAAAAGAAAGAATACATTTTTATTCATAATACTTTTCACTTTCTAATGAAAATCGCGAATATTGAATGTAGTAATTTTCTGCAAAAAGTAGTTTTTTTACGCTTTTTAAAAAATATAAATTATTATGAATTTAAATTTAATTTATTTGATTTTTTTTCCAGTAAGTACGTCACTGATCACCTTATTTTACCTCATTGAACAGAGAGATGCGCCGCCCGCAAATGTGTTATTGTTAGCCGCACTCGACACGTTGCTTGCGGGCACGCACAGTTACCCTTACCGCGCTTTCCGCATCGCTGAATGGTCACGGGTCGACATTTCTGTGTCACAATTTGTGTGTATCCGATTTAAGGGGGAGGGGGGTGGGGGGTGGATAGCAAGAACATATAATTTAGTACTTAACAAATACTGCGCTGCACAATTTAATTTTGTTCTGATATAATAATGCAGGATATTGATACGCGCAATTTCTCAAATTAATACTGACTCAAAGCGCAGCGCCCGTACACCAACACACGCTCAGAATACATCACAAACAATGAACACAGAAACAGAACAGACAAGCACGTAGCGCCCGTACACCAACACACGCAATGAACACAGAAACAGAACAGACAAGCACGTGGTGGCAGATCACTATTAAATTTTTATGGAAAGGAAAATTGATTTGTATTTTAAACTTTTGTTGGCTGCATCTATTTTGATGGGAGGGAGAAAACCGGAGTACCCGGAGAAAACCCTCGGTGGCCAGAAAAGTCTCGTACCTGAGTCACAAAGTTTTCGCTCCTTGCAGGGATCGAACCCGCGACCTTCGGCATAGGAAAGCAGCGGTCTAACCGACTGCGCTACTGAGCCACCCCAATGATGTCATATCGTTACTGATAAGCCATGTTATTGTGTAAAACTAAAAGTTAATCAACCTCTGGTAAAACAGAGAACAAAGTTAATATTGTACTAACTGTATTGCAACTAACAAATCACAAACAATACATTGTTTTATTCGTTTATTTTAAACACGAAATATAGAACTTCCCTGTGCAGTGTTTGCTGCATTTGATGAGTAGGGAGAGGGGGGGGGGCGGTTTTGGTCCTGTCCCCCTTTGACTCCCATGTACAGTGTTTTGTAGTTACATCTAATGGTGTAGAGGGGGGAGGAAGCGGCTTTGGTCCTGTCCACGTTTGACTCCCCTGTGCAGTGTTTGCTTCTTGTGATAGGGAGGGGGGCGGTTTTGGTCCTGTCCCCGTTTGACTCCCCTGTGCAGTGTTTGCTGCATGTGATGGGTAAGGGTGGGGGGCGGTTTTGGTCCTATCCCCGTTTTACTCCCCCCGTGCAGTGTTTGCTGCATGTGGTGGGTAGGGGGGGGGGCGGGTTTTGGTCCTGTCCCCGTTTGACTCCCCTGTGCAGTGTTTTCTCTATCTGATGGGTGGGGGTGGGGGGGGCGGTTTTGGTCCTGTCCCCGATTGACTCCCCTCTGCAGTGTTTTCTGCATCTGATGGGTTAGGGGGGGGGGGGGCGGTCTTGATCCTGTCCCCGTTTGACTCCCCTGTTCAGTGTTTGCTGCATGTGGTGGGTAGGGGAGGGGGGGGGGCGGTTTTGATCCTGTCCCCGTTTAACTCCCCTGTGCAGTGTTTTGTAGTTACAACTAATTGTGTAGGAGGAGCGGTTTTGGTACTGTCCCCGTTTGGCTCTCCTGTACCGTGTTTTCTGCATCTGATGGGTGGGGGGGGGGGGGGGGGGCGGTTTCGGTCCTGTCCCCGTTTGACTCCCCTATGCAGTATTTGCTGCATCTGATGGGTTTGCGGAGGGGGGGGGGGGACGGTTTTGAACCCGTCCCCGTTTGACTCCCCGGTTCAGTGTTTGCTGCATGTGACGGGAAAGGGGGGCGGTTTTGGTCCTGTCCCCGTTTAACTCCCTGTAGAGTGTTTTCTGCATCTGATTGGGTAGGGGGGGGGGCGGTTTTGGTCCTGTCCCCGTTTGACTCCCCTATGCAGTATTTGCTGCATCTGATGGGTTGGGGGGGGGGTGAGACGGGTTTGATCCCGTGCCCGTTTGACTCCCCGGTTCAGTGTTTGCTGCATGCGATGGGTAGGGGGGCGGTTTTGGTCCTGTCCCCGTTTGACTCTCCTTTGCAGTGCTTTTTGCATCTGATGGATAGGGGGGCGGTTTTGGTCATGTCCCCGTTTAACTCCCCTATGCAGTATTTGCTGCATCTGATGGGTAAGGGGGGGGGGACGGTTTTGATCCCGTCCCCGTTTGACTCCCCGTTCGGTGTTTGCTGCATGTGATGGGTAGTGGGGCGGTTTTGGGCCTGTCCCCGTTTGACTCTCCTGTGCAGTGTTTTTTGCATCTGATGGATAGGGGGGCGGTTTTGGTCCTGACCCCGTTTAACTCCCCTGTGCAGTGTTTTCTGGATCTGATGGGGTGGGGGGGGGGGAGGGTGCGGTTTTGGTCCTGTCCCCGTTTAACTCTCCTGTGCAGTGTTTTTTGCATCTGATAGATAGGGGGGCGGTTTTGGTCCTGTCCCCGTTTAACTCCCCTGTGCAGTGTTTTCTGCATCTGATGGGTAGGGGGGGGGGGCGTTTTTTTTGTCCCGTCCCCGTTTGACTCCCTGGTTCAGTGTTTGCCGCATGTGATAGGGGGGGGGGGGGTTAGTACTGTCCCCGTTTAACTCCCTGGTTCAATGTTTGCTGCATGTGATGGGTAGGGGGGCGGTTTTGGTCCTGTCCCCGTTTAACTCTCCTGTGCAGTGTTTTTTGCATCTGATAGATAGGGGGGCGGTTTTGGTCCTGTCCCCGTTTAACTCCCCTGTGCAGTGTTTTCTCCATCTGATGGGTAGGGGGGGGGCGGTTTTGATCCCATCCCCGTTTGACTCTCCTCTGCAGTATTTACTGCATCTGATGGGTTGCGAGGGGGGGGGGGGACGGTTTTGAACCCGTCCCCGTTTGACTCCCGGTTCAGTGTTTGCTGCATGTGACGGGAAAGGGGGGCGGTTTTGGTCCTGTCCCCGTTTAACTCCCCTGTGGAGTGTTTTCTGCATCTGATGGGTAGGGGGGGGGGGGCGGTTTTGGTCCTGTCCCCGTTTGACTCCCCTATGCAGTATTTGCTGCATCTGATGGGTTGGGGGGGGGGGGGGGGTGAGACGGGTTTGATCCCGTGCCCGTTTGACTCCCCGGTTCAGTGTTTGCTGCATGCGATGGGTAGGGGGGCGGTTTTGGTCCTGTCCCCGTTTGACTCTCCTTTGCAGTGCTTTTTGCATCTGATGGATAGGGGGGCGGTTTTGGTCATGTCCCCGTTTAACTCCCCTATGCAGTATTTGCTGCATCTGATGGGTAAGGGGGGGGGGACGGTTTTGATCCCGTCCCCGTTTGACTCCCCGTTCAGTGTTTGCTGCATGTGATGGGTAGTGGGGCGGTTTTGGGCCTGTCCCTGTTTGACTCTCCTGTGCAGTGTTTTTGCATCTGATGGATAGGGGGGCGGTTTTGGTCCTGACCCCGTTTAACTCCCCTGTGCAGTGTTTTCTGGATCTGATGGGTAGGGGGGGGGGGGGAGGGTGCGGTTTTGGTCCTGTCCCCGTTTAACTCTCCTGTGCAGTGTTTTTTGCATCTGATAGATAGGGGGGCGGTTTTGGTCCTGTCCCCGTTTAACTCCCCTGTGCAGTGTTTTCTGCATCTGATGGGTAGGGGGGGGGGGGCGGTTTTTTTTGTCCCGTCCCCGTTTGACTCCCTGGTTCAGTGTTTGCCGCATGTGATGGGTAGGGGGGGGGGGTTAGTACTGTCCCCGTTTAACTCCCCGGTTCAATGTTTGCTGCATGTGATGGGTAGGGGGGCGGTTTTGGTCCTGTCCCCGTTTAACTCTCCTGTGCAGTGTTTTTTGCATCTGATAGATAGGGGGGCGGTTTTGGTCCTGTCCCCGTTTAACTCCCCTGTGCAGTGTTTTCTGCATCTGATGGGTAGGGGGGGGCGGTTTTTTTTTGTCCCGTCCCCGTTTGACTCCCTGGTTCAGTGTTTGCCGCATGTGATGGGTAGGGGGGGGGGTTAGTACTGTCCCCGTTTAACTCCCCGGTTCAGTGTTTGCTGCATGTGATGGGTAGGGGGGCGGTTTTGGTCCTGTCCCCGTTTGACTCTCCTGTGCAGTGTTTTTTGCATCTGATTGATAGGGGGGCGGTTTTGGTCCTGTCCCCGTTTAACTCCCCTATGCAGTATTTGCTGCATCTGATGGGTAAGGGGGAGGGGCGGTTTTGATCCCATCCCCGTTTGACTCTCCTCTGCAGTATTTACTGCATCTGATGGGTTGTGGGGGGAGGGGGGGTCGGTTTTGATCCCGTCCCCGTTTGACTCCCCAGTTAAGTGTTTGCTGCATGTGATGGGTAGGGGGGGGGGGGCAGTTTTGATCCTGTCCCCGTTTGACTCTCCTGTGCAGTGTTTTTTGCATCTGATGGATAGGGGGGGCGGTTTTAGCCCTGTCCCGTTTGACTCCCTTGTGCAGTGTTTTCTGCATCTGATTGGTAGGGGGGGGGGGGGGGGGGGTATTGGTCCTGTCCCCGTTTGACTCTCCTGTGCAGTGTTTTTTGCATCTAATGGATAGGGGGGCGGTTTTGGTCACGTCCCCATTTGACTCCCCCTTTCATTGTATTTTACATGCATTTTGTTAGGGGGCCTGTTTTGGTCTTGTCCCCGTTTTACTCCCATGATTTTTTCTGATGAGATTACTGACGCAGTCTTCAATTGCTCCTTTTAATAGGCTAGAGGGGGCCAGTCTGGGCCTGACCCAATCTGACTCTCATCGGTTCTAGATTAGCCCCCAGGGGTCATTTTGGCACATCTAAATTTGTCCCAGAATGACTCCCGGGAGTGTATCTGGGCCAGTCCCAGATTTACTCTCTGTTGCATGGGGGGCTGTTTTAGGACAGACCCACTTTAACTCCCGGGAGTCATTCTGGTACTGAAAAATGTGCGCCAAACTAACTCCCGGGAGGCTGATCTGGAACACAGTAGAGTGCATAACATCAATTGTTCCTATGTAATCTTCATTCACCAGAGAGTGATTTTGGAACAGGCTGGGGGTCAATCTGGTCCAGGACCAGAATAACTCCCGGGAGTAAATCTGGGACGGCCTGGTTTTACTCCCGGGAGTTAATTTGGGCCAGGGACGCTTTCGGCACGTTACACCGGGGCTCACCCAAGAAGGGTTTTAGAAAACGCCAACCCCTGTTCAGCCCGTTTACAGACTTGGATTTAAACTCATTGATATTTGGATGCTCCCGCTCAACGCTTCAAGGAAGAAAACGGCGAACAATAATATATCATAGTCCAACAAACCACTTGTGGTTAGGTATCTGTTTGGGTTTTGTTGTTGTTGGTTTTTTTTTAAAAAGAAACGGCGTGGCTTGAGGGAAATACATGTAATGTATCAGTCGGAGCCTTGAGCAGTTTTTGAGCTGGAAAAGCGCTATATAGAAACGAATAAATGAAATAAATAAATAAATAAATAAATAAATAAATAAATAAAGGTAGAGCTGTGGGAGGGAGAGGAGAAAGGGCACCGACCTCATGAATCTGGTCCTGAGAAAAAATGAGGTAGGCCTACATAACTCGACTCCTCTCTTTCTCTCTCTCTCTCTGTCTCTCTCTCTGTCTCTCTCTCTGTCTCTCTCTCTCCCTCCCTCTCTCTCTCTCTCTCTCTCTCTCTCTCTCTCTCTCTCTCTCTCTCTCTCTCTCTCTCTCCTAGGGCCGAACGGTTACCGGAAATTCTTGACCTTAACCTTTCACCTACTATATAATATAATAATAATAATAATAATAATAATAATAATAATAATAATAATAATATTATTATTATTATTATTATTATTATTATTATTATTATTATTATTATTATTATTATTATTATTATTATTATTATTATTAATATTATCATTATTATTAATATTATTGTTATTATTATTATTATTATTATTATTATTATTATTATTATTATTATTATTATTATTATTATTATTATTATTATTATAAACAATGGATGTTACATACGCGCTTAAGCCTCCTTTCTCACCCTCCCCCCTCCCCCCCCACTAAATCACCAATCAGACTCAAAACGCGGCGATCTGTAACCAACAGACACGCTCGCATCTTACTGACGTACTCATCAAGCGATGCGATGCAAAGCCAAGGAGATCGCTATTAGAATACGAAAAGAAACTCACATTTAAAATTATAAAAAAAAGTGAAAAAGAAAAGGTCACAGTGACTGCATCCAACACTATTTCTGAAGGGAGGGAGGAAGCCGGAGCACCCAGAGAAAACTCTCGGTAACCTGAATAGTCATGAACTAGAGCCAAGGGTCAAGCAGTGTCTTAATTTAACTTTAAAAGCAAGTCAAGAGGGCGGGTGGTAGCACCTGGACAAGGGATATTTTCGACTAAGTGTATGGGCTGATGAGGTTTTCCTGACGAAATGGTTATCCAAGCTCACACTCCGTTGCTGGCCCGTCTCTTAACTGGAAGGTTCGAGGCGGTTCCAAAATTATTTTTGTTGTCGAAGCTCTCAGATCTCAAACCTAATTTTCTGAACTTTTGTTTTGTTTTCTTTTGTTTTGTTCAAAAGGTTCCGCAACCTAGGTTTGGGATCTGAGGGCCTCGGGGGCAAAACATAGTTGTTGAACCTCCTCGAACCTTCTACAAACCTTTCCATTAAGACAAACCATAAGACTAGCCTGGTTGTGGCACCGTAGCGCAGCGGATAGGGTGCTGCTTTCCCCGAAGTGGCGAACATACGTGACTTATTTACGTGACTTTATATAACTAACTAACTAACTAACTAACACCGAGGGTTTTCTCCGGATACTCCGGTTTCCTCCCTCCCTTTATTAATTGTATTAGATGCAGTCTGCCTAAAATTATTTAAAAAAACACAACAAAAAAAACACGAATATCTTTCCGTCCTCTAACAGCGACTTGCCTTTACACCCCATGTTTGAGTGATGAAGATTAGCTGGTTGTGCATGTAGGAGCGTCTGTACCACGTGCGCGTGTAAACTGGTTACAGATTGCCGCGCTTTGAGTATAATTTAGGAATAAGGCGCGTATAGCATCCAGTAGCTTTCACTTTCAGCGATCAACGAATGTGTGTTTGTTGTGTATGTGAGCGTGTGTGAGACATGAGATCGTGTATGTTGGTACAGATCGCCGCGCTTTGAGTCTGAATGGTGATTTGGGGGAAAGCGAGTATATAGCATCCATTATAGTTTAAATTATTTTTTTTATTACTTATTAGCCGCGTGGCCAGTCTCAACTATAGGCTACGTGACTCAAGTCTCAGGTACGCTGTGCCCTTTACTGTCGGTATAATACTGTATTCCGGGACGCAACAGTTCATCGCCCAGCGATTATGATCTCTCTCCAACCTAACGAAGGACAGGGGTACGTACGTAGGACCAGTGGGAAGAGAACGACTGATATAGCACATGCTAACCCGTTCTATCCCTTCCCCTGTTTCCCCTAAGGAGTACTTCTCTTTCAGCACTGCTTGACGACTTGTGCTAGAATGGCCCCAGTATGCAGCTTGCTCATCTGACTGCTATAAGGAAATTCAGAACCTTCTTCTTACTCTTCTGCTTTTGACCCACGACTATATATAAATCCTGAGCTCAGTGGCTGCTGTCAAGTAGTCTTCATGGCCGTCTTCTGTAGTTCGGCGGCTGACCCCCACAGCTTGGTGCTCAAAGTTCAGAATTAGGTTATGACGCTGATGATGCCTTAACATTGCTGAAGGTAAAAAAAAAGCTAAAGGTAGTCCCATAGCCTTGTGGCCGTAAGGGAGCGTGATGTTGGAGATCACACTTATCTTGGGCCAGCGTAGTGAGGGTGATGCCCATCTCTCTCCCTCGCTGCTTTACCTTCCCCACCCTTAAGAGAGTAGGTACTCAGTTACAGTTGAGTCAACTGGGGGCGTTGTTAATTGTCGCTTCACGTTCTGCGGTCACCCATCCAAGTGCTAACCGCACTGGACGGTGCTTAACTTGCGACACAGTAGCGAGTGTTCCAACCACTGCGCTATCCGCTTCATTGCTGAAGAAAAACACTAAATCTGACGTTCTACATAAGATAAGATAAGATAAGAAAAGATAAGAAAAGAAAACAAAAACAAATATAAGAGAAGATAATTTTGTTATCTCCTTCAAGAAATTACATTGTAGCGTTCAGTCACACGTATACATCACAATAAAAATAACAATTATATTGGGCAAATTGTATGCTGAAATGTGATTACAAAAAAATGGCAGACTTTTTGTGTTACAAAATGAGACTCTTACCCCCTTCACACTCTAACCACACACCATCACCACTACAACCTCAGGGAACACGATGAGATACGTGCATCTTCAGTCTGAGTTTTGAAAGCAACGGCTTACCCTTAATATTTAGAGATCAAGACACTCAAGTTATCAACTGATCAAGACATAACTACTACTACTACTACTACTACTACTACTACTACTACTACTACTACTACTACTACTATCCTATCCTATTCTATCCCGAAACTCGAAGGTCGTTGGAACACCACAGATGATCGTTTAACCAGCGTACTCCATCTTTATCTGTCCTCAGCAACCCTTATGGCTTCGCTGTTTCAAGCCAGTCCATTCTCGAATGTTGTCACCCCACCTCTTTTTCGGTCTCCATCTTCTTCAACCTCATTGCACCGTGCCTTGCAGGATGGTCTTTGCAAGGCTTGATGCTCTGGTGACGTGGCCATACCATCGGAGTTTCCGTTTCTTCACCACTTTGAGCAGGTCATCGTGTGGTCCAATGGCTTGTGGTGATGGTCTGTCGGACTTCGTTGCTGGTGATGTGCTGGGTATGGGAAATGCCCAGGTCTTCTGTAGCACCTCATCGCAATGCTTTGCATTGTTCGTTGCAGATCTGCTGTGAAGGTCGCAAGCGTGCAGGAAGATGGAGATGATAAGGGAGCGCAGCAGCCCTATCTTGGAATGTAGACTGATGGTCCTGTCTTTCCAAATCTACTACTACTAAAGATTTATATAGCGCTTTTTCCTAGACCCTAGAAAGACTCGGTTCTAAGAGCAATTGTCATGCAATTGCTACCTTGGCTGCACTTGCTTTACTTGGCTGTCTCATACGCAGTATGATCTGATAGGGCCAGCACCAACTTGGTGAAAAAATTCCACATCCTTTTAACACGTGAGGAACCCTCAAATGTCGCCGGAAAGACTGATTACCTGGAATTGTCGATGACAGTAACATCATAACGCAATCAAGTTCTTTCTTTCTTTCTTTCTTTCTTTCTTTCTTTCTTTCTTTCTTTCTTTCTTTCTTTCATCATTATTCATAACAAAATCAATCACTAAATGCATTAATTTATTTATTTAACTTTTTGTCTGCTATTTTGCTGCGTTTCCTGTGTGACCTCCCTTATGTTTCAAAGTGGCAGACACCGTGTGCCAAAAATCCCGCCTTCCTCGTGTTTTTCGCTCGAGAACTAAAGAGGGAAAAGAACTGAGAGCTGATTGTCTCCCTTGAGTACCTCTCCTCCCTCCTCGAAGCGATTATCCATACTCGACAGCCAGTAGCGACTAGGCTTTCCTTTCGCAGGTAAATAAATATGTTTTTGAGAGTTTCTGCTTCCCCCGTATTCTGGGTTGCAAACAAATTGCTCCCCCCAAATGAATAAGAGGCTGATGAAAAAAGAAGCCAGATAAAATGTCGGAAGCCAAAGTGGGGAAAACGTCAACTGAATGCTAGCTAAAGGGAACGGGAAAAGTTAAAAGGCCCTATTTCGAAGATTTTGTTTACTTTTGGAGTTTTCGAAACCTTAAAATTGGCATCGTTATCACATTACACAATGATAAAGTTTTGGTTTCTCAAAACAACCTATAAAGTTTGAATTTTACATTTCAATTCTGAAAGGAAGTGATTCCCCCTGTTTTTAACGGTACATCGATAGCAAAGCGGTGTGACCTTTGACCCTATTTCTGAATGAACCACGCAGTTTGAAGAATGCGTCTGTGGTGCTTCGGTTAGGGCAGGGTCTATTGTATCAACCTAAAACGAAAAACCTGACGAGCAATGGTTTTTACGGGTTCTGTCTCTTGCCGGCTTTGGTAGCTGCTATTTATAGCTCCGGAATGTTGGTTGGCTAGCCAACGGCTGTTGCTATTAATAGGCACACAATGCGGAATTTATTCATTTAAGAAATAAATATACTTTGAAAAGATTTGTTTGTAAGCTTTTTTGTAAAGTGGGGCAAAACTCACTGTGAATATTTAAAGGCTCTTTCGAAGAGGCGTGGTCAAAGTGGGTCTCTTTAAAAGGCTGAGCCCACGATTAGGCTTATATCATTAAGGACGGGGTAGCTCAGTTGGTAGAGCGGTTTACTAGTAACCGAAAGGTCTTTGGTTCGAATCCCGGATTGGCCAACGTGTGACCCTATAATCGTGCCCCTTACCATCAACTGGTTTGCTGGTGTCAGAATACTGTGACCAGTAGTATCCGCTTATGCGCTCCGGTGTCGTGCGACAATAATCTACAATGACCCTATATTGCTAGGCCTACCAGATTCCTCCTGTCACGCCTCTGACTTTAGACAGGTTCCTTTGTATTGCGCTGTAACGTAGGGATATACATGCCGTATCCTAGTCTGTATAGGTAGCGCTTAACATATTAGTTTGACTGCTTGCATGATAATGCCTTTTAGTTTAATTTTAATTTTAATTGATTTCTTAATTTGTATTCGTCACCCATCCGGGAGAAACTCGCAATACTATCCCAGCGAGAGCGCTGTAGACGCAAGAGCAGCGTTATAAAAGCCAGGGGTGGGTTAGGAGATTCGAAGGGTGGGGTAGGTTAGATCTATAGTGCGTGTTGGGTGTATTGATGGATAGAAAGTTGAATCTTGAGAGAGGGAGAGAGAGGAGAGAGAGAGAGAGAGAGAGAGAGAGAGAGAGAGAGAGGAGAGAGAGAGAGAGAGAGAGAGAGAGAGAGTCCATCCGAGATGTGAATCCAAGTTCTCTTGCTTGCACGCCATTTACCACTGAAACAATTCTCTTAGTCTGTCTCGGCCCTGAACGAGGACGTTCGCTTGCACCATTTTCGGATACTCGAGTGTTACTACATAACACGCATTACAAACGCATTAAGGACCTTTCAGACGTAAACATGTTTCGTCATTTTTTCGTGGCAGAAAAAGGACATGCTTGTTGCGGACCCCCCACGTGACCACATCTGAACTCATTTTGACTCTTGCGCGGAAACCTGTGCCTCGTTAGAATAATTCCTATTTTGCGCGCTGCCGAAGGTTTGTCCACTGTGACCAATCAGAATGCTCAGATGCAAAACGTCCCCAGTAGACAGCCAATGAAAAAACAATGCCAGTTTCATTTGAGGATTCAGTCGGTCCATTTACTGTTTTGACTCCTCCTTTGCTTGAAATAATTGCTATGTAGTAGGCCTATTTGTGAATTAGTGACGGTTTGGGACTAAAACATGCTGTTTTAGCGTGTTACAAAAAAACGACGACAACAGCTGGCGTTGTCTGTCGAAAATAACGGAAGCCATTTTGCTACTATGCAGTCCAAGTCACATTGCAGGCAATGCATTGCTGCGTCTGAACACAACAGACAAACCAAGCATTGCATGCAATGCATGCTACCTTTCTTTGCCTGCAACAAAACATGGTCACGTCTAAAAAGGCCTTTAGGACGATGGGGTTTGTAAAAACCAGGAACCAAAAACATGCAACGTGATGATGTAGGTAAAACGGTTCTGAAGGGCAAATAGCATCCGTCTCCACATTGTCTGTACTGCATGTGCTACTGCACTCTTCGTTGCTCAAACAGGTATGTAGTAGTATTGATCGTTGTGCATGACCCTCCCCCCCCCCTCCCCCCGAGTGCCCCGACTTAGGCTCCCGGGATCTTGACCACCATTGGATTGGAACCTGAGTCATCAGGGTACCACTGAGCTAGGGTTGTGGGTGGGGGGAGGGTGGAGAGAAAGAGAGAGAGAGAGAAAGCTGACGAATATTGATGTCATTTAAAATAATAAGTTTTAATTGTGTTGTCGTCTTCGGTATTGTTCAGACAGGGCTTTGAAACGCTCAGAGAAATCAAGAATGTATTGTTCATTTCTGCACATGAAGACCTGCAGACGTGAGGCGGGCCACCTCTCTAATACAATCGGAAAAGATGCATCTGTGTAAATGAAGACGAACGAGCTTCTTTCGAGAGTCTGAAATACCGTTGTGTGCACGAAGGCATGAAAGGCGCTTAGGGGGTGGGGGGGGGGAGGGGGGGGAATACCGCGACGTCTTTTGTGCTTTATCAATTGCACTCAATCTCTGTCTTTGTTTGTCTTTGTCTGTGTGTCTGTCTGTCCCTCCTCCTCCTCTTCCTCCTCCTTCTTCTTCCTCCTTAGTATTTCTCTCATTCTTTTTCTCCAGTAACACCATCCTCATCATAATATCTTCCTCCTTCTCCTCCTCCTCCTCATCATCATCATCAACAGCAGCAGCAGGAGCAGCAGCATCGGCATCGCTTTATTTCGTTGAACAGTTGTTTAGATCCTGATCAGTAAGACTGGTCATAAGGAGGTCACGGCGCTAGTGCAGATGAGGCAGATAGACCACCATCAGTGGCCACTACTTTTTTTTTAAATTTATTTTTATTTTAACGACTGTAATATCACCAAGGTGAAATTCGGGCACTTTCAGTTTTGAAAATACAGCAGCCCCAAGTGATGCGCTTTACCCAAGGTACATGCTGGGTGTGTTTTTGTCACCGGCACTCACCCGTCTAGGACATGGGCGTCAGGATATTTAAAGTCAGTTATGATGGAATGCATGCGACACAGACTAGACCTCGGTTTATACTCTCATCCGAGGGAGTAAGGTGTCTTTACCAAGGACACAACACAATGCCCCGGCCTGGGCTCGAACTCGGGACCTTCAGATCTAGAGTTTGGAGCAAGCCAGATGAACAACTGGCGAAAATAGTGAGTCGCACAATGCCATTTTGACCCGAACGAGCAGCATCGTCTGCAATCTGTCTGTGAATGTGTGTGTCTCTTTTTCTGTGCCTGTCTCTGTCTCTCTCTGTCTCTCTATCTTTCTGTCTGTCTGTCTGTGTCTGTCTCTGTCTCTGTCTGTCTGTCTCTGTCTGTCTGTATCTGTCTGTCTCTGTCTCTGTCTCTGTCTCTCTCTGTCTGTCTGTCTGTCTGTCTCTCTCTCTCTCTCTCTCTCTCTCTCTCTCTCTCTCTCTCTCTCTCTCTCTCTCACTTCGTGGGCAGAAAATGAAGGGAAAATTAGCGAAGAACAAGCCGGCTTTCGTAAAGGATATGCTACTACGGACCATATATTCTCACTTGTATCTATGATAAGAAAGTGTCTACATGGAAAGAGAAGAAGGAAATTATATGTAGCCTTCATAGATTACACTAAAGCATTTGATTCTGTTGATAGAGATAGCCTATGGATAGTTCTGCGTAAGATACAGACTTCGAAAAAAATGATACGCATGCTTCAAGGTATATATCAATCTGTCCAGGCCTGTGTAAGGTGGGGTCACGAAACATCCTTTTTTTTCGATTGCCCTTTAGGTGTTAAACAGGGCTGTATATTATCTCCCTTAATTTTTTCTCTGTTGATTTCGGAAGTCGCGGATAAAGTGAAACAAAATGGAAAACATGGCTTTCAGTTTCTTCCAGGTTTACAAGAAATATTTTTACTTCTTTTCGCTGATGATATTTGTTTGGTTTCCACCACTTCTGTTGGACTCCAAAACCAAATTCGAAATCTAGAAAAAGCCTCAGATGCGCTAGGCCTTGCAGTTAATCTAAGTAAGACCAAAGTCATGATCTTTCGTAAAGGGGGGCATTTGGCTAAAACCGAAAAATGGTTCTATAAAGAGAAAGAGATTGAAGTAGTTAATAGTTACAAATATTTAGGTTTCACTCTGACAACTAAACTTTCCTTTGAATTAGCCTTAGAAGAGTTTGCAGGAAGAGCCAAGCGGAAAGTGGTGGACATTTTGAGAACAATGTGGAAAATGGAAGCTTTTGACATGTATGTATTTTTTAAATTATTTGATTGCCAGGTTAAACCTATGCTTTTGTATGCCTCTGAAATATGGGGCTCCATACCATTCAACGTTATTGAATCAGTCCATCTATTTGCATGTAAACGTTTTTTGAAAGTAACTCCACAGACACCAAACACAATGGTTTATGGGGAATTAGGCAGGTATCCAATGTACATTGACAGCGTATTAAACGCAGTGCGCTACTGGTTTAAGCTACACAAATTGCTAACTGTTAGATTACCAAAGCAAGCGTATATAATGGATAGAAATGACAATGATGAGCTGCCTGTACCATGTTCACACTCTTGGTCTGTATCTCTTAAACGTTGTTTTGATTCTTATGGATTCTCTCATGTTTGGCTAAATGGAGGGGTGGGAAATGAAAAAATATTTCTGAAGGTTTTAAAGCAGCGAATGATTGATTGCTATAGACAAGATTGGCACAATAAGCTAACCGAAAGTGATCGTTTTTCCACTTATCGCTCCTTTAAATCTGTATTAAAATCTGAGCAATATTTGACAGATATTACTATAGCTAAATTTAGATACGTATTTGTAAGATTCCGCTTGGGCATAAATGAACTGAATGTAAATAAGAGATACTCAAATGCATCTAAGTTATGTCCCTTTTGTGAAGAGATAGAAAATGAATCACATTTTCTATTTTACTGTCCAAAATACAAAGATTTGCGTGCAAAATATGTTTTGAAATATATAGAAAATGTCCCGTATGCTTCTTTGAAATTGTTGATGCAAAATGTAAATACTGAAGCTTTGCGTTCCTTAGCTATGTTTATTTTCTACGCGTTAAAACTCAGAGAAAACGTTTTGAGTAGTTTTACCTGCCCACCATAAATAAATAACTTTAGTGTGTGACATGCGTTTTTTTTGTTATTCTAAGCTATATGCGTCGATACTGAAAGCATATATACATCTATGTATGTGTATCTATGTATATATTGCTATGTTTTGTTGTTAAATAGTGCCTTGATCTCTTGCAGATAGACTGGTGGTCTTGCAATAAAATTTCAAATTTCAAATTTTCTCTCTCTCTCTCTCTCTCTCTCTCTCTCTCTCTCTCTCTCTCTCTCTCTTTCTCTGAACTACTGTGGGCGTGTGACAGATTTGTTAAATGGACTCAACAACAACCCAAAAAAAATCGTCGGTTGCCATTTCGCATATACTATGGAACGCATCCATACGGCGGATACACCAGCAACGAAGAAATTCGACCGGTAGGGATGTATACATTTAAGTGTGTGTTTATGTGTGTGTGGGTGTGCAGGGCCGGATCAAGGTAAGTAGAAGGGAGGGGGGTGGGGGGGGGGGGGGAAGTGATGGTCACAGTTTGCAGTAGCGAGCCCTTGTGGCTGAAACATCGGTTCCACGATAGCGCAGATGATATGTTGCGGTGTGGCAATCGGTTCCCCGATAGCGCAGCGTGTGACTTGTGCTGCCGGAGACAGGGAGGAGGTTATCACCTTGGGGTTTGTTCATAATTTAAAATAGTTTTCCAAGACTAATAAACTAATTAAGAGCTTAAAAAACTACATTATATATTTTTTTTTCTTTCTGAGGTACATCGGATGGCCAGGAGGGGGGGGGGAGGGTCCGGAACCCAGGACCCCCCTCCCCCCCCCCCTCCAGATCCGGCCCTGGTGTATGTGTTTGTTTGTTTACTTGTAACCCAGCTGCCATTTCTGCCGCATAGATCGTGTTTATTGTGGTTTTTTATTTGTTTTCTTTTTGTTGTTTATTTATTTTTTTTATTTTTTTTTTACAGAAGTGACAGCTTCTAAATCCGTTCCTCTACTGTGCTGCAGTATGGATACGCGTCCTTTTTCAGGTTGTAGTTGTCGTTCTTTCCTTCAGTTTCTTGTTGGTCTTTGTTTCGTTCTTTCTGACACGAGCTGTCCGTGCTGTGTAGGCGTGTTGGCCCAATCTCCGTCAATTACCCCCAATGCCATATATCTGATCACAGACTGATAGAGCTCGCTGAACGCCATGACCTGCGGGAGCGTGTTGCGCGTGCTTGTTGCTCTGCGAGGGCTGAATGCGACAGGGAAAGGCCGATAACCTACTGCTACGTATGTATAACTGAGAAGCAACAAAAGCTTTTGCGTTTACTTCTTCACGGCGTCTCTGCCGCGCTATTTCAACTTAGCAGCAGGGCACAATTATTCAAACCCACACTGCCATAGTTGAGATTACCCGAGCCCGAGCCTGAGCCCGAGCCAAGCTTCGCAGTGTTTATTGAACCTAGTGACCTCCCTCTTCCTATGCACACCGAGTCCAACTGTTCAGAGTCCTAAAACCTTTTTTGCTAAAATTATTATTTTTTTAATTTAAAGAAGTAGTTTTTGATTTACAACTTTGTGTTCTTCCCCGCTTCACTGTCAATTCAAAACGGCCCTTTATACGTCGCAGTAACTAAAAAACACAAACAAACAAAAAAACAACACAACAACATTGTAAAGGGGTAAGGTCTATTTTATCAACCTAAATAACAAAAAAACCTTGCCGTGCAACTTAAAAAAAAAAATGTGATTTGATTTATATTTTTGACATTGTATTTTTTTTAATCGGGTCATTCTGGGCCGCCTCTCCTGTGGAAGGCGTAATCGCAGCCTATGATGCGCCCCAAAACGCAACCTACCTCATATTAGTTATGTTTTCGAAATTTTGCTGGGGAAGCAAACCGGAGTACCCGGAGAGAACTCTCTCCCCCTCCCCCTTCCGCCTAACTCCAGACGTTGCCCGAATCGAAAACAAATAATATTCGGAGAAAAATAACGCCCAGATGCTGGATCGATCCCACACATGTCATGATGGATGCCAATGGATTCTGTTTCTTGCGCATTACCACCGGTTTTGGTTCGGTGGAGGCTGCTTTAAAAAAAAAAATTTTTTTTTTGCACGAGAATGCTGGCTAGCGGTTTGCTATTTAGGCCCCAAAACTACGGAATCGTTTAATATTTAAAAAAAAAATTAAAAAAACCAACAGACACAACAATTATACTTATAAAGAAGTGTATGTTTTGTTGTTGTAAGCATTCTGTTTCCCCAGTGGACCAGGGTAACATTGAGATTGGGGCTGGGTGGGTCGCTTTCAATGAATCCAAACTCAACACTATTGATCATACAGCGTCCTGTCGAGGTCTCCTCCCTCCCTCTCTCTCTCTCTCTCTCTCTCTCTCTCTCTCTCTCTCTCTCTCTCTCTCTCTCTCTCTCTCTCTCTCTCTCTCTCTCTCTCTCAAGTTTCAGCACAGAGGCATTCCACGTTGGGCGGGTGCTCGATGGCGCAGCAGTAGATACCAAACAGCCTTCGCGATTTGTAATACCAAGGCTGTGTGCTATCTACGGCAGCGCCATCGAGGATCCGCCCAATGTGTAAATCCCCTGTGGTTTCAACCGATATTGAGAAGGCCCACTACAACGTCTAGGCCGTGTCAGGTCGTCAGGAGGTGCGGCAGCTTAAAACCCAGGGAAGGGAATGCGATTTCGGTGCGATTTTGGTAATACTGCTTCCGACAAACCTGCTGCAGTCTGCAATCAAGCAATCCGCTGAGACTTAACAGAGAATGGGAGAAGGGAGTGGAGGGATAGGGGAAAGGGTGCGTGTGGGTGGGTGTGTAGGAGGAAGCACCGATGCGACTAGTTCACAGTTCCGGTGAATGCATAATGATGATGATGATGATGATGATGATGATGATGATGATGATGATGATGATGATGATGATGATGCAGTCGTACAGAGTCGGTAGACATGCTCAAAGACAAGGAGGAGGAGGACGTGGTAGAGTAAGAGGAGGAGGAGGAGAAATCTAAGGGGTATTAGCCTCAATAGGTAAAGAGCTAGTTTTCAATGCTAAATCCTCCACTGCCAAACGAAAAGTTAGGGGGACAAACAATGGTTTTATTTTAAATTTTATTTTCCATTTTATTTGTCACCCATAGGCAGGCAAACTTATCACTGTCTTCTCAAGGAAAGCGCAGAAGTCGCCAGAGCAGCGCTACCAGGACAGGGGTTGGTGGATGGAAAGAGGAACGACAGGACCTCTAGAGCAAGCTGGACGTGTTTTGTGTTTCGGGCACTCATCAGTCTAAGCCGTGATCAGCTTCAGGCTATTTCAAGTCCGTGCAGGTGGAATATGCATACGCACACATGTACTAGGTTTATACTCTCATCCCGAAAGAGGATCTTAAGCATATGGAGACTTTCCGTGAGGCCATGAGCGTCAGGATCTTTTAAAGTCCGTGCAGGTAGAAAGCATGGGCACACCGATTAGACCTCGGTTTATTAAATACTCTCAAGAAGTCACTCCAGGTTTATTGAAACTTTTCAAGTTTCCCTGGGGATTCCGATTTTCTCCGTCGCGCACTACACGCGGTCAATGAATATTTTTTTAAAAAGGATGAAGAAAAAAAGAAAGATAAGAAGATTATTAAAAAAAATCTTCCTTTCTTCTTTTTATTTATGCTTTTATTGTGTCTCTTTTCCCGTCAATCCCTAGACTAATTCCTTTATTCTTTCCATTTGGGCCAAGGTTATCTTTGAGTGCTGCGGTCTGCTGTCGCGTGTCATCAAACCCCGTGCGATTGATTGTCAGAACGAACGACGCAAAAAGATTATAACGTTTTGCGGCGAACGGAGATTTTGTCAACCTGGCGCTTCTAGGTCCAGCGGAGGTATACTTTTCACTGTGTGTTTAATTTGGGGGGGAAAGAAGGGTTTTGGCATGAAGAAGGTATGAGATGGGAAAATGAGTTGAAGGTAGTGTGTGTGTGTGTGTGTGTGTGTGTGTGTGGTGTGTGTGTGTGCTGGTGGGTGTGGGGTGAGAGAGAGTGAGAGAGATATTGATTGAAAGAGAGAGAGAACAAAATCAGATTGTGTATTTATGAACTGTAGCTCTGTATATATATATATATATATATATATATATATATATATATATATATATATATATAAGTAGTATGTAGGTATGCAAGATGCGAAGCGTGCACCTGCACCTAAAAAGTGGGTCACGTGACATGGGGATGACGTCATAGGTGCACATGTACTCTTAGGTCATGATGCTCCAACGCGATGGTCTTGTGCCCTGTCAAAAAGTGATGGATGACGTATGGCCCGGGGGGATATAATTTTATTGATGGTGCGATTGCAAGTGCGCATCTCGGTGAATGGATATATGACTCAGTGGTCTGTGCGTGAGATCAAGCACCCCAAAGACAGCAAGTGCGCATCTTGATGAATATAGAATGACTCATTGGTCTGGGCGTGAGATCAAACATCCAAAGACAGCAAGTGCGCGTCTCAGTCAAAGACAGCAAGTGTGCATCTTGATGAATAGAGAATGACTTAGTGGTATGAGCGTGAGATCAAACATCTAAAGGCAGCAAGTGCGCGTCTTTTTTGTATTTATCAATTTTTTATTTTTTTTTATTTTTTATTTAGACCAAGCACCCCAAAGACAGCAAGTGCACATCTTTTTGTGTTTGTATACCTAGACACATTGAGCAGTAAAATATCAAAATGATGAATGATATATGCCTCGATGGTGTATGGATAATTATGGAAAAGTATGGAAAGACCTGCTTAGCAATATCCGATGTAAGCATTTGAATATAGATAGGGAGAATGGTTAAAAGCATGGGTTAATGGGTGTGAGATCTAATTTTTATCAGGCCCAACAAATTTTAGTACCACTGATAAATATCAAAATAAAGTATTATATATACCATGAAGGCATAGTTAGGATTAACGAAAGGATGGATCAAAAGCCGATAGCAGCCAGCCAAATGTTAGTACCACTGATAAATATCAAAATAAAGTATTATATATACCCCGAAGGCATAGTTAGGATTAACGAAAGGATGGATCAAAAGCCGATAGCAGCCAGCCAAATGTTAGTACCGCTGATAAATATCAAAATAAAGTATTATATATACCCCGAAGGCATAGTTAGGATTAACGAAAGGATGGATCAAAAGCCGATAGCAGCCAGCCAAATGTTAGTACCGCTGATAAATATCAAAATAAAGTATTATATATACCCCGAAGGCATAGTTAGGATTAACGAAAGGATGGATCAAAAGCCGATAGCAGCCAGCCAAATGTTAGTACCACTGATAAATATCAAAATAAAGTATTATATATATCCCGAAGGCATAGTTAGGATTAACGAAAGGGACGGATCAAAAAGCCGATAGCAGCCAACACAATTTTAGTACCTCGCATAAATGTCAAAATGATGTATTATATATATCTAGAAGGCAAATTGAGGATTAATGAAAGGGGCGGCTCAAGAAGAAGCCGACACAAGCACAGGGTATATAAAGAGCGGTTGTATCCAAGAAAAAGTAAAGGCAAGTTTTGTGGTGGCATATTTTGTGAAAAGAATTTTGAAATGGCAAGCCTTTTAAAATGGATGATTTTGAAGATAGCGACTTGGATCAAGTGCTTGTAAATAATAGTTCAGACGCCGTTATTAACAGGGATGATTTTGAAGACAACGACTTGGATCAAGTGCTTGTAAATAATAGTTCAGACGCTGTTATTAACAGTCTTTTAGAAGAAGTAAATTTTATTGGAGATCACGACCCAATTCTTCAGTGCTATGTGAATAATAGCCGATATATAAACAATTATATTTACCGTGGACCTGTGCTAGAACGTTATAATTTTGGTTTTGAAAACGGTTTGTTGACCCATGAACAATTAAATAATACAATTTACCAGAACCAAACATTTTGTTTTAAAATTAATGCCAGCTTAGGAGTGATTTTGAAAAATCAACGATCAGGAGAAATAAAGTACCACTATGCATGTGTGAACAATGCCGCACTCTTTGAAAATCCCATTTCTATAAACAATCGTGAAGACTGGGAACAGTTCCTAAGTGACCTTGACAACATCGACTACCAGAACCTCGCTACCATACAAAGAGAAAACACGTAAGTAAACCATTAAATATTTATGACAGGAAAATTTTTTTTGTTTGTTTGTTTGTTTGTTTGTTTGTTTGCTTTGTTTGAGATAAAGAAAAAAGTACTTATAGTTTTTTATTTTATTTTTGCAGAGAATGGACTCTGGAGTGGATCACCAATATTGAATTTTTTGTATTTAAACGTCAACATCGTCTTTTGGGAGCTCCACCCGCCGATTTTCCATTATTTTTAGCAGAAAATCGAGGACTTATTTCTCTTGTGAACTGTGATCCTCGCTATCCTATCAAAGATAATTTGTGTTTATTTCGCTGCTTAGCGCTAAAAAGAGGAGCCCATCGACAATATTGTGAACGAAGTGCAAAGACATTATTTAAAAGTTTTCTACCTCAGGGTGATCCCAAAACATTTGAAGGTGTAAAACTAGAAGATCTAGACCGATTTGAGAAACATTTTGAAGTCAATGTGACTATCTTTAGTCTGCAAAAAGACGAAGAATCCGAGTTACCTACAGCACAATTAGTGCGACGCTCATTAACCAGATACTCCGAGACACTATATATTAACCAGTTTCAAAATCATTTTTCATATATTAAAAACTTGAATATATATGCAAAGACTTATAGCTGCAGTAAATGCGATCGCCATTTTAGGGCATCCAATCAATTGTGTTCTCATTTTGTGAAATGTAAAGGGGCTCAAACCCGTGAAAAATTTCCAGGAGGAATCTATAAACTGCCACCCACACTAAGACAGAGATTAGATGATGAAAACATAAAATTGCCACTACAACTGCAGTTTCATCCCTATAGAATTGTATATGATATAGAGACGTATTTTCCCAATACATCAAATATCCAGGATAACCCTACACAATTAACATTTTTAGAACAGCATGTACCGCTTTCCATCAGTATATGTAGCAATGTACCCGGATTTACAGAACCACAATGTTTCATCACCACAGGAAACCCAGAAGAGTTGGTGCGTGAAACCATAGAGGCACTATACACCATCCAAAAAGCCTCACATTCCATTCTAAAAGAGGTAGCCAAACCTGTCTTTAAAAAAATCAAGAAGCGTTTAGAAGCGATTGCCGAAACTGATGAACATGTTGAATTTCACCCACTCAATGATCTTAAAGATCGATTATCCACATTTATTGAAAGCATCCCCGTGATTGGGTTTTCGAGCGGGAAATACGATTTAAATGTTTTGAAACCGTATTTGGCTAAATATTTTTGTGAAACCGAACCCGACCCTGGCGTGAACCTAAATAAGGAGAAAGAGGATGATGCTGAAGATGAGGATGAAGATGAGGATGAGAAGGAAACAGAAGAAGAAGAAGATGATGAAGAAGAAGAAGAAGAAATAACACCAGAAGGAAGAAAGAGAAAAAAGGCGTCTTTGTGGAAAAAACAAAAGAAGAAAACAAAACCAACCTCAAAAAATCGGATGATCAAAAAAGGGAAACAGTTTTTGGTTCTTTCAAACGCCAAATTAAGATTTCTAGACATCACCAATTATTTGGCGCCTGGCTTTTCTTATCGCCAATATTTAGCAGCCTACAAGTGCTCACTACAGAAATCATTTTTTCCTTATCAATATATCACATCACTGGACAAATTGGATGAGCCACAGCTACCTCCCAGAGAGGCCTTTTTTAGCGATCTAACCAAAAGTACAATCACGGAAGAGGAGTATCAAAGCTGTCAAGTGGAATGGGATGCCCAAAAGATGAGCACATTACGAGACTGGCTCATACATTACAATAACATGGACTGTGTGCCATTTTTAGAAGCTATTGAAAAGCAGACACATTTTTTTCAAGACTTGGGTTTAGACATGTTCTATGATGGCGTGACACTACCAGGGCTAACAGATCGATTTTTGCACTCAAGTTGCCACAATTTTTTTGCGCTTTGTGATGAGCAGGATAAAGATATGTATTATACAATGCGGGATTCGGTGTGTGGTGGTCCAGCCATTGTTTTTCATAGATACCATGAAAAAGACGTCACCTACATCAGATCGGCGGACCCCAACATCGTTTCTCCAAAACTCTGCAAGACCATTGAGGGATATGATGCCAATAGCCTATATCTGAAATGTATGTCAGAACCTATGCCGGTAGGGTTTTATTTGAGAAGAAAGGCAGAAGATGGATTTTATTTAGATTGGAAGAAAAATCGACAGAGTAAGATTTGTTTAGAATGGCTAGAATATATAGCAGCTAAAGAAAAGAGAGACATCCAACATCAATATAATAGGGGAGTAGAAAAAAGGCTAGGAGGAAGAAAGCTTCCCGTGGATGGTTGGGACCAGAAATCAAACACGGCATTTCAATTTCACGGCTGTTATTGGCATGGACATGATTGCCGCCTAACACAAAATTTGGACCCCGACCTAAAAAAGAAGAGAGCCGACGACACACAAGAAAAAGATGCGTATCTACAAAAAATCGGCATCAATCTACGCATCATGCGAGAGTGCCAATGGCAAGATTACAGAAAGAAAAACAAGAAAGAAGTGGCACATTGGGCGCCTCGAGTTGAGTCTGGACCCGCCTTCTATAGTGGGGGCATGACCGAAACGGAGATCTTGGAGCATGTGAGGACTGGGGCCATGTTTGGATTCGTGGAAGTTGATATTGAGGTTCCAGATCAACTCAAACCTCGATTTGGAGAATTTCCACCAATCTTCAAAAACACCAACATCGGCCGAAATGACATCGGTCCTCACATGAAGGCGTTTGCGGAAGCGCACGGCTTCTTGAAACAACCACAACGCTCCCTCATTTCTAGTTTTCGTGGAGAAAAAATATTGCTTATCACCCCCCTACTCCAGTGGTATTTGCAACAAGGGCTACGAGTCACCAAAATCCATCAGGTGATTCAATACAACAAACAGCCCTGCTTCCAAAAATTCACAGACAAGGTGACCAGCGCCCGACGAGAAGCAGACTTGGATGATGACAAGGCCATCATTGCAGCAGCTTACAAACTCGTGGTGAGTCTTTTTTTATCATGTGTAAGCATTTTTAATACACTGCACGCCCATTTTTAATACACTGCACGAGCAAATTTTTAAAAGTGCACGGCAAAATACAATAAAATGCATTGAAAACAAAAACACGCAACCCATGCAACCAAGATACCATGTCCGTGCAACGATAATATCATACGCATGCACGTGTGCGCGCATGTGTGAACGACTAAACATGCTCATTTTTAATACTATACATGCCTATTTTTAATATACTGCACGATCAAATTTTTAAAAGTGCACGGCAAAATACAATAAAATGCATTGAAAACAAAAACACGCAACCCATGCAACCAAGATACCATGTCCGTGCAACGATAATATCATACGCATGCACGTGTGCGCGCATGTGTGAACGACTAAACATGCTCGTTTTTAATACTATGCACGCTCATTTTTAATACTCTGCACGATCAAATTTTCAAAAGTGCACGGCAAAATACAATAAAATGCATTGAAAACCAAAACACGCAACCCATGCAACCAAGAGACCATGTCCGTGCATTGCTAGAAATGTCTACACACGTGCACGCGTGTGTGTGTGCGCGCATATTTTTTTATTTTGAGGGGACTCATTTTTTGGTTTTTTTTTTTTTTGTTTTGTTTGATCTAGGGCAACAGCTCCTATGGCCGGACCTTGATGAGGCGTGATCGTCACACTAAGGCGTTCATCACGGATGCCAAGGGCGCCACCAAAGCGATCCACGATCCACGATTTAAAAGATGCGTACCCGTGCAAAATGATTATTACGAGGTAGAGTGCCGATTGACCAGCATCGACCAAAATCTACCTCTACACATCGGATTATTTGTGTACGGGTACGCCAAACTCAAGCTTCTACAATTCTATTACCACTTTATCGACTTTTACATTGAGCGGTGCGATTATCAACTGATCACCTGCGACACTGACTCGTTGTATTTGGCATTGAGTGGGGACACTTTAGAAGACGTCATTCGTCCCGATCGGAGGGATCACTTCAACAAACATCGGGACGAATGGTTGCCTACTCAATATTGCCAAACGCATAAAAACAACGACAGTCTACCACCATCACTATCGACACCATCGCCTCCACTATCAACATCATCTCTGCCGGGACCATCAGCACCACCACCACCATCAGCACCACCCCCATGCTGTGCTGCAGCACATAAACACCAAACGCGTGAACCAGGTTTATGGAAGCTGGAAGCCAAAGCTGATAAAATTATCTCTTTGGCACCCAAAAGCTACGCATGTAGCACTCATACAACCACTAAGGTGTCTTGCAAAGGCGTACAAAAAAGGTGCAATCCATTAACCATAGCCAACTTTGAAACCGTACTAACGGCACAAACGCCACATCATGTGGTTAATCGAGGTTTTCGTCTTGACGCACAAAATGTGATGCGAACTTATATCCAACCCAAAAGAGGTTTATCCTATCTCTACACTAAAAGAAAGGTATTGTCAGACGGTGTCTCTACCGTAGCGCTGGACCTCTAACTTTTTTTTGTTTTTTGTTTGACATTGATAAGAGTGACTTATCATGGATGTGCGTTTTTTACAACATCCGTTCTCGATCCTTCTCGCGGGTCCTTCTGGCTGTGGTAAAACATTTTTTATTGCACAATTGATTCAACATTGTAAAACTCACATTCAACCGCCTATTGAAAAAGTGGTGTATGTCTATCATCAATATCAAGACTTATTTGGACAGCTACGAGAGACAAGTCCCGTATCTATTGATTTTGTAGAAAGTTTAGATGGAGTGGACTTTGATTCGACTATTGCAACCTTATTGGTGGTCGATGATCATATGGATAATCCTGTGATGGAACAGCGTGTGGCTGAATTTTTTATTAAAAAATGTCATCACGGAAATATAAGTATGGCTTATATGGTGCAAAATATATTTCATACCAGCAAACATCATCGGACGATTTCGTTAAATGCACATTATTTGTGGTTGGGTAAAAATCCACGATCTGCGGATCAAATTTTACACTTGGCTATGCAAACGTTTCCTAAACGACATCATTTTTTACGTGAGGCCTATCAAGATGCAACCCGAGAGGCTTATGGATACCTCTTTTTAGATTTTAAACAACAATCTCCTGAAACCTATCGTGTGCGCACTCATGTTTTTGATCCACATCCGATCGTCTATATTCCCAAAAACAATATATAAAACAGGTGTTATCTGTTATGAGACATTCAGATGAAAAAAGACTACCATGGCGAAGACACATCGTGCTCAGACTCGACTTCAACCTTTGATTCCTTTATTACGTGCTAAAAAAAAACATCAGCGCCAACAACTGTTGAAACAACCTCGTGTTATTAACTGTTTGTGTGAGATGGTACATAATGTACTTAAAGGACATGTTAAACTAACGCGTGGTCAGAAACAACGATGGGCTCGTCACAAGCACAAGCTTCGCCGTTTGATAGCGCCTAAATCAAACACAGTCAAACGACAAAAATTAATACAAAAAGGAGGATTTCTACAACTGCTGCTACCACTAGCTACACAACTGCTAGGTGGGTTATTTCCACAACCACAATAATAAAAAATGCAACACGCCATCAAAATGAAACTCGTTCCAGCGAGTGAAAACATGATACCTTCATCAACACCGTTGCGACGGAGCCTCCTACACCCCCTCTTGTAAATCAGCTGAGTGATTTGGATCAACAAATGACTATTATATTACAATCCTCTTCGCTCAATACGGAACAAAAACTGCGAGCGTATCAACAACTATTGCAACGATATCTTTCTTATCAAGATCAGTATCACTATCAGTCTCAACCATCTACATCCATAGATACAGCAACAGCGTCAGCAGCTGCATCACTCCCAACACCAGCAACACTAGCTGATATGACCGAAGAAGTGGTTCATAGCCTTCCCGCTAGTCTTCGTAGCAAAGGGCGTAAATTGATGCAGCATTTAAAAGACAATGATGTGATGACATATACCAGTCAGGGCAATCTGGTGTGGCAGGACAACATCATTCCTAACACAAACATCGTAGATCTAGTTCATGATGTTTTACATTCGACCAAAGCGAGACAGTTGCTACCACCCCCTGCGGGCTGGCGTGTTTTTGCCCAAGGTTTAAAACAAACCAACATCCCTCGTCAATATTTAGGAAATATTCAACGGTATCATCAAGTGTTTGCTGACGACATCAGGGCTACACCACCACCCTCTCCATCATCTATATTTGATGACAATGATACCTCCAAAAGTTCAACCAAAAAGAAAAAGAAACAAGCCAAAAAAACACTCAAAAAAGCTTTGGCTTGGGAATCATGGCTCGAAAACGACAACATGCAGCCCAAAAGTCCATAGAATCTATATGGAAAAAAGAATATTTTCATCCAGCCTACCCAGGGGCTTATAGCGGAGCCAGCGCCTATTTACGTCATGCCTCGACTTTGCCTCAACACAAACCCCGATTAAAGCAATGGCTTCAACAGCAAGATACGTACACTCTGCATCATCCTACCCGACAAAAGTTTCTTCGACGATCCATCGTCGTCTCTGGACCCTATGATCAGTGGCAAGCAGACTTGTGTGACTTATCTCGCTTTAAAAACGTCAACTCGGGTCATCGCTATATTTTAACAGTCATTGATGTGTTTTCTAAAGTAGCTTATGCTCGCGCACTCAAAAATAAAACGAGCGCTGCTTTAATCGAGGCTTTTGCTGACATTTTACGACAAAGCCCAAAGTCTCCACGTCACTTACAAACTGATAAAGGAACAGAATTTAAAAATAAACCATTTCAAATGTTTTTAAAGAAAAACAAAATTCATCATTTTACTTCAGAAAATGAGGACATTAAAGCAGCCGTGGTGGAACGATTTAATCGTACATTAAAAGGAAAAATGTATCGATATTTTACGCATCACAATACACGTCGTTATGTAGATGTGTTACAAGAGTTATTAGATAGTTATAACTCAACCTATCATCGATCTATTAAAACCCAGCCGCGCCTCGTGACATCAGATAACATTCATCGTGTTTATGAAGCTTTGTATGCCAAAGTTTTGGACAGTAAGCCTGTCAGATCTTCTTTACCCAAGTTTTCTGTAGGTGATCGAGTTCGCATTGCGGAATCTAGACGTACGTTTCATAAAGGATATTTACCTAAATGGTCACAAGAATTGTTTACTATCGCTCAAAGACATTTAAAAACATTCCCTTATGTATATAAAATACGAGACGATAATGGACAGCTCATTCAAGGAACTTTTTATGAATTAGAACTACAAAAAGTGATCGACAGCGGTATCTATAAAATTGAGAAAATATTACGTCGTAGAGGTCGCCAAGTGCTTGTCAAATGGTTGGGATATTCAGATGCTTTTAATAGCTGGATTGATGCATCTAACATCGGTCAGTATAAAAGCTAAATCACACGATACAAAGGCTCATAAGATAAATACCCACAAGAGGAAGATGAGCAGTTTTTATATAACTCTCCCTAGCAACGCGTCTATGACACATTATCCTGACAATACCTTATCTTCATTTACTACAAAATTAGACCCTCCTTTGGATCTTCAAGGTCCATATGAAGTGGGTTTGTGTGAAATTATTTATCCACGGTCTTGGATCAATGTAAACGCAAACAATATGAATTTACGAATAACGCGTAAAAAAGCTGGCCAGATAGATACTACTCAACACATTACGGTGACGTCGGGACATTATGATAGCCTACAGCAAATAGTGGATTGGATCAACAGTCGAATCCGACCACTCTTTAAGCCTTCACGCCCACTGCCTGTTATATATGACAAAAATGGTGCATGGGGAGAGTTGTTTTATTATCATAAAGACATTAACAAAGTCATGATGACTTTGGATACTGATGTTGAGGTGAAGATGGACGAACCTCTGGCTGACATGTTAGGATTTAAACATTTCAAATATCATGGAGGAAGACATGCGTATGGAGAACATGTAGCGGACGTTAACCGCAATCTAACGTGTTTATATGTATATATCAATATTGCCGAGGATCGTATTGTGGGAGACGCGAGGGCTCCACTATTAAGAATGGTACCTTTGACCGGATCTAGCTCTGACATTGTCTTTCAGACTTATCATGATGTTCATTTTGTTCCCATTAAATTTAATAGTTTTGATAATATTATTGTAAATATAAGAAACGGCGCGGGAGAATTGATCCCATTTGATCGTGGAGAGGTCATCTTAACACTTCAGTTGCGACGACGATCTCTAGTTTGATCCACACACAAAAAAAAAAAAATGAGGCACCCCTATGCGGATCATTCTCCAAAGATATATCTCGATTATTATACATCGCAAGCAGGCGGAGGTGTAGGATTACCTTACTTTGCGGGGTCACGACATCAACGAGGTCATGGCCTCGGAAGTCTATTTAGTAGTCTCATGCGAACCACTGTTTTACCTACCCTTGGACGGGTATTAAAGAGAGAGGTTCCTAAACGACTGGTTAGTTTTGGCGCAGATGTCTTAGGAGATGTTGTGGGCGGACAGAAAATCTCTACCTCTTTAAAAAATAGAGGATTGGAACATGTACAGCGTGTAGCTCACGATTTTATAAATTCACCTTCTACTTCTTCTACATCTTCACCACCTCCAGGAGTGCCTCACAAGCGACGACAACCGATACATCGACCTCTCAATACACATTTGAGAAAAAAAAGACGAAGAGATATATTTGATTAATTATCGATCATGAGCGAACTCATTCATCAAAACTCGTGTCCTTGTTTAAAATCAGAACTGGATTTATTTCAACTACCGCCGACTCAAACAGCCATTATAGAATCTCAAGATATAGAACACAGACCGCTTTCAACGATCACTGATGCCGGCCCCATCGAATTTTATGTGTCTGGTGGTGATTCAGACTACATTGATCTCAGTAACTCTTATCTTTATGTTAAACTTCGTGTGCTTAATGCGGATGGCACTAATATTGCTGGTGATGCCGCTGTGGGCCCGGAAAATTTATTGCTACACTCTTTATGGAGTCAAATTGATCTATCGCTCAATGATCAACAGGTGACATCATCCAGCAACACCTACGCCTATAGAGCTTATTTAGAAACACTCTTGTCTCATGGTCGTGATGCTAAACAAACTCATCTTCATTTATCCCTATGGGATAAAGATAGTGCAGGACATATGGATGCGGCGGCAAATCACAACAGCGGTCTACAGAGACGTGCTACAACGATCGCCGCCAGTCGCGCCACAGAGTTAATTGGACGATTACATCTAGACATGTGTCAACAAGAAAAACTACTTATGAATGGTGTTAGCTTAAAACTACGTCTAATACGAAACTCGGATGAATTTTGTCTTCATGCCGGGGCCGGGGCTGGGTTTAAAATTAATTTACAAGACGTGAGCTTTTTTGTTAGGAAAGTTAAAATTAATCCAAACATTCAGATGGCACATCTTCAAACGCTCCAAAACGAAAATGCCAAATATCCTCTAAAAAGAGGTGTTACCAAAATATTTGCCATACCCCAGGGAAACATGCAAGTCAATAAAGAAAATCTGTTTTTGGGGCAATTACCCACCCGCATTGTCATAGGGCTCATCAGTAATGGCGCTTTTCATGGTCGATATGCGCTAAACCCCTTTAACTTTCAACACTTTAGTGTAAATTATATATGCTTACATGTGGGTGGCCGGAGTATACCGTCTAAGCCACTAAAGCCTGATTTTGAAGGACGGCGCTATGCTCGCTCTTATCTCTCTATGTTTCAAGGTTTGGGTAAAGCCTGGCAAGATGAAGCGAATGATATTACTTATGATGAATTTGGTCGCGGTTACACGCTGTTTGTATTTGATCTGACCCCTGATCAGGCTGCTGACTCTACACACAGCCAACTCATAAAACACGGTACAATGAGATTGGAAATTCAGTTTGCTCAAGCGCTGACAGACACTATTAATATAGTTGCCCATGCCGAATTTCATAACTTGCTAGAGATTGATAAGCATCGTAATGTTATGGTAGATTTTTCTACATAATGGATACACTACAGATTAATCAACTATTGACGTTTGATGTATTTACACGTGAAATCTTTAAAGGAGTGTATGCCCGTGATCAAATTGCTACCCAAAAGTGTTTATGGACTAAACCTAGTGCTTTGTGGTTAATTTAGATCCGTCTGTACTTCCTGGTTCTCATTGGGTATCAATGTATATAGACCCCAAACACAATACAGCAGAATATTTTGATTCTTATGGTTTGAGCCCTTTTCCTGAATGTCAACAATTTTTAAAGACTTATGCTAGTACATTTACATATAATGATATTGTTTTACAAGATGATACGCTCGTTTGTGGACAATTTTGTGTGGTATATTTGATGTTACGATGTAGAGGCTTTTTGTTTGAAGATATTATTCATCATCTTTGTACTCCTTTCAATGATGCCCTTGTATATAGTATTGTACAAAACTATTTTCCCCGGCTTCCGTTTGCGTTTTAATTGTATTATATAAAGCATGCGTTTGATTTTGTGCTGTATTCATTTGATTGTTGTATGCTATCCATATCGGATATTTTTACAATTATGTCTCAAGAAGAAGAAGAAGCTAACATAACAATGCGCGTCACTCATCGTAATTCACGATGGTGGCATGTGTTTGGCCGTGAAGTACCTAGGGGTGAGATTGTATTTGGATGTCAAATGGTGATCATTTTTATGGTCGTCATCACTTCTATATATAATCTCACTGTGGGTCATAAAGACACCAATTTATGGATTGCATTATTGGGCTCTTGTCTAGGCTATATTTTACCTAACCCTTCTATCGCACCCGCTGCAAAAATAACTTGATTTTTTTGTATATATTATTATTTTTTTTTTAAATCATGTTTAAATTTGTATACGATATGCAGGCTGATGCAATGTTGATGTCTAAAATAAATGCATGTTTAGACTTGTTTATATGCTGTTCAAATGGCTGATAAAATGTTTGCCGATAAAACGTGTTTAGACTTGCTTGTATGCTGACCAGCTGGCTGATGTAATGTTTGCTGATAAAAACGTGTTTAGACTTGTATGAGATATGTTGGCTGATGCAATGTTTCTTGATGAAATATCATGGACAACAAATTTAAACATGTTTAGACTTGTTTTTCGTAGACTCCGCGAAGTGACTCTAGCATTGTATATAAACGGCTCTCTCACATACCCTCCAGTATAAAAAGCCACTGATTACTCACTTTGCTACCATGTCTTCAGCTATTCAAAGATCTGTTAGTGGTGAAAAATTATTTCCTTTGGGAAATAGTCTCTTTGCTTGTGTTACTACGTTTAATGAACAGGTGTTTATTCATATACGTGCCTTTGTGCCCGGACTCAAAACCGAATCCTCTTTAAAACAAGACGAAAAAGAAGAAAAAACTTCAGACTTACCTCTTTATCCAACTAGACGGGAATCACTTTGACGCCTGCTGCTTTCGACGAATTGTTGATTCACACCTCTGAACTCTTAAATATAATTCATGACAAGGAAACAACAAAAACTACCACTGTGCTTAATAATCAACAGCATCAGCGAATGAACTCTGCTCTTCAAAAGCCTATGTATTCACCCTCTACATCCAAGAGATTGCCGTTGGATAGCCAATATCCGTTCCAAAAGTTGTCTGAATACAACTAAACAAAAGTGACATTTTTCAATTTATGTGAAAAGCTGTTGCAACTTTTAAAAAAGTGACATTTTTCGATTTATGTGAAAAAAGTGACATTTTTATATTGTGTATATTGTATATATTGTGTATATATTTAAGTGTGTGCGGTTGGTTTAATACATTTTCTTTCATTATCAATATGGATAGTGATGCTGTCAAAACTTTTTTTGATAAAATATGTCAAAAAGTGGATGAATATGCTTTGTCTAAATGTCATGGATGCAGAATTAACCATCCCTCACAGCATCAGCATTCGTGTTGTATGTATACACAACAAGAATCTATAATAAATTTTACACATAAGATTTTGTCTACATGTTTAAAACAAGAGTTGGTCGATGTTTTCACCCCAATTATCATTACACATTTGCTTAAAACTAGCTGGGAAAAAAAAAAAGAGCTAGAGAGAGCAAGAGAGTTGGAGAGAGAGGGGCGAGAAGAAACAGGATAGGCTCAAAAATAGCAGGGTCATCACAGATGCTGTGAGCGAGAGCACAAGGCAGCGAGAGAGAGAGAGAGAGAGAGAGAGAGAGAGAGAGAGCTTGAGGATAAGATAGAGCCAGCGAGACAGACAGCGAGAGAAAAAAAAAGAGCGAGAGTGATAAAAGTATACATTACATAGTACAAAAGGCGGTTTATGGTTTTGCCTGTAACAAAAAAACAAAACAAAAACATTTTTATTATAAAATTGTATAACAATGTATATATATATATATATTGTCAAAATAAAATGTATTATCCATGTGTATATAGTTAAAATTGGTATAAAATATTCATTTACTTACTTTTTATTTTGTATGCATAATGTGGGTATGTGAGCGCACGGCATCTGAAACACAAAAATAATAATGCATTGGTATTATAATTTTTAATTTTAAAAAGATGTTGTTCATTAATAAACTATTTTATATCTTATTTTCTGGTGTTGTCGTTTTTTTTACTTTTTTTCTTTTCTTTTTTTTTTTTTTTTTCGTTGTTGTTGGTCTTTTTATTTAAAAAAATTTTTTTTTTACCTACTTGTAGCATCGTTATGCACCGTGGTTTGGTGATGGTGGTGGTGGTGTGGGTGGCTCGCCCTCTTCATCGTCTGATGTCCACAAATCCGCAATTTCTTCCACCTCCTCGATCATTATTAGCCAATATTCTCGATAGCTATATATAACATAAATCAAAATAAATGATTATAATATATCAACATAGTCAAACCAAAAAACATAAAAATAAAAAAATAAAAAAATAAAAAAAGAGAAAAATATTAATAATTAAACATTATCTATATCAATAATCTATACTGTCAAGTTTTCTAATTAAAAAGAAAAAAATAAAATAAAAAATTAAACAAATAATAATAATACAAGAAAAAAATTTTTAAGTTAATTTTATTAGGCTTATATTATAAAAGTATTTTACTTACATGTCTAGAAAATGACATAAAAATGCTTCCGCCGTTGACTCGTGCGCATTTACTATATTGATGTGCGGCTCGTCTTCCCCTTCCACCCAGCAGTGCAGTGTTATCAGGAGCCTCATGTTTGTTTATCAATTTCATCAAGTCAAGTGAAGTCTCCATTACAATCACCGTATATATAGACCCAGTTTCGATGCCTTTAGGTCATATATACACACTAAAATTTAAGATTGTCTGGGACATCTACTGTCGTTTATGGCTGCCTCATTTTAACATCAAATCTCTCTCTTTTAACACCAATACGACATTTAGGTTCAGTCCCTCCAAATTGCCCTCTCAGGTTATTTACCGCTCATCTTTCATTTAATTACACGCTAATATAAATAAGACTGTCTCTTGCTGTCTTTAACACCAATACGACATTTTGGCCCGGGCCATCCAAATTGCCCCCTCAGGCTACTTACCGCGCATCTTTCATTTTAATTACATGCTAATATAAATAAGACTGTCTCTTGCGCTCTTTAACACCAATACGACATTTCAAGACTCAAATATGCCTTCGAGACATATTTTACTGCGCATTGTATCTAGGTATACAACCACAAAAAGATGCGCACTTGCTGTTTTTGGGATGTTTGGTCTAAATAAAAAAATTGATAAATACAAAAAAAAAGACGCGCACTTGCTACCTTTGAGTGAGACGCGCACTTGCTGCCTTTAGATGTTTGATCTCACGCTCATATCACTAAGTCATTCTCTATTCATCAAGATGCACACTTGCTGTCTTTGACTGAGACGCGCACTTGCTGTCATTGGATGTTTGATCTCACGCCCAGACCAATGAGTCATTCTATATTCATCAAGATGCGCACTTGCTGTCTTTGGGGTGCTTGATCTCACGCACAGACCACTGAGTCATATATCCATTCACCGAGATGCGCACTTGCAATCGCACCATCAATAAAATTATATCCCCCCGGGCCATACGTCATCCATCACTTTTTGACAGGGCACAAGACCATCGCGTTGGAGCATCATGACCTAAGAGTACATGTGCACCTATGACGTCATCCCCCTGTCACGTGACCCACTTTTTAGGTGCAGGTGCACGCTTCGCATCTTGCATACCTACATACTACTTATATATATATATATATATATATATATATATATATATATATATAAGTGTGTGTGTGTGTGTGTGTGTGTGTGGGTGTGTGTGTGTGTGTGTGAATGTTTGCGTGTGCGCGAAGAAGAGAGAGAGAGACAGAGAACAAGAACAAAGTTTAATGACTATAGGCCACCGGCCCCTAGTTTGAGTCCGTAAACATTATAAATAATTGTACCCCAACGTATTAATAACGTAATATACATATTAAATATAGAAGCACTGAATATAAAGCAGACTCGTTCTACACATTAAACAATATTTTCAAGGCATTCCACAAACCCCTGTCTGATCTTCATTGCATTGAATAAGAAAACACTACGTTTGCGATTGTCTGACATAGATCCATTACGTATGTAGTTAATGTACGACTGAGGCCTTACATTCAAATATTCCTGTCTTAAATTGGTGTATAATGGACACACAAATAAAATATGAGAGAGACAGAGACAGACAGAAAGAGAGAGAAAAAAAGAGAGAAATAGATACAGACAGAGAGAGAAAACGAGATAGAAATAGAGACAGACAGAGGCAGACAAGGGAACAAGCTAACTGCGATACCCCCAATGTTGTATTGCAAGAGTTCACACAAAGACCTCGATATATTCTCATGTCTCTCTCTGTCTTGGCTTCACGAAAACAATCTGCCGTTGTTTTTTTCATCTTTCCATAACGAAAACAGTCTGGATCTGAATTCCCGCCTTAGTTGTTGCATCGGCAGGGTATACGTCACAAGGGCCACAGACGACTTTTCTTCGTGACGAAAGAAGCATCTCAAGAACAGAAAAAAAAAGAACAATCTCTTTGCAATTAAAAATGGCTGGGAGGGAATGAGTTTGGAGTGTGGCGACGGCAACTCAAAATGTGTTCCTGAAGGCTTTTTAATAGGCAGCCAGTCGTTTAAGCATTCCATGCACAAACGAGCTTTTAAACCATTTCATGTGCAGCAGCTCCATTTAGAAAAGAAAAAGAAAAAAAAGACGCAGTTAAAAATAAGTTGCACTTGCAGGTGGGGTGGCACGTCTACTTGTATGTCTCCCTTTTTGGTGTCTTTCAGTTGGGGTATCTTTTTCTCTCTTCGCCTCTCCCTGTCTCTCTCTCCACAAACTCTCTGTCCTCTCTCTCTCTCTTTCTCTCTCTCTCTCTCTCTCTCTCTCTCTCTCTCTCTCTCTCTCTCCCTCTCTCTCTCTCTCTCTCTCTATTTCTCTGTCTCGATCTCTTTCTCTCTCTCCTGTCTCTTTTCTCTCTCTGTATCCCCCTCTCTCTCTCGGACACATACACACAGACACACATACACACCCACACACACACCCCCCCCCCACACACACACACACAAACACACACACACACACCCCCATACACACACACACACTTCACATCTACTTCCATGGAGCGATCTTTTATATTGCTTCTACTCTTCCCCCCCCCCCCCTCTCTCTCATACAAACACAGACACACACACACACGCGCACACACACCCACACACACACTCATATTCTTTCCATGGTGAGGTTTTTTTCTATTTCTCCCGCTCCCTTGCCCACCTCTATCTCTCACTCTCACTCTCTCTCATTCTTTTTCCTCACACTCTCTTCCCTCTCCTTCCGTTGTTGGGTATAGGTGTGTAAGTGTTAAAGGTGGAGGTGGGTGGGTAGCGTTTGGCGTGTGGCCAGGATCTGTACAAGTCCCTTATCCATTTGGCTATAACTCTTTCAGCTTTGAAATGTTGCTGCTATCAAACCACACAGGTAATTACTTTTACATCTGTCAACACACACACACACAACATCAAAACACACACACGCCACCACCACCACACCCCACCCTCACTCACATACACTGACATACGCACACACCTAGACATACACATATACACATACACACATATACACATACACAAACTCACACACATACAAATACATACACATACAAACCCAAATACACACCCACACACATACACATAACCACTAACATACACATATGCACCCACACACACACATAACCACACACATACAGAGGGGTTGGACTGGAGGAACAGGACTTATATAGTGCATCCTGGATGTATGGGTGCTCCTGGCACTCGCCCGTCTAGGACATAAGAGTCAGGATCTCGAAAGTCCGTGCGAAAGAATGCCTGCGCTATATGCGTTGACAGACTAGACCTCGGTTTATATTCCCATTCTAAGGAGTATGTGACCTGATAAGCATCTTCATAAACAAGTTACATATTTGGAGCGCGCCCTACGAGAATCGGACCCACACGCCACGCCCGTTCGTTCGGCACTTGAGTAACGTCGGAAGCGGAGACCAGCGTTTTACCATGACGCTAACAGGCCACCCTTTGGTAATAACAAACTACCTTAAACGAGCCTCAGCCCACATCCGGAGCACGGAGAAGAGTCTCTTGTTCTGCCGTGACCTGTGGCGACAAGCACTGGTATTATTATTACGAGACAGGAAATTAATCGGTGGTCGTTCTTAAAAGAACAGGAAAGTCTGACTCTTGCACGCACCGAGTGTTCTGTTAGGGGTTTATAAGACCTCCATCATCATCATCATCATCATCATCATCATCATCATCATCATCATCATCATCATCATCATCATCATCATCATCATCATCAATCATCATCAATCATCATCATCATCATCATCATCATCATCATCGTCATCGTCGTCGTCGTCGTCGTCATCATCATCATCATCATGACCACCACCATCTTCTTCATCATTATTGCCCAAAATAACTATATTAAATTACCCAAGAATCCCCACTACATATAACTAGCAAAATAAGTTCTTGAAAAAAAAGGGGAGGGGAAAAAAAAGAAAGAAAAATAAATCTCTGCAAGAATTAGCGATGCTTTATCACGAGACAAGATTATCGGTGAAAAAGACATTAAAACAAACAAGACTGAACGCCCCAAATAAAACAAGAAAATCAATTCCTCTTCCATTCCTTTTCTCATGATTATCCAAATAAACAGGATAAATTCAGTTGTTTTTAATGTCTGTTTTCATCAAGAATCATAAGACAATAAAACATTTGTGGGGGAAAAAACCCCAACAATAAATCATATACTAAACCAAAATATTAAAGTGAGCGTTGTGGCCAAGTGGGCTAAGGCGGGACTAACTTGCTTTGTCCACAGGCCAGAAACCAAAGGCGCCTGACAGGTGTGGGATAGA
>CM072519.1:53359988-53362488 GCA_036898135.1 Oncomelania hupensis | reverse complement strand
CGCCATGACAGTTTTCAAAATGGCTGCGCTTATTTGATAAAAACAACCTATCTCGGGTGTTTTTTGAGATAAATTAGATTTTATTTTTGCTACTTATACATTTTTGAGTACGCAGAAATCAAAAATGCATGCTAAAATGTGATAAGATTAGAGCTCATATGATCTTTTGTTAGTAAATGCTAAAAACATTAAAAACTTCATCAGAAAGTCTTTACTTGTTAATCAACCTTCTTTGCGCAGGAGAAAATAATGAAGAGCTAGTTGACAATGATGATGATGAGGAAACTGTAGTCAGAAACAGAGTTCTCAGCATATGTTAAGATATTGTGTTCACAACGTCAAGAGGAAGAAAATTGACCCCAAAACATCTCGGTATTGGTCTTGCTGTACGCCAAGCCACGCGTTCGAAAGACCTTGTCACACTTCTCCATGCTGCTGTACACTCAGTTTCCTATGACACTGTCCTTCGAGCAGACACAGCTATTGCAAATGAAGTGGTTGAGCAGTATCAAAACCAGGGCAACGTGTTAATTCCCAGGAATTTCTTGCACGAAACGAACGAAGGGTACATTCGTTTCTCGAATGACAACATTGACATTCTAGAAGAAACTTTGAGTGGCACTGGAACATTCCATGCCAGCCAGTATGTGGCTCTCAGGTGCAAAGGACCACGGGAGCTAGATATGGACATTCAGATAAAGAAATGTCGCTCAAAAGTGCTTCGTGCACCCCCAGAGATCACTGCTGTGCAAGAAGTTGACATGACCAACCCAAAGCCAGAACCCGTTTTTGCACATCCAGTACAGGAGGCTTGGTATCAGGCCAATGACCAGAAGGTTTTGGAGGCAAACTCACAAGACCTTGCATGGATTCTGGCTAGACATCAACAGCCAAATGCTCAGGTCGTTCCAGGTTGGAATGGTTTCAACCAGAAAGTGTGCACGCCAAACCCACCAGTGACTGTAATTGGTCCAATGCCAATACTAAATGCATCAGCGCATGAATTCTCCACAATATGGACAGTTATGCGGAACTGTAAAGCGAAGACCGAAAAGCTGAGGCAAAAGTACACCGTACTCACGTTTGATGAGCAGTTGTACTGCAAAGCGAAAATGCTGCAGTGGGACAAGCCAGAAGAATGTCGGGGCTTTGTCATCATGCTCGGAGGGTTTCATACTCAGCTGAACTTCTGCAAGGTCCTAGGCGAGTACATGGCTTCGTCGGATCTAAAAACTCTCTGGACAGAAAGTGGCATCCTTGGAGAAGGAGCAGCAGAGAACGCCATGAGTGGAAAAGGGTGGAACCGTGCATTCTGGGTGCACAAGCTCACACTGGAAGCACTGTGGTCAGTTCTATGGGCAAGATTTAAAGTATGGGCTGAAGAAAATGAAAGAGTGATCAGTGAAGACTTGGGAGCTGCATCAAGAAAGGTTGCCGAGGATTTCACAGGCAAAGATGACAAAGAGATCCAATCATCCGTAACAGCTCTGCTGTCCAAGACTGACGAAGTCAAAGTTCTCTTTGACGAGTTTGAAGCATCATGTAGCGAGCTAGCCACCTTTTGCTACTGGAGGAACTACATGAAACTAGTATCCATTCTTCTGAGGTTCACACATTCTCTCCGTGATGGAGACTGGGAGCTGTTTCTGTCATCCTTTGCAGAGATGCTTCCATGGTTTGGAGCTTTTGATCACTACCATTACACTCGCTGGGGAACTGTTTTCCTGGCTGACATGAAGATGTTGCCACAGACAGCACCAGAAGTACATCATGGCTTCATGGCTGGAGACTTCGTCACAAAGGAAACCAAGCAGAAATTCAACCAGATACCTGATGATCAGGCAATAGAACACGTCAACAAATCAGGGAAAGTAGCTGGCGGCCTTGTTGGCATCACACGAACTGACACAGCCAGGGACAGATGGTGCCTAAACTTCAATGAACGGGCTCAGTTGGCCAAAGACACTAAGACAATGTTCAATTTGTCAGATGAAGACGAACATGAAGCACACAAAGACTGTGGGAAAATGAAAATGAAACAAGACCAAGAGCACGAGCAAAAACTCGTCAACTTGTTGGAAAAATTCAACCCATTTTCCCAAACATCATCTGACTTGACTTCTCTCACAACTGGTGATGTTGCCAGTGATGTGGTGACACACGATCTGCTCACAGCCGAAGAAAGTGGAAAGAATGTCATTGGGGCGTTCGTGCACGACAGACTTGTGGAAAAGACAACAAAGTTTCATGACCGGCTGAAAACCAAACATCTTAAAACCTTTGAGTCAATGTACACTCTAGCAATCAACATTGGAAAGGAGAAAACGGTTGCCTTGAAAGCAGACAGGGACTTGTTCAGGCGAGTCATTACGGCTATGGAAGCTGGAAGAGATGTTGACATCAACAAGTTGTTGGAGAAAGAACTTTGCCCAGTGCCTCTTTCACTAGCAACTGCTGATTGCCGACTGCGACTGCCAAGAAACAAAGCTGATCTCGGCAA
>CM072519.1:53164988-53354988 GCA_036898135.1 Oncomelania hupensis | reverse complement strand
GGGAAAGGGGAGGGAAGGGAAAGAAAAGGGAGCTATGTGGCTTTGTGGTGAAAGCGATGGCAAACCAATTGAAGCCTTTCTTCAATTTAACTGTGGTTGTACGTTTAATATACGTCGGCCACAGCAATTGCTCAAGTTGAGATGAATAAAGTTGTATTGTGTTGTATTGTAGTGCACTGCATCGTATTGTATTGTAGCGAGAGGTGATCAATAACGTTGCAGTCAGAGGTCCCAAATTTCAAAGCGTTTCTACGGCCTGAAAGTGTCGAAAATTAATATGCCCCTAATGCACAGGCGAAGCACACTCCCCTCACCTTCCTCCCTCCCTCCCTCCCTCCCTCCCTCCCTCCCCCCCACTCCAACGCCACCCACACCACATCCTAATCCTTCAGATGAGAGTATAAACTGTCGTCTACTCGCTGCGCGCACGCATGCCATCGTTTACGGACTTTAAAGATCCGGATGCTCGTGTTCTAAACGGGTGAGTGCCATCGACATAAATAAATCCAGTAAGCAGTACCATCGATCCTTTCTCCCCCTTATCACCGGTCGCCTAGGATTGTGCTCAGTTGCCTGAGGAGTCAGACGGGGGCGCCCTATAGCAGCACGTGGGTAGTTAGCCCCACCCCTTACCCCCCCTCGGGGATTGTGTTAGATCCTGCCATGAGCAGCTCTTGAGCTGAAAAAGCCAAGCGCTACATAAGATTAATAACATAACAATAATAAACGGTAGTCTGTTTTCACTGGAGTGGGAATAGAAGAAGAGGAAATTGCGGAGGCTTCTTCCTTCCAAAGATAATAACGCATTGGTAACACACCATGACGCAGGAACAAAAAGACAGACTTCGGCGATAGCACTGAATTTTATTTTTTTTCTTGTTGTAGTTCCAAACTTTTCGTGAAATACTTTGAAATAGTCGAAGGGAATCAGAACGAGTCAGACGTCGGTCCGTTGGAAACCGTATCTCAAGAACCTACGGAAATGATTTTTTTTTTTAAAAATAAAAAAATTAATTTCAAAGGAACATTAACTAGATTAGTGACCTGCCTCCCCAACTAACAATGGATCTACCGCAAAGGTCAAGGTCGCTGGAGTCATTTGGTTGCTAAACACGTATTGCTCAATATCACAAAACCGGCGAAAGGTATTTTGTTGAGTTTTGGAATACAAGTACTTCCAATAAAACGCCATCCTTCAGTAGCATTTCGGTTGTCGGTCCATGGGCCTCTCCGTCGCTCGGAATTTCACTTGCCCCCTCCCACCCCCCTCCTCCGAAACACACGTTTTGTTTCATCTTAAGAATAACTGAAAAGAAATGAATCCTTTTTTATTTTGGGGCTATTTTAACTACTGCTAAGCATGTCAGATCATTCTTAAATTTTTGTTTACTTTCTCCAAAGGTTTGGATTTTAACACTGTATTTCTCTTTGCAGACAGTTGAGATCGTGGTCTATCATTCCACGTTTTCCTTTTGCTTCGTTAAGATATAGCCCAGTAACACCACCGCCAAGGAAATGAACGCTTTGAAAAAAGCTGAGTTTTTCCGGAGTATCTGGAAATACATTTGAATGGCTCGCCATCTTGATTTACATTGCCCTTGACTGACGCGCGTACGTAGGAATTATAGCTCTGCGGATCCAAGTTTAAACCGTGGTCGGAAAAGAGGTCAGTCGAAAACAAGATGGGCAAGTATTCAAACGCGATGACATCGTCACGGGGAAAAAAAAAGTGCGTACACAATGGCAAACTTAATGTAGCCATCGAAACATCATAATGATAGGACTGGTGAGATAGGGACAGAGGGGTTGAGATAGAAAGATGAGCACAGACAAAGAATAGCGAGAAGGGGAAGGGTTTGGGGGTAGGGGTGGGGTATGGCCACCTCACCAGAGCATCAGGCCTTGCAAAGACCATCCTGCAAGGCACTGTGCAAGGAGGCAGAACAAGAGGGAGACAGAAGAAGAGGTGGGAGGACAACATTCGAGAATGGACTGGCTTGGCACTGAGCGAAGCCATGAGGGTTACCGAGGAGAGAGGAAGATGGAGTACGCTGGTTAAACGATCATCTGTGGTGCCCCAACGACTTTGGAGTTACGGGATAGGATAGGATAGGTGTGGGTGGGGTTGGGGGGCAGTTAGACAGTGAGGGGAATGGGGATAGGAGGTTAGAGAGAGAGAGATATGGGAAGGGAGTAGGGTGGGGAGAGGGTTGGGGTGGAGGTTTTGCTTAAGATAGGAAGAAGGTCGCAGGGGGATGGGGACGGTTAGTATAGGGACATGGATTGCGAGGGGTGGGGTACAACAGGGAGGATATAGGATAAGGATGGGGGGCAGTAGACTAAGTCCTGTGGTCAGTCGTCAGCGAAGCTACTTGTAGGCTAACCGGCTCTGAGTCTGATACTGACAGAGCTCCTGCATTTTCCATGAAGTTATTATGATCTGCAATTACCACTGCGGCGGTCAGCCTATCAGCAAGTACTATTGCGGCGGTCAGCCGACCAGCATCCACCACTGCGGCGCTCACACGGGCACAGCTTACAAACACCTTTTTTTTTTTTAAATAGGAGGCGTTCAGACCTCAGCCGCTACTGCTTCAAAACGCCGAGGTGAGCTTTCGCTTGGCGATAGACGGTGGCACTGTGGTCTAATGGTAGTGCTTCGGCTTGCGGATCTGAAGGTCCCAGGTTCGAGCCCTGGCCGGGCCATTGTGTTGTGTCCCTGGAAAAGACACTTTACTCCTGTTTTCCTACTCCTTCGGATGAGAGTATAAACCGAGGTCTAGTCTGTGTCGCATACATTCCATCATAACGGACTTTAAAGATCCTGACGCTCATGTCCTAGACGGGTGAGTGCCGGTGACAAGAACACACCCAGCATGCACCTAGGTCCTTCTCCCCCATCCCTGGCTGCCCAGGATTGTGCTCAGTTGTCCGGGCGTCAGACCATGCGCCCAAAGGCTGCGGGTGGGCGTCTCGGGCGGCTTGAGTTAGATCCTGTATCGGCCAGCGCCTTGAGCAGCTCTTGAGCTGGAAAAGCGCTATATAAGAACGATTAAATAAAAATAGAGGGTACCGTTGTTGGCCTAGGAGTCCTCGGATAGCGGTTGCTACTGGGAACTGGGGAGATCCCGAGACAATACTCCACCTCAACCTTCAAACTCCATTTTCTCTTCCTTTGGCCCTCCTTGGGCTGAGTGCCGGTAGCGGATCGTCGCGACGCGCCGTGCAGCTTTGCTGCTGGTAACCCCTGACTGCCTCACCCTTTCACATCTAAAAGGCTGCGCTGGCGTTCGCCTTCAACCTTTACAACATCGCACATCCTAAGGGTCCACCGTCACATCTCCTACGAGTCTTCATTGAGGCGAACCTCTCTCCTCCTTTTGCGCGGCTGCATCTACAGTTCCTGCTGCTCCGTGCGAACCTTCGAATGCTATCTTAAATCAACAAAACTTCGTATTCACGTCACCTTATAGGCTCAGGTGTCCGAGGACATTAATCTAAACAAACAAACACCACCACCAACAACAAGTAGACAGAGAAGACGGCGAAACAGACGGTATGAAGTCGAACGGGATCCCTCGCGCGGACTTCAAAGACCCTGACACGACGCCTCTGTCCTAGACGGGTGAGCGCCGTCACACCGGCTTCCACAACTACACCCAGCTAGCGCTAGGTCCATTGTTCTCGTAACCCGGTCGCCCAGGATTGTGGGAATCCTTAGCACGGATTTCAAAGATCCTGACGCCGTTGTCCTATACGGTTTTGATTGATTGATTGTTGCTTTAGGTCCAGCGGACTCTTCCGAGCCAAATCAAAACCGGACAACCCCCGATCCGCATAAAAGATCTGCTGAAACAACCCTAGTGGGAAAATTGAATGCCCTCCACCGGCCAGTCACTTTACAATAAAGACATCCCACGCAGGGGACGGCTGAGGCTTTACCCCAACTACTCGAACCCCCGGTTACAAAAACAAAATAGAATACAAACATCATTATAAATTATCAACAAAACATATACATATAAAATGCCTATATTGCTAAATAATAACATCATAGGAAGCCCTAGTGACCACCCGGCAGAAAGCGTCCAACACTCCCAAGCTGATCCAACAGACCTCATACACAAACAAGGAGTCTTGTCCAGGAAGAGTTTTCAAGAAAAAAGGTAGGTCATTGATCTAGCGAAGAAGAAGATAGTATAGCAGAGTGATAGGACAGAGCAGGAATGGGAAAGAGAAAATGAGGAAGACAGCGACAGTGGGAATTTAAAGCAATACATTTCCAGAAAGTGGGGATACTATTTATACTGAAACCCCCGGCACCCCTACGAGGGTACTGTTGCCGCAGTGAATTGGTCATGCCTACAAAGTCAAGACAGGTTTTCAACTGGGGCTTTCACTTTTCCCTTTATAGGTTAGAACAATCTACAGTGGCAAGATTGCTCATGACCCCAAGGGGTGTCCTATACGGTACGGGTGAGTGCCGGTTACATAAAAATATATATAAATGAAATAGGACAACAATCTTCTGACTTTTCCTTGAACCTGCACCTGCAACCCAGTGAAGTGCCATTCCGGAAGAAATGTTTTTTCTTTCCCCCAACCGCATTGTTGTTGTTCTTCTTTTTTTCTTTTTTTCCCCCCTAAACCGTTTCCGCATCCGTTTCATAATTGTAAAACCGCACGTGCCACGGAACAAATCTCATGCTATACGCGTCGCACTGTACTGGATGAGTAGGCTACGTACCAACTTGAGTTTTATCTGTGTTACGCCTTTCAACATTACCAAGAGTCGCATCCCCCCCCCCCCTTCCTCTCCCAATAACCTGTAACAGTCTGTAGGGTTATGTATATATTTTTTCATTTTAATGTAATGTTATATATTTTTATTTGTTTATTTCATTTTAAAAATTTATTAGTTTTGAATTTTTATTGTTTTTTGTTAATTTAATTTAATTTAATTGTAAGTTAATTTTAATTTTAATTTAATTTAATTTAATTTAATTTAATTTCGCTTCTGTGCGCGTCCTTTTACTTTACTGATTTCACTGCCAGTTTTGGGAACTCTGACGCTTAAGTTCTGAAGTGTATAGTAGGCCTACTAACTGCAATGTGATGTTTAGCGAAATATTACGTGTCTAGTCGACTCAGGAACTTTCTAGGCTTCTGATCTGCTAGTGTTTGTGCAAGGTTTTACCCACAGTGGCACGTTCCCAAATTCACGAAAGAATAGAAGAAAATAAAAGTGCGCAGATTACAAAAACGTCAAAATTATGAGAATTATGTGAGGGAGCGAGTGAGAAACACACACACATTCACACACTTGCACACACACACACACACGCTCACTACTACTACTACTACTACTACTACTACTACTACTACTACTACTACTACTACTACTACTACTACTACTACTACTACTACTACTACACACAAACACCCAAGAAACGTTTTTAAAAACATTTGGCCATTTGTACGTTTATGCAGGTGCACACACACTCCCACACACACACGCACACCAACCCACACACACCCACACCCACACACACACACTGTCACACACACCACTGTCAACCACTCGACCAAACATCAGGGGAACAGACGTGCTTTTGACTTTGTAAATATGGTCGCCTATCGCACGTCAGTGCCACGGACGTTAGTCATCATAATTATGTCACGCTAGATGATTTAGTAGTTTACGGTACTAGCTATCACAATGGGGCTCGCCAAATTCGCGAAGGACGGAAAGGTAGAGGAGGTTCCATAGACAGGGCGCACAGGGGCCGGGTAGCTCAGTTGGTAAGAGCGTCTTGCTAGTAACCGAAAGGTCGCTGGTTCGAATCCCGGATTGGTCAAAGTGTGATCATATTATTTTCCCCTTTACCAACAACTGGCCCGCTGGTGTCAGTATAAATCGGTCCAGTAGTCACCTATATGCGAAAGTGTCGTGTGACTATAATCTACAAACAACAGGGCGCACACAAGTTTTAGCTGAGACTCGCCAAGCACCTCTCACATGTAGCAGTTGAGAGGCAAACGTTACGTAAACCTCGGTTAGTCTCAGCTGGGCTGTGCGACCAAGAGTTTTAGAAGCTTGCACGTCAGCCATTTTTTTTGGGAGGGTGGGGGTGGAAGGAGATAGGGGGGGTAGGATGAGAGGTAGGGCGGGGTTACTCTAGATATGCAGTACTGAAGAGCATCATTTCAGAAGGTGTTTGTTAGTCTCCGTTGTTACAGTCGCCAGTAGTCACTTTCAAAACATAACCTTGTTCAAAAACTACCAAGACTGCCGCCTTATAGGTTCTAGAACATTTTTATTATTTTTTGTTTTGGAGGAGTGTGGGGGGGGGGGGGGGTGGGGGAGGAGGGGAGAGAGGCAAAGAATTCTCTTCCAAAAAAAGTTAAATTCATTTCCATTCCGTTGCCAACCAGCCGCATTGTGGACGCATTTTTTCCATGAAGACTGTTTTTTTTTTCCTGAGGACTTCATTCAAGCGTCTTTTTACAGGCTTTTCTAAAATCAGTCCCTTGATTTTCAATATAGACGATACACTAAGGAGCTGAGAACTCAAAGAAATGTCAGTCTGTATCTATGGCACAAAGCCATCAATGCCAGCTATCAGAATAGAAAGGGAGATAAATCTATCCTACCATTCTCTCATTCCACCCAGGACAGTATCATAATAAGAATTATATCCAATAAACGTTATCAAGGCGAGACATGTTTATCAATTGTGTTGTACACCAACGTTTTGCCGACATTGCAGCAGGGTTGGGGCGGGCGGATTTAAGGGTGATGGTAATGCTGTTCAGAACAGTGATTGTGGATTAGAAGTACTTTATTCTTACGCCTCGTCCCTCTGGATAATATTATAGCACAAAACAAAAATAAAGTAACATAAAACACCTGTATAACAAATGTATCACCAGCTGGTGAATTTTAAAACTAACACGCCCAATTAGAAGAAGCATTTCTCAGATATCCTGATCAAATTCCAAGACAGATAATTTTTTTTAATATCCTCTTCGCCCATGTGAGTGAGGTTTCAATTTCATTCTTAGGACAAAAACTGAATGTAGGGGAAGTAAAAGAGAGAAAAGTACTAAAATTATTATGTAGCTCCTAGGACCTTACCATACGCTGGAAACGCATGACCACATTGGGTAAAGCCGAAAGACGAGCTGTAGACGATTTGTAATAATGATGATGATGATGATGATGATGATGATGATGATGATGATGATGATGATGATGATGGTGATGATGTTGGTGAGGATGATGATGATGATGATAACGATGAGGGTAATAAGGGTGACGGTGATGATGATGATGATGGTGATGACGATAGTGATGATGGTGATGATGATGATGATGACGGTGTTAATGAAGATGACGATGATGCTGCTGATGAAGAAGAAGAAGAAGAAGAAGAAGAAGAAGAAGAAGATGATGATGATGATGATGATGATGATGATGATGATGATGATGATGATGATGATGATGATGACGTTGACGTTGATGTTGCCGATGACGATACATGTGATAAACAGGCCACGAGTTATGAGCGTGAGATGGCATGTACAGGTGCGCGCACCCAGTTAAATGCTTATTAATTATAATTGCTAATATTCTCAAGGTCGGAACAACCTGCACTTGGATTTGTGGTCATTATTGTTGATGATGTCGACGCTCCTGCTCCTGCTACAGCTGATGATAGTGGTGTTGGTGGAGGTGATGGTGGTGGTGGTGATGATGATGATGATGATGATGATGATGATGATGATGATGATGATGGTGATGATGATGATGACAGAGATTTATTGTGACGTTTCTTCTGTTTCTGCTTTTTTGTGTGTGCTGTCGATGCTTATAATAATTATGAGGCCACTGCTCCTGGTGCTGCTTCAGATGATGATGATGAGGAGGAGGAGGAAGAGAAGGATGAGGACGATGAGGAGATCGAGAAGGGTCTAAAGTGTCATTAAGGAACATGAGATTGGCAGGACAGGTTCTCTCCATTTCCAAAGACTATTAATTATAATTTTTGAATAATTGCTGACGCCAGCAATACCTTCAGTTGAATTGGGGATGATGGATGGGTCCGTTTGGGCCTCAAGCACTAGAATGCAATCACCGCAACCTGCTATTAAAGCCTGCCCCGACACCAGCGCGCCATAGGATGCAATTTACTTCACTTAACCTACATTTCATACTGGCGGATCCACACAAACTCACTTTCACCCCTCTTCCCATAAAGCGTAGACATAGTATTAAAAGATATATTTGCATGCGCACCTAAACACACCAAGGTAGGCTTACACCTACAAACATACATTCATCATGCAAATACATATGAAGGCCTACTAGCACCAAAGCTTAATAATTACAAATATCATGAGATAATTACAAATATGGAATAATTACAATTAACAAGGGATAATTACAATTATTATCGAACAATTATAAATATCTTCGCGTCATCGCGTTTAATTTTCCGTTTGGGCTCTAGCAATCCGACAGGAAATGAGTCAAAACCGAAAAGTGTAATTATCATGTGATAATTACAATTTTCACTTTATAATTACAATTTTAACGTGATCATGATTAATTCTGACTAAGGCGGATTACTAACGCCAAAACGTGCATTTACGAGTATCAGTGATAATACTATTTAAAACGTGTTCTGTGTACAGGGCCGGACCCAAGGGGGTAGGTGGGGGGGGGTGGTTACCTGGGTTCCAAAACCCTCCCCTCCAAACTTAAAAAAAAAAAGAAGAGAATTTTGTTTAATGCAAAGAGTTTCAATTTTTTAAACATTGTTTTTAAAACATTCCTATTTTTAGTCACTTTTGGTCCAAGGTACAAAGAGTTAGTTATAGACAATTCAACGGAAATCCATTTCAAGGGATCCGTTGAAACGTCCAAAGCGTTTTCCCGTTGAAACGACCAAGTAACCCAACCCCTAAACCTAAATTAGTAAATGCAGCCATATTTTCTTGTTCTGGCCGCAAGCCTCTTCCAGCACCTTCACCTTGATACTGCCCTAATCCCCGAAAAACGACTTTTTAGAAATATTAATTAAGATGCTAAGTTGATAATTATGAACACAGCGTTCGTTGCCTGGTTTGGTGAAGTCAGCAAAATGGCAAATGCTTTGACAACTGATGTTATTGTTCTTCGTCAAGCATCCCGCAGGTACAACCGACTCTCTGTGACAACCAACCTGCGGCCTCTCCAGAAGAATATTTCAAGATTAGCATTGCCATTCCTTTCTTGGAACACCTGTCAACCGAACTGGACTCGAGTTTCAAAAATGCTGACCTAGCAGTTGATGGTCTCTGTCTGGTGCCAAGCACTTTAATAGACAACCAGGATGGTTTCATGCAGGTTCCAGAAGGGGTGAAGACACTGGCAATGTTGTGGGAGTCTGACCTACCAGACAACGCTACCCTCGATGCAGAATACCAACGGTGGATTTGCAAATGGCGAAGTGCTGCTGAGAATGCGACAGCGATTATCCCATCCACGGCATCAGAAGCACTGAAACATTGTGACAGGGATTTTTATCCCAACCTGTTCATAATGCTAAAGAACCTTTTGCACCCTGCCTGTCACTACTGCCGAGTGTGAGCGTTCAGTCAGTTGCGCAACCTGAAAAACTACCTGCGCTCTACAATGGGGCAACAGAGACTCAATGGACTTGCTTTACTGAAAGTGCACAGGGATGTTGATATTGACTTCAAAGAGGCAGTGAACTTTTTTGCCAGAAGATACAATTCACAAATGGTACTAATGCCGAGGAACCTAGTGCAGCAGGACTGAAAGTGAAAGCAGGGCGGTGATGTTCATAAACTACAAGGTAAAACCTTTATAACGTTAACGATCAACAAAAAGTAGTGAATAATAATAGTATACAAAAAATCTCTGCTGATAAATAAATGTTTGTGTGTGTGTGTGTGTGTGTCGGCGCTTCGCGCCTTCGCTGAATCTGTAACCCCCCCCCCCCCTTCGACTTTTCCCAGGTCTGTGTGTGCGCTTCGCGCCTTCGCTGAATCTGTAACCCCCCCCCCTTCGACTTTTCCCAGGTCCGGCCCTGGTGTACTTCACATTATGACGACGTACTAGCGCCAAAACCGGATCATTACAAATGTCATATGATAATTACAAATATCAACGCTATATTTACAATTAACACATAAAAATCTAATTATCAAGTGAAAATTACACTTTTCGGTTTTGGCCCATTTACAGACGGATTGCTAGAGCCAAAACTGAAAATTAAATATGATCACGCGAAGATATTTGTAATTTTTCAATGATAATTGTAATCGTCTCTTGATAATACTTTTCCTATGATATTTGTAATTATCTCAAGATATTTGTAATTATCAGGGTTTGGCGCTAGGAAGGCTTGGCAAATGCGGATCATTATTAATTAACACTGTGGATTACCGGTATCTCTGTAAATTACACAGAACACGTGTTAATTTCAATTATCTCGTGATAATGGTAACTCTCGGTTTTGGCGCTAGTAAGCCGTCATAGATACATTCATCAATATACATAACTAAACTAACCAAGCAGGCCAACTAGGCACAACGCGTCATACAAATAGTATGGGCCTACTAACCCCAAAACCGAGAGTTACCATTATCACGAGATAATTAAAATTACCAGTTGTTCTGTGTAATTTACAGAGATACCGGTAATCCACAGTGTTAGTTCATAATCATAATGTGAATTACGCAGAACACGCGTTAATTACTGTTATCATTGATACCTGTAAATACATGTTTTGGCGCTAGTAAGCCGCTTTAGTCAGAATTAAGCATGATCACGTAAAAATTGTACTTATGAAGTGAACATTGTAATTATTATGTAATAATTACGATTTTCGGGTGTGCCGCATTTCCAGACAGATTGCTAGAACCAAAACTGAAAATTAAACATGATCACTTGAAGATATTTCAATTTTTTTCAATGATAATTATAATTGGACAAATTTAGTTTGATGTAGGCCTACTTAAACTATGCGTGCTAACTTCTCAGAGGTTCTTGTGTCCATGACTTAGGAACGAGACTTTTCAGAACATCGAGGGTTTTCTCCGGGTACTTTGGCTTCCTCCCTCCCTTTAATAATGGTATAGGACGCAGTCAGTTTAAAATTTCAAAAAAAATTTTTTTTGATTTCAATTCCCTCTTCTGTAATACCGATCTCTTTAGATCGCCGCTCTTTGAGTTCCGATTGAAGCAAAAAGCGCGTTATAGTATCCTGTCTTCTTCTTCTTCTTCTTCTTCTTCTTCTTCTTCTTCTTCTTCTTCTTCTTCTTCTTCTTCTTCTTCTTCTTCTTCTTCTTCTTCTTTCTTTCTTTCTTTCTTTCTTTCTTTCTTTTGGCTTGATCTTCTGTTATTTTACTGACAGCGTACTTGAAAACTATAGTTTTCAAAGAGCTGTTTGTTGTAGTTTTTGCTCTTTGTTGTTGTTGTTGATGAACTTATATTTTACTGACTGTGATGAATTTGAAAAGGATCAGTGGCGTTGAGTTAATGTGTGAGTGATCTTAACGCCCTTTAAAAGAAGAAACATCTTGCACTAAGCATGCTATGACAGCGTGGTTAAATTGAACGGTTTATCAAAAACTGCTATCAATCTATCAAAATACCTTTAAAAAATTAAAAAAAAATTTTAATTCCGTCACCCATGAGGGTAAAATTTGGGCTGCCTTCTTAGCGAAAGCGCGGCTTCCCGCAAGAGTGGCTCCAACATGACAGTGAAAGGGGTGGGGGTGAGGGGTGGGGTGGGGGAACAGGACATTATAGTGCACGCGTAAGATTGTATTGGCGGTTTTGGCACTCACCCGTATGGGATCTGAGCGTAAGGATCTTTATTGAAGTCTGTGTAGTTAAGTGCCTACGTACACAGACTAGACCCTCGGTTTATACCTCATCGGAAGGCGAACTTGTTTTTTCCAACCTAGTTCCAGTCATTCGCTGAAAAAGGCAATTACCGAAGTCGAACGAAGCTCTCCGAGTCGAGCGATGCTATCCGATGTTTTACGAAGGAATGCTGGCAGGACTGCGTGAAACCACAGGCTGTGAAGTCTCGTCGTTCGTAGGCCTCAATTACATACTATACTACGTACGTACATGTAGGAGGCCCACGAGTTTACAAAGACAAAAGAAAAGACTTCAGAGCCTGTGGTGAACCATCCGTGCATAAAAATAGCCGCTATTGCTTCTAGATCTAATTCTGTTTCGATCTGCACAGCATCAAGCTTCAAGTCGAGATTCGCATTTTGAAGCAGTTAGTATTATTATTATTTTATGATGATTAATATACTGACACAATTAGTAATAAAGAGTAAAAGTAACACGTAACACATAATGCACACATACAACGATTTCACATCTATATCAACAATAAAACCATGACAAAACTTCGAAGCGCTATGGATACGTTGATGTCCCTTCAGCACAAGGCAAAGCAAGTTTATAATGGTCTAAAAAAAAAAGTGAAATTTTTCATTGCAAGCACCAAAGCACTTATTTATTTAACTAATTATTGTTCTTTTTAACTGATACTAATACAGTAAATTTGTTATATGTATTTCAATGATATGTATTTTAATGAGAAACACGTATAAAAAAAATGTTGCGTGGCAGGCGGAAATGTCCATAAATCATCTGAAAACTTTGGTAAATCTATAAGAAAAACTAACCAGTAACACCATCTGAATATTTCGGGTTACACCCAACTTCAGCAAAAACTAACAATACGTCACTGACCAAATTTACACCATTGAGCACGCACAGCAGCACACTATTCTTTTTTTTTTTTAAGTTTTTTTTTTAAAGTAGGCATAATTAATAATAATAATAATAATAATAATAATAATAATAATAATAATAATAATAATAATAATAATAATAATAATAATAACAACAAACAAATGGGGAATGCTATTATTAGCCTACTGCTGAGAACTGACAAAATGCTAATCAAGATCTAGGAACGCAACTATTAAATATGGTTGATAATAATTATGCTCATAATAACAAAGTATACCGCTGCGAAATGCTGTCTGTGTAAATCGAACAGAATTAGGAGCAACAGCGATCATTTGTAATGTCAACTAGTCGTAGTCATGCAAGCATCATTTCGTAACACATCGGAGAGCTTCGTTCGACTTCGGTGATTGCCTTTTTGGGCGCATGACTGGAACTAGGTTGGAAAAAACAAGTTTGCCATCGGAAGGAGTAATTAAGTTACCTGATAAGCTTCATTCATTGTTTCGCACCTCTTGCGAGAATCGAACCCACTAGGCCCGTTCGTTCGGCACTAACGGTACGGTAACTTCAATATTGGAGACTATAGCAGCTACCGCGACGCTAACAACAAGACCGCCCCAACTATAAAACAATCTATAATTATATTCGGGCATGCAAAAAAACAAAACCACATAATACCCGGCCTGCAACGCGACCAGCATATAATACCGGCACGCAAATTGCACGTTAATTCGTTCCGCCACTGAATCTGTTTTTCTTCTTCTCGTCCTATCGGATGAGAGTATAAACCGAGGTCTAGTACGTGCACCGCTCGCACGCACGTACGGCTACCCCGCCTTGTATCGCACGGACTTTATAAAGACGATCGTGAGGCTCGTGACGTCCTGGGCGAGCGAGTGTCTCTGCTATTCAAATTCAACCACCACAGCACTATTAGTCTCTTCTCTCTCCTCCTTATCCCAGGATGGTTTGCTGCTCTCAGCTCAGCAGTCCGGGCGCGGGGCGTTAAGACGATGCGCCTCAAGGCAGCAAGTTATATCTAATGCGTATACATGTAAGAACATTTACACCAGTAGAAACGAACTATTAACTCAGAGTTCCCAATCAAGAACCCCCCCCCCCTCTCTCTCTCTCTCTCTCTCTCTCTCTCTCTCTCTCTCTCTCTCTCTCTCTCTCTCTCTTTCAATCCCTCTACCAACCTTCCACTCCCCCCACCACCCCCACCTCCTCCGACAAAGTTGACAGTCGGGAAATCTTCATTTGGGAACACTTGAGTTATTATTAGCTCATTTTCTACCCGATTATTCAGTGTTCGGAACTCGCTATCATTTTCTACACATTTTTACAAACGACAACGATTAACCGCCAGCATTATCCTATCCTATCCTATCCTATGCTATCCTATCCTATCCTGTCCTATCCTATTATATCCTATCCTATCCCGTAACTCGAAAGTCGTTGGGGCACCACAGATGATCGTTTAACCAGCGTACTCCATCTTTCTCGCTCCTCAGCAACCCGCATGGCTTCGCTCAGTGTCAAACCAGACCATTCTCGAATGTTGTCCTCCCACCTCTTTTTGGGTCTCCCTCTTCTTCTGCCTCCTTGCACTGTGCCATGCAGGATGGTCTTTGCAAGGCCTGATGCTCTGGTGACGTGGACATATCACCGGAGTTTCCGTTTCTTGACCACTGTGAGCGTTTCATCGTGTTGTCCAATGACTTGTGTGATGGTCTGTCGGACTTTGTCTTTGGTGATGTAGCTGGGTAAAGGAAATGCCCAGAAGTCTTCTGTAGCACCTCATCTCCATGCTTTGTATTCTTCGTTGTAGGTCTGCTGTGAGGGTTCATGTTTCGCAAGAGTACAGGAAGATGGGGATGACAATGAAGCGCAGTCAGTTTGGGGCTCTCATGCAAAAGTAGCAAATGTAACAAATGCAGTTTGAAGGCAATCAGGTGCACGTGTATTTTGTGGTAACAACACTTGAGAGGAGTTGAAGATGGACGGAAAGGATAATGAGGAGGGAGGGGGAAGGGGAGTTGGGAATGACCCACAAAAACAAGCCATAACGTTGGTATAAATCAAACGATGTCCAAAGTGTTTTCGACAACGGCCAATTTGCGTTCTCTCCCCTCCCCTCTTCCCCCCTCCCCCTCTCTCTCCCCAGGTAGCTGGAAAACAGATCGATGAAAAAAGGAGTACTCTTTGTATCGTTCGTAATCTTTTCATCTTTCTGCCCTAGCTAGCACTCACGTCATCATCATCATCATCATCATCATCATCATCATCATCATCATCATCATCATCATCATCATCATCATCATCATCATCATCATCATCATCAGTATGCCGTCCCAGCGCTAGTAATCATAATTGTCGTCGTCGTCATCAGCATCATCATCATTAACAAGAACCACAACTGTAACAGAACAACAATAAAAACAGCAACGACAACAACGCCGCGACCATCCTCTCCTCCACCTCATCATCATCATCATCATCATCATCATCATCATCATCATCATCATCATCATCATCATCATCATCATCATCATCATCATCGTCGTCGTCGTCGTCGTCGTTCTCACCTGTTCCAGGGCGGCGACGGGCATGGTGAGTCCTATACCGAGGTCGGCGGCGGCCAGGCTGGCCACGTAGATGTTCTTGCACCTGCGGACACTCCTGCGCCGCACGAAGATGGCCAGCATCGTGCCGTTCGCCACCACCGTCACCGTCGCCAACGACATCAGCAACAGCTCCACCGACAGCACCTGCAGGAACCGCTCCGAGGGACTGAACACTCCTGATCCCACCATAGCCCTGGTAGAATACTCTTCCTTCCCTCCCGCTCCTGACAGGGAACCTCCTCCTCCTCCTCCTCCTCCTAAGACGCCGTAACCGTTACTATCATCTTCTCTCACTGCCACCAATGTGGCCGTCGTCGTTGTCATAGTCATGGTGTTTTATATTATTATTAGCAACTTGTTGCTTAGTAGTGAAGTCAATGAAGAAGGGTTATTATATCCCCAAAGTTGTCATTTCAGCTCTAGTTCCAATTCTGTAGGCGAGACAACAACAACTGCCTGGGTATCAGGCGCGAAGATAGTAATAAGGATATCCTAGGTGCTGTCATTCATTTTAACCAAAGAGCTAACTCAGGTTCACTTTCCGAAGGGAGACCACTTTCACTTTCAAGGGAGACCACTTAGTACCTATGGTGTTTTGTTTGCACAGATGTTTTTGTCTCCCTTGATGCTTTGGTAGTCGGTCAGTAGGCCCTAGTTTCTTTTTTGTTTCTTGCACGGCCGGAAAGAAATGTTTTTGCAATGCAATCTTTTGGACGAATAAGGTCTTATGTCTTAAGTAGTCTTAAGTAGTAAGAGATCTACGGGTGCATGTAATAGTTTTCGGAGTCCATCACCATCATTGTGATAAAGTCACTGTAAAAGTTGGAAAGTTCCCACTCCGCGATCTTTTGTAGTTGTTGTTGAAACTAATAAAGCCAGCTGCTCACTTCAAGATCTTGAAGTTGTACTAACATGCATTGATGCAATCCTATAGAAGATAGTCCTAGACAAGAACAGCTAGATTATTAAGTTTTGTAATTGCGGTAACCCTTGATCAGTCTGCCAAATTACAAAATAACTGCGAACCCTCTCATCAACCTACCTATAACAGCCAGAATGATCGATGCATCAAGCAGAAGAAGAAGAAGAAGAAGAAGAAGAAGAAGAAGAAGTAGTAGTAGTAGTAGTAGTAGTAGTAGTAGTAGTAGTAGTAGTAGTAGTAGTAGTAGTAGTAGTAGTAGTAGTAGTAGTAGTAGTAGTCAGTTGACTAGTTTTAAATCGCTTTGTGAAAAATGGCTTACAAAGTCTCAGAATTGTTTTAGTCTAAACGCATGACTGCGGTCTATAATAAGGTCTGGCTAGGTGTCAGCAAAGCGTTATCTTGGTTTTCGGGACTGTAGACGTTCACACTAGTGCAATAACTGTCATCGCCTAGCGTGCAGTGTGTTCATTAATAAGAGTAGCTAGTTGCACTGCCAGGCGGTTGTCAATAAATCTTCTTGACGCTGTTTTTGTTGTTGAGTGTGTACGCAGTTTCCATATATTTCCTTTTAAAAATGTCAAGTGCCACGTCAACGTTCGGGTAGTTCGGAGTGCTGATGTGCAGTTTCCATTTATTTCTACTTGTAGATGTCAGTAACACGTCAACGTGCAGGTAGTACGGAGTGCTAATGTGCAGTTTTTGCTTTTATTTCCCCCCGTGCAAATATGTCAAGTACCACGTCAAGCGTTCCGAATATTGTTACTGTGCAGTTTGCGTTTATTTTCCACCTCTTGCTGAATGATGTCAGTTCGTCAGCGTGCTGTTAATGAGGCTGATTACTACTGTGCGTTGTCTGCTTGCACTAGGCACTCTCTTCACAGTGTTGTCGATTGTTCTGGCATTTCTACACTGCCGTAACCTGTTGGCGTTGTTTTGCGCTAGTTAACAAAACAAAAAAGCAAGCGATATTGTGTTCGTTCCTCTTGTCTGCAACAAACACAAGAAAGGCAAACAATTACACAAGAGAATTTGAGTATTCCAACCCAAACACAATGCAATACAAGAGCTATTATTGATTATTGATTGAGTTTGTTCTTGTTGCTCTTATAACGTTTCTTCGTCACCAAAGAACGGCAATTATTGGAGAAGATATTCAGTCTGGCATGCAGCTCTGTGGGCAACTATAAATAAGAATGTACAACATCGGCCCCATCATAAAGTCATCAAAAGTATGTCTGACAATCATGTAACCTGTGAAAAGAATGCATTCTTTCTGTCACTCTCTTTTCTCCTCTCCCCCTTCCCTTCTCTCGCCCTCATTTCTTTCAGTGTAAGAAATTGTCACTTTTTCCTAACTACCTAGTGTGGCTGGCAGGAGTTCCCGCCTTTGTAGGTAAGCCTTTGTTTGGCAGGTTTGTATTTGTATTATTAATTTAGTTACGAATTATTAAGTGTATGTTTAAAATCTTAGTGTAATTTATGAATGATGTTGGATAGTGGTATTAGGATGGTTATTTCTTCACTTGCTCTTCCGTCACTGATCTTTCTCTGCCTACCTCTATCACTGTTGGTTCTTATGATATTTCTTTTTCTGACTCCGCTAGAAACCTGAGCTGGCGTGCATGAACGAACTTAAAAGCCGACTTAGACTTAAGTAGCATGTTTTAGTGAAGCGTTAAGTCTAAGTCGGCTTTTAAGTTCGTTCATGCACGCCAGCCCAGGGGTTTATCATGGATTCTACTCTCTCTATGAGAGAGCATATCACTAGAGTCTGTCGGGTTTGCTACTTTGAGTTGAAGAGAATTATTTCAATTAGGAAATTTCTATCAGAAGACGCCACAAAGACCTTGGTTACTTCCTGTATTCTATCTAGATTAGATTATTGCAATTCCCTTCTCATTGGCTGTCCAGATTCTATCCTCTCTCTGCTTCAAAAAGTTCAGAACTCTGCTGCCCGTCTTATCTTTAAAGTAAATCATCGCCAACCCTCAACACCTCTCCTTGTTAAGCTACACTGGCTTCCTGTCGCGGAACGTGTTAAGTATAAAACTGCCTGTATCTGCTACAATATTGTTTTCAACGTGTGATCATATTATTTTCCCCTTTACCAACAACTGGTCCGCTGGTGTCAGTATAAATCGGTCCAGTAGTCACCTATATGCGAAAGTGTCGTGTGACTATAATCTACAAAACAACAACAATATTGTCATCGGTTCTGCTCCTTCTTATCTATCTGACCTTGTCTCCCTTTACACTCCATCTCGTTCCCTTCGCTCATCCACTGACTGTCGTCTTCTCCGTCAGGGCCGTTACAAAAGAAAATCTCATGGTTTCCGCTAAGGAGATCCGTAACTATGATCTCATCTTTGATATGATGATGATAATCATTATTGTCAGGGTGGCGACGTGGTGATCGTCCTTAACGCTGATGCAATAGGACGTTAAGCTTCGTTGTTCCTCCGCTCTTTTGCTGTCCACGGCCCTCTCCTATGGAATTTTCTCCCCTTTCATGTTAGACATTCTACCTCCTGTGAATCGTTCAAATCCAACCTTAAAACGTATCTTTTCTCAAAAGTTTTTCAGCAGTATCTGTAGTTGTAAAAGAGGTTTGGAGGGGTGGGGGGTTAAGTAGTAATTTAGTATGTTTTTGTCATATTGATTTACACAGCAGTAGTATGTATGCGTGAAAGAGTAACTTGTCTTATAATTAAAGTATATGTATAGTGGTTATATGTGTTTGCTTAAGAAAGTGTGCGTGTATAGCGCTTAGATCCTTAGGGTAGGCGCTTTATAAATGCTAGTTATTATATTATTATTATTATTATTATTATTATTATTATTATTATTATTATTATTATTATTATTATTATTATTATTATTATTATTATTATTATTATTATTATTTATGAATTAAAAGTTAGTTAAAGTTTTATTAGTTATAATGTTACACGTTGTTATTTGTCAATTGTTGATTCAGACGCGATGCTTGAATCTTGATAAGTGTAACTCAGATTCGTTTATCCATGCTGCCTGTTCACTCAGCAACAAGGCAGGAGTCGTCGTATAAAGTTTTCCAACTTTATTCAGCAAACATCAACAACTGCATACAAGATCGTTTTCCAAAAATCACTTCAAAGAACAGCAGACTAAAACTTGTTTTTTTAAAATTGTTCTTTTCTATGGTTTTACATGCTTGAATCCAGTCTAACTGCTATATTCATACTGTCTTTTTGCATTATTTTAAATGTCTGAATCCAGTATAACTGCTGAATTCCTGTTGCCCTTTCTTTGTGCGATAAATAGTAAATGCTGTGTTCTTATCGATATATACCTCACAGGGAGCTGAAGCCTACCGAACAATCAACAATGACATCCAAAAAGACATGCACACAGCAAAGTAGAACTGGATACAAGATCAATGCCAGGAAATAGAGAATAGTCTGAACAATAACAAGAGCAAGAAGGCCTACCAGACTGTGAAGCGACTGACAAGTGTTTAGCAGCCCAAGGTCTCCACGATCCAAAGCATGTCTGGCATATGCCTTACAGAAGAACAAGAAGTCTTGGATAGATGGACAGAGTACTGCTCTGACCTTTACAACCACACACCAAAAGGTTCTAGCATGTCCCGAGAACAGAGAAGAAGACGAAATCCTCCCAATTCTACGAAAAGAAGTTGAGGCAGCAGTGCAATCGCTGAAGAAAGGGAAGTCAGCGGGAGTGGACAACATACCCGCGGAATTGCTCCAAGCAGGAAAAGAATCGATGATTGACGCACTCACCATTATCTGTAACAAGATCTGGCAGAGTGGGGAGTGGCCTACACCATGGATCCAGTCGCTTGTCATCACTCTTCCCCAAAAAGGTAACCTTCAGGAGTATGACAATTACCCACCATCAGCCTCTTCAGCCATCCGAGCAAGATCCTCCTGAAAATAATAATCATCAGGTTGAAATCCCAAGCTGAACAAATCATAGCTGAAGAACAAGCAGGATTCAGAGCAGGGCGAAGTACCATTGAAAAGATTTTCAACCTCAGAATAATCACCGAGAAATACCTACAGCACCAACAACATCTATATCATGTGTTTGTAGACTTCAAGAAGGTGTTTGACCGAGTCTGGCATGCAGTTCTGTGGGCAACCATGAGAGTCTACAACATCAGCCCTAAAATGATTGAAGTCATCAAAAGCTTGTATTAAAGGTTACCTGTGCAGTCCTCCACAACTACGCCATCGGAAACTAGTTCAGAACAACAATCGGTGTGCGTCAAGGATGCCTACTCTCTTCCACACGCTTTGACATCTTCTTAGAGCGTATCATGTCAGATGGCCTTGCAGATCACGAAGGCACAGTCAGCATAGGGGATAGAGCAATCTTCAACATCCGTTTTGCAGATGAAATTGATGGATTGGCTAGAGAGGAAAAAGAACTTGAACATCTAGTACAGAGGCTTGACACCACCTCCAGAGCCTATGGAATGGAAATAAGTGCACAGAAGACCAAAATGATGACCACCAACACCAATGGCATCAACATGGACATCAAAGTCCAAGGCCAATCCCTCAACACAGTGCATAGCTTCAAATATTTAGGAGCCATTGTATCAGACAATGGGTCCCGACAGGAAGTCCTTTCCAGATCGCACAAACAACTGCTGTCCTGACAAGGTTGAAGCCCATTTGGAAAGACAGGACCATCAGTCTACATTCCAAGGTAAGGCTGCTGTGCTGTCTTGTCATCTCCATCTTCCTATACGCTTGCGAAACATGGACCCTCACAGTAGATCTACAACGAAGAATACAAAGCATGGAGATGAGGTGCTACAGAAGAATCCTATACCCAACCACGAAATCCGACAGACCATCACACAAGCCATTGGACAACACGATGACATGCTGACAGTTGTGAAGAAACGGAAACTCCGATGGTATGGCCACCTCACAGAGAATCAGGCCTTGCAAAGACCATCCTGCAAGGCACGGTGCAAGGAGGCAGAAGAAGGGAGAGACAGAAAAAGAGGTGGAAGGACAACATTCGGGAATGGACTGGCTTGGCACTGAGCGAAGCCATGAGAGTTTGCTGAGGACAGAGAAAGATGGAGTACGCTGCTTAAACGATCATCTGTGTTGCCCCAACGACCTTCGAGTTACGGGGTAGGACAGGATAGGATCTAATCGATAATATATTGTCGGTGCTAATTTAGGCAAAAAGCTTCTGGTCAAGATTAGTGTTTACCTTTATTCACATTTATCTGTAATCTATGTAGACTTTTTGTTTATGTATTTATTTGTCCCTGCTATGTTGTTACAGGTTGCTTGCTCGCTTCAGTGTTTTGCTTGTACGTAAATGAAATTGACCAAGAAATAGACAAAAAGGGCTCCTTGTTTCTCCCTTCTTCTCCTCCTCGTTCCTCTGCAAACCCTTTCCGTCGCACCATCATTTCTCCCTATCCTTTCACAACAAGGCTACCAGTACAGTCCTCCACAACAGCGCCATCGGGAACTGGTTCAGAACAACCATCGGCGTGCGTTAAGGATGCCTACTCTATCCAAAACTCTTCAACATCTTTGTAGAGCGCATCACGTCAGATGCACTTGCAGATCCTTTCTCTTGATTTGACCGATTGGAAGATTAGACTTTCTAAATTAGTCTAAAATCTTAATCCCTATCATTGAAAATCTCTCTCTCACTGTTCTTTATGTGTGAGGAGTGAGTGCATCGCTGTGTGTGCGTGTTGGAGGGCGACCGTATGTTATGCGTGCGTGCTTATTTTGTATCTACATGCCCACGTGCACGTGACCGTTCTTTGCTACGGTGTTGATTTCACGTCTTTCTTCAGGCTGCCTGAAGATAAGTCCTTGTTTGTATAGTGCACGTAGGTACCAGTTCCACAATCAAGAGCTGCAGCTCTGAATGCACAAGGACTGTTTACACCTGCAAATGGATTATCTCATGCCCAAGTATGCTTCGACCTAACTAACCTGAACAATTATGCAATGTCTGAAAATAGAGTCAGAGTGCTGGGGAAGAAGAGTATATATTATTATAATGGGATTTTATGCAATCTGTTTAGAAGTCCCAAATTCCAAAGATTCCCTTTCATATAGAATTCCTGGACAGTCTATGCTTTAATCTCTCTGTATATAGCGTAAACCTCGGACTGTAGTTACAAACAAAAACTTAGGTACTAAACACCGGGTTCCCATTCGTCCCAGGATGAATAGGGAATTCCAATTTACTCTAGCTTTTTCTCCCCAATGTTGCCTGAAATTCCAATTCATCCTAGGACGAATTACATTGGGAATTCCAATAAGCACTAGCACGCTTTCAGTTTACACTAACTCTTCTCTCAGTGTTGACGGGAATTCCAATTCATCCTAGGAAGATTCCGAGTCAAACTGGATTCCCATTCTTCCTTTGACACAAGTCATGCACATGCGCGCTTAAGTAATACATCGTCGATGCTGCCACCTGCACGTTGGACGGAAATTGCACAACGTTTGTGAACTCTACTTTCACAGGTGATAAGAATTGTATCTTCCTCCCATCTTCTTCTCCCTAACTCCTACCCCCCCCCCAGTCCCCTAATCCCACCTAAATCCATGTCTCTACTCTTCCCTTGCTCCGCTTCGCACCTCTCTCTCTCTCTCTCACCCCCATCACTACCCGTCGTTTTAACAACCCATGTGAAAACAGGAACGGACCACTTATTCCCTCTCCCCCCCATCTCTCTCTCTACACACATACAAACGAGCACATAAACCCAATCGCGCGCGCACAGTACATACAAACATGTACACAAACACACATGTAAATATACACAAACGCACGCACACACAAACATACATACACACACAAACAAGTGCGCGCACACACAAATACTTCTGAAGGGTTTTTCAGTCACAGCTAAGGCTAGTAGAGAAAAAGTTGTCTCGCAGATATAGACAGCTAGATTTACGACTTGCACACACAAACACACATTTTTGTAAAAACGACGTTCTGATGACTGTTGTGAAAAAAACAAAACAACAGGGATTATTTTGACACACTTTCCATTTCTTTGGCATTATATTGACATTTTCCAATTTTTGAAGCTATCCCTAACCCCTTAACCCTAACCCTAACCCCTAACCCTAACCCTTAACCTAACCCTAATCATAAAACAGCTCTAACTCAACGGAGAACTATTTTGACGTCAAAATAGTACGACCTTCCAAAAAAGTCAGAAGAAACCATGTGGAGTTTCATGTGTGTGTCATCAGAACGTCGTTTCTACATGCCCCCCCCCCCCCACACACACACACACAACCCCCCCCCCCCCCCCCCCACACACACACACACCAACAGCCGAGGTTACACAGTATTATCATGACTTTCCCGAAACGCCACATACGTTGTGCTGACAATGGGTCATAGTTCGTCCCCATTTTTAAGTATTTTGACGTGTTCGAACCCTAACCCTAACCCAGCCCTAACCATAACGGATCATTGTTCTGACGTCAAAACAAGTGGGCATGTCAATACAAGTTATGTAGATGTTCACTGATTTGTCCAGATAACACTGTGTAAGTGTGCACACACATACACACACGCACAAACACGCACACACTCGCACAAACACATGCACCCACACACACACACACGCACACACACAAACACACACCCACACACCCACACACACACACACACACACACACACCTACACACACACACAATTTTCCAGTTAATGCCTAGTCTAGGAAAAACGGCCCCAAGCTGCCTAAGCAGAGCGCTACGTAACGCTACGTAACTATTTTGGCGAAAAGTCTGCGCAACCCTATGCCCGCGGAGAGCGCTCTGTAGCGGTCTGTAGCGGTCCCTAAAGATTGTTTGCGAAGAAAAAGATGGCGGTAACTTTCACTTTAAATTCAGCCAGCTTCACTTCGATTGGCTGTTATGCATTCAACATGTGCTGCGCCATTTTAAAAGCAATCGCTTGTGGCAAAAGGTTACCCAGAAGCAAAATTAGTTCGTGGCGAGCAATCGAAACGTTTTGTGGCGCTTTATTTTCTAGACAACTCGGGGCAGTTGTCTTATAGGCGTAGACTGCTAGATTCACGTCTAGCAAGCTCAGAAGCCAATACTTCACTCGCTTTTCGAGTTGTACGCAGTTTTGAAAAGCATATTTAGACATATAGCACTCCGTATAATAAATAATATTGTCTATGAAATAGAATAATTATACGCATGCACATTTGTGATATTTTATATGTCCAGTGTGATAATATTTAATATTGCATTTGGCGTCGGTAAGATCTTTCCTTTCTTTCTGTCTTTATTTATTGACAGTCTTACAAAGTTGTTCGTGTACGACATTTATGACAGTAGTCATGATGACATTTATGACAGTAGTCATGATGACATTTGCCTGTGGTGTGGATGTGTGGATGTGTGTGTGCGTGGGTGTGTGGCTGCGAAACGTCACGAATGAGGAACGGAATTTGACGTTCCTAGTATGAAATGGGGTAATTATCTCGTTCCCCATTTTTCTCCGTTTCCTCATTTGACCTAAGTACACGGGAGTGCTCTTTTAGTGCATGGGAGTGCAGTTGTAGTGCATGGGAGTGTTTTTAGTGCAAGGGAGTGCTCTATCCGGGACGGAGAACTTCCAGTCCATTCCCGAAGAAATTTTGAAAAATGTCGACCTAATTCGTCTCTTATAGGGCACGAAGTAGGTCAAGTGGTTTGTCCCACACGGGTAGGTTAAGGGCACCCTTGTTTTGAAAAGTTTGACCTACTTCGTGCTCTATAGGAGACGAAATAGGTCAAGTTTTGTCAACACGGGTAGGGTAAGTCCACCCGTTTAAGAAAAGGGTTAGGGTCAGGGCTAGTTGCAGCGCTGCAACTAGCTGTTGTTTGTAGATTAGAGTCACACGACACTTTCGCATATAGGTGACTACTGGACCGATTTATACTGACACCAGCGGGCCAGTTGTTGGTAAAGGGGAAAATAATATGATCACACGTTGACCAATCCGGGATTCGAACCAGCGACCTTTTTGGTTACTAGCAAGACGCTCTTACCAACTGAGCTACCCGGCCCCTCGCAACTAGCTCTGACCCTAACCCTTTTCTTAAACGGGTGCACTTAACCTACCCGTTTAAGAAAATTCCTTACCCTACCGGTGTTGCCAAAACTTGACCTAGTTCGCCTCCTAGAGAGCACGATCTAGGTCAAATTGTGACAAGACGGGTAGGGATAAGGCAGCGATGTAAGTAGCCCTTATCCTACCCGTTTTGTGTGCTACCCGGTTAAATTTACCCCATTTGATACCGCGTACACGTGTGTGTGTTTGTGTGTGTGTGTGTGTGTGTGTGTGTGTGTGTGTGTGTGTATGTGTGTGTGTGGGTGTGTTTGTGTGTGTGTGTATGTGTGTGTGTGTGTGTGTTTGTGTGTGTGTGTGTTTGTGTGTGTGTGTGTGTGTGTGTGTGTGTGTGTGTGTGTGTGTGGTTAGGTAGAAACGCCTTTATTCTGACATACATTGAACCTCTACGTACTTTCTTTTGACGGACCCCGTTATTTTGACGTCAAGACAGTGTTCCGTTAGGGTTAGGGCTGTGTTAGGCTTAGGGTTAGGTTTAGGGTTAGGGTTTGGGTTAGGGTTAGGGTTAGGGATAGCTTAAAAAAAGGAAATTGTCAAAATAATGTCAAAGAAATGGGAAGTGTGTCAAAATAATCTCTGTTTTTTTTTTACAACAGTCATCAGAACGTCGTTTCTACAAAAATGTGTGTGCGTGTGTAGGGGAGGGAGGAGAAGAGAGGGCGGGCGTGGTTTACTTCTTAAAACAACTTTCTCTCTTAAATCATTCAATGTCTTAATGTCCAGTGGAAGCATGTTTTTTGTTGTAGAATGACTGAATGTTTTACCACATCACCATAACAAAATCCTATGTATTTTGAATTCATTGGGTAATTAAGTGTCTTGAACTTAAACTTGAACCAGCCGTATAAATCATATCCACGTTCAGAATGAATATTGAGGTTTAACGTCTACACCCACCATTGGCGATATGGCAGATGGAGATAACCATTCCAGGGAACAAGGGGTATAGGACCTGAATCAACACTGAACCACCAGAGCAATCATACAACTAAAAGGACAGTGAACCACGGCCACGTTTTATTTCGACCACTACGGGATTCGAACCTGGGTCATCGGTGTGACAGGCGAACGCTCTACCACTTGAGCTACGGCGGTGGGACATCCAAGTTCATTGCCATGTTGACAAGAATGGAGTCCTTTTGGCCTTTGAGAAAAGAACTCAAAGACTAGAGGTCGCTAGAGGTCGCCAAAACACAAACTAATACTGTTTTACATGTACGCGGTACACTTTGCATGCATACGTACAACGTATATAGAGGTTGCGCGCAGTATTAGTAATGTCCTTCGGGTGAGAGTATAAACCGAGGTCTAGTGTGTCCACACACGCATTCTATCGCATGGATTTTAAAGATCCCGACGCTTATCATGTTCTAGACGGCTACACATTGCAAATACGCCCAGCACGCACTAGGTCCCTTCTCCCCATACTCGGTCATCTAGGATTGTGCTCAGTCGTCCGGGCGTCAGACTGTGCGCCCAAAGGCTGCAAGTGGGCGCCTCGGGCGGCTTGAGTTGGATCCTAAATCGGCCAGCGCCTTGAGCAGCTCTTGAGCTGGAAAAGCGCTATATAAAAATGCTTAACTAATTTTTTTGAAAAGTATAGACCACATATTCGCAGATGGTAATCGAGCGCTGGTTTCCTATGCAGAAAGTCGCGGGGTTCGAACCCCGCAGGAGGGCGAACTTAGGTGCCAAGAGATACGAGACTTTTACAGGTCACCGAGAGCTTCCTTTCTCCCTTCAATAATGGTATAGGACGCAGTCAATCACAAAATGTTTGCAGTCAATCATAAAAATGTTTGCAGTCAATCACAAAATGTTTGAGTGATGAATACCTGTGTGTTTGCTTTGTATGCAGTAGTAATAGTGCGTGTTTGTGTGTGTGTGTGTGTGTGTATGTGTATGTGTGCACTTGCATAAACGTAGAAATAGGTAGTAGACCTTGCCTTTCTTAGCTACAAATGGTTTCATTTGGTAGGAACCCACTTTTTTTTTCCAGGACCCCACCACTTCTTTCTAAAGTGCTCTATCCGGGACGGAAAAAATCCAGCCACTTATCGGGCACATTTTGAAGAAGAGTCGACCAATCTCGTCCCCTATAGAAGACGAACTAGGTCAACTTTTTAGACGGAATAATCCAAATTCGCATCAGATTTTTACATTTTTAGATGAATTTTGCGCGCGCTATTTCCGTTAAAAAAAACAACACTTTCCGATTCCTACATCCCATTCTTAAATAAACCCAGTTCTGATATTTTGAAAATATGGGTGTTTGTGTGAGGGTGGTGTGTGTGTGTGTGGGTGTGTGTGGGTGTGTGTGTGAGTGATTCATGTGAACGTATGTAAGCTTATTTTGGTTAAAGATCACTTCACAGCGCAGTGAGTCTCATGTATTCCATCCAGTATTATAATTTAGGCCTTGCCTCAAGCAGCCATCCCTACTCCGATCTTTTAAAATTACATTATTGTTTTGCCATTCTTCGCTGAAACAATGGCGTGGTTCAATTTCTCTTTTGCAGGCGAACTCAAAGACTGAAGGCCATCAACACATGCCAAATCTGTTTTGCAGGCAAGCTGTGTATCCCTACGAACAAAATGCGAGCGGAGTGTATTCTAGTAGGAGTATATAGACTTTGATCACATTCCAGCACCGGTGCCTCTTACACCGACAAAGGGTCTTGCAAGAAAGCAAACTAAATATGTCTGTTTGTTTGCCTTTAATGAACACATGCTCTTTGTCCTGACGTCTCTCTAGTACTTAGAAATTTTTTTAATCTCCCTCCTTCTCCCCCTCCTCCTCCCCCTCTCCTCTCCCCTCTCCCCACTATCTCTCTCCTCCCTCAACACCCGATGGCTGAGACACTATTTGTGCGTATTGAGCACAGGCGCATTAACCAATACTGTCCGCTACCAATCGGGGATCCACAACATTCTTGCCGAGGGTCCACTCTTCTTGGTTAATGGGGCTGTGGTATTGAGCATGCTTTGGAGGCATGGGATTTCGGCGTCTTAGAAGACCGTCAACATCATTGCTCTTTCTCATTCCTGCTCTTTTCTATCAATCTGCTATACTATCGTCTTCTTCGCTAGACCAGTCTCCTACCTTTTTTCTTGAAAACTCTTCCGGGACACGACTCCTTGTTTGTGTATGAGGTCTGTTGGATCAGCTTGGGAATATTGGACGCTTTCTGCCAGGTGGTCACTAGGGCTTCCTATGATAATATTTAGCAATGTAGGCATTTTATATGTATGTGTTTTGTTGATAATTTATAATGATGTTTGTATTCTATTTTGTTTTTGTAAACGGGGGTTCGATAAGTTGGGGTGAAGCCTCAGCCGTCCTCTGCGTGGGATGTCTTTATTGTAAAGTGACTGGCTGGTGGAGAGCTTTCGGTTTTACCACTAGGGTTGTTTCAGCAGATCTTTAATGCGGATCGGGGGTTGTCCGGTCCTGATTTGGCTCGGAAGAGTCCGCTGGACCTAAAGCAATAATAATGTAATGTAATGTAATGTAGTCAACATCATCAACATTTCTAAAGGCGTGCTTTCCCTTCCAAGTCATTCACGTCATCTAATACGTGTTCAGTTGTTTTTTTGTTTCTTTTCACCGGTAAAAATATCTTTTAGGGTTAATGGGATTAAAATGAGCATGCATTCCGCTCATGTTGTCTTTGTATTTGAATTGAAAGCGTCGTGTCGTGTTAAGGATTCATTAACCCGTAAAGCAGGTCTGAGCAGACAAGCCTTGTTTACTCCAGTAAGCCCAGCCTGTTTCACTTGTCGATACAAACACTTTTCATCTCTTTGATCGGTTACGTCACAAAACTATTAGAATTCTTGGGTCCGGTGTCGACATGATATTTCGGTGTCTTTTTTTTTTTCCTTATCCATTTTTGGGAGGGGTGGAGGTGGGGTGGGGTATAAAGGGGGTAGGCAGGGCAGGGTTTGCGACATTTAAAAATAAATTTTCAAAATAAATTTTCAGTAAAGTATTTAATTGTAGTAACGTGTCATTTTCAAGTCACATCAAAAAATGGTTGCATCTATTTAATTTCTGCTTGCACTACAAAACTCATACATTCTCCGCCCAAGCTTATTCCAACACCTCTCTCTCTCTCTCTCTCTCTCTCTCTCTCTCTCTCTCTCTCTCTCTCTCTCTCTCTCTCTCTCTCTCTCTCTCTAGTTCTCCCTCTCTCTCTATTTCGTCCTCCCTCCCTCCCTATATCTCTCTCTTTCTCTCTCTCTCTACCTCCCTCTCTCTTTTTCTTCTCTGCTTGCGTCTTCTTGTCTATCACTCTCTGTCTCTGTTTCTGTCTCTCTTTAGACTCAGACTCTCAGAATTCAGTAATGTTCGTTAGTTTGTAAACACGTAGACTACCGTCTGAACGTCAGAGACATTACGCTGGCCTCAGAAACACAGAGAACATTGCTTCACCATAAATAAATATACAAGGCAAAGTGGTTGTTGTTGTTGTTGTTGTTGTTGTTGTTGTTGTTGCTCTTTCTTCTTCTTCTTCTTCTTCTTCTTCTTCTTCTTCTTCTTCTTCTTCTTCTTCTTCTTCTTCTTCTTCTTCTTCTTCTTCTCCTTCTGCTTCTTCTTCTTCTTGAATTGTTGACTGAACGTCAGACAAATTATTTTGGTCTTCTTCTTCTTCTTCTTCTTCTTCTTCTTCTTCTTCTTCTTCTTCTTCTTCTTCTTCTTCTTCTTCTTCTTCTTCTTCTTCTTCTTCTTCTTCTTCTTCTTGTTGAATTGTTGACTGAACGTCAGACACATTATTTTGGCAAATAAACAAGGAGAAATGTCTTCACGACAAAGCGAAATGACTCTCTCTCTCCCTCCCTCTTTCTCCCTCCCCCTCTCTCTCTCTTTCTCTTCTCTCTCTTTCTCTTCTCTCTCCTCTCTCCACCCTCTCTCTCCACCCTCTCTCTCATCACACTTTTCCTCACTCCGTTCCCTCAAATTCTTTGTTCGTTCTTTCGCTCTTTTTAAGCACCAACTGACCAAAACATAATCACATCACGCTGAAATAATTTTAAAAAAATTATCAAAACGAACTCGTAACAACTTTCAAGAGATTCTTAAAATAGAACATTTTTAGTTTTATTTCCACCAAAATATAACCACAAACACAATTTTTTTTTAAAATTTGGTAATTATCTACAACGTTGTGTACATAACCCAGGAAATCGTTCGCCCTCAACGTGACATCAAAATGGCGTCAACACTCTTCAGTAAAGATTAGGAAAGTAGACGCAAACAAATTGAAGCGAGATTTAAGGCGGCTGATTTATCTCTCTCAAAGGGCCTCTTATATAACTAGGGAAAATCAAAGGCGTTTGTTATTGTTTTAAAGGCTTCGTGACGCTTCAAACAGAGAAAGTCTACTTTAAATGCCAGCTTATGCATTGTTGACGTGGACACAAATATCCTACTTCAAAAAAAAAGGGGCAGAGGGGAGGAAAGGGGAGGGGGGCTGGGGTAGTGACGGGCCAAGGAGACTGCCATGGTTATTTCCCCTTATTACTAGAGTTGCTTGTGAAGTACCATTTGACAGCCGTGCTGTGTGGTGTGGTACAGTGGTCCTCCTGTGCGTGCCTGGAGAGCTTCGGGTTGGATCCTCTGAGGGTTGTGAAGAAGGAGACTTCATTGGACAGTGATGTAATGACTCTTTAGGCAGTGGTTCATTGGTGGGTTCTCCATAGAGGTATACGCTGAAATCAACGAATTGTTTCTTCTTCTGTCAGACTATTGACCGTTTGATATGTCAGACTATGGGAAGGGACGTACGTAAGATCACCTTCAAGTGGGCGCCGCGGCTCTGGCGGCTTGAGTTAGATCCTGTATTGGCCAGCGCCTTGAGCAGTTTTGAGCTGGAATAGCGCTATATCAAAACCATTATATATGTAGGCTTAAATGAAATTTAAATTTTTGGGAATTATATATCTTAAATTTTTGTGTGTGTTGTTTATCAAAGGCAACTACTAGACATACTTTTGTGTAAAAACACAGGGAGCAGTTGCCTCCCCTAAAAAAATTACTATATATGCCACAGGGCTTGAATTTTAGCTTGAAATTTAGCAGATCATCTTTGTACATGACTATACAGTCTGGTTTTTCAATCAGTGCATTGCGAGCGAGTGGGTGATTTAAATACCCAGGTTAGGACTAGTTTAGGATGAGTGATCAGGTTTTTGGCGTCAGATTAAAGAGAGGGAATTTGAAGGGTCCTGTTCTCCCCCCTTTTTAAGATTGCCATTGATGGAGCACTGCGCTGTGGCTGGCGTGTTTTCTCTTGAGAAAGCGACCCTTCAAAAGGATGAGAAGTAGAATCCATCATTCCTACAGTCTATCTAAATCCCTACAGGAAGTCCCGACAGGACGTCCCGACAGGAAGTTCTCTCCAGGATCGCACAAACAACTGCTGCCCTGACAAGGTTGAAACCCATTTGGAAAGACATGACCATCAGTCTACATTCCATCATAAGGCTGCTGCGCTCCCTTGTCATCACCATCTTCCTATTCGCTTGCGAAACATGGACCCTCACAGCAGATCTACAACGAAGAATACAAAGCATGGAGATGAGAAACGGAAACTCCGAGGGTACGGCCACGTCACCAGAGCATCAGGCCTTGCAAATACCATCCTGCAAGGCACGATGCAAGGAGACAGAAGAAAATGGAGACAGAAAAGGAGGTGGGAAGATAACATTCGAGAATGGACTCGCTTGACACGGAGCGAAGCCATGAGGGTTGATGAGGATAGTAAAAGATTGAGTACGCTGGTTAAACGATCATTTGTGGTGCCCCAACAACCTTCAAGTTACGGGATAGGATAAGATAGGATAGTATAGGACCTAAATCCCATCACATGGGACATTTAACGAACTAGAATGGATTCTCAATAGCACATCGGTAGGAACCGTACGTATCATACACTTATAGTTCTCTAATTACGCTATGGAGAACCCACTACCGCTGTGCTCTCGATGATCCACTTTTCTCAGTTCAGGGGAAGGGGTTGGAGTTGGGGGATGTCTTGTCTTCCAGCTGAGGGTGACAAGAACGAGCGCAGCTATCTCTCTGCAGCCAATCTCGTCTAATTGGATTTTTACTTTCGCTAAACACTGATACTCCTTATCGTTGGACTATCGCAAAAAGGGTGCTAAAGGAGGAGCAGGTGGAGGAGGAGAAGAAGAAGAAGGGACGAGGAGGAGGAGGGGAAGAAAGAAGAAGAGAAGAAGAAGAAGGAAGAAGAAGAAGAAGAAGAAGAAGAAGAAGAAGAAGGAGAAGAAGAAGAAGAAGAAGGAAGAAGGACAGAAGAAGAAGAAGAAGAAAGAAGAAGAAGAGAAGAAGAAGAAGGAGAAGAAGAAAAGGAGGAAGGGAGAGAGAAGAAGAAGAAGAAGAAAGAAGAAGAAGAAAACAGAAGACAACAACAACAAGAAAAGAAGAGAACAACAGAAGAACAAAGAAAATAAAATAAAAAAGGAAGAAGAAGAAGAAGAAGAAGAAGAAGAAGAAGAAGAAGAAGGCGAGAAGAAGAGAAGAAGCGCGAAAAGAAGAAGAAGACAAGAAGAAGAGAAAAGGCTGGGGGAAAGAAAGGAGTAGAAGGAGAAAAGAAGAAGAGAAGAAGAAGAAGAAGAAGAAGAAGAAGAAGGGAGACATAGAAGAAGAAAGAAGCTGGAAAGAAGAAGGGAGAGACGAGGGGTGGACAAGGAAGAAGAAGAAGCCCAGAAGAAGAAGAATATAAGAAAGCTGGGCAAGAAGAAGACAAGAAGAAGAATTAAGAAGAAGGAAAAAGGAAGGTTTGAAGAAGAAGGATGAGTTTGATTGAAGAAGAAGAAACAAAGAAGACAGAAGAAAGAAATATTAGCGAAGCAGCGAAGAAAAATGAAGAAGATTACATTGAAGGAAGAAGAACAAAAAGAAGAAGAAAAAAAAGAAGAAAAAAAGAAGAAGAAGAAGAAGAAAGAAACTTAAGAACAGAAGAAGAAGAAGAAGAACAAGAAGAAACAAACTATCGTGAAGTACACAAGAAGAAAAAGAGCTACTGTCGAAAAAGGGATGGACTCGAAAGAAGAAGACCGAAGAAGAAGAAGAAGAAGAAGGAAGAAGAAGGATTTTAGAAAGAAAAGAAGAAGAAGAAGAAGAAGAAGGAGAAATTGGTCGAAGAAGAAGAAGCTGAAGAAGAAGAAGAAGAAGAAGAAGAAGAAGAAGAAGAAGAAGAAGAAGAAGAAGAAGAAGAAGATGAGGAAGAAGGAAGAAGAAGAAGAAGAAGAAGAAGAAGAAGAAGAAGAAAAAGAAGAAGGGTTAAAGAAGAGCATGAAGGAAGTGGAAATCGAACTAAGAAGAAGACTAACAACACAACAAAACAACAACAACGAGGGATATAAAAATCTTGTCACTGTAGAATTGTTCAAACCTATAAAGGGAAACAGTGAACAGAAGCCACAGTTTGAAAACCTGTCTTTCCTTTATAGGCAAGACAGTTTCACTGCGGCAACAGTACCCCCCGTTGGAGTGCCCGGGGGTTTTTTCAGTATAGAAAATAAACCCCACTTTATGGAAATTTAGTGCATAAAATTCCCCCACTGTCAGGCGCCATTGGTTTCTGGCCTCAGTGGACAGGCTTAGTCCCGCCTTCCCACACAACGCCAATAATAAAGCTGGGCTATAGCAGACACTGCCAGACGCATTTAATTTCGCTAGATCAATGCCTACCTTTTTTCTTGAAACTCTTCCTGGACAAGACTCCTTGTTTGTGTATGAGGTCTGTTGGATCACTTGGGAGTGTTGGACGCATTACTGTCTGCGGGTGGTACACGAGGGCTTCCTATGACGTACTATTTAGCACTATAGGCATTTTTATATGTACGGCTTTTCATTGATGATTTATAATGATGTTTTATTCTATTTTGTTTTTGTAACCGGGGTGTTCACCATGATCAACCCCTCACGCCCGCCCCGCTGTGGGATGTCAATTGTAAACTGCTGCCCCACCCATTCAATTTTCCCACTGGCGGACTTCTTTTGTTTCAGCAGATCTTTTATGCGGATCGGGGGTTGTCCGGTCCTGATTTGGCTCGGAAGAGTCCGCTGGACCTAAAGCAACAATAAATCAAATCAAATCAAATCATATATTGAAAAACAAATCGCCACTTTTTCAAAATTTACGTTTTTCTTTTGTCTCTCTGTGTTTCTGTCTCTGTCTCTCTGTGTCTCTCTCTCTCTGTCTCTGTCTCTGTCTCTGTGTGTGTGTGTCTCTCTCTCTCTTTATATATATATATATATAATGAAGAAAATAATATTTAGGAAAACAGCTTGAACACAACGGCTGCAACGTGATAAGAACAGGAATCCCTTTGTTGTGCGTTATCTGTCAAGCTGAAAACCGTTAGCAGGCGGAAAATAGCGGACAGTGATGAAAGCGGGCACAAAGTAAGAAACAATAATAAATATACGGGCGTACTGTTGTGCATATAATATGCAATTGCATGCAGACATGCACTCATTTACACAGACACGCACGCAGAGGAACGCGCAGAGACGAACACACACACGCATACACACAAACAAACACACACACATATACACACACAGACACACGCACACACACACACACGAATACTCATGGCAAATTGGGGTTTTGGACGAAATGTAGTAATAGAAAAGCGGTTACTTGTTTTTTTTACGGAAAGAGCAAAAAATTCATCTAAAAATGTAAGAATTGCATCAAAAAACGGGTCTTTTCGTCCCGTGCACTGCAAGAGCACTCCCATGTATTTAGAAGAAAAAAAAAAGGGGGGGGGGGGACCCTAGCAAAATGCCCCATTTTGTGCATAGAAATGCAGGTTTAGCACCCCATTTTTCCGTGAATACACGCCCACGCACACACAAACACACACCCCCACACACCCCCCCCCACACACACACACACTCTCTCTCTCTTTCTCTCTCTTCACATTTTTCAACACCACATACACCCCATCCCCCCACTAACCTTCCTCCCCACTCTGTTCTACCCCCCCCCTTCGCCCCCTCCTACCTCTTTCGCACGTTTTGAGCGTTCTGTCAGCTCACATCTTTATCGCCAGCGCTTGATTAAAAGGCATCTGGACAATGTCAGTGAAAAAGGAGAACATTAATTGATAATGGTTTCATATGCACAGGAAGGAAACCAGACTGAAACGAAAAGTAGACATGCACCCGGTGTATTCATTAATGATTAATAAAATAAAAAAATAAAAAAAAATGGGTGGGAGGGGAAAGTGGGGTGGGGGGGGGGATTGAGGTGTATTTTATGGGTGAAGGTGTGGGTAGCGGTAGGGGTAGGAGTAAAGAAGAGATGAGGGCGCTAGGATATAATTTTTCATGAGAAATCGCGCTATGTAAAAGATCATCATCATCATCATCATCATCATCATCATCATCATCATCATCATCATCATCACCATCACCATCATCATCATCATCATCATCATCATCATCATCATCATCATCATCATCATCATCATCTTCTTCTTCTTCTTCTTCTTCTTCTTCTTCCGCTAAGTCTTCTAATTATTATTATTATTATTATTATTATTATTATTATTATTATTATTATTATTATTATTATTATTATTATTATTATTATTATTATTTTTATTTATTATTTTTTTTGGGTAGTAGTAGTAATAGTAGTAGTAGTAGTAGTAGTAGTAGTAGTAGTAGTAGTAGTAGTAGTATCTCCCTCTTCCTGCCCAAAACTATACAAAATGTTCAAACAAAATTACATATTAAAAGACAAAAGGGCATTACAATTTTAAGTTTTAAAATATAGATTGACCCAATTGATCCGATACCATTATTAAGGAAAGGGAGGAAACCCCTTCAGTGACCTTGAAAATGCCATACCTAAAGGAAAGAAAAAAAATCAAGATCAGCCCCGGGCGGGAATCGAACTCACAACCATTGGCATCTTAAACAAGCGAGCGAACCCATTGCTGTGTACCATAACAAATAAACCGAGACAAACCACCCCGTGAGGCTCTTCACTTCACAGGTCTTCTATTTTAAAGTATACTTTTTCTTCTTTCAATGATTTTAAACATTTTCTAAAGATGTTATTATATACAAGAAAACAGATTCTTTATTTTCTCTGCATTAAAAAAAAAACACCCAATACTTACATGTATACGATTTCAGGGAATCCATGGTAAATTGGGCTTTTGGACGAAATGTAGTCATCGATACGCGTTTTGACTTTTTTTTTTTTACGGAAAGAGCGCAAAATTCATCTAAAAAAGTACGAATTTGGACCATAAAATTGGTCTTTTCGTCCCGTGCACTACAAGAGCACTGCCATGCACTACAAGAGCACTCCCATGTACTAAAAGAGCACTTCAGATGACCGCCGATCAGTCAATATTGATTCACAGTTGTTTTAATTTGACCTGTACATCTGTTTTTGTTTCTCCACAGAAAGTTGTCTAAATCTTATCTTCACATTTTTAATAAATGTCTTGTTAGATAAAGAGAGTAAAAGCATTTAAAAAAAACACAAAAAAAACACCAAAACAACAACAATTAAACTTAAAATGACAACTGTTTCACCATTGATAAATATCTTGTTTGAAAAACTTAGAAAACAGCTTCAGTTGACAGTTCTGTCCATATTAAATCACACTTTTTGGACTTGTTAACGTTCATCGTTTAGTAACTTTACAAAGTTTTCTGTGTACCCTCCTACATTACACATGTTTAAATCCTGATCTATTAATCACAAGTTATCCACAGAAAGTTTTCTGAATATAATTATTTTCATAACTTTTTGCTTCACCATCGATTAAATAACTGTGTTGTTAGAAAACGGCTTCAGTTGATCGGTCAGTCAATGTTTAATTACATTTGTTTCACTTGGACTTTATTCCTCGGCTTTGTATCTCCACACACACACACACAAAATTATCTGAATCTATTTTTAAAGCATCTTCAGTTGACAGATCAGTCAGTATTAATCACACTTTTTTTGGTTCATTTCAAACTTTGACTTGTTCGTCTGCTCTTGGATTGTTTTTGGTTGTTTGTTTTTTTCTCCACAAAGACAGTGTTCTGTCTCGTAGTCGTCCTACTACAACTCCTCCGCCGTTCCTTCACTGTTCTGACATTCCATCGATTGGAAGCATTGGAGTGCCTGCCTGCCAGAGCTAGTTACTGTGCGCATGCGGCGCCAACCATGTTAAAGTACAAACTATCTCCACACCCACCCACCCACCCACCCACCCACCCACCGTCTCTCTCTCTCTCTCTCTCTCTCTCTCTCTCTCTCTCTCTCTCTCTCTCTATCTCTCTCTCTCACTCTCACTTCCAGTGCTCCTGCACCCACACCCCGAAAATATTCAGTATCTCCCAACAACCATCCATAGGATATTCATCATTCTCTATTTCTCTCCCATACAGTGGTGCCGCAACCTACCGCACATATGCCCCACCGCCGTGGCTCGATGGGAAAGCGTTCGCCTGGTACACTGATGAACCAGGTTCGAATCCCGTAGTGAGCAAGATAAAGGTGGTCAATTGTCATTCTGTACATCACAGCAGTGTGATTGGTCTGGTGGATGTAGACGTTTTATTCTTACCTGCACCACAATGTTTATTCTTACCTGCACCACTGTCACAGAAGGCTATTTAGACCCTGCACTAAGACTTCTCGCCTTAAATAGTTCAGCCTGCTGTAGCCTTTGTAAATTAAAGTCGATGCCAAGCAGACGACGCAAGTCAGTTGTGTGCTAAGCATGTGTACGCTAACGCTGGCTCAGTTAGGCAGTGACCTCATTCAGCTGACGTATGGCCAGAGACACCCGCTAGAGGCGCCACTTGTAGTACTAGTTTTCGCGGGCTTTTGCTGACCGCAAGGCTAGGCAGTCATTCTGTGCCTAACTCTCACACGAGACGGAGCAACGCTCTGAAAGATCTCTAGCAGAAGACGAAAGCAGGGACGGGTGAAATTCAATTTAACCTAGTATAGCCACAGCCTGACATTGTCAAAAAGGTAAATGATCTATCTTTTGTTTCATCGCGTTTTATTGATATTATTGCTGTATTATGTTTGTGAAGTTTTGCAATGTTTAGAATTGTGAATGTTAGTCAAACTTTGCTGGACCACGTTGCGGCCACGCGACCGGTTTCGCCACCATGAGGTATCCCCTACTGTTGTTTCTCCTATGTGTATTCTTGAAATATATAAACTGATTAGAGAAGAAAGATGGACAATTATTATTATTATTATTAGTAGTAGTAGTAGTAGTAGTAGTAGTAGTAGTAGTAGTAGTAGTAGTAGTAGTAGTAGTAGTAGTATTTAATGTATTATTATTTCATTTATTATTATTAGTTTTAAAAAATTATTTTTGTTATTATTATTATTATTCTCCCCATAGGGAGCCGGGGGTTTCAGTATAAATAATATACCCACTTTCTGAAAATGTAGTGCTTTAAATTCTTTTTCCTTTGTTCTTTCTCATTCCTACTCTGTTCTATCAATCTACTATACTACCTTCTTCTTCGCTAGACCAGTCACCTACCTTTTTTCTTGTAAATTCTTCCGGGACAAAACTCCTCATTTGTGTGTGAGGTCTGTTGGATCAGATTTGGAATATTGAACGCTTTCTGCCCAAAAAGGGCTAAAAAAAAATTATTAAAATTATTGAAGTCATCAAAAGCCTGTATGACAAGGCTACCAGTGCAGTCCTCCATAACAGCGCCATCGGGAACTGGTTCAGAACAACAATCGGTGTGCACAAAGGGTGCCTACTCTCTCCAACACTCTTCAACATCTTCCTAGAGCGCATCATGTCAGATGCCCTTGCAGATCACGAAGGCACAGTCAGCATAGGGGGTAGAGCAATCTCCAATCTTCGTTTTGCGGATGACATTGATGGGGTGGCTGGAGAGGAACAAGAACTTGAACAGCTGGTACAGAGGCTTGACACCACCTCCAGAGTACGCTGGTTAAACGATCATCTGTGGTGACCCTATGACCTCCGAGTTACGAGACAGGATAGGATTCTGCCAAATAGTGATTGGGACATCCTATGATGTTATTATTTGGCAATGTAGGCATTTTATATGTATGTGTTTTGTTGATATTTTATAATGATGTTTGTATTCGATTTTGGTTTTGTAAACCTATCCTATCCCTTAACTCGGAGGTCGTAGGGGCACCCCAGATGGTCGTTTAACCAGCGTATTCCATCTTTCTCTGTCCTCGGCAACCCTGATGGTTTCGCTCAGTGTCAAACCAGTCCATTCTCGAATGTTGTAAAGTGACCGGCTGGTGGAGTGCCTTCAGTGTTTCCAGTAGGGTTGTTTCGGCAGATCTTTTATGCGGATCAGGAGTGAGTCCTCTTTCAGCGAAGTTGTGGTCTTGATTTTGTGGGTCTGATTCGGCTCTTTGCAGTCCGCTGTACCCTGTAAGCAATGAATAACTAACTATTATGATGATGATGATGATGATGATGATGATGATGATGATGATGATGATGTTATTATTATTATTATTATTATTATTATTATTATTATTATTATTATTATTATTATTATTATTATTATTATTATTATTAACAGAGACGTTCTTGGACCGTAAGGAAGACTGAGTGTTCGCTCGAAGCAGATTTTTGCATTTCCAAGTTTATCTGAAAATACTTTGAAATAGTCGGGGATCGCAACGAGCCCAATATCGGTCCATCGGTCCATTGGACTCCATATCTCAAGGACCACTGAACGTGTTTTGTACAAACTTCATAGGAGCATTACCTAAGTTCGTGGCGGGCCTCCTGCGCCATCCTGTTTGGTGTACCGCGAAGGTCAAGGTCACTGAAGTCATTTTGGTGATAAACACTTTTTGCTCAAAATCTAAAAAAAAGAAGTAAATAAAATAAATAAATAAAACTACAACAACAACAACAACAACAACAACAACAACAAAATAAAACGGCAAGAGGTTTAGTTGAGTTTTGCTATACGGGTACTTCAGTGGCAATCTGATTGTCGGCGTCGGTCGGTCCTTCGCTCCCGAGTTTTATCTTTTTGCTTCAAAACACACTTTCGGCATTACATCAAGTAGAAACTGAACCGAAATGTATCATTTTACTTTGCGGATACTCTAACTACTTCTAAGCATGTCGGATGTGTCGTATGTCACGTCCCCCGAGCGGGTTCTGTGACGTCAGCACATAAAGCGAGTGAATAGGATATAAAACTCAAACAAAATGAACTAACACACAATGCCAGAATACAAACACACTCTTTTATTCAACAATCAACAAGCAAACACAGGACAAATGGGAACTAACCTTCCCCCAACCCCTAAATAGACCCCCGTCCCAATACTAACTAACAATTACCTCCCCTTGTAACAAACCCCAAATAGAACTAAACAACAACAGTTTCTTTACAAAGTGTGTACAACAAAATCAAAATCAACAAATCAATTCAAAATGCAAGTCTTCAAATAATAAGCAATGGCGTTGAATCATAAACTATTACCTAGGCGAAGCTGTGGCACAGAAGTAATGTCTCAATGTTCTTGTCAAGTAGCTCAGAGAGCTAACAGTCTCTTTCACAATAAGCGGATGATTTTTCTAACTAAATGGATATGTTTTTAGGTGTGTGTAATGTGAGTCTGTGTGTGCATGAATTAGGTATGAGAACCTCCTGTAAATGTGTTGCCTCGATACATAGGCAAAACCTGCAGCAGTGTAAGAGATCACCACAACACTACTCTGTTGTAGAGGCAAAGGCACACCCCAGGCTGGCTAGGACCCAGTCAGCGTCAACAACAGCAACATCAGTACAGCATAACAGGCAACATCAAAGGCAACAGCGTGGAAATAATGCGTAGAAATAAACACGTAGAAGTAATAATCAGCCCACACCTGTTGACATATACACAGTCTTAACAATATGCCCACAAAACAATAAACACTATATAACATAACATAACACGCCGTCCTCCGTCCACCATCTTGACCTGTATAATTATGAATACCATGATAATAATACAAGATACTATACACACATTTCAATAATATAAATCAACCTTTGATGCTAAATAATTCGCATCTTCTATAAACACAAACCTTTATATAAATGTACATAATCATTGCGACCTCACTTCAATCACACAGTCCTGATTCATTCCGCCCCCCTTCATCACCACCGTCACCCCCAACAATTATAGCACATCACGATTACCTCCCTTCATCCATACTGTAAACATGCTTCCTTCATAATCATCACCTCATCTTTCTTCAGTATAATACATTCTATCGCTCTCTCCATACATACACCCTCACTCTCTCTCTCCCTCTCTATATTCCCCATCGTCGCCTTTGACCCACTTTCATAACAACAACAGCAACGACATTTCCCCCATCACATATACAATAAGAAAATCATAAGAAAATCATATAAAATCAACAAAATTCATTATACATCCTAAAATACAACCCCTTCCCCACACTCATTACCACTCACACACGTACGCAGTTCTCGGAGCGCGCCACTAGAGAATTGAATGACAGGATTTGCTCACCTTACAGGCCTCGGCTTGTGACGCCCTTTACCCCAACACCACAACACGACACAACACTGTCACAATACAATGGATTAGTCTTTGAGAGTCACTTTCTCTTGCTATTGCACGTTATTTCACTTTCCAAATAACACTTATACTGAGGATGAGGACACCTTAGCTCTGGTACAGACACTAAGTCTTGGTGGGTGTTCAATCGAGAACTACACACACCTTAAGTATGGAACTCTACATTCGTTGACGAATGGCAGTTAACATCTTCCTTCGAATTCTAAACATCCTTATCCCGACGAGGGCATAAGACCTTGGGTGGCTATATAAACAATAAACACACCCTTCCAACAGTACCCTACACTACAATGACCTCTGTCACAGGGTTGCTGCCTCGTTAGAATTCGTTCCTCTCGCAACAGCATCTCAAACCACTCTGCCCTCCAAAACTGCGCCGGCCACAAGCAAAATAGTCGAGCTCTCGTCAGTATGCACGTTCTTTATTACGCGTATCCCTATTCGAAATTGGCCGACTCCCTGTCTTCTACGAATCGCACGGACTTTACGAAACTGCACTTTCATACGCAAAAGTAAATCGGTCACGCTATTCTATGTACAACTAATACGGAGAAGTGTAACTTCGTAAAAAGTATAATTCTCCCTGCTATCTGAAACTCGTGTCGTCACACAACCCCCCCCCAGTTCTTAACACCTTGAAGAACCTTAACTACGACGCGACTTTCAATACCCCCTATGCTACCTAATACTCCCACTGAGAAAAGCTGCCGGTCCATCGTCCTTCCTTGGAGTACGCTCTACAACCCCAAACGATGGGTGTAAACGAATTGCCCACTTCATCAGTCTGTTCTTGTCTCCCCTGATGTGATCGTCGCCCCTGTTGATCGTAGATCGTGATGCATTCCGGTCTCTTTCCCTCTTTACGTCACTGGGTGTCTCTGACACGGTCGGTGCGATCGCCGATGCCGTCACGGTGGTCACCGGAATATCCTCAGACACTGGCATAGTTTCCTCCTCTTCTATCCCTTCGTCATCCACGTCGATCGTGGCCACCGTCGCCCTGGTATGGAACTTCTTCAAGAGATTGGCGTGGTATAGTTTGCTCTTCCCACGCATCCTGATCCGGTAGTCGCACTCTCCCACGCGTTCGATCACCTCGTACGGTCCTCGCCACGCTAGCTGCAACTTGTTGTGTTTTTCTGGTAACAGCAGCAACACTTGATCCCCCGCGTTGAACAAACGCCGTTTCGCCTTCTTATCGAAGTGCCGCTTCTGCTTGGCTGACGCGGTTCTGAGGTTTCCTTGTGCCAACTTACATGTCTCCTCGATGCGATTACGCAAGTCTACCACGTACTGGCTACTCAATTTCACCTCCTCCTCTTGTATCTCCTTGGTCCAGAGGTCTCGCAACACAGCCATCGGTCCCCGCACGGTCTTTCCATATAGAAGCTCGAAGGGAGAGAACCCTGTAGACTCTTGTGCTACTTCTCGGTATGCAAATAGTAGCGCTGGAATGTAGCGGTCCCACGCTGTAGGTTGTTCTGTGGCTAACTTCTTGAGCATGGACACTAGCGTCCCGTTGAATCGCTCAACCAGTCCGTTGCACTGTGGATGATACGGTGTGGTAGCTTTCCCATGGATCGACAGTAGTCTGTTCATCTCCCGCATGACTTCAGACATGAATTGCGTCCCTTGATCTGTCAAAACTTCCCTAGGAACGCCCACCCTCGACCAAATCTCCCACAGCGCTTCTGCCACCCTCTCTGCCTCTATGCCCTTGAGCGGTACAGCCTCGGGATAGCGTGTGGCATAGTCTACTACCACTAGGATGTACATGTTACCCCGATCTGACTTGGGTTTGATGGGTCCCACAATGTCTACAGCCACCCTCTGAAATGGCTCGTCCACCAGCGGAAGTTGCTGTAGTGGTACCTTCCTCACCCGTCCCCTCGGTACTACCTTCTGACATTCTGGACAACTGGCGCAATACCTCCGTACTTCGGCACACATTCCCGGCCAATAGAATGTTCCCCAGATCCGCTCCCTGGTACGTTTCCCTCCCAAATGCCCAGCCATGGGTGGATCATGAGCCAACTGAAGGATCCCCCCCTCTCAACTGTTTCGGGACTACCAGTTGCGTGACCTGGCTACCTCTCTTCGTGTGTACCCGGTACAACACCCCCTTCTTCTTGCGAAACTCAGCTGACGCTCTACCTGATGCTATCGCCCCACCACTCTGTGCCAACGTTCTCGCCTTCGCGAGCGTCTCGTCGGTCTCTTGCATCCTGATCAACTCTGGGGTGCTAACAGAGATCTGGGATGGTTCGACTACTGCTAAGGGTACCTCCCTCTTCTTCTCGGCCTTCACCTGCGCCCGGGTCTGCACTGCTGCAGCCATCGCGCATTCACCTCCGAACAAGGAAACAGGACTCTTTTCCCCGCTATCAAACGTCACCCAGTTACCCAGGATGATATCGGGCCCGTCCTCGAAAACCACCAGCTCCACTCTCCCCCTGACCAGCGCACAATCCAACTCCACCCAAGCTGTAGGTAGCAGACCCACGTTCGATCGATTCGCCAAGCAAATCTCGACAGTCCGACCCGTCAAATCAGCTGGTTTGACTAACCTGCTCGCGACTGCCCCTATCTCCGCCCCCGTATCTCTCAATACTCGAACGTCCTGCCCGTTCGCCCTACCTTGGCCCCATGGATCATAAGGTTTGATTGCACACACGCTAGCCCGAGGTGCGGTCTCCGTGGAAATAGTCCGTCCCACTGTAACCTGGCCTACTGTCTGAGGTTTGACCTTGCAGTCCTTGACCACATGCTTCTCCGACCCACATCGGTAGCAACGACCTACCCCACTACCCCCTTCTGTCCTTCCTACCTTCTGACCCTGACTCCCCCGGTTGCTAGGTTGCTGAGGAGCATCCGGTCGTCTGGGAAAACTGCGTCTCTGACTGGGTAGTACGGGTGCCGGTGCTGATGCTGCCCGCTTGGCATCTACCACACGCTGTGCTAACTCTGCTGCGGCATGGCTAGTCTCAGGCAGATTCTCCCTCACGTAGATCTCTAACTCGGTAGTCATAATGGAGAAAAGCTGCTCTCCAATGAAAGTGTCTAGTACCTGCTCTACGTCGGTGATGTCTTTGCCGGCGAGCGAAAACCACTTCTTCACTAATGACCCTAGTCTTACTACCAGCTGAGGAAACGTTTCTGCAGCCTCCTTCTTGGCCTCTCGAAACTGCCTACGATAGTAGTCGGCGTCCTTCCTGAAGCGTTTCAACAGAGCGTTTCTCACGGTGTCGAAATCCTGGGCTTGCTCAGGCGTTAGTCGAAGGTAAGTATCCCGGGCTTCCCCTTGCAACAAAGGCGCTAGCCTAACCGCCCATACCTCCCTCCTCCAACCCTGAATCTCTGCCACCCGTTCGAACATCTGGAGGTAGGCCTCCACATCCTCTCTCTCCTCCAAGGGTTTAAGTTTGACGGAGTATGCTGCCCCCCTATCTCTAGCCCTATTCTCCCTCTCACCCTGAGCAACTCTGTCCTCATCTCTGGCTCTTCGTTCCTCCTCTAGCCTCATCTCAAACATTCTCCTTTCCTCTTCCTTGGCTGCTCTTTCTTCCCTCTTCTCTTCCTCCCTGGCCTCCCTCTCTGCTGCTAATCTAAGCTCTAAAAGCCTCCTCTCATCTGCCCTCGCTGCCCTTTCTGCCTCTAACCTAGCCTCCATTCGACGTCGATCTTCTTCTCTTTCTTTCCTTTCTTCCTCCCTAACTAACCTCTCTGCTGCTTCCTTCCTCATTCTTTCCCTCTTCTCTTCCTCCTTCTCCCTCCGCTCTTCCTCCCTTCTCATCTCACTAACTACATAGTGCGCTAACGCTCCGTCTCGGAAACCCAGACTTTCCCCAATCTGTCTAAATCTCTCACTATCACCGAGCGCGACCTCGACTTTGCTCTGTGCACCGGGCGATTTGGCATACATCTTAGGCATAGTGGTCTGAGTACTCACTGCGTAAGGTTCCTCCAACAACCCTGTCACTGAGCCGTCATCACCGAAGTCCCGATCCTCCTGCTCAGCCTCCTCCTTACGGGTCCTAGCGTCGCGGCGCATCGCGGCTCGAGCATCCCGCGTAGCCATGTCAGAAAAGAAGGGAAGAACAAATGTTAGTATACACAAAACAAATAACACTTAACTGATACAAACACCTAACAGAATGAATACGCAACACAACAGTCACAGGAGCCGAGGAATCGTTCACCATCGTACCCCCAAAGGCGAGCAAGTGAACCCTGCAACCCAATTCCCCGTTAATGCTGCACTCCGAGTGTGATCCCTAGTGCAATACACCCACACTCCCGCCAACCGCCCGCTGCGTACCCTTTCACACAACAACTCAAACACACAACATACACATCTGGCACTACCCTAACAAAATAAATGAGTTTATCCCACTTCTGACACCAAAAATGTCACGTCCCCCGAGCGGGTTCTGTGACGTCAGCACATAAAGCGAGTGAATAGGATATAAAACTCAAACAAAATGAACTAACACACAATGCCAGAATACAAACACACTCTTTTATTCAACAATCAACAAGCAAACACAGGACAAATGGGAACTAACCTTCCCCCAACCCCTAAATAGACCCCCGTCCCAATACTAACTAACAATTACCTCCCCTTGTAACAAACCCCAAATAGAACTAAACAACAACAGTTTCTTTACAAAGTGTGTACAACAAAATCAAAATCAACAAATCAATTCAAAATGCAAGTCTTCAAATAATAAGCAATGGCGTTGAATCATAAACTATTACCTAGGCGAAGCTGTGGCACAGAAGTAATGTCTCAATGTTCTTGTCAAGTAGCTCAGAGAGCTAACAGTCTCTTTCACAATAAGCGGATGATTTTTCTAAACTAAATGGATATGTTTTTAGGTGTGTGTAATGTGAGTCTGTGTGTGCATGAATTAGGTATGAGAACCTCCTGTAAATGTGTTGCCTCGATACATAGGCAAAACCTGCAGCAGTGTAAGAGATCACCACAACACTACTCTGTTGTAGAGGCAAAGGCACACCCCAGGCTGGCTAGGACCCAGTCAGCGTCAACAACAGCAACATCAGTACAGCATAACAGGCAACATCAAAGGCAACAGCGTGGAAATAATGCGTAGAAATAAACACGTAGAAGTAATAATCAGCCCACACCTGTTGACATATACACAGTCTTAACAATATGCCCACAAAACAATAAACACTATATAACATAACATAACACGCCGTCCTCCGTCCACCATCTTGACCTGTATAATTATGAATACCATGATAATAATACAAGATACTATACACACATTTCAATAATATAAATCAACCTTTGATGCTAAATAATTCGCATCTTCTATAAACACAAACCTTTATATAAATGTACATAATCATTGCGACCTCATTTCAATCACACAGTCCTGATTCATTCCGCCCCCCTTCATCACCACCGTCACCCCCAACAATTATAGCACATCACGATTACCTCCCTTCATCCATACTGTAAACATGCTTCCTTCATAATCATCACCTCATCTTTCTTCAGTATAATACATTCTATCGCTCTCTCCATACATACACCCTCACTCTCTCTCTCTCCCTCTCTATATTCCCCATCGTCGCCTTTGACCCACTTTCATAACAACAACAGCAACGACATTTCCCCCATCACATATACAATAAGAAAATCATAAGAAAATCATATAAAATCAACAAAATTCATTATACATCCTAAAATACAACCCCTTCCCCACACTCATTACCACTCACACACGTACGCAGTTCTCGGAGCGCGCCACTAGAGAATTGAATGACAGGATTTGCTCACCTTACAGGCCTCGGCTTGTGACGCCCTTTACCCCAACACCACAACACGACACAACACTGTCACAATACAATGGATTAGTCTTTGAGAGTCACTTTCTCTTGCTATTGCACGTTATTTCACTTTCCAAATAACACTTATACTGAGGATGAGGACACCTTAGCTCTGGTACAGACACTAAGTCTTGGTGGGTGTTCAATCGAGAACTACACACACCTTAAGTATGGAACTCTACATTCGTTGACGAATGGCAGTTAACATCTTCCTTCGAATTCTAAACATCCTTATCCCGACGAGGGCATAAGACCTTGGGTGGCTATATAAACAATAAACACACCCTTCCAACAGTACCCTACACTACAATGACCTCTGTCACAGGGTTGCTGCCTCGTTAGAATTCGTTCCTCTCGCAACAGCATCTCAAACCACTCTGCCCTCCAAAAACTGCGCCGGCCACAAGCAAAATAGTCGAGCTCTCGTCAGTATGCACGTTCTTTATTACGCCTATCCCTATTCGAAATTGGCCGACTCCCTGTCTTCTACGAATCGCACGGACTTTACGAAACTGCACTTTCATACGCAAAAGTAAATCGGTCACGCTATTCTATGTACAACTAATACGGAGAAGTGTAACTTCGTAAAAAGTATAATTCTCCCTGCTATCTGAAACTCGTGTCGTCACATCGTATATGTACTTTCTCAAAGGTCAAGGGGATTTTCTTTCCCCATTTTCTAAATACGTTTGGCGCTGCATCTAAAATTTGGCTTCTTTTAAAAATTTTATTCCCTTTTTTTTGTTTGTAGGTGATTGCGGATAGTTTAGATAGTGGATCATTCATTGTATGTTGTCCTTTTGCTTCACAAAAACAGAACCGAGGCAAAACGCTGTTAAGAAAATTATAAAATGCTTTTGAAACTGCTTATGGTTGGAACATATATATCCTATCCTATCTTATCCTATCCTGTTCCGTAACCCGGAGGTCGTAGGGGCACCACAGATGATCGTTTAACTAGCACACTCCATCTTTCTCTGTCCTCAGCAGCCCTGTTGGCTTCGCTCAGTGTCAAACCAGTCCATTCTCGAATGTTGTCCTCCCACCTCTTTTCCGGTCTCCCTCTTCTTCTACCTCCTTGCACTGTGCCTTGCAGAATAGCCTTTGCAAGGCCTGATGATCTGGTGACGTGGCCATACCATCGGTGTTTCCCTTTATTCACAACTTTGAGCAGGTCATCGTGTTGTCCAATGGCTTGTGTGATGGTCTGTCGGACTTCGTCGTTGGTGATGTGTTGAGTATAGGAAATGCCCAGAAGTCTTCTGTAGCACTTCATCTCCATGTTTTGTAATCTTCGTTGTAGATCTGCTGTGCGGGTCCATGTTTCACGAGCGTACAGGAAGATAGAGATAACAAGGGAGCGTAGCAGCCTTACCTTGGAATGTAGACTGATGGTCCTGTCGTTTCAAATGGCCTTCAACCTTGTCAAGGCAGCAGTTGTTTGTGCGATCCTGGAGAGCACTTCCTGTCGGGACCCATTGTCTGATACAATGGCTCCTAAATATTTGAAGTTATGCACTGTGTTGAAGGATTGGCCTTGGATTTTGATGCCCATGTTGATGCCATTTGTGTTGTTGGTCATCATTTTGATCTTTTCTGCACTTATTTCCATTCCATAGGTTCTGAAGGTGGTGTCAAGCCTCTGTACCAGCTGTTCCAGTTCTTGTTCATCTCCAGCCAATCCATCAATGTCATCCGCAAAACAGAGGTTGGGGATTGTTCTACCCCCTATGCTGACTGTGCCTTTGTGATCTGCAAGGGCATCTGACATGATGCGCTCTAGGAAGATGTTAAAGAGTGTTAGAGAGAATAGGCATCCTTGACGCACACCGATTGTTGTTCTGAACCAGTTCCCGATGGCACTGTTGTGGAGAACTGCACTGGTAGCCTTGTCATACAGGCTTTTGATAACTTCAATAATGTTAGGGTTGATGTTGTAGACTATCCTGGTTGCCCACAGAGCTGCATGCCAGACTCGGTCAAACGCTTTCTTTAAGTCTACAAACACGTGATAGAAATGTTGGTGCTGTAGGTATTTCTCGCAGATTATTCTGATGTTGAAAATCTGTTCAGTGGTACTTTGCCCTGCCCTGGATCCTGCTTGTTCTTCAGCCATGATTTGTTAAGCTTGGGGTTTCAACCTTTTGAGTATTATTTTCAGGAGGACCTTGCTGAGATGGCTGATGAGGCTGATGGTGCGGTAATTTTCACACTCCTGAAGGTTACCCTTTTTGGGAAGAGTGATGACAAGCGTCTGGGTCCATGGTGTAGGCCACTCCCCACTCTGCCAGATCTTGTTACAGATTACGGTAAGGGCGTCAATCATCGCTTCTCCTCCTGCTTGTAGCAGTTCCGCGGGTATGTTGTCCACTCCCGCTGACTTCCCCTTCTTCAGCGATTGCACTGCTGCCTCAACTTCTTCTCGGAGAATTGGGAGGATTTCTTCTTCTTCTCTGATCGCTGGACATGCTAGAACTGATGGGTCTCCGTTTGGTGTGTGGTTGTAAAGGTCAGAGCAGTACTCTGTCCATCTATCCAATACCTCTTGTTCTTCTGTAAGGCATGTGCCAGACTTGCTTTGGATCGTTGAGACTTTGGGCTGTTTAACACCTGTCAGCCGCTTTACAATCTGGTAGACCTTCGTACTGTTGTTCTTATTCAGACTATTCTCTATTTCCTGGCATTGATCTTCTATCCAGTTCTCCTTTGCTGTGCGCATGCCTTTTCCGATGTCATTGTTGATTTTTCTATAGGCATCAGCTCCCTGTGAGGTGTTCTTTTTCTTTTTCATCTCTTTTCGTTTATCACACATATCCAAAAGTTCAGTTCGTTTCGTTTATTAGATTAACGTCCCTAGAAACCGAAGCTTATAAGGGACAGAAAAGTTCAGATGATCCACGGTTTTTTATTTGGTTTTTTCTCTTGTCACAGCTGGTGGTCATGGTGTCGACATCAACTTCACCAGCTCCCAAAATGAGCAATTTTGCAAATTTCCCTCCAATTGTGGCTTCAAATAGTTCTGCCACCTCCGGGTCTTGCAGTTTGTCCAGGTCGAACTTCAGTCTAGTGCACTTTGCTGTGTTTACTCTCTTCAAGTGGACCCGGAAGGACATCATCACGAGATCGTGGTCACTTCCGATGTCAGCTCCTGGAAAAGTGCGTGTGCTGCCAATGTTGGTGCTTGATCTGAAGCGTTTCTTGACCATGATGTAGTCGATCAGGTTATGATGCTCTCCGCCAGGACTGTGCCATGTCCATCGTCTGGACTTTTTGTGGAGACCAAGAGTGCTTGCCAGTATCAGATTGTTGAATCTAGCAAGAGTCTCAGACATCTGTCATTGTCTCGTCGTTGCAGTGGGGTCCACATGTGTCTCCCCAGTTGTGGTGCGCATCTTGGCCAACCTTGGCATTCCAGCCTGTAGATTTTCATAGAAATCCTCCACTTCGCTGTCGTCATAGTCTGATGTTGGGGCATAGACCTGGATGATGGTGATGTTGAAAGGGGCTGCTCTCAGACGGATAGTAATGAGTCTACTGGACAGTGATAGTGTGTGAGAAATGATATAATTATATGCGCGTTAGGCCCTCCATCAAATCTGACAAAGACTTTAGCAGTGGCAGAAATCCACGCCTTTGGGAATGGGAAACGATTTGGGGGAGCAGTGAGGAAGTTTGGGGACAAGGGGGAGGATGGGAATAAATGACTCTGAATAAATCAAGGACTGGTGTGGCGGGGAGGCAGGCACCATCTCGACCGTAACACCTCATTTCCATTACAGAAGAAGGATCTACGAGCGCATTGCTTGATATTCGAGGTCGACGTTAGTCTTTAGAGATCAGTTGCATGATACGTGTGGCCGATTATTAATTAGTCTAATTAGTGTGAGTGATGTTTGCTTGGTTACTTGTATGTGTGCATTGTGAACTGTATTCATTTTCTGTAGCTTATATTAAAGCACGTACTTTCCGTCGATTAAATCCAGACACACTGGACACCAAGCTTGTGATGTTTCTGTTTAAACCTTTGCCTAACCTGTCTGTCTCTATATTCTTTTGTCCTGTTAACATGACCTCACAATTCCAAGCATGAAGCCGGCCTCATAGCCTACAATAGGGAGTTCTAATTTTTACTTCAGGCGACCCTGAGTGCATTTTTGTTTATTCGCTGTTTATGGAAGTATTGAGGTCACCGAGGGTTTTCTCCGGGCACTCCGGTTTCCTCCCTCCCTTCAAAATAATATTGGATGCAGTCAAATTAATCTTTTAAAAAAAAAAAAAAAAAAAAAAGTAATGAGTTGAACTTTGGCACAGTGTAAGAGGACCACAAGGGCAATTTATGTACATTTTTTCAACTGTATAAATTAAATAGAACTGATTTTATATGTTTGGCGGAATGAGAGGCGACTGGTTCAAACTTGGGAGAGAGGTTGTCTACCTTACATATTTTGGTTAGACTAGCCTTGGATGGCTCCTGTTGTGCAGAATCCTTTGGAGTGGCCATTGGATTATGCAGGACAAGGCGACACGACATTTGTTCTCCCCGGCTGACCATTCGTCTTCTGCTTTTGGCGGTGAGCAGGACTAACATTGTCGGCAGGCATTTTATGCAAGTCGGTGGTAGCGACTTGTAGAAGAGTGTTGTGGTACTAGTACCCGGCGAACCGGTTTACTTTCAATACGCTTCCCCGCCTTGCAAAGGCAAACGTTTTTATGTCCCTCTTGCGAGGGATAAATTTAATAGAAAATAATAGCTCGGGATGGGCCGTGTTCTCGCGGTAGCGTGACCGAGAGACGGGGGCCAAATGCTCCGCTCGGCTACATATCCAAAAGTATTAATTTTATAACGCGCAAAATATACACAAATTTGCCCCCTCCACAGTTTATACATCTTCAAACTTACAATGTCCAAATCAATTTAAGAAGTGCTAAAACTGTGGACAGTGCTGACATACCGTTGTAAAATATGTCACAAATATTCCTAACGAAACATAAAAAATAAAAACAATAAACTAACAGGGTTATTATTTTTTTTAGTATTATTATTCTGTTGCATTCAGTGGCCAATTGAACACTTACTTGCCAATTTTCACCTTACTAGGTTTATTGTAAGCCACTTTTTACACAAAGGCACTTTCGCACACATACTTTTAAAAAAAAACAAAACACCAGCTCTTTTGAGAAATTGGCATTTGAAATGGCTTCTTAATGAATTCATAATGTTTTCACAAATATAATCCCTCACAAGCAGTTTTATTTGGTTTCACGGCAATCTCTGTGTGCTATGTCAAGTGTTGAGTATGAAAACAGTTTACTGCCACATAAGGACGGGTCAAAACTGCCCAGATCCATAGCACTACCCCCACCCACACCACCTTCCCCCTGTCCCTCTTCTCCCTCACGTCCATGCCTTTCCTGAAGCTTGCGATGTTGCACAGGATCAATTTTTTTTTCGTCTCCTTGTCTTTGTTGGAGCTTTTCTTGGAGGCACACTTCACTCTAACAGTATCTCGTTCTTCAGTGTACGGCTCTGTGCATTGTGTGGTCATGAGTTCTAATTCAATAGAAACTGCTGTGATTGTCGGAGCCGGTGTGGATTGTCCCTTTCTTTTTTTAGACGTCCAGTGGGGATGATAATGAATTTGTAATTAAGGCGTAGACGCGGTAGTTACGGTCGGTAGCAGTGGATAAAAAAATTTCTTTTTTAAAATCGTAGGTCACGTCATCCAACTTCCAAACAGAGATTGGTCTATAAGTTGATGGCAATAAAGGTGACAATGACAATGCGTGTGCTAATGCAGGACATTTGCAATGGAAACAGACGTTTTCACTGACAACAACGACGACCACTACGACCTCGATGACCACCACCCCGACTACGACCACAAATATGATGATGATCAGGAGGAGGAGGATGTTAATCACGACGATGATGATCATAGTGGTGGTGGTGATGATGGTGATGATGATGAGGAGGAGGAGGACGACGACGACAATGATGACTATGATGACGACGACGACAATGATGATAATAGTGACGACCACCATAACAATGACGAAGGTTGTGGGAATAGTAGACCAATTAATTTCACTAAATGTCCTTGTGATTTATGAGGACAATAAATATAATCTTGAAACTGGAAGACAAAAAACGCGAGAGAAGAAGCGAAGGAGAACACGCTGAGTGTGACGATGACGACGGCGATGATGATGATAATGATGATGATGATGATGATGATGAGGATGATGATGATGATGATGATGACGACCATAATAATGACGAAGGTTTTGGTAATAGTAAACTTATTAATACGTGTAGTCCTACTGAAAATGAAACAGATGTAGTCCGTCTAGAAGCAACGGTCGCTAAAATTGCAAGAAAGAACATGATGACGAAAATGATGACGACAGCAACGAGGATGGCAACGTTTATAACCGCCATTTGGTGCAGTGGAGGTTGTTCATACTAAGGATGCTAACTGATAATCGTGTACAGGGACATATTTAGTCTATATTAGTTTACCGTTCGTTTAGCAATATTTTACATATATTTAAGAGTTTGAGCCCACTCTAGATCTTACATTCTGGTATATAGATTGCTGTTTTGTATATATTGCTTTAGGAGCAGTGCTGCTGCAATGCACAGGCCATCCAATTGTTCAGTGCATGTATGGACAGAAGACTTCTGGGCATTTCCTATACCCAGCACATCACCAATGACCAAGTCCGACAGACCATCACGCAAGCCATTGGACAACACGATGACATGCTCACAGCGGTGAAGAAACGAAAACTCCGATGGTATGGCCACGTCACCAAAGATTCAGACCTTGCAAAAGACCATCCTGCAAGGCACGGTGCAAGGAGGCAGAAGAGAAGGAGACAGAAAAAGGGTTGGGAGCACAACATTCGAGAATGGGCTGACTTGACACTGAGCGAAGCCATGAGGGTTGCTGAGGACAGAGAAAGATGGAGTACGCTGGTTAAACGATCATCTGTGGTGCCACAAAGACTTTCGAGTTACGGGATAGGATAGGATAGGATGTATGGAGCGCTCGCTCGCTTGGCATACTGATGACTTGGGTTCGAATCCCATGCTGGGCGAGATAAAAGCGGCAATGTTTCGTTGTTCATCTTTTCAATACTAATGTTCTTATGATTCAGTGTTGATTTTGATACCTACCATCCTTTTCCCTGGAATTGTTATCCCCGTCTGCCTTATGGCCAATGGTGTGTGTGTATGTGTGTGTGTGGGTGTGTGTGGGTGAACGCAAAAAAGCGCACAAATGGGTAGCAGACCTTGTCTTTCTTAGTAACAAATGGGTTTATTTGCTTGGAACCCACTTTTTTCCAGGAACTCACTTTTTTTCTAAGTGCGAGGGAGTGCTGTTTTAGTGCAAGGGAGTGCAGTTGTAGTGCATGAGAGTGTTTTAAGTACACAGGAGTGCTCTATCCAGGACGGAGAAAATACAGTCAATTTTCGGAGAAATTTTGAAGAAAAATCGACCTATTTCGTCGCCTCTAGGAGACGAAGTAGGTCAACTTTCTAGACGGAAAGAGCCAATTTTGAATTAGATTCTTACATTTCAAGAAGAAGTTTGCGTTCTTTCCGTCAAAAAATCACTTTCCGATTCCTACATTCTTAAATAAACCCAGTTCTGATGAATTGCAAGTATGTGTGTGTGTGTGTGTGTGTGTGTGTACGTTAAAACTTCAATGTTCATTCGCATGGCAGCGAAAGGTGAAGCCGTGCCCGAAACCTTTCGGTCGTTGGGGACGAGAGGCGCTTGGAGACCTCTCTTTTCTCAGGGCCAGGTTAACGAGAGCGGTGCCCATCTCCTCCTATCTCGCTGCTTTCCCTTCCCCGGTCGGTTGTAAACAGAGCCAGGTACCCATTGTGATGATATCCTGGAGAAGATACCCTTATCTTACAAGGGGAGTAAGACTTGTAGATAGATGGGGCGTTAAGCTACCTCTATCAGACATTCTTTACCAAAATTCCAAAGCAATGTGAGAGACTAAATCACGGTGCTTGGTCACATAAAAATTTATATTTGTTCTCGGGTTTTAAAGTATTATTGGCTCACTTTAAGAAATGTTTTTTGCTAGTCAAAGGACTAGTCTAATTGGTCTGCAGACAAGAAGAGCTAGTGGACACACAACAATACAAATAGAATGACACCAGTCGTTTGTATGTGTTTTCACCTTTTATATGTTCAACACAAATTATAACATGACTTTAATTAAATGTTAATTAATAACTATAACTGTTCGATGTGTTGGGCAATTTCTTTAGCAGTTCTTCATCACTTGCTAAGCATTCCTATGTTTGGATGGTCTACTAGTGTTTTTCCAAGAATTGGTTGACATCAGTTGCAGTTGAGAGGGCCTTAGCTGCTCAATTTCGGTGAGTGCTTGAGTCCGGTAGTCACTCTGAGGGAGTCTGGTCACTCTCAGGATGATCAAGCGAGTTTGGTAACTGCGGGGCCGGACGCGGCGAGGTAGATTCTAGGTTGATCTCCTTCTTTTCCACAGGAGCCAGCGTCATGCGTTGACTCCACAAACTGTCCTAGAGCTGAACTTTAAAATCCAGAGCTCTGGCTACAATATTCTATTCAGATAGCTTGGTAGGTGGTGCCCTCTGCAAGGAGTCTATAGCATCAGACACCTGCCGAGTTTCCCATATGCACACTACTATATCTGAATCTTAAGGCTAAGATATATCTAGCACTAAGCACGTGTCAGAAACAATACTGGGTTTCTTTAAATACATATAACACGAACATACTAATACATGGCAATCAACATAATATATAAACATGCAAGTACTAGAAACTACTAGTGTTAACTTACTTCTAGTCTCTGGGAATCGTGAACTCGTCCCTAGTCTATCACTCCGTTGGTAATGGCTGAGAATAATATTCACTTCAGTTCACTCCTGTTTAAACCCTCTTCGTTCCAAGCTTCGCGTGTGACTGACTACCCGGTTAATGTGGGGTGTCCAAGGGAAATGCAGGGGTCCCTACGTCATCTCCGACCTCTCCTCTCGTTCTCGCGAACGTGGGAATCTTTTCTCGGAATTTTGTGTCCTCTTGTCCTGCTTCAAGGACGCTATCTGCCACGTCTCAACCACGAGTGTCCAAGGAGGAAACGCCGGGTAGATCCACGAGTGACATGATTCGCAAGGCTACTTAGTGGTCGCCGGTCAGCTGTTCCGAGTAGGCTAACTAACATTCTGCATATCGTGTTCTGCTTGATGGTATCGGGAGTGACCTTTTCAAGAGTGTTAATTTAACAACTACGAACCTTCCCTTTAGAGAGCTGGTAAATTAACGTCAGGTTTGGTTTAATACTATCTGTTTATCTCTAAGCTGAGTTTGCAAATCTTTGTCGTCAACACTTTTGATATTACACCATTCACAGCTGGGTGGATTGCGTCGTGTTGGGTGCTTGTTTAATTATTCTTGTCGTTTCGATGGTTGCCTTCCAATCCTGGTCATCCAAGTACTAGCTGGTCCCGAAATTGCTTCACCAAACATTATTATTTAGAGTGTACTTAAACCTCTGCGCTACTGCACTATCGTACACAAATAGCTGACTTGAACATTATTTATTTAGCATAAATTTACATAGTAGGCTATAAATAGCAATACCCATCCTTCTTCCCAGTGCTTTATATGGTAATGCACAAACGCACTGACTAGTATGTTGTCTAAATATTGTTTACCATGTGCATTAACAGCCGTACACGTCCCTCTGTCCAGTGCTTATATAGTAACAGACGTAGGAAGTGTGTCTATATATTATTAGTATTGCGTTTACATATGATTAACAGTGACCCCAACTTTTGTTTGTCCCGTGTATTTATATGCTTGGTCACAGGCGATTGCCCGTCTTTGGGTAATGAGTTCTCACGGACGAACTCAGTACAGTACTAGTGGGGTATTAGGTTATTGGCAAAGACGAACTCTTTTAAATCAATTTCGTTTCAATAGACGAGAGAGAGAGAAAGAAAGAAAGAAAGAAAGAAAGAAAGAAAGAAAGAAAGAAAGAAAGAAAGGGTACATAGAAAATTAGAAAGAAAGAAAGAAAGAAAGAAAGAAAGAAGAAAGAAAGAAAGAAAGAAAGAAAGAAAGAAAGAAAGAAAGAAAGAAAGAAAGAAAGGGTACATAAAAAAATTCCTTCCCGATAATTATGAATAATTTTTTTTTTTGAAAATCTTACAAGACTCGTCAAAATTCAAATGTTTCAAATTTGGGAGAAGCCAGTCAGTTGAAGGTTGCAGGCGGCTATTTTAAATACTTCCTGTGCAAGATATTAAATGCTAACAATAGACAATAATTCGCAATTTGAATGCTACGATCGATTAATAATAAGATTTTCATTCTTCCTTGAAGAACTGTCGTTCATCATTTCTGCTTTCGATGATGATGACGATGATGATGATGATGACGACGACAACGAATGAATAATACTATCGATTATTAATAATCTTTTCTTTCTTGGAAAACGGTGGTCCTTAGTTTCTGCTTTCGATGATGATAATGATGACGATGACGACGATGATGATGATGATGATGATGATGATGATGATGATGATGATGATGATGATGAACACGACGAAGGTGTTGATGATGCTGATAAGGATGATGATGATGATGATGATGATGATGATGATGATGATGATGATAACGACGGCGATGATGATATGTCTGTCTTCATGAAGCAATGCCAAAAGCGCAGTTTGTAGCACACGAAAGGAGACAGCAAAACCAATGGCCTACAGTGTTTGTAGTGCCCTATACAAACCGATCATTTATTTATTAATTTATGTATTTATTTATTTATTTTAATCGTTATTATAAAGCGCTTTTCCAACTCAAGAGCTGCAGCTCAAGGCGCGCGCTGTCCTAGACAGGATCTGACTCAAGCTGCCGGAGTACTGAATGGGTTCTGGCATAATTATAATTGTCACGCTACGCAGTTTGCAGTCGTGCGCCTATGTATATAATTTAATCATCAGCCTGTACATAGAGGATAAAAGTTACTGTACAAGGGGGGAGTATTAGGATAAATTAATTTAGTTTTATAATTAATAAAAGTAGCAAGTGAATCACGCCCGTGCAGAACGTACTAGTGTTAGAAAACAGTAGTTGGCTATTTTGTTATGAGAAGATTGATTGCTGCCATGTGATTTGCTATGTGTGGAATGCGTGCTCTAGCCGCGAATGTTTCTAGAAATAAATTATAATTGAAATGAGTATATTCAAGAACATTCTAGGTTAACGGTATAAAACCTCTTGCACTGCATATTTTGACAGGGAAGAGAACTTTTTCACATCACTTGTGTAGTAAGATCGGCGGATCTGTGTTTTTCAAGGTGACAGATAGTGACAGTATCTGTGAGACGTTTTCTGAACAGACTGTCAACGAAAGGAGCCTAGGCAGGAAGAGGAAGTTTAATTAAGGAACACTTTGGAAGTGTTTGTTGACTTTGATATTCTTAAGCCGATCTAATACCTGCTGTGTATTTACGGTGAAATTCGAGTTACGTACGTGTAACGTCGAGTGCCCTGTGACGCCGCCTGGGACTTCCATGTGCCTGTGTAATCGCCTTGAATATTCATCTGTGCCTGTGTGTCTGTCACATCGTTTGTATGTCCTTGTCTCCAACAGGCCGGAGGATTTCCACTGGTATCGTAAGTCGCCTGTTTCAATTTCTCAGTTGGCCATATCGTTCGGGGGCTGGTTTGTGAGTGTGAGCATGAATGGATAATTGATTATATTTTCCTTGACTCTATTTTTATGTTTCATATTACTTGTACATAAGTACCAAAGAGAGAGTGAAAGGATGCTATAGAATAAATTATAAATTAAATTTAATTATAAAGTAAATACATGTAGGTAGCATGAAAGAATTCGCTGTCATATAGCGAAGAGTGACAGGAAGAATGTCTAAGGGTGCATGCGAATGTAAGGGAGACAATCTTACCATTAGATGGGAGATTGTGCACTTTAATGTAATATGATTATTTATGGTTATGTATTCTGTATGTGGGCTGCAGATGTACCAAGCCAATAGCCAGGTCCATTGCTGACTCTTACTGTGCCCTAGCCAGGTTGTGTGTGTTGAAGAACTTGGACGACACCATCCTTCCGCCTCTCAACAGTGTATTTTGGGAAGGTTTAGTTGTGTCACAGGAGAGAGTTCTTATTTTCATGTAAACCTGTCTATATTTGTTTACATCACACACACACCTCGCATTTGCACAACAATTTAATATAACTATCAATGGACACTCATGTAAAAGCAATATTTATTTATATGTGAGCTTTCTTAAATTATGATCCACTGAATTGTATTAAATTAGAATTAAGGAATAAACATTTAACTTTGAGGTATTAGAGTACCTGTGTAGAGTAACTTGTGTGAAGCTTTGACAGAGCCAGACCAAATGGTCTGGTAAATGTATGATGAGGGCTTTTTAGCCCAATTTTATTGTCCTTAACGCTCATGCAATAGGACGTTAAGCATCGTTTTTCGTTGAATCAATAAGAGCCAGTCCGGGTGGTCTGGTGAATATGTGTGGTGAGGGCTTTTTGGCCCAATTTTGTTGTCCTTAACGCTCATGCAATAGGACGTTAAGCATCGTTTTTCGTTCGTTGGATCTCATTTTTGATATGATGATGATGGTCATTGTTGTCAGGGTGGCGACGTGGTGATCGTCCTTAACGCTCATGCAATAGGACGTTAAGCATCGTTTTTTCGTTATTGTGATTGTATAGTTTGTCTGGGGGAATTAATTCGCCAGACAATATTAATTATTAGTTTAAACATTTTCTATAAATTTTTCTCTTGTAAAAAAGATAGAAGTTTTTCCATTGTTGATTCCATGTAGTGAGAAGGAATTGTTACCAAATATTCAAATATTAAATTCTAAGTAATAACAATCTTTTCAAATATTTGTAATTATTGAGGAACAAGGTTAAATGTATAAAGAGTAATTTTCATCACCTACACTTATTGCCTTGTTCGTAACAAGCTGAACGGAAAAGGGTTGTTATAAATCTTTTGTATATTCTCTAGTTGATTATTTATTTTCATTTTGTTTTAGATTATCATTATTATTTCGAGTGATTAATTGTTTTATGTATAGTTTGGGTTGTATTAGTGGGTTTGAGGGTTGGAAGCTTTGGGAAGGGGGAAAAGGGAGTTAATTTTGAGTGTGAACGTGTGAGAGAAATAAAAGAAATTGTCTTGTCACTTCTGGTCTTGTCTTTTAGATTGTATTTAGGTGTTGGGTTTTTTCTCGCGTGAAAGCACATTCATTGTCGAACCGCTGTTCAGGCAGTCGGGACGTGACAATAATATTACGGAGTAAACTATGAAATATGACATCTAAAAAGCGCTGAGCCGAGGAAGCGCGAAACCTCAGCGCTTCCTCAGGAAGGATAAACTAAATAGTTTTTTTTATATGTATTTTTCAATTGAACAAATTGAAGCCAATTTGGAAAGACAGAACCATCAGTCTACATTCCAAGGTAAGGCTGCTGCGCTCCCTTGTCATCTCCATCTTCCTATATGCTTGCGAAACATGGACCCTCACAGCAGATCTCCAACGAAGAATACAAAGCATAGGGATGAGGTGATACAGAAGACTTCTGGGCATTTCCTATACCCAGCATATCACCAACGACGAAGTCCGACAGACCATCACACAAACCATTGAACAACACGATGACCTGCTCACAGTGGTGAAAAAACGGAAACTCCGATTGTATGGATACGTCACCAGATCATCAGGTCTTGCAAAGACCATCCTGCAGGGCACAGTGCAAGGAGGTTGAAGAAGAGGGAGACCGAAAAAGAGGTGGGAGGACAACATTCGAGAATGGACTGGGTTGACACTGAGCGAAACAATCAGGGTTGCTGAGGACAGGGAAAGATGGAGTACGCTGGTTAAACGATCATCTGTGGTGCCCCTACGACCTCCGAGTTATGGGATAGGATAGGATAAGAATTGAACACACTTATTGAAGGAGAGGTTTTAAATTAAACTTAAAAAAATACAGGGAAAGCTCTTCATGACTCAGATGGCCACGAGTAGCGCAAGAACGATTGAAGACAACTGTGGGTTTTTTATTAAGCAGTTTAGTTTTCTCATTTAGTTTTTATTATTAACTCACCAAGGTCAAGGAGTGTATGTACACTTTTTCAGGGGCATTAACACAAGTTGGGTACCTGAGAGTAGAACCTCTCGATTGCTAAAAAAAAAAAAAGCGGTAGATTAGTTCACAGCCTTTTCATAATGAGGCATCACGCGCAGTGATGCTGTTAACTTCTTCTGTTCTCCGATGGTCCATTACAGTCACCCAACGTGCGTAATGCCCCTTAGGTGGTATTAGAGACCGCTGAAGGGGTGTGCCGACATTTAAACTCACGACAGATACTCACGCGACCCTTAAAACACAGACACATAATCACGCGTCAGATAAACACAGGGACAGATCATCACTGGACAGGTAAACACAGGGACAGATAATTATCACTGGACAGATAAACGTATGGACAGATAATCACAGCGCGTTTAAGGGTCGTATGACTAAATGTCATGGAAAAGCTGAAGGATAAGTTAAAATAAAATGCATTGTTCGTATAGCTGTAGAAGGCGCCGATCTAAACTGAAGCCCCTCCCCTCCCCGCCGTTCCATCAACCACCTCCACTCCCCCCCACTCCCCCAAAGCGTGAGGAAAGAGAGAGAGTGGGACAGAGAGAGAGAGAGAGAGAGGGAGGGAGGGAGGGAACAAGAGAGAGAGAGATTATTAGGCCTACTTTGCAAAGTAAAAGAGTAAGCGCTGGGTGCACTTTTTCACATCTTGCTCTGGGGCTTGTAACAATAACATTTAACATTATGATTACACGACAATAACAATTCATCAAAGGTCATCAATTATTATAGATAAAATCATTTTCAATTAAATCAAAGTAATGTTGTTCTGAGACAGAAACAGAGAACGACAGGGACAGAGATTTAGACAGACGGAGAGTATGAAAGATGGCAGACAAAGAGAGAGAGAGAGAGAGAGAGAGAGAGAGAGAGAGAGAGAGAGAGAGAGAGAGAGAGAGAGAGAGAGAGACGGACGGACATAAACAGATAAAGAGAGAGACAGGCGGACAGACAGACAGAGACAGAGAACGATAGAACCGGACTGACAAATAGGCAGACGGAAAGAGAGACGGACTGACAGATAGCTAGACAGACAGAGACAGATACAGACAGAGAATGTCTGCCCGCGCGCTGAGCTCAGAATGGTTTGCCAAAGAAGCAGGTTATCACGAAGTATTGATATTTTCTCTCTTGGTTAAGTACTGTGCCTCTCAACCTTGACGGCTCAGCTGCACCCATTTGTTTTTCGCTGACAAACCTGAAGAGGAAAATGTAAAAGGTTTTAAACGGTCGTCTATGACGGCCTACTAGCGCCAAAAACCGAGAAATCTTTCTCTTCCATCATGTCATCGTCAGCGGCGCGGCAGCAGCAACATCGTCCTCATCGAAATCATCGTCACCATCACCACTAGCTGCAGCAGCAGCAGCAGCAGCATCGTCATCATCGTCGGTTTCGTCGTCGTCATCGCCATCTTCGTCGTCAATATCATCGTCATCATCATCGCCGTCATCATGGTGGTGATCATCGTCATCACCATCATCATCAACAACAGCAACAGCATCATCAAAAAGAAGAAGAACAAAAAAACAAAAATAACAAAAACAACAACAACAACAACAACAGGAAGGAGAAGCAGAAGAACAACAAGAACAAGTACAACAACGACAACAACATCTTCCTGCAGACCCTTCTTCCTCTCCTGTTCCTGGCTTCTCCTCCATCACTCCTTCCACCTCGTCGCCTCTTTTACTTTTACCCCCTCCCCATCTTGTTCCTCCTTCTATCCTTCTTTTTCTCGTTCCTCTCTATCCCCATTTTCTCTTATTGCTTTCCGATCTTTCTTCTTCATATTTTCCATGTTAGCCTATCTTCTTCTTCAACTTCCTTCTCTTTATTTGTTCCCTTATAACACTGTTCTTCTTATTCGTCTTCTTTTCTCTTGATCTGTTATCTTATAACCCTGTTCTTCTTATTCGTCTTCCTTCTCTTGATCTGTTATCTTATAACCCTGTTCTTCTTATTCGTCTTCCTTCTCTTGATCTGTTATCTTATAACCCTGTTCTTCTTATTCGTCTACCTTCTCTTGATCTGTTATCTTATAACCCTGTTCTTCTTATTCGTCTTCCTTCTCTTGATCTGTTATCTTATAACCCTGTTCTTCTTATTCGTCTTCCTTCTCTTGATCTGTTATCTTATAACCCTGTTCTTCTTATTCGTCTTCCTTCTCTTGATCTGTTATCTTATAACCCTATTCTTCTTATTCGTCTTCCTTCTCTTGATCTGTTATCTTCGGCCCCTTCTTTATCTTTATCCCGCTCTTCCTACTCCTTTTCTTATTCTTTCTCCGCCTCTCTTATCATTTTTCTTTATTCTCCTTCTTTCCGTCCTCCTTATCTTTTATCATTTCTCTCCATCCTCCTTCCCTTATCTTTTCTCTTTTGTTGTCCTATTCATCCTTGTCCTCCTCTTCATCGTCCTTCTCGTTATCTTTTCTCTCCTCTTTCCTTTATTTTCCTTCTTTAGCCTATACTCATCTTCCGCTTCATCATCCTTCTCTTATTGCTTTCCGCTCTTTCTTCTTTATCTTTCCCTCCATCTTTCCTCCTTAACCCTTTCAATGCCAAGGGAGAATTGCATAAAGTTATAGCTATTTGCCAGGCAAATCTGACTCACTATGGGTAAAAATAATAATAATAGTAATAATAATAATAATAATAATAATAATAATAATAATAATAATAATAATAATAATAATAATAATAATAGTAATAGTAATAATAATAATAATAATAATAATAATAATAATAATAATAATAATAATAATAATAATAATAGTTGTAATAATAATAATAATAATAATAAGAAGAAGAAGAAGAAGAAGAAGAAGAAGAAGAAGAAGAAGAAGAAGAAGAAGAAGAAGAAGAAGAAGACACCCGGTACACAGTGGTCGAAGGCTGCCAGAAGCATGCTTTTGTAGTCGCCTCAACAGGCGATAAAGCATGCTCACATGCTTCGGAGCACTGCTTCCTATGCGCTTCAAGCTCTATAGTGACGGAAAAATCGCAATTTCACTGTAAATATATACAGAATGTTGCTCTACAACATTCCGCCTCAAAAACCCATTTGCCTTGTTGGATTCTTAAATAGCATGAAACCAAGTGAGGACACTATCCGGCGTCAACAAACGGTTCAAAAACATTCTCAAACGGCTCGCAAAAGACAGCTGACCTAGAAACTAATACAATTTGACCTAATTCGTCCCCTAGAGGAGACGAAACTTACATTTTCTATTTTCATGAGTTCATTGGTCAATGCTCCTAGGGCTTGAAGCGTATAGGAAGCAGTGCTTGGAAGCATGAGAAGCATGCTTTACGGCCTGTTGAGGCGACTACTACAGCATGCTTCTAGTAGCCTTCGACCAATGTGTATCGGGTGCACAAGAAGAAGAAGAAGAAGAAGAAGAAGAAGAAGAAGAAGAAGAAGAAGAAGAAGAAGAAGAAGAAGAAGAAGAATTCTATCTTCAACAGTATTAAAAATTACTGGGAAACACCTATACATTTATAAACGGTAATGTATTGGAATAATATAGTTGATAAATTGGCTAAACGAGGAGCGATGAAATTAGGTGATACTATTACATATAATAATATAAAGCCTTCAGTATTTGAATTAATATCTTTATTAGAAAAGAATATATATTCTAATTTACCTAGCAATGGAAAGAATGAAAAATGTTCTTGTCCAAGACATTTGTGTAGAATAATTAATAAACTAAGAGTAAATTCATGGAACACCAAGTTTTCAAAAGATGTAGTTTGTACTTGTTTACAACTAATATCTGTTAAACATCTGCTATATGAATGTCCTATTTTAGTTATGTTATCTAAAGAAAAGAATATCGATGTAAATAGTCAAGAATCAATTGACATTTTGTTACATAGTCCAGCAATTATAGATATTGCCCAAGTAATTTACAAGTCTGCAGTGGGTAAACTTCTGTAGTACTGTTAGATATTTTGTATGATTATAGTTTAACTTTCAAGTGTTATATTATATGTTTGTGTACATGCGTGAGAATGACTGTATGGTCTAAAATCACATATGTGAAAAGACGTTAAAATAAATTATTGAATTGAATTTATAAACGGTAATTACATTTTCTAAACGAATGTTCTGTTTGGAAAAAATACAATTAAATAGCATTTTCAAGAAAAAAAAACCACCTTGTTTTTAAACAAATATTTATTTATTTATTTATTTATAGTCTTAATGAGAGATGGTGAGAAAGAGAGAGAGAGGCTGGCAATCGCGTCATATTTATTGTAAATTTGATGTATGGGTGCGAGATAAATGTATTTCATCAACGTCTCTTTTTAATGCATAGGCTTATATCAGCTTTGCGGGCATGTGAATGGGGTGAAGGCGACGGACAGGCTGGCACCCGCTAGTGAAAAGGGAATTATCATACCTAATTTATGAATGTTAAACAACCAATGTTCTGAGCTTTGCAATAGTGTGTATTTGTTTTGCTGACGGTTTAACAGTCCCGAAGAAAAACAAACAAACAACGTCTCAATGATGATGATGATGATGACGATATAACACGTCATTGGCACAGTTCGTCACGCTATTGTGTGACGACTTATCCCGTCATAAGCAATCAAGGGGGTTAAATCTCTTCATCTTTTCTTTTAATCCTCCTTCTCTTTTATCTTTTTTTTTCTCTTTCCTCTTTATCTTCCTCTTCAGTTTCCTTTATCTTTTCCCTCCTCTTTCATCTGTTTTCCTTCTTTATCCTCTTATTCCTTCCTTCCTTATATCGACCTTAAAATTTCAAACAGAGAGTATACGCGTCTATCAGAGAGTTTGCACTTCTATCAGAGACTTTACACATTCTATCAGAGACTTTACACATTCTATCAGAGACTTTACACATTCTATCAGAGACTTTACACATCAGAGACTTTACACATTCTATCAGAGACTTTACACATTCTATCAGAGAGTTTTCTCTCCAGTTCGTCGAGTGCAGAAAGTAAGGGTTCAGGTTCGTGGCATCTATATATATAAATTGCTTAGCCGGAAGTCCTTCTTCGCCACTACTATAAAGTTTGTCCGGTATGGACGCTGATCTGGGCAGGTGCTGGCCGCTGGGAATCGGCCTGTTATGTGCTCAAAACCAGCGTGTTACGTTGAAACGCGAACGAAAGTATGCCGGAAGCGTGTACGATAGATCTAATCGTTTCGATTTGCAAAGTATTCAATAATAGAGTTTATTTACCTTTGATTTGAGTTTGCATTGTTGTTAGGAAAGGCTTTGTATAACGTTGATAATTTCCGTTAGTCGATATTGTTGTAGAAACTTCTGGATCGGCTTGTTTACTATCGATCGAAGATTCGGGATAATTGTAGAAATTTGAAGGAACGATCCGGAAGGAGAAGAAATGGGTGATGACGTAAGTCAGTGATGACGATCTTTAGTTCGATTGGTGGCAGTACGTCATTTCTACAGTATACCAAATTGTTCCAGAAAAGAGAGAGGTTATTTAATCGTGTGCCGAGATTGCTGTAGAGAGAAAAAGTTGTTGATAGTGATTTGGAAAGTTGCTGTGAAAGTTGTTGAGTTGAATTGAGAATTGTATGCAGTTGTTGATGTGTGCTGAATAAAAGTGGAAAACTTCATACGTCGACTTTGTGACTTGTATGCTGTTTGGACGGGCTGTGTGAATAAACGAATCTGAGTTACACCCTATCAGGAATTCAAGCATCGGGGCTGAATCAGATACTGATAGAAAACACCAACATCAAACAGAGTGTAACATTTTGGGGGTCAAGCCGCGATTCACGCCATAGCCAAGGGTTCAACTGCTACAACAAGCGAGTCAACGTTACGAGAGGCAGTCATCGAGGGTAGCCGCCAACGAGTTGCGTCGAGAGGGGCCAACACACTGGGACTACATCACCGATAGGTTCGGGTTGACTGCAAGGGCGTGTAGTCGCCGAAGAGTTGCTTCGTGAGCGAACAACAGAGCGGGACTACGTAGCTGCCGCAGGACTACGTCGAGGGACAGTCTCGGAGCTACATCGCCAGTATTAGAGAGAGCGACGTACGGACGTCGAGTCTACTTCAGCACAGGAGCGTATACATCAACACCAGCGTGGTGCAGCGTCGCATACGACGAGGACAGCGGGGCCTGCGTCAACGAAGGCGACTAGTGACAAGCATCAGCGCTACTGCAGAAAGCGTGCTGTTCTAGAACAGTCTAGAAAGGTACAGCACAGTCAAGAACTTTCCAGAAAAAAAGAACTTTCCAGAAAAGAACTTTCTAGAAAAGAACTTTCTTTAAAAGAACTTTCCAGAAGCATCAAGATGGCTGACTTCTGGCAGAAAGGGATTCAACTGAATCTAAAAGGGAAACAGCTGACGGAGTACGTCAAGTCCCAGGAGAGAATACAAGAAAGAGAATTAGAAGAGCAGCGTCGCCGTGAAGAAAGAGAATTAGAATTGAAGCGTCTGGAAATTGAACAGCAGCGGCAAGAAAGAGAAGAGCAGCGTAAAGAAAGAGAAGATGAGCGCAGGCGTGAGGAAAGAGAAGCTGATCGGCAGTTCCAACTAGAGTTGGCGCGCATCCAGCAACAGCAGCATGCGCCACAAGTTATCAGTGACAACACGGCTCCAAAATTGCCAGCTTTCGTCGACGGGAAGGACCAGATTGACTGTTATCTGGCGAGATTCGAAAGGTTCGCTGAAAGCTCTAACTGGCAACCTCAAGACTGTGCAATTCGACTGAGTGCACTTCTGACGGGGCAAGCTCTCGAAGTTTACACCAGACTGTCGAACGATGACGCCAAAAACTACGACGTCTTGAAAGAGGCCCTGTTGCAGTGCTATAACTTTACAGAGAAGGGCTACCGTAAACGCTTCCGTGAATGCCGGCCTAAGTCAGACGAGACGCCAAAGCAGTTTGTGGAGCGCCTGTCGTCATATCTACACAAGTGGGTGGAGTTATCAGGCGAAACGAAGTCTTACGACAGTCTCCATGACCTGATCGTGAAGGAACAATTTCTCAATGCCTGTCACAAGGACGTAGCGACCCACTTAGAAGAACAAAAGCTGCAGACGCTTAAAGATGTGACTGAGGCTGCTGAAAGATATCTCATCGCTCATGGGAAAACCCTGGGGCCACCCAGCGCGACGAAACATTTTCAGAAGACTGGAAACCATGTGAACCAGATCCAGGGAAGCCAGACGAGCCAGAGACAGACAGACTCCACGCCTCCTCCCAGGGAAGGGCATTCAAGAGGCTGTTTCACCTGCAACGCTACAGACCACAGAGCGGCTAACTGTCCTCAAAACAAAAATAGCGGACAGCGGAGCAGTACGGACAATTCAGCGGTGGGCAACCGACAGAGACGTTTCTCCAATCAACGGCAAAACAGTAGATCTGACCATCAAGTGTGCGGCGGGAGCGTCATTCTTCCGAGTGAGACCAAGCGCACAGCTACTCCTGCGGACGTGCAAGAGTGCATGACTGATGGCCAACTTCTCCTTGCCAACGGAAAATCCATCCCCGTCGTCGCCAGCGCAGCTGTGACCGTCCAGAACATGCCAGTTTCCAAGGGACGCGTCGGAAATCATGAAGTGACTGTTTTAAGAGACTCTGGCTGCAGTGGGGTCATCGTCAGAGAAGACCTAATCGCTAAAGAACAGTTCACTGGCGATTCAAAATGGACACTTATGGCCGACAGCAAATGTGTGAGAGCGCCAGTTGCGAAGATTCATGTCAACACCCCTTTCTACATAGGCGAAGTCGAAGGGTTTGCCTGAAGAAGCCGCTGTATGATTTGATGATCGGGAATATCGACGGCGCGAGACGACCCGACGACCCCGATCCAGAGTGGAGTCCTGCCTCAATCCAACGCGTCGAAGTTGTGGAGGAGGATCCATTGCCGTTTCCCGATGGAGACCTTACAGAGCTGCTACGGGACAATGTGGTTACTCCGGCTCAGCCCTGCCGACCAGAGATCGTCGGTGCCGTTATTACCAGGGCCCAGGCCAAGAGAGACAAGACGTCTACGCCACTGAAGGTCGCCGACAACTCTAAAGCTGCCATCGTGGACAGAGATAAGCTGATCCAGCTCCAGGGAGCTGATAGCACTTTAAACAAGTACAGGAACCGCCAAGACCACGTGACCAAGGGCAGTGGCACGGTCTATTTTGAGGTGAAGGCCAAGATCCTGTACAGAATCTTCCAGCACCCGAGGGTCAACGGAGGTAAACCACTACGTCAAGTACTGGTACCATTACCCTTAAGGCGCCAGGTGATGGAAGTAGCGCATGACTCAATTATGGGAGGTCACCTAGGCATCAAGAAGACGTCGGACAGAATCCAGGCGGTGTTCTACTGGCCAGGACTTCATGCGGACGTCAGCCGTTTCTGCCGATCATGTGACATTTGCCAGAAGACCATACCTCGAGGAAGGGTCCCGAAAGTGCCTATGCAGAGGATGCCTCTGATCGACCGACCTTTCAAGAGGGTGGCCTTAGACTTAATCGGCGAAATAAGACCTCCGAGTGAAGAAGGTCATCGATGGGTACTGACTTTAGTGGACTATGCGACTCGGTACCCGGAAGCAGTGTCTCTGAAGAAGATTGACACTGAAACTGTTGCAGAGGCGCTAGTGGACATGTTCAGTAGGCTTGGAGTGCCTGAAGAAATTCTGACAGACCTCGGGACGCAGTTCGTCTCTGACTGCATGAAGGAGGTCAACAGACTGCTGAGCATCCGGCATTTGACTACGACACCCTACCATCCGTGTGCAACGGGCTTGTCGAAAAGTTCAATGCTACGCTGAAGTCCACCCTGAAGAAACTGTGCAGCGAGCAGCCCAGACAATGGCATCGCTACATCAACGCCTTACTTTTCGCCTACAGAGAAGTACCGCAGGAGTCCACCGGCTTTTCTCCGTTCGAGCTGCTGTACGGAAGAACCATCCGAGGGCCGATGCACATCCTAAAAGAACTGTGGACGAAAGAAGTAGACACCCCAGAGGTGAAGAACAGCTACCAGTACGTGTTTGAGCTACGGGAGAAGCTGGAGCAGACTCTCGAGATAGCCAGAGAAAACCTGAAGAAATCCCAGGACTGTGGAAAGCACTACTATGACCGTAGGGCTGTGAACAGGAAGTTCATACCTGGCAACAAAGTGCTGGTGCTGCTACCTACTGATCACAATAAGTTGCTAATGCAGTGGAAAGGCCCGTACGAAGTGGAGACCGTGGTGGGGATCAACGACTACACGGTGAAGGTCGGCCAGCACTCCAAGATATACCACGCCAACCTCCTTAAGCTGTACGTGGAAAGGCCATTGGAGACTGTACAGGCAGCGACAACAGCTGAGATAGACGACAGCTTTGACAGCGAGGAACTGTTGGAACTGAGAGACTTCCACAGCAAAGAAGGCATCGATGACGTTAAGCTAGGACCAGGCTTGACGGAAGGTCATAAGTTGGAGCTCAAGGACCTTATGGGCGAGTTTCCCCATAACTTCAATGATGTCCCAGGCTCTACGACTTTGGTCGAACATGAAGTCCACACCCAGACCTGGAAGGAGCATCTGCAGACCATGAGGGAGCTGTTCCACCGTCCCACAGAAGCCAACCTGACCGTGAGACCCAGCGAATGCATCCTGGGAGCTGGCAACATCGACTGCGTCGGACATCCGATGGAAGAAGGAGACAACGGAGGACGCACTGATTCCAGGGAAGCCCACGTGATCATCGTCTTTGACCCTGGGCCGATGACGACCGCAACTGACGAGGGCGTCGATTCCTTGCGAACAAAAGAACATTGACTGTGTGGACGAACTAAGAATAGTGGTAATGACAGACTTGAAAATGAAAAACGTTGACTGGGTAAATGATCTGTGAACATTGACTGTATCCAGAAAGACTTGCAGATGAGAAACTTTGACTCTGTGTGAATGAACTGTGAACATTGACAATATCCAGACAGATTTGAAGATGAAAACCATTGACTCTGTGTAAATGAACTGAGAACATTGACAGTATTCAGACGGTCTGAAATAAGTTTTAATTCTGAACTTTGTTTGTGCATTACGTTTCAACGTTGTTGAAAGAAATTGGGTAAATTTCTTCTTGAGTGGGGGGTTATGTTACGTTGAAACGCGAACGAAAGTATGCCGGAAGCGTGTACGATAGATCTAATCGTTTCGATTTGCAAAGTATTCAATAATAGAGTTTATTTACCTTTGATTTGAGTTTGCATTGTTGTTAGGAAAGGCTTTGTATAACGTTGATAATTTCCGTTAGTCGATATTGTTGTAGAATCTTCTGGATCGGCTTGTTTACTATCGATCGAAGATTCGGGATAATTGTAGAAATTTGAAGGAACGATCCGGAAGGAGAAGAAATGGGTGATGACGTAAGTCAGTGATGACGATCTTTAGTTCGATTGGTGGCAGTACGTCATTTCTACAGTATACCAAATTGTTCCAGAAAAGAGAGAGGTTATTTAATCGTGTGCCGAGATTGCTGTAGAGAGAAAAAGTTGTTGATAGTGATTTGGAAAGTTGCTGTGAAAGTTGTTGAGTTGAATTGAGAATTGTATGCAGTTGTTGATGTGTGCTGAATAAAAGTGGAAAACTTCATACGTCGACTTTGTGACTTGTATGCTGTTTGGACGGGCTGTGTGAATAAACGAATCTGAGTTACACCCTATCAGGAATTCAAGCATCGGGGCTGAATCAGATACTGATAGAAAACACCAACATCAAACAGAGTGTAACACAGCGAAATCGTTATAGCCGACATTTCCTTACCGAACGTTTAACCGTTTCTGAGATAAATAAATAAACAAAATGTCCACAAACTGCAATAGCCTCATTCCGCGCGCTTCCATTAAAAATCAAATTGAGGTTTCAGCATGTTTTCCCATATAGACCAAAAAATGTATTGTTTTCTTACGAAGCATTGATAGCTCAGTTGGTAACACATTCGCTTAACGTTTAGGGCGACCCAAGTTCGAATCCGTCGCGGGCCATATATTTTTTTTTAATGTTTTTTTTTTCCACTACAATATGGATATTTTTCTTTTTAATTTAGGCTTTTTACCTTTATTATTATTATTATTATTATTATTATTATTATTATTATTATTATTATTATTATTATTATTATTACTATTATTATTACTATTATTATTATTTATAATATAATATCTTATATCAAATTTTCTTTTAAAACCTTGGTGTTTATGATTTCTATTTGTATTATTCTATATTCAATATTATTATTATTATTATTCTAATTATTATTATTATTATTATTATTATTATTATTATTATTATTATTATTATTATTATTATTATTATTATTATTATTACCAAGGATCGGGATGGGGTGGTACGTTATTATTATTATTATTATTATTATTATTATTATTATTATTATTATTATTATTATTATTATTATTATTATTATTTTTATTTTTATTGTTATTATTATTATTATTATTATTATTATTATTTATAAACTAATAATAATAATTATTATTATTATAATTATAATATCTTATATCAAATTTTATTTTAAAACCTTGGCGTTTTTTATGATTTCTATTTGTATTGTTCAATATTATTATTATTATTATTATTATTATTATTATTATTATTATTATTATTATTATTATTATTATTGTTATTATTATTATTATTATCAAGGATCGGGATGAGGTGGTACGTGTAGGTAAAAGGGGGCTACGGGTAGGTTTAAAGGGGCATGGGTAGGCATAACGGGGAGGATACGGGTATATATAAGGGGGTATGGTGATGGTCGATTCCTTTCATCCATACCTGCGAAACGATCAACGGGGAAGTATCAAGGAGGGTACAGGTAGGTTACAAGGGGGGTACGAAAGGTATCAAGGGGTTATGGGGAGGTATCAAGTGGGTTCGGGGAGGTATCAAGGGGGTATGATGAGGCATCATGGGGGGGGGGACGGGGAGATATCAGAGGGGGGGAGTATGGTGAGGTATCAAGGGGGATATGGGGAGGTATCATCGTCCAAATGAAACTCGCAGACAACAGTTGTCTCTCTGTCTACATTTTAAACAGCAACCTGTGTACCCTGGCTTGCCAGGGTACAAAAACCACTAGTTCGGGATAATTATATGACTATTACCCTTGCCTTTTGGCTTGAACATGAAGGAAAATTTCAGCAAATTAACCAATTTCACCAAGCGTCTCTCAAAGTGGTTGCTGATTACGATCACACTGAAAGCTTGTTTTATCTAGAAATACTTTGAAATAGGCAAGGGGTGGGGAGTGTGGTTGGGAGGTGGGAAGAAAGTAGGGAGGGGAAGGGGGGAGGGCAGAGAGGGATTCAGAACGAACCTCAAAGTCTTTCTGTTTGTCTGTCGGTCCGTTGGAAGTCATATATCAAGAACCTATCCTATCCTATCCTATCCTATCCTATCCTATCCTATCCCGTAACTCGGAAGGTTGTTGGGGCACCGCAGATGATCGTTTAACCAGCGTACTCCATTTTTCTCTGTCCTCAGCAACCCTCATGGCTTCGCTCAGTGTCAAGCCAGCCCATTCTCGAATGTTGTCCTCCCACCCCTTTTTCTGTCTCTGTTACACTCGATGTTGGTTTTGTTTATCAGTAGTTGATTCAGCCCCAATGCTTGAATCCTCCTGATAAGTGTAACTCGGATTCGTTTATCCAAGCAACCCGTTCACTCAGCAACAAGGCATAAGTCGTCGTATGAAGTTTTCGAACTTTGTTCAGCAAACATCCAACTGCATACAATCGCTTTTTCCACTCTCAACTTTTTACTTTCAACACTACCCTCTTTGAAACAGTGCGGCACTTATATAGTTTCTCTAACTCCAGAGAAATAAAGAACGTTCGGGCAAGACACCATCATAACCAATCAGAACCAATTTCGTCATCACTGTCTCACGTCATACAACCATATTTAGAATGGAAGCTTCTTTAGTTACCACTAGAATTATCCATACGCTTCGATCGATTGTAAACAACCAACTCTAGAAAATTCTCAAATAATATCGACCAACTAAAACCACCAACGTTATACAAAGCTTCTAACAACAACGCAAAATCAAATCAAAGGTAAATACACTCTATTATTGCATGCTTTGCAAAATACAACGATCAGATCTACCGCGCGCGTCACACACGAACTATCGTGCGCGTTTCAACGTAACAGTCTCCCTCTTCTTCTGCCTCCTTTGAAACTTTTGTCCTTTTATTAAACAAACAAATGATCAAACAGCAAATATCAAGTTAGGCTCCTAGCCCAGGGGGGAGGGGGGGGAGCCGTATAGCCAGACAAGGGGGGGGGGGGGGAAGATGGGGGGATAGGGATACACAATATATAGGCTACATAGTGATTACAGAACGGCACTATATTACAAGACACGGCAGCCTCTAAGTACAAAAAATAACATAAGCCTATGCACTAAAAGAAAAAGCAACAACAATGTTCAAACATTTGTGACACCTCTTAAAAAAAGAAAAATAATGAAATAAAATAAAATATAAAATAAATAAATAAATAAATAATATGCACTCAAAAGAACAATCGCATAAAGGTGCAAGATAAAACAAAAACAACAGTCATCAGAGAAGTGAAAGAACAAGGGAAAGAATGCCAGAACAGTGAAGCACACATTCATGACCACCAAACAGTATTGAATTCAAAATATTGGAGGAAAACAAAATAAAAATAAATAACCAATGCTGTACTACTTAAAAAGTGAAAGTATTATTACAATAAGACGACTTAAATTTATCAGTGTGCTTTTCGATTTCGAGTTCATTAGCTGATTTTATTTGAAGACATTTGGGTGATTCCTAAAATACCGTGGCAATAGGGAAAATCTGTTGTCGTTTAGAAGGGGATTAGTACAATTAAACAAATAATGGAATTCATCACCTATTTCATTTAAATCACACAAGGAACACAATCTTTCTTCTCTAGGGATATTTATATATCTTTGAGTTTGAATCGGAAGTTTGTGGCAGCCGAGTCTAATTTTTAACAGATTATGTCTAAAAAAAATTGTGACAAATTAACTAAATAATCCTCAAAACAAATCTTTTCCTTAAAAATTCTGTAAGTAATACAACTGTTATGCTCATTTAGATTCTGATGCCAGATTTGCAAAAATTGGCTTTACAGGCGTTGTTTGACTAGATACTTACAATAATTCAAAGAATAACTACAACCACGCAAACATATGAATTACAAACCGAGATCGTGCAGAAGAGAACGAACAGTATTTAACCAAGATAATTTATACTCACTATTAAAAAAAACAAATAAGAGCACAGACGAAGTATAAGCACCGACATTTTTGTGGAATCGTTACAACAATCGATACACAATTTATGCCAAAAACAAAGTAACCTGCATTTGGCATCCAAAGAGACAGGAATACAGCCAACCTCACCCAAAATCATGCAAGTCGGCGGGCAAGTTTTTACGTTAAGGATCATTTTAAAAACTTTTAGTTGCAACCTATCGCATATTTCCATTTTTTCGTGAGCCCACACCTCGCAGTTATACAATAGAATCGGTTTGATACATTAATTTATCAAAGAGATCTAGCTGGACATCAAGCGGAAAATCTAACTTTCTACACTTCCTTAAAAGTGCATTCATCGCACGTTCAGCTGACACGCTCTGGGCTTTCCAGTTCTTTTGAAAGTTATTGTTATAATGAAAGAGGGTGCCTAAATATTTATATTCCCAAACTATTTGAAGGATTACATCATTAAACTTGAAGACAGGCAACTTCCTGATTTTACCGCGGGAGAAAATCATAACTTTAGTTTTTGCAATATTTGCACTGCACCGTGCCTTGCCGGATGGTCTTTGCAAGGTTTGATACTCTGGTGACGTGGCCATACCATCGGAGTTTCCGTTTCTTTACCACTGTGAGCATGTCAATGGCTTGTGTGATGGTCTGTCGGACTTCGTCGTTGGTGATGTGCTGGGTATTCTTCGTTTTAGATCTGCTGTGAGGGTCCATGTTTCGCAAGCGTATAAGAAGATGGAGATGACAAGGGAGCTCAACAGCCTTACCTTGGAATGTAGACTGATGGTCTTGTCTTTCCAAATGGGCTTCAACCTTGTCAGGGTCGCAATTGTTTGTGCGATCCTGGAGAGGACTTCCTACCGTGACCCATTGTCTGATACAATGGCTCCTAAATATTTGAAGTTATGCATTGTGTTGGGAATTGGCCTTGGACTTTGATGTCCATGTTGATGCCATTGGTGTTGTTGGTCAACATGTTGGTCTTCTTGGTTATTGGGTGGATTTCGGAGGCATTCATCCAGAATGGTGACGCATTCATTTCGCTGTGGACGAGTGAGTATTGTCCGGCAATGGGATGGATGTTTCCGTAAGCCTATACCCGAGTCAAATGGGTTTGTCGGAAATGGTGTCAGAACTTTCACGTGGTGTGGGGTTTGCAAGAGTGTCCGTCTGATGCATTCCTTTCGCTAAGGGCGAGGGAGTGTTTGTCCCGGTGTGGGATGGATGTTCTTGCGAGGCCGAACCCGGGGTGAAAGGGGTTTACAATATGCATTATTTTCACAATAATTAAACGAAACAGAGAGAGAGAGAGAGAGAGAGAGAGAGAGAGAGAGAGAGAGTGAGAGTGTGTGTGTGTGTGTGTGTGTGTGTGTGTGTGTGTGTCTGTGTGTCTGTATGTCCCTCTGCCTGCCTGCCTATCCGTCTGTCTTTGTTATAATTATTGTTGTCGTTGCTGCTAAAATTATAATAATAATTAGGGTCCATGATTGAGGTCAGTTTGCTTACCTCCTGGTTTCAGAATTTAACATCGTGATGACCCACACGACTGAAATTTTTGTATCTAGTCAAACATTTAGACATTCTTTTCTACATTTAGACCTATTTCCCCCCGTCGTTCTTCAAAAGCGCTTCTCCAGCTCAAGCGCTGCTCAAGGCGCTGATCGATACAGGATCCAACTCAAGCCGCCTGATCGGCCAGGGAGAATGGACCTAGTGCTTTTGGGGGTATTTTGGGTTGCCGGCACCCACCCGTATGGCCCTTTTTCCAGAAGAATTTAAAAGATGTGTACAATAACCTAGCTACTTGGTCAATGGCTTCAAAGAAACATAAAAATATGAGTGAACCTGAAGACTTTTATGGGATAGGGTATGGCAAAAGCGCATTAACCAAGAATAATAGACCCTCGGCAGGAATTTTGTGGATCCCCGATAACTTACTACTGCTGTACCAGTCCGCTATCGGGGATCCACAAAATTTTTTCCGAGGGTCCATTCTTCTTGGTTAAGTGGATAGGGAGTCTTTATTGTACAAGTGCTGTTCTGTTCTGTGTGCGTTTTGGCGTGGGTGTGAGTGTGCACGCATGTGCGTGTTTGCGTGTGGTTTATGTGTATGTGTTGTTGTTGTTGTTGTTGTTGTTGGGTTTGTAGACACGACGTTATTTGGACAAACTAGTGAATATCTGCCGACCTTGTTTTGACCCATCTCCTTATTTTGACATTAAAATAATGATCCGTTATGGTTAGGGCAAACTGTCACAAAATCAATACAACGTATGTGGGGTTTCTGGAACTCGTTATAAGGAGGCATTTTGATGGACTGTGTGTGTGTGTGTGTGTGTGTGTGTGTGTGTGTGCGTGGGGGTGTGTTTGAGTGTGTGCGTGCGTTTGAAATGAGCACTTCAAAGAATGATCTACAAGAACTGAGTGTGGAACAAGTTGATAAAGGAGAGGTTAATGTACAGTCTCGCATGTGTGTGTGTGTTTGTATGTGTGTGTGTGTGCGCGTGCGTGTGTGCGTGCGTATGTGTGTATGTGTGCATACGTCTGTTTTAGTGCGTGTAGTGTGTATGATACAGGCATAGGCGCTCGCGTGTCCAGATACAAGCGCCTGTGATCTCGATAGTAGCTGATAGTATTTTAACACTTCCTCCACCACCTCACCCCCTTCCCCACTCCATCTCGTAGCCTACAAAGATTTTACAGATGACGCTCATGCATGTTGAACTAATTTGCCTGAGAGTTCCAGAATGACTCATGACGCGTGAAATACCGGGCGTAATAGAATTTATAAACAATCATTTACAAAGCGTCTGCCAGTTATGAGCAGTTTAAAATTGCTCAAAGGGATGAGGAGGGGAATGGAAATTGGATCATTTTGTTGACTATGTTCGTGTTTCTATGCCGGTGGCTGGTTTGTAACTTGCATAATAGGTTTGCGTCTAGATACTCAAATCTTCATCGCAGTGCATTCTATACCATAGTTAACACAGCGCCAACAAACTGTCTTTCTTTCATCAACAGTTACTGTTGTTAGCAAACAAGGGAAATCTTCGTGCCAGCATTATTGGCACAGAGTAATTTGTTTTGAGAACAAAGAAATTCACCTTTCGAACTGACACTGCTTAAACCGTAGACCTATTGAATTCAGACTGCAGCAACTTGTACAGTAAGCCACAGGCGCTTATATCTCGACTCGCGAGCGCCTATGCCAGGCATAGGCGCTCGCGTGCAGATACAAGCGCCTGTGCAGTAAGCCTTCACTACGCACCTCATTTGCTGCTGATGAGCTGATCGATTTCTTTTCCTGCTGATAAGCTAATCAGTGTCTTTACTGCGGATAAGCTACTCAGCTTTCTTAAACTTCTCATAAGCTGATCAATTTCTGGCATATCTGCGTGTTTTGTGTTTGCGTTTGTGTACGTGTAGTTTCCTCTCTCTATCTGTTCATGCTTATCTGGTTGCTTTCCGTCTGCCATGTCGCCTATGGTGGGTGTTAGACGTTTAAACTTCAAGGTTCTCAACATCATCTGCTTGTCGTATGAAATACGCATAATCCTTCTCAACTTATTACTCTTCCCATCCGATCCATCAGTTTTTACATTACTGAACAGACAAATTCCCACCAAGTTTAGCCACCTGTTGATTAGCACCGAGTGTCTGCATGAGGCTGAATAGCCGAGGCTGTTGTGAGCGCAGGTGATTTTTTTGTAAAACTCCTTTGTTGTCGGGACCACGGTGTTCGGCCCTCGGAGGTAGGAAGGTGGAGGGGGTTCTTACTCCGCAAGCAGTTCGTGTGTGTGTGTGTGGGTGTGTGGGTGTGTGTGTGGGTGGGTGTGGGTGTGTGTGTGTTTGTGCACGGTGTGGGACTGGTTTCTGGCATTCAGCTAATTCTTGCAGTCTATGTCTTTCGCATCAACACTCTCTCGTGACAGGACTGGGGAATTTTCACACATTTACACCCTCCCATCAGCGCACTGTGAAACGGTCATGCAAAGCTTATCCCGTTTTGTGGGGGTGTGTATGTTCTTTAAATTTTGTTTCTTGTTTCTTCCACTTATTCTTGTATGCACCTTTTTCTTCTTTTTCTTCTTGTTACGCTGTTTTGTTGTTGTTTTTCTTCTTCTTCTTCTTCTTCTTCTTCTTCTTCTTCTTCTTCTTCTTCTTCTTCTTCTTCTTCTTCTTCTTCTTCTTCTTCTTCTTTCTTTCTTTCTTTCTTTCTTCTTTTTTTTAATCTCTTTCTTTCTTTCTTTGTTTCTTTTTAATCAACATCTTCATCATCAGCTTCTACTTCTTTACTTTATATAATTCATGATAGCCGCGAAAGGGTGAGATTTTGCAGACCGCATACCCTTTCAGGCAACGTTCGTGCAAGGCCAAGCTTTTTGCTTTTTTTTCTTACAACGAAGAAGATAAAGCGAGGTAACTCGCCCATGAAAAAATGTACATCCAAATCGTCCCTGAAGCGTATAGAGAGACAAACCTTGGCTGGCCTTCGGAGAATGTAGGGCCCTAGGAAACAAATCCTTAAATGGGTTTTAGATGCTGACAGGTACGAATTTCGAATTTCTATGTACGCCTGCTGTTATTAGACAAATAAAAGAGTTTCAGTCTCTCTTTTCAGGTAAAATCTTTGGCAAACAAATATCAACCAACTATGGCAAATATAACCAACTTTGTTTTTCTTACAGGATGCATTTGCGTAAACTGCTTATCTAACCTTATGTAGGGGTACGCTAATTCCTAGGAGACTGAATGTAACATCTTACCTCCCTTGCGGAAGTCTTTTCGGAAGTAAAGTGGAAGACCCAAATTATGGTTAGTGTTTCACACGGTAATAGTTTAATTCAGGCTGCTGGGACATTTTTGGGGTATCATTATGCTTCTTTGAAACTGACGAAACAAAATAACAGACTGTGTTTAAAATTGTCTTGTTATTTATAACAGACCGCCCTAAGAACCCCGAACTCTATTTTTTAAAAAGAAAAATGCATCACACTCCGAAAAAAAAAGAAGAAACGAAAAAGGACATCATCCTGTTGCCACTAGCCGATTGTCCTCCGTACTTATTTGTAGAAGGCGTCTTCGATCTGAAAATCAGAATGGACAAGGAATGTGCACTCTGTTGTGGGTATATTTAACCTTCATTTATGTGAGCTAATGAATGAGACACAGCATTCTTCTTCTTCTTCTTCTTCTTCTTCTTCTTCTTCTTCTTCTTCTTCTTCTTCTTCTTCTTCTTCTTCTTCTTTTTCTTCTTAATAAGCACAACCCCCAAAGTCCCCTTCAGTCTCTCTATATATGTATTACCAGAACAAAGTCCTCCGTCTACATTTAGGCATTGATTACATTAATGAATGAATTAGTCCTATGATGTATACAACGAAGAATACAAAGCATGGAGAGGTGCTACAGAAGACTTCTGGGCATTTCCTATACCCAGCACATCACCAACGACGAAGTCCCACAGACCATCACACAAGCCATTGGACAACACAATGACCTGCTCACGGTGGTGAAAAAACGGAAACTCCTATGGTATGGCCACGTCACCAGATCATCAGGTCTTGCACAGACCATCCTGCAAGGCACAGTGCAAGGAGGTAGAAGAAGAGGGAGACCGAAAAAGAGGTGGGACGACAACATACGAGAATGGACTGGTTTGACACTGAGCGAAACAATCAGGGTTGCTGAGGACAGGGAAAGATGGAGTACGCTGGTTAAACGATCATCCGTGGTGCCCCTACGACCTCCGAGTTATGGGATAGGAAAGGATGTATACAGAACACATTGCCGAATCTGTATAGCATTTTTGAGGTAGCAGAACAGGGATGTCCATGTACCTGCTTGTAGGCTATGCCTGTCCATAGATTTGGCCTTTGGATGATTTATTTACTCCATCGAACAACCGTAGAAACCGAGGTCTAGTCTGTGCACGTACGCATTCCTTCGAAACGACCTTCAGAGATCCTGACGCCTCATGTCCCAGACGGGTGAGTGAGCGCCAGCTACACAATTACACCCAGGAAGCTCTAGCTCCCTTCTCCCCATACCTAGTCACCTATGGCCCAGGACGGTGCTCAGTTGACTGGGCGTCAGACGATGCGCCCAAACTCTGCAAGTGGGCGCTTCGGGCGGTTTCTCCTGTATCGGCCGGTGCCTTGAGCAGCTCTTGAGCTAGACAAGCGCTATATATGAGTAATATAATTTGTAAAAATGATTTATGGTAGTCCTGAATTGTGTGTAGATATACGTGGGTTCACGACATTGTGTGTTCGGCATGTGTGATGATATCCTGGAAAAGATACGCTTATCTTACAAGGGGAGTAAGACTTGTAGATAGGTGGGGCGTCAAGCTACCTCTATCAGTCGTTCTTTACCAAGATTCCAAAGCTATGTGAGAGACCAATCACGGTGCTTGGTCACATAATATGCTTTTTAATAATCAAAGGACTAGTTTACTTGGTCTCAAGAGAAGAAAGAGCTAGTGGACAAACAACAATACAAATAGAATGACACCAGTAGTATGTATGTGATTTCAACTTTTATTTGTTCAACACAAATTCTAACATGACTTTAATTAAATGTAAATTAATAACTATGACTGTTCAATGTGCTGGGAAATTTCTTTAGCAGTTCTTCATCATCACTTGCTAAGCATTCCTACGTTTGGATGGTCTATTGGTGTTTTTCCGAGAATTGGTTGACATCAGTTGCAGTTGAGAGGGACTTAGCTGCTCAGTGTCGGTGAGTGCTTAAGTCTAGTGGTCACTCTGAGGGAGTCTGGTCACTCTCAGGATGATCGGGCGAGTCTGGTAACTGCGGGGCCGGACGTAGCGAGGTAGATTTTAGTTGATCTTCTTTTTCACGGGAGCAAGCGTCATGCGTTAACTCCATAAACCGTCCCAGAGCTGAACTGTAAAATCCAGAACTCTGGCTACAATATTCTTTTCAGATATATTGGTATGTGGTGCCCTCTGCAAGGAGTCTGTAGCATCAGACACCTGCCGAGTTTCCCATATGCACACTACTACATCTGAATCTTAAGGCTAAGATATATCGAGCACTATGCACAACATGTCAGAAACAATAATTGGTTTCTGTAAATACATATAACATGAACATACTAATACATGGCAATCAACATAATATATAAACATACAAGTACTAGAAACTACTAGTGTTAACTTACTTCTAGTCTCTAGGAATCGTGAAACCATCTCTAGTCTATCACTCTGTTGGTAATGGCTGAGGATATTGTTCACTTCAGTTCGCTCCTTGTTTCGACCTTCTTCGTTCCAGGTTTCACGTGTGACTCCCCATTTACATGTAATGTGGGGGTTACAAGAAATATACAGGAGTCTCTACGTCATCTCCGACCAATCGTTTCACTCTCGTGACCATGGGAATCTTTTCTCGGGATTCTCTACTCTCCTGTCCTGGAGAAATATCCCTCCCCCACCCTTCCCCCCTAGAACACCGAACAAGTTCCTCACACACACCCTCCCTCACCCCACGTTTTTTTAAAAAAAATACATTATTGTTAAAGAAATTATCTATGCGATGTCAAAATTAAAATCATAAGGTCCACTTACTTACACCGACATCCAACCCTAAATACAAAATATCTTCATATTAGCGGCTTTGGCCCTCACTCGTGAGAACAGGTCACATATGAGTAGAGTGTGGTGATAAAATAAAATAGAAACAAGAAGGAAGTCGCCTTAGTTTGTCAACTAAGGTTAGAATTTATACCATGTTTTTAACCATGGAATTTGTTACCTCCACATGCGGTGGCTCCAAGCTTCCGTATGAGGGATCTATGTACGAGGGTCATTCAATAAATAAGGTGAATTTTTCGGTATAAGGACTTCTAAGGTCATCATGGACAATTTTGTGTGCTTTCCCAAAAGATAAGCTCAAAGTCCTTGCAATGTCATCCACTGTCACCCTTCTTCAGGATTCTGTCCTACTGAATGAGGTCATTGACTGATTCGATCACCTCAGGAGATCTCACTTCTGTAGGCCTCCCAGGCCTGTCTTCATCCTCAACACTGCTCCGTCCTTCTTTAAATAATTTAGTCCAAATTTTTTTCGGCTGAAACATGTGGCACCATACACATTTGACATTCTCCTATGAACTTCAACTGGTTTGCGCTCTTCAGCAACCAAAATCTTGATCACTGACCGCTGTTCAATTCTGGAGCATGCTTCTTGGTCGGCCATCTTTGTTAATCGCTAAAACTCTCACAGTTTTTTTTTCCAATCTGCAAAAGAAATTACATCCATGTGAAAAAGAATTAAAACAAAAAGAATTTTATAAAAAGTAAGCTTCTATCTGAATTAGAAGTCCTTGTGCCGAAAAATTCACCTTATTTATTGAAATTAACAATGACCTTAGTATGTGAAGTCTAAGACTCTGTCATCTGGTAATGTGTCCTACACCCCTTGGGGTCATGAGCAATCTTGCCACTGTAGATTGTTCTAACCTATAAAGGGAACAGTGAAAGCCCCAGTTGAAAACCTGTCTTGCCTTTGTAGGCATGACAGATTCACTGCGGCAACAGTACCCCCGTTGGAGTGCCGGGGGTTTCAGTATAAATAGTATCCCCACTTTATGGAAATTTAGTGCTTTAAATTCACACTGTTGCTATCTTCCTCATATACTCTTTCCCATTCCTGCTCTGTCCTATCACTCTGCTATACTATCTTCTTCTTCGCTAGATCAATGACCTACCTTTTTTCTTGAAAACTCTTCCTGGACAAGACTCCTTGTTTGTGTATGAGGTCTGTTGGATCAGCTTGGGAGTGTTGGACGCTTTCTGCTGGGTGGTCACTAGGGCTTCCTATGATGTTAGTATTTAGCAATATAGGCATTTTATATGTATATGTTTCGTTGATGATTTGTAATGATGGTTGTATTCTATTTTGTTTTTGTAACCGGGGGTTCGCGTAGTTGAGGTAAACCCTCAGCCGTCCCGGATCCCCGCGTGGGATGTCTTTATTGTAAAGTGACTGGCCGGTGGAGGGCGTTCAATTGTCCCACTAGGGTTGTTTTCAGCAGATCTTTTATGCGGATCGGGGGTTGTCCGGTCCTGATTTGGCTCGGAGGAGTCCGCTGGACCTAAAGCAACAATAAATAAATCAATCAATCAATGTGTCCTACGAGTGGGAGCTCCGACGTAAAAGCAAACAGTGTAAAGCCATAATCCAAGTCAGTGGAGGTCAGGTTGTCAAACGCACCAATGACCATAGCCATGCTGCTTTAGGCCTTGTTATACAATATAACGATGTCTGCCCATCACGTATTGTGAGAAAAAAAACACACAAACAGCAACAATATCAACACCAATAACAACAATCACAAGAATAAAAACAATAACAACAACAATAACAACATTAACAACACGTTTTATAATCTTAGATCAGCTGCAGTAGTTCAAGAGTCACCTGGGCCCTTTTCTCACTTTCACACGATCTGCAGTTTTCTATGTATAATGTGCTGTGTTTTGGCACCACGGATCCCCACTAAAGAATCGCGCATCTGTTTGTCGGGTATGCAAAACCGGGTAGCATGCTGCATACTTCGCAGAAGCATCCCGATCAACGTAGCCTACCCTTCGGCATTCCAGTTTGAGTTTACGAAACTAATAGTTTGTTCGTATATTAGCTATTTTTCGACTTCTTACACTTCCCCTCTTCCCTAAACTTAAAAATAAAAATTTCTCTTACGAACTTTCACTGTAAGCAGATTATACTGAAATTAGCTGTCTGGTCAGGATGGCTAACAAATACTATTGAGACATTTTTTTCAAAACCGTAGTGCACATTATAGTAAAAGAGTGGCGCTCTGAAAGTTAGGCTTTTGAATGCTGGTGTGCTGCTGCACCAGAGCATCAGACCTTGCAAAGACCATCCTGCAAGGCACGGTACAATGAGGCAGATGAAGAGCGAGACAGAAGAAAAGATGGGAGGACAACATTCGAGAATGGACTGGCTTGACACTGAGAGAAGCTATGCGGGTTGCTGAGGACCGAGAAAAATGGAGTACGCTGGTTAAACAGATCATCTGTGGTGCCCCGACGACTTTCGAGTTACGGGATAGGATAGGATAGGATAGGATAGTGCTGCTGCAGAAAACCTTTAACTTTACACCACAATTTGCTTTTCTCCCCCAAAACGTAGTAAGGGTTGGAATCTACCGGGCAACATTTAAAAGCAGTTGTTCTCCTTTCACAATTCATTGAAATAGCATTAATATATAATATTACGAAGTAAAGTAAAAGACAATGTTGCAATAAGTCACCACAACCGATTTCTCAGGCACCTATATTTCATCCCCGTAGGTGCATACAACAAGCGAGCGTTGTGGCCAAGTGGGCTAAGGCGGGACTAACTAGACTTGTCTACAACCCAGAAACCAATGGCGCCTGACAGGTGTGGGTTTGATCCAGCATCTGGGCCGGGGCGTTATGTTTCTCCGAATATTATTTATTTTCGACTCGGGCAACGTCTCGGGGGTTTCCTCCGGGTGCTCCGGTTTGCTCCCCCAGCAAAATTTCAAAAAATTGCAAAATTTCAAAATATTACCAATAATGTTAGGTAGGTTGGGTTTGGGCGCGCCACAGGCTGCGACTACGCCTTCCCCAGGGGAGGCGGGCCAGAGTTTCCCGATAGAAAGGGATAATAAACTGCAACAAACAAACAAACATCTTATCATGCGCTCGTATTACCATCCATGTCACATTGCCAACCAAATTGTATTCCAGGACATTTTAATGAGTTGTAAGAAAAAAGGTTAACCTTAACATTACGGAATACCCGCAAGGGGCGAACGTATGTGACTTAGGTACGAGACTATTGAGGTCACCGAGGGTTTTCTCCGGGCACTCCGGTTTCCTCCCTCCCTTCAATAATGGTACAGGATGCAGTCAATATAAAAATTTCAAAAATAAAAATTCGATTTTCTTCCGTCTTCTAATAGCGATCTCCCTGCCTTTACACCACCTGTTTGATTGATGTATGTGTATTTTGTGTGTGAGGGTAAATGAGACAGGTGAGCGTGTATGTTGGTATAGATCGCCGCGCTTTGAGCCTTGGGGAAAGGCGCGTACATAGCATCCTGTATTATTTATTATTATTATTTATACTGTGCGATCATGCAGACTAAAACGAAACTATAGCTCAGTGTTCCCAATAAAAATGCTCTTATCAAAACGTTGGACAGACACCATCAAAGTATAAGGTAGTGTGATGCTACTGGCAACTTTTGATAGTCAATCTTCATGAGGAACACTTGAATGTATAATTCCTGCATTTCTATATTATTTTGTAATGATGGTAAAGACATGCATTTTCATTGAAGGATGTCCCACCGGCTATGTCATTGAGATTGACTCCTGATATAATCAAATCGATTGTTGGCAGTGTTTTTTTTCTTGTACATCTTTAGGCATTCAACAATGTCTCAAGTTTAGTGTTGAAGAAGGAGGAGAAGAAGAGATACATTGAGATGAATGAGTTGGCTGCTTGGCGGAGGAGAAGGATGAATGAATGATGACCCTGATGATGATGATGATGATGATGATGATGATGATGATGATGATGATGATGATGATGATGATGATGATGATGAAGGTGGTGCCTGTGCTGTTACTGTTGCTGCCAGTGATCATGGTGATGTTGATGGCGTCCACGACGATGATGGAGTGGTGCGTGAGGCCAAAGCGTGCAGTTGTATTTGTTGTTCATGCCGGTGATTGTTGTGCAGTAGTACACAGGATTCAGGGAAACCCCACACACACAAACCTGGCTGGTTGTTATTTTCGTCTGTTCTGCACGGACCTAGTTGACTAGCTGCCAGGGTTGGGAACGAACGATCTTCATCTGATCTTGTCTCCAGTCCTGTTTGTTGTTTCGCCTAAAAGGTGCTAGTGTAACGCACCATTATTACTCCCCCCCCCCTTCTCCCCCTTACCCAGTGAGTGGATTGACCTCCAATAGGGGGTGGGGTAAGAATTAGGTACTTTGAATATGGCCTTAGTCCCCCCCCCCCCCCCCTACCCTTCCAACTTCCCTCCTTCCAAATCCCCAACCCTTGAACTATCATCTCTCACCCTCCTCTCCCCCATCCCACACGTGGATTGACCCCCGGTCGTTCTGGGATGATCTAGATTGACACCATCCCCTTACCACCGCCACCCCCCTCTTTCTATCGCTCTCTCTCTCACTATCTTTCTCATACACACACACATACAAACTCTCGCACACACACATAGGCTACACACACACACGCACACACACACACACACACTCAAAATGTCTCCTCATTATAATGGTTTAATTTCTTGTCGATAATAAGAAGACAAAAAATATATAGACTGGTTATTCCGGAGTGAGGTTTTTAACAATGTTGGCACTAAGACATGGCTGCTTGAGTAATGAGATCCTATATCGGCCAGCAGTTTTGAGCAGCTCTTGAGTTGGTAAAGCACTACAAGGAAGACGGGGGGAGGGAGGGGGGAAGAAGGGGAATTCTGGTATAAAGGTTGGTGGGGACGGGGGTACCGGGGAGAGGACGGAGATAAATATGCGTGAAAGGGTGGAGGGTCAATGCTGTTGTTTTCGATGTAATCCTACTTTTTTTTGACTCGCGGGTAATCAATGCAGCGTGGTGGATGGGGTGTGTGGTGTTGGGGTGTCAAAGGAGACCGTTACACCTGCTCGTTCTTTCCGCCTTTGTTCGGAACGGTCTTGTTTTCCTAACAGTTAAGCCCCTATTAGCAACACGATAGAATAGTCATCGCTGATGTATGTTTTTCCTGTCAATGCAAATTGATGGAGTCGCCATGATCTACTCATGCGGAAGCTTGTAGGGGCGAAAGTGGGTGGGTGGGTGGGTGGGTGGGGGGTGGATGGAGGGCCTTCGAAGATTCCGAGATCTTGGTAATTAGCTGTCAATGTGCAGGTGACAGGTTGTTTCTAGTTTATCTACCAGGATAACGAATGTTGTTTAGAACGATGCGATGATACGAAAATAAGTTACGTCATTTGTGGCTACGACTGCTGGCTGCTTTGACAATTCTCTCTCTCTCTCTCTCTCTCTCTCTCTCTCTCTCTCTCTCTCTCTCTCTCTCTCTCTCTCTCTCTCTCTCTCTCTCGTGTGCGTGTGTGTGCGCGTGTGTGTTTGTGTGTTTGCGCACAGATCCGCGTGTGTGTGTGTGTGTGTGTGAGGGAGTGGGTGTGTGGGTGTGGGTGTGTGCGTGCGCACGCGTGTCACAGTGTTCATGCGGTGGGTGCAGTCAGACCATTCATATATTTATTGTTTTAAGCCGATAAAAGCCCCCAATATTCGTCGTGCAGCGGCATACTTGTTTTGCACGTTAAACATCATCAACAAAAACTGGGTTTTCAACTCATCAACTATGCATCCACTTGAAAATAGCAGTCCCCGAGTCCAAAATAGTGAAACCTATACGCTATCATCCCCACATACCTGGGCACAAAGCAACATACAAGTGAGAAGCATGATACCTGCCGCACCAATACCTGTGTTTACAGTTGTTCACACCTTTGAAACACCTGTGAACTCCTGTGACGGGTTCCTTTCCCCGGTGTGCAAAAATAATTTATCATAGCACGCATAGCAACCCATCCACCCCTTCCCCAACCCATTTTTTATTTTTTCAAATTTTTTTTTTTTTTTTTTTGGGGGGGGGAGAGGTGGGCTTCTTGGCAGACCGCTCAGGATGGCATTCCAGAAAGAGCTGAACTGTTCACTGACATATATTTTATTGTAAAGACTATTACTTATCAGTCTAAGACATCTTGGAAACCGCTCACCAGCTATAAAACAGGAGTCCTATGTACGGTCCAAAGCACTCCATGGTATTTAAGCTTATTATTCCTAGTATTAATCTACTTTTAAACGCTGTTGGCGTTTAAAAAAATATACTGAACGCTCTCAAAAAGCCAAAAAATGTATCAAATACAAACAAAAAATATTTACAAAGAAAGAAAGAAAGAAAGAAAGAAGAAGAAGAAGAAGAAGAAGAAGAAGAAGAGAAGAAGAAGAAGAAGAAGAAGAAGAAGAAGAAGAAGAAGAAGAAGAAGAAGAAGAAGAAGAAGAAGAAGAAGAAGAAGAAGAAGAAGAGGCGGAGGAAGAAAAAAAAGAAGAAATTTTTTTTTAACAGCAACAAGTCATTATTTATTTATTTATTTATTTATTTATTTATTTATTTATTTATTTAGAAATCGACACTACTTTGGTCGAAATTAACATTTTTGAGGATAAGTGTTTAACCCACTTGCATAATAGCTAAGCCTATACCATTGTCACAAGCAGACCCGTTTACCCCGCGCTATTTGAGCTTTTGCTTGTTTAGCAGTAGTAAAACTTAGAAGGTTACTGTAGTCTATAGCAGACGATTAAGGTATAACTGATGTGTAAACACTGCGAGCTGACGCGAGCCGTTTAGTGACATCATCACGGCCTAGATGGTGTTTCGAACTTTATATCCACTTAGATTGTCTCAGCCAATCAGGACACAGGTAGAGAGGTTAGAACCAGTTCTGGCTGATTCAGTCCAAGCCAAGTATAGGTCAGTTGTGTGGAAAGCTCTGAGCAGTACACAGTTACACTAGAGCAGAGAAATTTCTCCACTGATAGAACAGGGAAGCAGTGCTTGTTGAATTTTTGAATTCAATCAAGTAGCCACGGGCCTGACATTGTCGAGCAGGTAAATGAACATACTTCTGTTTCATCGTGATGTAGTTATATTATTGTTGAAATTATGTTTGTGGAATTTGCTATGCATAGATTTGAATTGTTAGTCCGAATTTGCCTTACCACGTGGAGAAGCCGAACACGTGTCAAGCACGACCGGGTTTGACGCCATGTTGTATACCTGACGGAACCACTGTTGTTTAACCTATATGTATGCTTGCAGACCAGTTGCTATACCAGTGAATGTTTATAATATTATTAATTCTTTATGTGTATAGTTAGCCACGATTTATATTTATGTATGTATAGGAAATTAGAGTTGAGATTCCAGTGGACCACCGACTTAGCAGAATGTTCGTCGCTTATGTATAGAGATGTGGAGCTATCACTGAGGGCTACTTTGGCTTTCAGTGAGACGCTCTGCACAGACCTATTATTCAGGGTTGTTCAGAATTTCGTCTCATATGTTACAGACGAGCAGGCAGGATATAGTGAGCCCAACTCAACAGAAGAGCAGAACCTAATCTACGATTCGAGTTGGCTGCCGAGGCATCTAGAGCATCGTGCGCAGATAGCCCCAAACGTCGTACCAAAAGTCAAAGACTACACGACGACCCAGCGTGTACCAGAAGCTACCTCAACCCAGCGCTTCACACACGCATCCATACAGTTAAGTGCCCAGGAAACAGTGCACTAAAACTGTAGCAAAAGGACCACAGTAGTCCACTCTTCATGAACGCTAGTAGCCAGTGCCCTATGAAGAAATAATAGCTGCCTAGATTATCTGCGAGCGAACCATTCGCATTGACAATTGAACTTTTAAGTTAGATTCGTGCTTTGAAGATGCGCTGTTGCAAAACTAGTGCAGATAGAGTTATCCGTCCCTGCCTTCACCTATGCCAAGGACACCGGCTAGTTCCGGTTGAGTATTAAGCATGGCCGCACGTAGACGGAAGACTTGTGGCGGAGAAAAACAGTATTGCGTTTGCTGCCCTAATTTCGCAGGAAAAGTAATTGAAGGGTGCATTGTCAAGTTACACACATTACCAGCTAACAAAACACTGAAACGACTGTGGGAACAACGTTTGCGACTGATTCGGAAAGATTACAACAATGTAAAATAAGATTTAAGATTCAAGATTCTTTATTGTCCAAACACAAGGCATGGATATTTGTTTAGCAGTGCAATAAGGAAGGAGATAACAACATCAAAATTATTACAAACATGGACATACAATATTGATACATTTGATATACTATCAAAAACAACTTCCATACCAAAATACAAATCTATAAACACTAACACACATGCATAAACAGATAACCAGCCACATACCCATGCGTACACATTTAACACACAGATAATTATTCCACAGTATATGTATACACAACTACAACACTCACCCATTCTTCCATGCCTTAGATCCATCCTAGATCATAATAATAATAATAATAAGAGTAATAATACAAAATAATCATCATAATATTAATAATAATCGTAATCATTAGAGTAATTAATAATTATAAAAATAATAATAATAACAATGCAACTACAACAACTAATAATAATAATAATAATAATAATAATAATACAACAGCAGCACCAACAGACAACTAATAATTAATATATGGTAATAATGATAATAATAATAACAATACTACTACAACTAATAATAATAACAAGTGAAAGACTGAAAGTAATAAGACATAATTGCAGTTGCTTCACTGAATTAAAAACAAAAATTATTCTACTGTATAATAATGTTATCTTCTAGATAAACTGCAAAATTAAAATTTCTCAATTAAAAAATTAAAGCAAAGAAAAAGAAAGAGACTTCGAATTTCTCGTGAATGTAGGTCACTGACAAACGAATTAGGCCTACTGAACAAACAAATCAGCAATCAATGTTTAGGCAAGCAGCCATCCTGAGTAAAATTTGAACGATTGTACAAGAGAAATATAATTTATATAACCCTCCATCTTTCTTGCTTCAACCGGAACTAGCCGAACCCAAGGGCCGCAACCGATCCGCCACTTTCGCTTTCATTATGAAACAGCGCTATAGAGTAGAAGAAATAAATGTGTGATTTTGACTGTTATCAAGTGGCTGGACTACATATGATTCATAGCTGCGTGAAAGCTAGTGTGACAGTGATCTTTTACCATTTTTTCTATCTATCTCTGTACCCCAGCCTTAACACAGACCGAGCTAAACAAATAAATGTATTTAAGTAATTCACAGGGTGACTCACTATCGGTTCCCATAGAATAGACGAGAGGGTTACAGCATTCCATTGTGCAGAGCCCAGCAACAATAAAACCCCACGTTACAACCATCGTCATCATCATCATCATCATCATCATCATCATCATCATCATCTTCATCATAATCATCAGCAGCAGCAGCAACAGCATCTTCTTCTTCTTCTTCTTCTTCTTCTTCTGGAGACCTATAAACCTTTCCAGCACAGATGTCAAACGTGAGCATCAGTGATCCACCCCACTGGCATAGACTATGTAAGGCTAAAAGGATGATCTGAACACACGCCAGCAGTCTCAGACACTCCGATTCTGCACAGATATCGCGACTCTTTTCTTTCATCACTGTATCTGGGGGCAACAGGTTTGGTCAGATGCTGTACAGCGTTTGTTCCATAGCTTCCTCGGAGTCTACCACCCAGGCGGGCTTACGATCAGGCCTGACATTTTTCCTGGTATGTCTGGCATTCCTTGATCAGATCTCAGATCTTGTACACAGTTTCCTGACAATAGTTATAAGTCATCCTCTCGCCCTATAGGCTAAGTCTTATTATACTCCTTGTTTCGAATGGACGATCAGTCGTAGCGTTTATATGAATTATTGCATTGCAATATCCAGCTCTCTTCTTATATCCATAGGCTCATTTTAATAGACCATCAGTCATAATTCTCATGAACAAGTAGTCTACATTGCGTCTATAAACAGCCCGCGTTTGGTTAGAATGGGCCAGCAATATCATTGGCGATCCAGCCAACCACCTGTTCGAACTCTTCCCGTCAGGCAAACGCTTCAAAGCATTAAAAGCTAGAATCAGTCGGTTAAGATACAGCTCCTTTCCCGAGGCTGCCCTCTCAATACTGTTTGTATGTAGATTATAGTCACACGACACTTTCGCATATAGGTGACTACTGGACCGATTTATACTGACACCAGCGGGCCAGTTGTTGGTAAAGGGGAAAATAATATGATCACACGTTGACCAATCCGGGATTCGAACCAGCGACCTTTCGGTTACTAGCAAGACGCTCTTACCAACTGAGCTACCCGGCCCCTACAATACCATGCAGTGACCTCAGTTGTTCAGAGAGCACGAGTTTTGCAAAATTTCTTGATTGCACATTATATGATGTTTATGACTCCAATTTATATACCCATGTAGAATTGTGTGGGGAGGGGTGGCATGCGTGGTTTACTTCTTAAAACAACTTTTTCTCTTGGATCATTCAGGGTCTTAATGTCCAGCTGAAGCATATTTGTTGTTGTAGAATGACTGATTGTTTTATTGCATCACCAAAACAAACTTCTATGTACTTTGAATTCATTGGGTAATAAAGTGTCTTGATGTGTCTTGACTTAACATTGTAATTTTGTTTAATGGAAAATGTAGGTAGTGATTAATTTTTTGGTATATTATTATCTTAATTTTGTTATTCTAATCTTATCTCTTTTAGTTTTAAACTAAGTAATATAACAAAACTTTTTAATGTTTAAAAAAACACGTTTTATTTGTATGTTTCTAGTTTGTAGTTATTAGCGCCGCTAAATATTAATGTGACAAAAACTAACAAGATGCAAAGTGTTTTCGGTGGATGGGATGTGACAGGTACTGACTCAAGACTCGTTTGTCGTATTCACTTGAGCTTGCGAAAGGGAGTAACTTCCCCTACTTTGAGGTCATATCCGCTGCAGGTAGTCTGCTACCTAGCGCAAAATCCAAATTTTGATTGTAAATAATTTCATATTTTATCTGACCAGAGATTGAGTCGGCCTTCAACCCAAATTCAGTCAACGATTTTGATGCATTGGTAAGAAATAATGTAAATCTATGGAGTTTTAGCACAACAATGTGTTGGAACATTCGCTGTAATCTGCTTATCATACTAATGAGTTAGGTGGTTTTGGGTCAATATTTATTTTTCAAGCAGAATAGTCGGAGTTGAATATTTTCCCCACTTAAATCGAACACTGAAGTTTAGTATTACACTGGCCGTTTCATTATTCTTTCATTTTCCCCATGACCAAACGACAGTATTCTGACAGCTAGTTGAAAATCGATTGACGATTTATGAAATGGTACACCTTGCGCATTGCCTTCCTTTGAATATTCTAGTTATGTTATCCATTGCATAATTTTCTTAATTATGGAGACTTTATTTCAGACTTTTTTTGTGTTTTTTTTATCCAATCGTTCACTGTCTTTTCCCATTCACGCTTTTGTCAGAAATGTTTTAAAATGTAATGATTGTTTCCTCTTCTTTTTTTTTTATTCCAGGTGTAGAATGAGATAACACACTAACAACACAATGTGGACAGCCCTGCCAGGCATCACATTGAAAGGAGGAAATTATAGAAAAGTCATTGCTTTGGAATAACTGAAGATGGCAGTGATATCTGATGCTGATGCTGCATTTTTACGTGCAGTACGTGATGGAAACTTTGATGAAGTTCTCTGCATGCTCGATAAAGGCCAGAATGTGGAGACTGTCAATTTTGTATGCTTTGTTATCTTTTTTCTCCTTTTCTTAGCTTGTATGAATAAACTTTTTATTGACATTTTAAAAAAACAACAATTTATGAAAACTAAATGTTTAAGTTTAATCATAAAAAATCTGTAAAGTTGTGATGGAAGTGATGAATATATAATAATCTAAGAGCCTGGAAAGTTGTTTTCATTAATACATGTTTCAGACATGATGTTGCTAACTTTTTGCTAGGGTAATAAAAAATAATCTTCTGTTTCCAACGGTGTGTTTAGGGTTAGAATTTTAAAAATAAAAATAAAAGTAATGTCGAATTTTAATATGTATTTCAACTATTTGTCTGTTTTGTTGTGTTTTTAACTTCATTTCATTGTGAATAACCATTTTAAAAATGTCATGTTATGTATGACAAAATATATATTCTTGTTTTTCTATGCATATAAAAAAAATACATATGTACCCTATCCTATCCCGTAGCTCGGAAGTTATTGGGGCACCACAGATGATCGTTTAACCAGCGTACTCCATCTTAATCTGTCCTCAGGATCCCCCGTTTACAAAAACAAAATAGAATACAAACATCATTATAAACAGGGGTTTGATAAATCAGAGTATAGCCTCAGCGTCCCCTGTGCGGGATGCCTTTATTGTACAGTGACCGGATGGTGGAGTGCCATCAGTGTTACCACTGAGGGTTGTTTCAGCAGATCTTTTATGCGGATCAGGAGTGAGTCCTCTTTCAACTAAGTTGTCTTGATATTGTGGTCCTGATTTGGCTCTTGGCAGTCCGCCTGGACCTGCAAGCAATGAATAACTAACACCCCCCTCCTCTCCTACTCCAAACTCCTCACCCCATGCATTCAGCTGTTGTTGTTTCCATTTGTGTGGTTGGTGGGAGGAAGGCAGGATCAGAATAATGAAAATCTAGACAATATCTCATCATATTGCGAAGTGGCGTGTGTTTGATAACAAGCTATCATTTATGCTTGTTGTTGTGTTTTGCAGAACGGTATGGGCGCTCTACACCTGGCAGCCAAGGAAGGTCATGTGGAGGTCATGATGGAGCTGTTAAATAGGGGTGCCAACCCAGAGGCCAAGACGCATGTATGTAAATCAACAGTTTGTTTTTTTCTCTGTTTATTTTAGAAGAGCAGCAGTGGGTCAGTATGTTTGTCAGGTTTTTGTGTTTAACTCCTTCAATTGGTAGGGGGTCAGCATGTTAACCAGAGGAAATGGTGACTGTTAGCACATGTAACTCCTGGTAATTGATATTAATTCTTATTAATAATGTTTGTCATTTGTAAGGCGCCTTAGCCTAAGGATCAAGGCGCTGGCCGATACAGGATCTAACTCAAACCGCCTGAGACGCCCACCCGCAGCCTTTGGGCTGCATGGTCTGACGCCCAGACAACTGAGCACAATCCTGGGCAGCCAGGGATGGGGGAGAAGGACCAAGTGCATGCTGGGTGTGTTCTTGTTACCGGCACTCACCCGTTTAGGACATGAGCGTCAGGATCTTTAAAGTCTGTTATGATGGAATGTATGCGACACACAGACTAGACCTCGGTTTATACTCTCATCCGAATGAGTAGGAAAACAGGAGTAAAGTGTCTTTCCCAGGGACACAACACAATGGCCCGGCCAGGGCTCGAACCCGGGACCTTCAGATCCTCAAGCCGAAGCACTACCATTAGACCACAGTGCCTCCTTGATTGTTGATTTTTGATTATTAATTATTGATAATTGATTATTGATTGTTTTATTACAGATGTGTGCGGGTGTCTGGAAATACATTTGAATGGCTTGCCATCTTGGGGTTTTTTTGGGGGTTTTTTTTGCTTTTTTTTTTAACCTTGTATTGGAACTACAATTTAAAGGATTTGCCACCTTGTTATTTATTGGAGTTTAAAATTTTTTATCGTTTTTTTTCACAGAAACAAAACACCCCACTGCACGTTGCTGCCTTGGCTCGTAATGCTGCCACTACTCAACTTCTCTTGGACAGAGGGGCTGATACCAATGCTATTTCGGTAAAGAAATAACTTGATTGTTATGCTGGTTGTGTGCGTGTGTGTGTGTAATGGGGGAGAGGGCGCTAAGGAGGGGAAAGGAAGGGGGAGAGAGGGCAGGTCAATACCAAGGGTACCCAGAGGTGCCAACCAGTATGGATTGAAAGTATTTAATTCCGGTGAAGTTAATTAAATACGAAAATACGGTAGCTTTTATAAGAATACGAAGGAGAAGTTGCCGATCGTTTATCTTTGCCAGCGGTGCATCTGTCAGACATGGGACTGATCCGTATTTATACTGATTTCCGTAGTTTTTAAAAGTCAATGGGTCATTTCTGAGATCGACCCAAATCCGAAGAGAAAATTGGGGGGGGGGGGGTAGGGGGAGGGTAGGGTGAGCTTTGGCGCCTTCGCGAGTTCGGTTGTCGGGTCGTTCCGTCATGTTTCACGAAGTACTGCGACGTCATTTATCCAAACTTTGCGCGCGTTTTGATTGGTCACGATCATTGGCGATCTTTGCCGAAGCTGAAAATACTCGTTTTCGGATTCTCCGAGCGCTTGTGCAGTCGTGAAGTCGAAGCAGTCAAAATGGCGACTTACTCTTATCGAGTGTTGACGGAAAATGAAAGTGTTGAGTCCGCGAACATCGACAAGGTTGACAGTGTGAAAAACAAATGGAAAGCGCAATGCCTGTCGGAGAGAGTTGTAGTGAAATACAAGGGCAAGGAGAGATCACAGTTGATCGGCGATTCCATCGCAAAAATCGACGTGCCTGGAGAAGCCAGAAAAGACAAACTGTACTCGCCTGTGAATCGCACCTTGTGCGATGAGAGGTGCTAGAGGAAAGCGCAAGATAGAGCAGGAAGCAGAACAAGACAGGATTGAAAAGGAGAGAGTCGCTTTGTCTCTGAAGAAGCAGAAGCTGGTCAGCAAGCAGGAAGCCAAGGCAAAACTTGCAGAAGCAGAAAAGACTGCCAGAATTGCCCACTGGAGAGCTGTCCGTTCACGCAACAATGCAAGACTCCAAGCTCTCTCTGAAGCCCTCAGCCTGAAAGAGAAACCCAAAGATTCGGCAGCCACTGGAACTCCCTGGAGATCAACCCGATTTGTACCTCATCATGCTGCGGTTCCAGTTGATGGCCGAAGTCGTAGACCATCCCACATTGCTTTAGCTCGGAAATCATGGTGTCGCAATGTAGCCTCTTCTTCTAAAAAGAAGCTGCAGACTCCCAAACCCGCCACATCAGCTGTGGTCACTGCTTCGAGACGGGAAACTGTACCTCCAGTCACTGCTAATGGTGTGTCTCCGGGGTTTTGTATTCACAAGGTGGCCTCTTCTTCCGCCATGAAGGTGGTGCAGACTCCCACCAACAAAAGATCGTCATCTGTGCCCGTGAGTGAAGCTAATGTGGTGCCGGCCCCAGCAAAGAAAAGGCAGGTATTTGCACACACCCAGCACACAACTATTGATGGCAGAGATCAATCTAAAACAGACATGTGATTTTGGGCGAGTACTTGAAATGAAGAATAAACAGTCACAAAATGAACAGACTTTTCTATGTACAATTTATTTGGTATTTGCACACCCAGCACACAACTATTGATGGCAGAGATCAATCTAAAACAGACATGTGATTTTGGGTGAGTACTTCAAATAATTTAACTTTTGTTTTGTACTTTGCTGTGTCAGTGAACAGCCTAGAAAGTTAATTATCCTGCTCAGATTGCATCAGATGGCACCATTTGGCTTCCCCTTTTAAAAAATTTTTCCGGGGGGGCATGCCCCCGGACCCCCCTAGCTTGCTTGGCGCTTCGCGCCGTCGGCTCGGCGCTTCGCGGCTTCAGTTTCAGTATTTTTCACAATTCCCTTGTCCCATGTCTGATCTGTACCGGTTTCTGGTCTCAGAATAGTACTCACTGAACGTCGCTTTGTGCCTGCGGTATTTTCCGAGCACACGCGACCCGAATCAAACATGTGATCCATTTGTCCAATGAAAACACTCGTTATTAGCCTTTCGGGGTGAAGACTATAATGGAGGGAACTCGTTCAGATCTATTTTTAGACTGACGTCAACTGGGGTTAGGGTAGGGTTGGGTTAGGGTTACCCTACCCATCCAAACCCTACCCTACCTGTACCCTACCCCTAGTCTAAAAATAGACCTGTACGAGTTCTTTCCATAATAGTCTTCACCGCCTTTCAGAGTGTTTCAAAATCGCGAAAATGGCAGGACGTGGTAGACCGGGGAAAAGAAAAGCTGCTAAGTCTGATGACGAAGCCCATTCCTCATCATAGAAAACAAAGCCTGCAAAAAAAACGTCTGCAAGATTTTCTGCATTCATACACAGAAGCACATCCATGCATCATTGCGTCGAAACTGTCAACAAAGTACGCACGCTGTACTGTATGTGGCTTTGAGTTTTTGATAAGTTATGGTGGCTTTGACGATGTTGCCAGGCATGTTGCATATGCTAGACACAAAGCTTATTTACTGTCCAAGATCATATTGAGGATTCTTCTGATCGCTGTGTCCAACTGTTCATGTGAAAGGGTCTTTTCTCTGGTTAGAAAAAATAAAACTGACTTTAGAGGGACTATGGAAGTTAGACATTGAATGCTGCAATTGAAATCAAGAAATTCAAATACTGACTGCTACAAAACAAAACTCTCTCCAACACTTCTGAAAAAGGCAACTGCTAAGTCCTTGAAACAATAGAACTGTTTTATTGCTGACATTGCTTTTATTGGAAAGACTATCAGTATCATTCATTTTAAAGTAAAACAAGTGTAGTGTTCAATAAGCTGATTTTCATGGTGATTTTAGAGTAAAACAAGTGTGGTGTTCAACAAGCTGATTTTCATGGTGATTTTAGAGTAAAACAAGTGTGGTGTTCAATAAGTTGATTTTCATGGTGATTTTAGAGTAAAACAAGTGTGGTGTTCAACAATCTGATTTTCATGGTGATTTTAGAGGACTGAAAATAGCCTGCTATTTCAAAGGTAAGCCTGTCGTTATAATGTCGTGGGCTGGGTTTTGCGAGAAAAAAAATACTGACAAGTGTTAAAAAATACTGACAAACGGGTCCGGAAATACTGACAAGAAGATTAGGAGGTTGGCACCTCTGGGTACCGAAGAAAGACATTTGTACTAGCTCACTAGAGTAGTGATCCAGGCAAGGTCATTACTCTCTACTAGAAAGCTCACCAGCCTGTCAGCAACTTTTGCACATTACTTAACATAAGTATTATTGACAATGAAATGGAAGAAAGCTGATGAGTGAATATTATCTCTCTGAGAAATTATGATGTGATGTACATCATATAAACACTAAACAATAAAAAAGAACAATACAATTAGCACACACACACACACACACACACACACACACACACACACACATACACACACACATACACACACAAACATGGAAAAAAGTTAAACAAGTTTTTAAATTGCTTTGCCGGCAACATTCCATTAAAAACATTATCTACATTAAGACAATGATGCACACGCATGCCATGAGACAGGTCACCGGCATGCTTGACGTCCGGTAGACATTTCTGTGTTGTAGATGACTATTAGAGCATTTTTAGACGGTTCCACAATGAGATTGGAACTACCAGAAAAGTTTTAAATCGCAAGAAAAGTTAAACCACAATGAAAAGTGTTACATCATAAGAAAAGTGTTACACCACATGAAAAGTGTTACAATTAATACAATTAATCTGTGCTGATTCACACTTTTTTTTCTAATCTGTTGGGTATGAAATTTGCAGAAAACGGGGTTCACCCCGCTGTACCTGGCAGCCCAAGAGAATGGAGCGGACATTGTGGATATGCTGCTGAAGGCCGGGGCTGATCAGCGAATTCACACTGTGGATGGGTTTTCCCCTCTGGCAGTGGCCGTCCAGCAGGAGAACGCTGAAACCATAAGTGTCTTACTGCCAAACTGGCGCAACACGTCAGCTGACTACGCGCTGCGTCTTTTGACTTCGCAAGGCGACGAGTGCCCGGAAATCTTGCGTCACACAGCCAACGGGGACATTATCGGTGTGCGCAAGGCTGTATTGAGTGGTGCCGATGTCAACGCTACGCTTAAAGTACAGTACTCTTTTCTTGCTTTTCTTCTGGTGATTGTAACACAAAATAATGATGTCAAGAGTTCTCAGAAGGCTCAGTTTATTAGTATAGTGAAAATTGGACAATCTTCTACACAGACCGAAGATTGACTTCCGTCTTTGAAAATTACCGATCGTTTTCACCAACTACTTAAACAACTGGGACTATAATAATAATAATAATAATAATAATAATAATAATAATAATAATAATAATAATAATAATAGTGAATACTATTCATATATGAGCTTTTTCCCCAGATCACCAATGGAGCTTAAATCATGTTGCAAACTTGCCTTCCGTACGTTTGTTCGCTTTATTAGTACGCAATTTGAACTTTGCAGTATGGTCGTCTGGTCAGCTCGCTAAAAACACGGTCAAGATTTTTAATATTTATTTTTTAATCTCCCAATTAGAGGATGCACAGTGTAGTTACTTGCCTTATCGAAGTGGCGCATGCTCACATATCGTAAGTTCGCCACACTTGTGCTACAGTGTCCGCCAGTCAGATCAGTGCTGTGTACTGGCATAAAAAAATTAAATGAAGGCGTTTTTCAAAGTTATATATTAATATTATAATAATAAATAATTAATTAAATTAATATTATATAAAATTAATAATAATTTAATAAATTAATAATTAATATTCATGCATATTTTGTGTTAATCTTTTGCGAAAACTAAATCTAAATTTCGTGTTGGGACCATTCAGAAAGTTGTCATCTCTATGCACCGAGTGACTTATCTCCCCTGCACATGAATTTTACGTTTTTATCTTTTGATAATTCTTACATTTGTTTATAATTTATTGTTAATGCATTACTTTTTAATATAGTTCAAGAGTTTTATGTCTCTGGATTGTCAGGACTGTTTTTTATTATATAATATGATTGCCTTTGTATTTTTTCTTGCATCATTGTTGATGACATCATTTTAAAGTTTGATTTTTACATAGTATGTTTTTCATTGCAAAGTACAGTGAGCCTGAGCATGCGTTGGGAATCTGCACTATATAAATCCACGTTGTTATTATTATTATTAAGTTACCAATGCGTGACCCAACAGATGCTATATTGGCGATTTTCTCCAAATTACCAAGCAGGCTCAAAGTGCGGCGATCTGTACCAACATATACGCTCAAATGTTTCACCCACTCTCATACACTCAACAAACACATTTATCACTCAAACATGTAGTATAAAGGCAGGAAAATCGTTATTAGAAGACGGAAAGGAAATCACAATTTTATTTCTAAATTTTAGATTGACTGCATCCAATACCATTATTGAAGGGAGGGAGGAAACCGGAGTACCCGAAGAAAACCCTCAGTGACCTGAATAGTTTCATACCTAAGTCACATAAGGGAATAGAAGCCGAGACCTTTTGGCATAGGAGACCGGCAGCTAGCCCACTGCGCCACGAGGCCACCCCAATGGATTACAGCAGGTTATTTCTTTTGGACTGGTTCTTGGCCTGTTGTAATTGGGTGACGGGCAATGACTGTTTAGAAGGAAAATCACAAAGCGAGGCTATAAAGGGACCGAATTAATGTTTTTAACTGCATGCACATACTTGCTTGAAAGCTATCACCTCAATAAATGTGGCTTAAAAATCTCTTCTATGATCGTACTATCTAAGTGTAAAAGTTTGAAAGAAAATGACCGTAGGATCACTTTAAAAGGAAAGGGTATGACTACTTTGACATCAGTCAGCACTCCAGATCTTTGATATCTGGGGTTGTCTGCTAGCTCAGTTGATAATGAGCTGGTTTTCTAAGCCGCGTGGGACAAACTTACGTGACTTAGGTACCAAACTTTTCAGGACATTGAGGGTTTTCTCCGGTTACTTTTGTTTTCCTCCTCCCTCCCTTCAAGAAAAGCAGTGAATTGAAAATTCCACAAATAAAATTTGATTTCTATTCCAACTTCTATACTAGCGATCTCTTCAGATCGCCGTTCTTTTGAGTTCAGTTGAAGAAAAAGCGTTTGATAGTATCCTGTATTATGAATATTATTATTACTATTATTATTATTATTGGTATAATTTGCACAATTCCTTTGATGGTAATAAAGATTTGTTGATTTGAATTGAATTGAAGTTATATCTGTCTGTGTTTCTTGGTATGTGCATGCATTGTTGTATGCAAAACGTATTAAAAGAACAGTTTGTTCAAGTTCATTTTGTTAACAGCAGTCATATCAGCACATCATATCTTTGATATCTGTTCATGTTTCTTGTTGTTTATGCTTTTTTTGTATGTATATTAAAAGAACAACAGGCTGTTCATGCTGGTCGAGTTCATGTTGGTTTCTTTCTCGTGTTGTAACCTTCATAGTGTAGGTTTTAGAGAACGCTGGCTTTGTGTTGTAGGATGGACTGAGTTCACTGCATATGGCAGTGGTGTTGGGCAACCTTCAGATGGTGCGAGAGCTGATCACACACAGTGCCTTGCCAAACTCAGCCTCGGAGGTATTTCCTTCTTACCATGGTCAAACTTTATCTCACACCTTAGTCGTATAACCAACGGCATCTCGGTGATAATGCACATATATCGCTGTGCCTGCTGAATACCATGATCGCTGGTTCTTGTCGTTGAAACTTCTTTTTTACAAAATGATGTCAGCTCTTGTTTGAAAGGTCTAAAATCACATGCACATGAGAAGTCTTTAAAATAAAAAATTGAATTGAACTGAATTGTATTCGATTGTGCTGACTTGGGAATTTTGTACCTGCACAGTGAACTCATGCACTGATTTAATTGAATCTGAACGTTATCAATAGACCGTTTATTTTTAAATGTTAAAACTTCCGGAGTGATGAAAGTGATGTGTATTATCACATTATCTAATGGGTTGAGAGCATGAAGTAAGCGTCATTTTTGATGGAACTGATTCCAACTGCAGGCTATGATGCGTGGATTGTCTTTGGTATTTTTGTGCTGTGTTAGGCTCTTGTTTGTTGTTCCAAACCATGCGAACCATGCCCAAGCTTGAAGAAGACAAAATGCAAAGGGGGAAATAATCCCCTCAGATTGACTATTTTGTGTGGCTGTTCGCTCTTTTGCAGAAGCTGTCCACTCCTTTGGGAACAGCCTGCCATATCTGCAGAAGAGACATCATTCAGGCCTTGCTTGACGCTGGTGCCAACCCCAACATTAAAACACGGGTCAGCACCATTGAAACATTCCTTGATGATGATGATGACGATGATGATGACGGTGATGATGATGATGACAGATGATAATGACAATGATGATGATAGTGATGTTAAGATTTGTAAAGCAAACCAATCCACATTGTCAGCATGCTCGGAGGGAGCAAGTCAAAGCTTAAAGCAAAATTAAATACATTAAAATAGAATTAATGCACATTGTATGTTTTAACTACCAACTATACCTAAAACATATTTGGATGGACTTTAAAAAATTTTATTTATGGAGATAATTGATTGAATTTTGTATAAACTCAAACACTGTGTTGTTGAGAAAACATTTGTCTTTTGTGTATTTGGAATCCACCTGTATCCAGTAACTGATGGTGTATGGGAAATAGAATGTTTAACATTTTCCTATTCCTTATGTTTTCTCAGCCTAAAGTTTGCAGCATTTCCTTACAACAGTATTTTTACTACTTTTACTTTGTGCAACCTTGTGGCAATTTCTTTATGAATGTGTCTTTTATTCAGCCTTGTGATCCACTGATGCCTGTCCACATCACCTGCAACTATGGCGATGCAGTGGCTACCCAGATGTTGTTGGAGCATGGAGCGGACGTAACAGCAGTAGGGGTATGGTGTCCTATGCTATTTTGAGGTTTTGCTTAGAGTAATCTTTAATACCTTGTTGAGACTCTGTGCTTGTTATTTTTGGCTGTCTGTTGTAGTGGGGTGATAAAATATAATATGGTAAGTCATGAATAATCTGGCTTTCATCATTTTCATTGCAAAGTATTCGAGTGTTATTTGCAAGAATCACTTTATAACAGGAAGATACTTGCATGTATTGTCCAAAGCATGCACATTTTAATTACAGCTGCTAGTCCAAATTTTTTTGGTTTTTAAAAAAAATATTTGCCAGCAATATTGATACATGGCTGTTAGAATTACGTAAATTAATATAACATTATATTTAATTTAACATAATATTAACATAAATTAATCAAACCGGAAGTTTGATGTCAGTTTTTGAGAAGGCTTACTGGGCTGGATTACTTCCCTTGGATAACTGAAAATGCTACACTAGTTTTCGTAGAAGAATTCTGTCAAATTATGCCAATAAAAGTTCAAATAGAAGATGTTTTGATTTGTTTTACATTTTTAGTCGCCCTTATATAGAGAGCATTTCCAGTTCAAGATTCAGTTTTTCCTTGCGTCTCTTTTGACAGAAGTGGATGAGCATGAACCCGAGAGTGGCGTTTGACGTGAATCACGCCGAGGTGGTTTCCCTGTGCTTGCGTTGGGCGCTCAAGCTGTGTCCTGAGCAGCAGATTATGGCGAGCCCACAGCTGGAGAACGCTATGGCCAGCACACCTGTTCCCTCCACTCCTGAGGAGGTAGGATTGGCTCTTCTAGTTGTGGAGGTCCCCCCTACTCCACCGTTCCTCCTACGTCACTTCACTAGTCCCACCCAGCCACTGATCTTTCTAGCATTTGTCACAACTACTCTTGCTGTCCATTGGTTATGCAGTGTCAACTATTGTTTGTCACTGCCCAAAATAGCCATTCTACATTTTGCAAGGGTCTGGCAGTATGAATATTGAAATAAATTGCCAAATATTATTTTATTACTTTTATTTTACAAAGAGGGTATTCTGTCAGGTGAAGTATATTCCATTTAAAGAAAAATGGAAAGATGTCACTGTCTGTATACAGGAAAGAGACTGAGCTAAGAAGCCAAAGGAGATGAAACACACACCAGGTCAAAAGGTTCTTTTGTGATGCCCTTCAGCGTGTATATGCAAATAACAAATACTGTAGCAGTCACACTGTTCAGACTAATTAGTGTAGGTCTAGGTAACATAACACATATTCTGTATTACATTACTGATTCAGCTTGGCCGTGGGCAGAATTTTGATGTTAGAACATTTTGGTCACATTTTGTACAATTTGAGGACAGTTTGTGGTAGGTTTGATTTTGGACTGGAAAATGACGCACGGGCGTTGTCAACGGTGGTTAGTTTTCCGGCTGTGAAATATTCCTGATTTTATGTAAATGACTTTGATGTTAAATCATTGTTGCATGTGAACAAGCCCGACAGAGACCCAGCAGCCACTTGCCTGGTAATGATGTGTCCTGTCTTCCGCTCTCGGCCAAAGCAGGTGGACTTTATTGTGGCCTCTGCTCTGGAATCTGCACAAAAGGTGAGGAAAGCCAGAAGAAGAAAAAGAAGAAAACTATCCTATCCTGTCCGGCAACTCGAAGGTCGTTGGGGCACCACAGATGATCGTTTAACCAGAGTTCTCCATCTTTCCCTGTCCTCAACTGCTCAGTGTCAAACCAGTCCATTCTCGAATGTTGTCCTCCCACCTCTTTTTCTGTCTCCCTCTTTTTCTGCCTCCTTGCACAAATGTTGTCTGTATGTACGGTTTCACTTTAATTTTATTGTTTTATTGGATTGTGATATCTGTTTGTAAACCGGTTTGTGTGATGTCACTCAGTGATAACTGTACCCTGGCAATAAGCTGTGTCTGTGATTAGATAGAAACAACCTCTTCTGTGAGATCTTGTTTTACATTCTATTACATAAGTTACTATATAAATTAATAGCGTGTGTGTGTGTGCATATTTTATTTGTATCCTACATGTAGAGATTTTAAACAAATATTGTACTATCTTAAATTTTTTACTTGAATTTTTTATTTTTATTTTTATTTTTTATTTTAGTGATCAGGTGCCTGTTATAGTTCCTTGTGAAAGGTAATAAAGATTTGTTGAATGAATTGAGGATGGTCTTTGCAAGACCTGATGCTCTGGTGACGTGCCCATACCATCGGAGTTTCCGTTTCTTCACTACTGTGAGCATGTCATCGTGTTAGAAATTGAGTACTCTAAAATTCAGGCTATTAGCCACAACTTTTGCTTTGAGCTTTGACCCCTGCTTTAAAATACAACAGCAGCAGCTTGTCTGTGGATTTTTCTGAAGTTGTAGGTTTTTCGGGTGACACTTTGAGGTCAAATCATGCTGTAGCTTTCAGTCTTTAATCTATTATTTTATATTTTAAAAAAAACCAACCATCACAACCTGGTTTTGACTGACTGTGAAATCAAGACTCACACTGTAAAAGTGTGCTACTGTTAACTGGTCATGTTTTTCCCTGCCAAATTTACACACGCTCTTGACATTGACACGCACACAAAACATTCAGTTGATCACTCAGACTTGCTCAGACAACTTCCATCATAGGAAAACTAACCTGCTGCTTGTGAATGCTTCTGTTGCTTTGTCACCAAGTTTGTGCTTTGAAAGCATTTGACAATTTTTTTGCGTTTTGTTTGGTGTTTTTGTTTTGTTTTTTTGTGTATTTTGTTTTGTTTTTTGGCAAATTTTGCGGCTTATAAACCATTGCGTCTTGTGTATGACTAAATTTCTGATTTTAAAAAAAAAAGAAGAAGAAATTTAGGTGTTGCAGCTTATATATTGATGTACTCAGTAGCCCCGATTTGTGCGGTACACCTATTGCTTTTGAAGTTTAGGGTTGGTGGTCTTTTCCTCTTTGCTATTACTAGACTTTGTTGGAGTGCCGGGGGTTTCAGTATAAATAGTATCCCCACTTTATGGAAATTTAGTGCTTTAAATTCCCACTGTCGCTGTCTTCCTCATTTACTCTTTCCCATTCATGCTCTGTCCTATCACTCTGCTATACTATCTTCTTCTTCGCTAGACCAGTCTTCTACCTTTTTTCTTGAAAACTCTTCCTGGACAAGACTCCTTGTTTGTGTATGAGATCTGTTGGATCAGCTTGGGAGTGTTGGACGCTTTCTGCCGGGTGGTCACTAGGGCTTCCTATGATGTTATTATTTAGCAATATAGGCATTTTATATGTATATGTTTTGTTGATAATTTATAATGATGTTTGTATTCTATTTTGTTTTTGTAACCGGGGGTTCGAGTAGTTGGGGTAAAGCCTCAGCCGTCCCCTGCGTGGGATGTCTTTATTGTAAAGTGACTGGCCGGTGGGGGGCATTCAATTTTCCCACTAGGGTTGTTTCAGCAGATCTTTTATGCGGATCGGGGGTTGTCCGGTCCTGATTTGGCTCGGAAGAGTCCGCTGGACCTAAAGCAACAATCAATCAATCAATCAATCAATTGTCTTTGTTGAGCTGTTGTCTGTAGCTTGGTAGTAGTCAGTTATTTTTGTAATGGAATATGTCTCTTTCCCCCTTCTTTCAGTGCACCATCTTCAAGGCAGCAGAAGAAGGCAATGCGGACATGGCAAGGGCCTGTATATCAGAGACTCCATCCTGTGTCGACACGAAGAGTCCGGTAATAATAATAATAGTAATAATAATAATACAGTTTATTTAGCACACATATCTGACGGTACATTGCGATTCGTGGCAGTAAGTTTAAAGTAGCGCTGTATTCATCGTCACTTTTCGCTTATCAAATACACACAATTTTTAACATATGTATGTTGGTTTTTTTTTCTCCCAATATTTTTGTTCAGGCAAAATGTTACTTTGAAATTGTAAGTAACATTGTTTGGAACATGTGTAACGCTTTTTTTAGGGGAGGGGGGGGGGAGGGAGTGGGAAAGGGAATTTTATTTTCGAACATAACATAAACATAACATTCATTGAATGTGGGGTGTCGGAGAGCTCAGTGGTTGGAGCACTCGCTACTGTGTTGCAAGATAAGCATCGTCCAGTGTGGTTAGCACTTGGATGGGTGACCGCAAAACATGAAGCAACAAATAACAACGCCCCCAGTTGACTGAGTACCTACTCTCTTAAGGGTGGGGAAGGTAAAGCAGCGAGGGAGAGAGATGGGCCTCACCCTCATTACGCTGGCCCAAGATAAGTGTGATCCCCAACATCACGATCCCCTACGGCCACAAGGCTATGGGACTACCTTTACCTTTTACCATTGAATGTGAAAATAGGATAAGGTACCAGGAGAACATGCAGCAAGTATTCATTAATTTATTAAATCATTGTTATAGAGCGCTTTTCCAGCTCAAGAGCTGCTCAAGGCGCAGGCCGATATAGGATCTAACTCAAGCTGCTTGAGGCGCCCACCTCCTGCCTTAGGTGCACTGTCCACAATGTAGAGTGGGCGGATGGACCATAAAACATAGCAAATGGTTGCCAGTCACACTATCCAGCTGCAAGGTTTAGGTTGCCTAAGGGGATTTGTACTCCCATTTGGTAACAGGGTGATTGATTTCAGCACCCCTGGTTTGGTCCTGGGATCGCATTAGGAATGGGGTGAAGAGGGCAGCATTTAAAATTGTGAACACTTTATATAGTACTGTCTGGTTGTCTGAAGTGTATATTTCGATATTTTGGTTTGTGACTGCAGGTTGGGTTGACAGCCCTTCACATAGCAAGCGCAAGAGGCCATGCAGAAGTGGCGTCCCTTCTTGTGCACAGCAAGGCTAACATCAATGCTGCTACTGACGTGAGTATCGCATTATCACAACGATGAGTTTTTGCCAAGTTCAGATACAAACAGGGTTCGCACAATCTTTAAAGGTCTTTGAATGTTTGGGAAAAATTGCATTGCCTTTTCAAGTCTTTATAAGTCTTTAAAAACTTACTTGGGTCGTTGAAAGTTTGGGAAAACTGTCAAAGTAATGTAAAGTATTTATTTGCAACAATTCCATATTTGTGTTTTTTCAATTCAATTGTTAGAGCCGGAAAAAAAAAGTTTTATATTTTAAAGATTTCTTAAACGGAAGAAAAATAAAAGGTAGGCAATTCTTACTCTTCTTCCTGTAATTTTAATATGGGCGTACCACAAGAATCATTAGTATTTAAAATTTCTGAGGGCCAAACAACACAGACTTCAGTCTGACATCGAATCAGTTCGCAAGTCTACAGACAAAAGAGCGCTGGATGTAGAGAAACATGGCTGCCTGGGACTATTGGCGGAGTCTAATGCCATCCGAAAGGGTGTTCAAAAAAGGAAACATCACTGAAGGAGTTTGATGTGCTGTTACTGCAGGGTCAATCTAACTTTAAATTAGCATTTTTGTATGTGTGTGTGTTTTCTTACTTTCTGTTGCTAACCCATTCTCCAGATCAACATGAATGCTATCCAAAGGGTTGAACACTTACAACAACACAAAGAGAAGGGGAAAAAACACATGTTCAACCAATAGTGTTTGAGACTGACCATTTGTTTATTGGCATTTGTATTACAAGTCTAAAACGTGCACACCACTAGGCAGTAGTGCAGGTACTGTTTGAATTTGATTAAATTTACTAACTCCAGAAGAAATGTTGCCATGTTCAGGCTGTTAATCGACATTTGTAGTTTTGTATTTTGCTCTTGATTTCTGTTAGAAGGTCTTTGAAAAGTCTTTGAAAAGTATTTGAATTTGAAGGCTAAATGTCTGTACGAACCCTCACGCATTTCGATAATTGTATTACAACCTAAACCGTGAATAACAACCACATTGTAATCACACCATATAGGCCGCACTTAATTTGATGCATTTTAGCATGCTGCCTGGTTCCTATAAATAGCCTGCTTTTACCTCAGATAGCCAGGGTGCTGGGCCGTTGTCTCCAGCTTGCTTTAATGGCATCGTGATAACAGAGAAGACGATATGCATTTCTCTCATCATTTTTGCTTTGTATAGCAGCGTATTTAAACTTGCTTGATTCAGTTTGTGTGTTTAGTTAGCTAGATAATCAATCTCTACGTTGTGATTTTTGGGTGATTCTGAATGTATGTATATATTTTTTTTTTATTATGTTAACAAGACAGTGTTTGAGATTCTCCTCTTTGTTTTATAATATTTTGCGTGTGTCGGTTCCCTTCCTTTTTTTAACCTGTTTAAAAGGTTCTAGATTTCTGTGAGGCTTAATTCATATTAGTATCGCATCTTTGACGTGTAAAAGTGGGGTTTGATTAGTATTGTCAGACTGAATCTATATAGAACACTTTATTTTAATTTTAAAAAACTTGGAATCCACTTTCTAACTCTACACTCTCTGCACGCTGTCCTGGATGGTGTTGAAAGAGGTCTGATAGCGTGGCCTACGCTGCCTGGAACCGGAATGCAAGTAGCAGCCAGAAAGAAAGTGGAAACGAGGGGCATGGGAGAGGTGGGAAGAGGTGGTAGCGGTCAGGCAGTCCATTTTTATCTCCATCCTTAACCTCAGCGTTCCGGTCCTGATTTGGATCGGAAGAGTCCGCTGGACCTAAAGCAATAATCATGTAATGTAATGTAACCTCAGCGTTTGAGATGGTGTGCAATGACTTCGACACAGCTCAGTCAATGACGCCACACTCGCCCGGAGTCTTCTCCTCTCACAAACCCATCTAGAAGTGATGGTCATACACAGACACACACACACACACATACACACAGACAGACACCCCCACACATACACACACACACACAGACAGACACCCCCACACACACACACACGCACACAAACATGCACACACACAATTATGGACACAAACATGATAAAACAGGCAATGGCTACCCACACACACACACACAAAAGTGTCAAATTGTGAAGAGCAGAATTGTTTATGTGAAAGTATACTATACAAAGTTTTCAATAATATTAAGCAAACACTCGCATAACTTAAATACACACATATAATAGGCACAGACACACGCTAGCTCACGAGCATACGGACACCGCCACACCGTGCATAAAACAAGAGAGTTCCTCTGTGATGTTAATACACAGGCGCTTGAGTGGAATGCTCCCAAAGAGAGTTCCTTTGTGATGTTAATACACAGGCGCTTGAGTGGAATGCTCCCAAAGAGAGTTCCTCTGTGATGTTAATACACAGGCGCTTGAGTGGAATGCTCCCAAAGAGAGTTCCTCTGTGATGTTAATACACAGGCGCTTGAGTGGAATGCTCCCAAAGAGAGTTCCTCTGTGATGTTAATACACAGGCGCTTGAGTGGAATGCTCCCAAAGAGAGTTCCTCTGTGATGTTAATACACAGGCGCTTGAGTGGAATGCTCCCAAAGAGAGTTCCTCTGTGATGTTAATACACAGGCGCTTGAGTGGAATGCTCCCAAAGAGAGTTCCTCTGTGATGTTAATACACAGGCGCTTGAGTGGAATGCTCCCAACTTTTGTTTAGGGGAGGAGTGACAGCGTTGTCAATGATGAATTTCTTTCTCTGTGATTTGGATTTCTAAGTCCTGATGCAGTGTGTGTTTTTGCTTGCAGAAGGGCTTGACGGCCGCAATCCTAGCTGCCCACAGCAACCAGGTCTCTGTCATGGACATCCTTATCAAAGAAGGGGCTGACCTCTCTATGTATATGCAGGTAAACTGCCTTGAATACGTTGGTGTTGTTGTTGTTGTTTGTTTGTTGTTGTTTTGTTGAGAATTGGAGGGGCAGGAGAGGGGGGGGGGGGCGTAATGTTAATTTTAGTTCATTTTCACCAAAAATCATGACCAGGAATAGAAGGAGAGAAGACACCTGAAGGAGTTTAATTGTGAGAAGAGAATAAAAGTGCCAGAAGGAAACATTTGTGAAGATAGTAAAATAGTAGTAGAAAAAAAAGCATCGAAGATAACATTCAAATGAGTAAGAATTTATTGTGTTTTATTTTCTTTTTGTTTTTTTTTAAATGTGAAGGTATACAGATTGAAAACAGCATTCATTTAGGTTTTTATACCTTTTGTTGACTCACGTGCATAGCTTAGCAGTGTGAGTCGATGTACTCACTCCCCCTTCCCTCCCCCCTGCCTCCAAATGGTTTCCAGTTTTTTTTGGGCAAATCTGTTGTTGATTTTTCTCATTATCATAAAAATTGAAGGAAGTTTATCAATGAGTTTTGCCCACAGAATGGCTTGACTGCACTGGGCATGGCAATCGCCAAGCAGAACCTGGCTGCGGCAGAGAGCATTCTGTGTCAGCAACCTCTGGCGGCCCCTTGCAACATACTCGCCGTCCTGAGCACGCAGAGCGAGGAGGCACCAGAGTTGGCCAAGGTGATAGGGGTAGTGGAGTGGGCGTGCCGCTCCAACCCACTGTCTGCAGGCGCCCCGCGCAAGAAAGGCAGGCGCGCTTGCGTGTTGGCTTGACGATGAGGCCACAAGAAGGATGATGTCATGAGGATGACGGTGGTGATGTGGTGGAGACGATGAGGAGGAGAAAGAGGAGGACAATGACGGTGACGGTGATTATGGTGATCATGAAGGTGATGGTAATAATGACAGGCTGCTGCAGACCACCATTGTTGGTATCGACTGTTGTGGTTTCATTTATTCTTTGATCGCAGCTAGCTGTCGATAATAATAATAGTAGCCAAACAAAAGTACCCTCGTCCTAAACATAAAGAAGGCCTGCCTTTCTTTACTGCATGGTAACCGATATATTTCAATCAAAATGAGCAAGAGACTTGCTGAAACCTCTTTATTGTAGTTTGTAACTGACCCATTCCAGAAAATAAGACATGATGAAAATCTGTCCTAATCTTTTTGTTTTAAGAGGGCACAAGTACTCATGGCTGTGTTTTTCTAACCATGTATGACAGGGGTCTCCAACTTGTGGCCCACGGGCCATTTTGAGGCCCGTTACCTGGCAGCAAAGTTTAGTGTTAATGTGGCCTGCGTGTTTTTCCCATCCCTCATGTGACCTTTCGTGACGGTTTCAGTGCAATCTCGCGGACTAGTCTAATTCTGATTTGTATTATGTTTGTATAGGTTTGGATGTTGATTATAATGGTACAAACCGTTTTAAAATCGGACTACAAGTTTTTATTTTATAGCATTTTATGAGACAAAATGGCCAAAGTACAGTTTTGAGAAAACATGCTTGGAATGTTGTCTATACATATATAAAAAGTGTTTAAAGTCGGTCAGTGGGTTAATGCACAACCATGATTGTGTAAATGGTAGCAATCCGACTCGGTATCAAAGAATCCCTATTAAAATTGCTGCTAGTGTGTACAAGTGAGGAGAGAGGGAAATTACGAGCCTGTCAGCTTGGTCACTTTCAAAATAAGGTTAGTCAAAAAGGCCTTTTCTACGGTTTTAAAAAAAAAAATCAAAATTAATTTCCCCTACAATAGCATCTTCCTTCACCCCAATAATTCATAAATATTGCCTGCTCCTGCCTTCTCTTTGAACACGTTTTAGTTTTTAAATCGCTTTTGAGAATTGCCATATTTTTATTTTAATCTTTTTCGTCTTAGTTTACCAGAAGCTCGTTATTTTCATAGCATTTATTAGGTGAATATTTTTAATTTAAATCGCCGGGAATTTTATTTTCTTACTAAGGATATAATGCCGTTAACATTGTGGAATATTTGATGCGGCCCAGACTCTACCTGCTGTGGCCCCCGGATAATTTGAGATTGAGACCCCTGATGTATGACAACAGTGGAAGTTATTTCACAATCGATTCTCTTTTAGAATGGGCATACAATGTTTTCAGACAATATTAAACTTCATAGACTGATCAATGGTTCTACTTGGAAATGTTTGCTGGTGTATGCTCAGTGCCTTGAGCAGCTCTTGAGCTGGAAAAGCGCTATATAAGAATGATTAAATAAAATTTAAAAAAATTTAAATCCCTGATTTCTCCAAATAAAACGAAATTTTGAGTTAGGTAGGTCTGAAATGAAGAAATGTGTTTATTGGAGCATCGCGCTAATCAGAAGAATAAACTGTCATCCCACTTGCAATGAAAGGTCCACAAATATTCCATCCACATACGTCATTTCTAATTTAAATAATATCTAGGCTGTTCTAGATCGATGGTGTGAGAGTTGTATAGCAGAAATGGGAGCCAGTGAAAGATTTAAGAGGCTGGCCTAAATTGTTTCAAGGAAACAGTGTATGTATGAGATAGACATATATATCAGTCCATATCAAAAACTGTTCTGAAAGGGCATTATTACAATGTTGTTGAAACTTTTAATTAATGTGCCAGTTATAGAAAACGCTTACACGCATATTTCGTTTATATGAATTTGAAATGACGGACTTGACTATTTCTCCATGTTGTTTGCGATGAACTTGACTGAATGTGTATTTAGGAACTTGTTGTAGTAGTATATCAGCAAAAATCTTGACCTTGTATATTACTGAAAGAAGGGAGAGATCCGGGACTAGGAATATTAACAGACCTTTTTCCACTGTCTGGCTACGTTTATTTGCTTCTAGCTAGCCTGTACTATAGGTGGTCAAGGAAGGTCAAATGGCCTGAAAAGAATGCTGGCTCCAATCTAGAGTGTTGTCTGTCGAGACCAAACGCCTGTGGTTTGAGAGAGCTTTCAGAAAACTTGTTTTTGTGGAAGCGGGCCCGTTGGGGAAAGAATTTTCCAGAGATTGTTGTTGACCGAATATAATGGAATTACAACAAATGAGAGAAATGGTCAACAGTATTTCAAGAGTTTTGACGAGACATTTATTCATAACATGTGGTACTATAGAGCCTTCTGCAAATATAAAGGTACAAAGTGGAGAAAAAAAAAAGAAGAATAATAAAAGGGACTAAGATGGGATAACAAAGCAGTGATGGCAAATAATAACTAGTTTGACATGAACCCAGTTTCCTGTGTACAACAGCCATTTTCAATTTGGCAGATATTGAATTTCAGGTATTTTCTCAATTCTCATATCTTTTTTTTTTTAAAAAGGTAGTTCAGCAACAATTATGCAAAGAAATAATTATTTGTCTAATGTATGAATTAAAGCTAAACTCAATGGTGGTTATTTCCCCTTGTCTGAAAAGGGTTGGGTAATCGTACATTTCTGAGCTGTATATATTTATGCTGTTTTAGTTGTTTGGGTTTTATTTAGATGTTGACAACGGTTATTTAGATGTGGTCTATAACATTGTGCATAAGTTTTATAATTCTTCTGCAAAGTAACAGCATAAGATGCCAATAATATAAGAAATGGATGTGTGTGTGTGTGTGTATATATATATATATTATAGTAAACAACTCATTGAAATTTGATGTTACAAAATGTATGCTAAAGCTCTGCAGTTTAATCGTTATCTTTTTTTCAATACATTTTTAAAATACATTTTCTGGAAATACTTTCAAATTAGAACGAGAATCAAAATGAGCCAATTAAAGTCTGTCTGTGTATAAACACATTATATGCTCTCTCTCGGAATTGGTTGAACCGATTTTTATCAATTTTGTATTGCAAAAAGCTCAGGCAGTGGCTCAACATTGCATGCTTTCAGTTTACTGCTTTAGGTTAAAGCCGTCAATACATTGCCACAAACATCAACACTTTTGAAATGCTGATTTTCAGCTTTGTGTGAGAGTGTGTGGAAATACATTTGAATGGTTTGCCATCTTGTTTAATTATTGAATTTACTGAATGCTTTTGAATACCGTAAAATATGTCATCATTATTAGTGGATACCAATGTCTTAGTCCAGCAAAATGTTTGTTGAATTTGATGTTGCAATATGTACTTGTAAGTCATTACGGTATGGTCAGTCTATTTATTTCATGTTTTGTTTGTCTTTAAAATATATATTACTAATCCATTGATAATTAATATATATTGTTAAGAGTACCAAGATCTTACAATAGTAAAACAGGCCGTTGAATTTGATGCTGCAAGAAATGTTCATGCTGGCGTTGCAGCACAAGTGGTCTTGCAGTTGAAGCTGTTGAATGTTTTTGTTGTGATGATAACAAAATATTACGTGTGGTCACAAATTTATCAAAATCGTAATCTTTTATCTTGGATATTTCATACCTCGTTAATTTGTTAATGTTTTTTTTCTTTTTTTTTCAGTACTCTGAAACGATCGTACCTGATTTTGTGCTTTGGATATTTTGATACAGCGTTCATGTGACATGATTTTGTGGGAGTACAGAAATATCTGTGTATAGTCAATCGCCTTTTGTGGTTTGTCGCCTTATTATTGTTGCAGATAACTTTTCACTCATGGTTTCATTTGCAGCTATTTTGTGTACAGACTGAACCACCCAGTGACGTGAACGCTGGCATGACTTTCATTGTTTGTTTGGGGTTATTTTGTAAGCTTGCGTTACATTAGAGATTTGACTTGTCTTGTGGTGGAGCCAGTCTAAATGGTAGTATGTTTGTTGGACATTTTACTTGTTGTGCAATTCAGTTTATGCATTGTGATTTAAACGTTTTGTTGTTGTTTTTTAAAATGTATTTTATCCAGACTAAGTTTTTGAACACATTTTTATTGTGAATTATTGAGACCAGCGTCTTTGAGCACCATATTATTGTTTTAACTGAATTCAGCTTTGCTCGTTTGAGCTGATGAGTGGTCGGATGCTTGGTGGAGAAGTGAACGAAACCATGGCTACTCTCAGCTAAAGGATGTGCAGGCTTTTTCTGACATGAACGGTTTTGTCCAATATTTGTTTTAATTATTTTTGGATTTTCTTTTTCTGTGTGTATTTATTTATTTTTATTTTTTTTATTTTGACTACAGTCTGGGAGAGACCCGGCATAAAAAGCTGTACGTTGGGTTATGTAATTCAAACAATGGGCTTGTTTCCCTTGGGTCAGCCTGCTGAGGCATTTCTGGCTTTTCTATGATACAGTTTATTTGGGACCTTTTCTCTCTTCAGGGTAATTTTGTTGTTAGAAAATAGAAAATATATTCTTAAAAAGTGTTGCGCTTTTTATCCTGCACACAGATTCATGCGCAATAACAACACCAAAATGTTTTTGGTTTTGGGCTATCATTTAATTGTTGTTTGTTTTCAGTTTTGGATGTGATTTCAATTTAGATGCATTCCTGTTGTGTTATCTGTGGTAATTTTATTATTATTCACCACTGTGTTTTGTTGCCATATCAAATTAATGTTGTAATTGGCTTTATGGAAAATAATGTTGTTGTTGTTTTCTTCTATAAATCTTTATGGAAAGTATTTTTTGTTTTATCTGGAAATACATTGAGATAGTTTGGGGGGGGGGGGGGGAGAGTCAGAACGAGCCAAATTTCGGTCAGTCAGTCGTTCGGTCCGTTGAAAGCCATATTTCAAGAACCACTGAATGGATTTTGACTAAACTTCATAGGAACATTACCTGGGTTAGTGGATTGCCTCTCCTGCTGCAAATCATGGACCATCATTCAGTCCAGTTGTTGGACAGTCTTGTCAGTCAGTTGGTCTGTCCAAATTTCACTTTTTTTGTTGGCCTTATCTCAAGAATAACTGAAGTGAAAGTCATCCTTTTTACCTTGGGCATACTTTCACTACTGCAAAGCTTGCTGGATCATTCGCATCTTGTACTTTCTCAAAGGTGGAGGTCATTGTGCTTCCCCACTTTCTGAGCTCGTTTTGCATTGTATCTAACAAAATGGGCTGATCCGATTGTGAGAATGCTTGGCGCGCTGATAGTTCAGAGCGTGTGCTATCATTCCATGTGTTCCCTTTGCTGCTTTAGGAAAAAGTCAAGTCGCAATTCCGCCAAGAAAATTAACATTTTTGAAACAGCTTAGTTTATCGGCTAGGTATGTTTGTGTGTGGAAGTACATTTGAACGGGTTTCTGTATAAGATTTAGTTAGTTCATAGGTCTCAAAGTTCACATTGGGAAAAGTTAATAATGACTTTGTTTTCCAAACAAACTCGTCTCCCTACCACTGTATGTTTCTCTGCACTTTTTAGCGCTTGCTGTTGGAGGCCGATTCTGTGCTCTACATTGAGTTGTACTAAGGAAGCAATTTGGTAGAGGTTTTCACATTGATTGTTATTTTTTTCTAAAAGGATTTTGGGTGCGTTGTGTTAGGCAGTGTTGCTGGTTAGTCATCTTTGTTTTGATTGCTTGACAGAGAATCATGCAAATTCTTTAAAAGTCCTTTTTTGCAGTTATCAGAGGGGCTAGACATTTTAAAAAGGCAAGAAAACTACGCTGATTCCAATTTTGAGATGTATTGATGGCATAGGCCTGCACTCTGCCTATGCTTGGAAGATCTCTTGACACTCGGCTATGCATCAAGGTCGCCTATTCAGGGGCGACTTGGCCTATTGAGATCATTATGAAGAATCAAATTAATGTTTGTATGGGCTGACTTTTATAGAAGTTTTCACACCTCCTACATATTTTATTTAAAAAACGCAAATCCATTAAAAACACCCACAAAAGCGTTTTGATTTTTAATTTTTTTTTTTAAATTTTAAATACAATTCTTGTATTATTATGTTTGGTTTTGAACAAGTGATTCCATTCAGTTGGACAGGGATTCCAGTTGTGATGTATAGTTTTGTTTTTTATTGTTTTTGGTGACTGTTTTCAGTCACGAACTATGGGTTGTACGTGCCATGATGCTTCATAACGTAATGGACATAACGCTACTGGAGGCTTTTTACGTTTGACGTGAACTTTTTATCTCGGTGTGTACAATTTTTGTTGTGCAATAATTGTGTATATTTTTTGTGTGAATAATTGCTATGTCCATTTAATTAATTTGCATTTAAAGCTTTTTTTTTTTTTTTTTTTTGGGGGGGGGGGAGGGGGAAGAGGGGGGAGTTTGTTGGTGTGTGTGCTTTAACTAAATTTGTTAATACAGCTTTTTTTTATGCTTACATTATTTTTTTTTTTGGGGGGGGGGGGGGGTGAGGGGGGGGGAAGAGGGAGGTGGGTGTGTGGGAGGGTGTTATTGGGAGTCGATGTATTTGGCCAGTGTTGTATACTTGAAAAAAAAATTGTAATGAACTTTTAAAAAACTGTAATGGTTTACCTCAAAACATTGTGGGTTGTTAACAAGTCTTGTTTGAATACTCATTATTTTGCTGTAAAGGTAGCAGGGTATAATTTATTTGGTGTGCGTCATTGTTTTAATGACTCCTTCTCTTAACTAATTCTCACCCCTTGTTTCGTTTCCAAGTACCGACACGGGCAAATGGCCAAAGTCGCATTTTACAAACATCACAATAGGGGACATGGCAAGAGGATAACATCTAAGAGTAAGGATTATGTTGCCAGCGCATTGAGGTGATCTTAGCTGGAAAAGTTATCTATCTATCTAGAGATAGATAGAGAGATATATAGATAGATAGAGAGAGAGAGAGACACACACACACACAAGAATTTTTTTTAATGTGGGATTTATCATTAAACTCCAGTTCCATCTCTTTAGGCGAAGCAACTATTACCAGCAAGCTCCTTGAGCAGATCTCGGGTATAAAGTACCCTAGGCCGGCCTAACCCCCATGGTATAGCTCAGCCCACACCGTATTCACCCTGTATAAGGCCGTTTACATGCACAAACACTTTAGTGAACTCGGTTCTCGGCCGTTGGCGGGTCAGGTGCGGTTTTTTGGCGTCATTCGTTCTCAACCTGTCGAGCCGAGATGGACGATTGCCTAACGCTAACTCTGCAGGACAGTTACAACACAGATTTAAGAAAATAAAGTAACAGGAAGGGAAACAGAAAACTATAGAACTTGAAGAACCGTTCACATGTGCCACACGTCGTCATTCAACATCGAGTGACCACCAGGGGAGGGCGGGGGCGGACGGAAGGGGAGAGGAGTGTGGAGGGTTAAAGAGGGCAGGAGAGGGTTAAACGGGTCTAGGCCAGAGTACACCTGGGGTATAATCTGGGCGAGGCCAGTTTATACGGGGGTATAGTCTAGGCTAGGCCAGTTTTTGTGGGTGTATAGGCCTAGTTTAGTTTATGCGGGGGTATAGTCTAGGCTAGGCCAGTTTGTGCCGGGGTATAGTATAGGCTAGGCCAGTTTGTGCCGGGGTATAGTGTAGGCGAGGCCAGTTTATGCTGGGGTATAGTCTAGGCTAGGCCAGTTTATGCCGGGGTATAGTCTGGGATAGGCCAGTTTATGCCAGGGTATAGTCTAGGCTAGGCTAGTTTATGCCGGGGTATAGTCTATGCGAGGACAGTTTATGCGGGGGTATAGTCTAGGCTAGGCCAGTTTATACGTGGGTATAGTCTGGGATAGGCCAGTTTATACGCGGCGTATTCACAACTTTCCGGCACCTCTCATAAAAACTCGTGGGTATCGCCATTATAAATTAAAACGAGGTTATATGAAACCAAGTTCCGGTTTAGCTTGTTTTGCTTTTATCAAAGCTTGTTGCGTTACTTTTAAATATGGCAAATTGCCGAAAACGACGATTGTTAGAGCCAGAAAACGAGTGGGATAAGTATAAAAACGGTGGAGGAAGTACATGCTCAGTGAAAGAATGCAAAAAACAATCGTAGAGGCCTGTATTTGTGGCGACTTCGGAGGTGCGTCGATCATCGACAGAAAGTGAAACAGGACCTAAAAACTCTTGTAGTTTTTCATAGCTTCGCCGTCGCAACCTTCACAAAACACGAAGTAACTGAGTTAGGCTAGCGTTGTGGCCAAGTGGGCTAAGGCGGGACTAACTTGCCTTGTCCACAAGCCAGAAACCAATGGCGCCTGACAGGTGTGGGTTCGAGCCAGCATCTGGGCGTTATGTTTTTCCGAATATTTTTTCAAAAATTCACAAATAATGTTAGGTAGGTAGGGTTTAGGCGCGCCACTGGCGATAGAAAGGGATAATAAACTGCAGCAAAAAAAAAAAAAAAAAAATGTGAGGGTACGATACAGGTGGCCAGTGACACATGTTATTATTCTTGAATATTTGTAAATAACTCACTAAAACACGCGGAAAAAAAAAACGGAAGTATTTTTCATAGAGGGGATTCCCGTTGGTGCATAGGATAGCAGAAAAGTGTGAATACTCCAGGCGGGATATAATCTGGCCGGTTACACGGGGAGGGTTTGGGTAACGTTTATAAAATGTGATTGAGACAATTTGTCCGTGTAAAGTAAAGGTTGTTGCAGCCCCCTCTTGTTGTTTATCGCCTTTGTCTGAAACAAGCAGAAAACTCGACGGTTGTGGTTGTTATAATAATAATAAGTTTTATTTCTCCCTCACCTAAACTCACGCTGTTGCTGTGTTATTTATTGTGAGAGCCCGAAATAACACTTCTCAATTGATCGAGCCTGGAAAGTGGAGGAATCTTCCACGTCCAACCTCTTCAACGCTGCTGAATCTTGCTGAGTGAAAATAGGACGCTGCTCTATGTTGTGCCAGCAGTAGTAAGACGCATCAACGATGAAGAGGCTGATCGTCGAAGCTTTCCGCCACTCCTTCTCAGTCTTTGAGACTTGTATTTTTCGGCTCCCACAGTCGTTAATTTATTACTGACGTTTTGTACAGATTTTGGCTGTTGGTACCACCCTTTGTTGTGATATGTTTAATTATTGTATTATACTGTTTACTGTAAAAAATAGTTTTTTAAATAATTCATTACAGGTGGCTTTTTAGACGATTATCTCTTTTTTTTGGCGAAATCCTTGTTGTAGAACTGTGCAAAAAAAGAGAATAGAGTCATTATATCTATAACAACGTTGGTGTTGTCCTAAGTGTTCAGTATGCAGATTGTAATGAACACAGAAAACTGCAGGAGCACAATTATAGTCCATAGAGGCAAAACACTATACCGAATTCATATTGTTGTAATTATTATTATTATTATTATTATTATTATTATTATTATTATTATTATGTGCCTTCAGTATTGCCACTAGGGTTGTTTCAGCAGATCTTTTGTGTGGATCAGGAGCGTGTCCTCTTTCAGCCAAGTTGTGGTCTTGATTTTGTGGTCCTGATTCGGCTCTTTGCAGTCCGCTGGACCCTGTAAGCAATGAATAACTATTATTATTATGATTATGATGATGATTATTATTATTGTTATTATTGTTATTATCATGCACAGCTTATTGTTTGCTTTGTGAAATATACAACAACAATAAATCATTTTTTCTTGAAAACTCCCCCCCCCCCCCCCCCCCCCTCGTGCGGGTAACGGGGGTTTCTGTATAAATAGTATCCCCACTTTCTGGAAATGTAGTGCTTTAAATTCCCACTGTCGCTGTCTTTCTCCTTTGTTCTTTCTCATTCCTGCTCTGTTCTATCAATCTACTATACTATCTTCTTCTTCGCCAAACCAGTCACCACACCTTTTTTCTTGAAAACTCTTCGGGAACAAAACTCCTCATTTTGAATGAACTATAAGGTTTAACGTCTACACCCACCATTGGCGATATGGCAGACGGGGATAACCATCCCAGGGAAAGAGGGGTAGGGACCTGAATCAACCTGACCCACCAAAGCAATCATACTGCTAAAATGGACAGTGAAAATGGCCACATTTTATATCGCCCACCACGGGATTCGAACCTGGGTCATCGGTGTGCCAGGCGAACGCTCTACCAATTGAGCTACAGCGGTGGGACCTCATTTTGTGTGGGGTCTGTTGGATCAGCTTGGGAATATTGGGCGCTTTTTGCCAGGTGGTCACTGGGGCTTCCTATGATGTTACTATTTGGCAATGTAGGCATTTTATATGTATATGTTTTGTTGATATTTTATATTGATGTTTGTATTCTATTTTGGTTTTGTAAACGGGGGGTTCGATAAATTACCCCCGGTGGGGGTACCGGGGGTTTCAGTATAAATAGTATCCCCACTTTCTGGAAATTTAGTGCTTTAAATTCCCACTGTCACTGTCTTTCTCCTTTGTTCTTTCTCATTCCTACTCTGTTCTATCAATCTACTATACTATCTTCTTCTTTGCTAGACCAGTCACCTACCTTTTTTCTTGAAAACTTCCGGGACAAAACTCCTCATTTGTGTGTGAGGTCTGTTGGATCATCTTGGGAATATTGGATGCTTTCTGCCAAATGGTCACTGGGGCTTCCTATGATGTTTGGCAGTGTAGGCATTTTATATAACGTATGTGTTTTGTTGATATTGTATAAAGATGTTAGTATTCTATTTTGTTTTTGTAAACCGGGTTCGATAAATTAGAGTATAGCCTCAGCGTCCCCTGCGTGGGATGTCTTTATTGTAAAGTGACCGGCTGGTAGATGGCCTGTAGTGTTACCACTAGGGTTGTTTCGGCAGATCTTTTATGCGGATCAGGGGTGAGTCCTCTTTCATTTCTCTGGTCCTGATTTGGCTCGGAAGAGTCCGCTGGATCTAAAGCAATAACCATGTAATGTTCGATAAATTAGAGTAAAGCCTCAGCGTCCCTTGTGTGGGATGTCTTTATTGTCAAGTGACCGGCTGGTGGAGTGCATTCAGTGTTACCACTAGGGTTGTTTCGGCAGATCTTTTATGCGGATCAGGGATGAGTCTTCTTTCAGTGAAGTTGTGGTCTTGATTTTGTGGTCCTGATTTGGCTCGGAAGAGTCCGCTGGACCTAAAGCAATAACCATGTAATGTAATGTAGTCACCTACCTTTTTTTTCTTAAAACTCTTCCGGGACAAAACTCCTCATTTGTGTGTGATCAGCTTGGGAATATTGGACGCTTTCTACCAGGTGATCACTGGGGCTTCCTATGATGTTATTATTTGGCAATGTAGGCATTATATATGTTTGTGTTTTGTTGATATTTTTTAATGATGTTTATATTCTATTTTGTTTTGGTAAACAGGGGTTCGATAAATCAGAGTATAGCCTCAGCGTTCCCTGCGTGGGATGTCTTTATTGTAAAGTGACCTAATGGTGGAGTGCCTTCAATGTTACCACTAGGGTTGTTTCGGCAGATCTTTTATGCGGATCAGGGGCAAGTCCTCTTTCAGCGAAGTTGTGGTCTTGATTTTGTGGTCCTCATTCGGCTCTTTGCAGTACGCTGGACGCTGTAAGCAATGAATAACTAATTTAGTTCTTTAAATTCCCACTTTCGATGTCTTTCTCATTTGTTCTCTCTCATTCCTACTCTGTTCTATCAATCTACTACACTATCTTCTTCTTCGCTAGACCAGTCACCTACCTTTTTCTTGAAAACATTTCCAGGACAAAACTCTTCCTTTGTATGTAAGGTCTGTTGTATCGCTTGGGAATATTGGACGCTTTCTACCAGGTGATCACTGGGGCTTCCTATGATGTTAATTATTTGGCAATGTAGGCATTTTATATGTATGTGAAACTCTTCCGGGACAAGACCCCTTGTTTGTGTATGAGGTCTGTTGGATCAGCTTGGGAATATTGGACGCTTTCTGCCAGGTGGTCACCAGGGCTTCCTATGTTATTATTTAGAAATGTAGGCATTTTATATGTATGTGTTTTGTTGATAATTTATAATGATGTTTGTATTCTATTTTGTTTTAGTAAACGGAGGAGCGGGGGAGGGGGGGGGGTCGATAAGTTGGGGTGAAGCCTCAGCCGTCCCCTGCGTGGGATGTCTTTATTGTAAAGTGACTGGCTGGTGGAGAGCTTTCGGTTTTACCACTAGGGTTGTTTCAGCAGATCTTTTATGCGGATCGGGGGTTGTCCGGTCCTGATTTGGCTCGGAAGAGTCCGCTGGACCTAAAGCAATAATAATGTAATGTAATGTTATATGTATGTGTTTTGTTGATATTTTGTAATGATGATTATATTCTATTTTGTTTTTGTAAACGGGAGTTCGATAAATTAAAGTATAGCCTCCGGGTACCCTGCGTGGAATGTCTTTATTGTAAAGGGACCGGCTAGTGGAGTACCTTCAGTGTTGCCACTAAGGTAGTTTCAGCAGATATTTTATACGGATAAGGAGTGAATCCTCTATCAACCAAGTTGTTGTTGTGATCCTGATTCGGCCCTTTGCAGTCTGCTGGACTCTATAAGCAATACATAATTTTTTTTTAAAATTGTGTATATCTACCTACATAGATAAAGAACTCATTGCTATTTCTAAATCTCGAATTTACAGTAAAACATGTATTTATTTAAATTTATTTTTTTTTAAATAAAATACAGTGAGGTTGCTTTGTATGTTTATACTGTAAATAGGTAACGAACTTCATTGCTATTTCTAAATTTTTATTAAAGCTGTGTTCTTTTTTTTTGTTGTTGTTGTTTTTTGGGGGGTGTGCCTCATAGTTTGTTTAACTCTTTTGTATAGAAACACCTTTGTATAGGCCAAACCTCCCCTTTGCCTGCTATGAACTGAAGACAACACCGCGTATACGTAGCTGAGACTCTCCACTAGTAGTAGACAGACGGACGTACGCCTCGACCATTCTCAGTGTGGACCACTACTACGCAGGGCGGTCAGCGTCCCCTGCGTGGGATGAAGTGACCGGCTGGTGGAGTGCGTTCAGTGTTACCACTAGGGTTGTTTCATCAGATCTTTTATGCGGATCAGGGGTGAGTCTTTCAGCGAAGCTGTGGTCTTGATTTTTTGGTCCTGATTTGGCTCGGAAAAGTCCGCTGGACCTAAAGCAATAACCATGTAATGTAATGTAATGGGCTGGAGATTGACCCAAACTACATTTCAGACCGAACCGCATGTTTTGCATCGTCTTTATGCATGTACCGTATAGTAGTAGTTAGAAGGAAACAGCACAACGCCCTGCTTAGCTTGTCGCCGTACGTAGCAGAGTGGGTGAGGGTCGCGACGTAGAGAGGCTACAGCCGAGGCCAGTCTACGTCTCCGCTAGTTGATACTTACATAATTATGTGCAATATTAATATTTATGTATTTATTTACGGCTTGGTAAGACTTCGTTGATCACGTAGTAAAGTTTGAACTTAAAAAACAACAACCAATAAAACGATTTTTTAACGTTATTGTGTCATTTAAATGAAGATACAACTCACTGTTGTGGTCTTTCTTTCCTTCTTCTTCTTCTTCTTCTTCTTCTTCTTCTTCTTCTTCTTTCTTTCTTTCTTTCTTTCTTTCTCTCTTTCTTTCTCTTTTTCTTTCTTTCTTCTTTCTTTCTTTCTTTCTTTCTTTCTTTCTTTCTTTCTTTCTTTCTTTCTTTCTTTCTTCTTCTTCTTCTTCTTCTTCTTCTTCTTCTTCTTCTTCTTCTTCTTCTTCTTCTTCTTCTTCCTTTCTTTCTTTCTTTCTTTCTTTCTTTCTTTCTTTCTTTCTTTATTTCTTTCTTTCTTCTTCTTTCTTACTTTCTTTCTTTCTTTCTTCTGCTTCTTCTTCTTTCTTTCTTTCTTTCTCTTCTTAATCTTTATTCTTCTTTTTTTCTTTAATTCTTTCTTTCATCATCTTCTTCATTATCATCGTCGACGTCGTCATTATCTTCTTCTCCTCTTACTCCTCCCCCTCCTTCTTCAACCAATAAAACGATTTTTTTTAAAGCACACAGACCGAGCTAAGCTTATAAATGTATTAAGATTAGTCATAGGGTGATTACACTAGCCGATCTCCGCAGCCTATAGACGAGTGGTTAATAGCATTCCATTGTGCAGAGCCCAGCAAAAATAGACCCACCGTCACAACCATTGCGATTTCAAACAAATCACAAACCACAATTCCTAACAAAACCACGTCGATCATTCATTCCAGACTTGCTTTGCAGGCTTCTCACCACAAATGATGGATATGAATGAAAAAGAACAAGATGGCCGATTTTCTAGTGACGAAAGATTCCAGTTGCCTGTTGACCAAGGCGAAATATTACGACTGTTACACGTATTTATCAATAGCCGATTCAGCCCCGATGCTTGAATCTTGATATGTGTAACTCGAATTCGTTTATCCATGCAGAATGTTCACTCAGCAACGAGGCAGGAGTCCTCGTATACAACTTCAGCTTTATTCAGCAAACAACAACAACTGCATACAAGATCTCTTTCCGAAAATCACTCCCCAGATCAGTTTTTCAAGCAGACAGAGCATTACTTATATTACTGCAATCCAGTAAAGCTTAGAACATTCCATTATGACGCAATAACACCCAATCAAACTAAAACTCGTAGCCGGAACTGTCTTACGACATAGAACATTCTTCAGTTTAGAAGACTTGCCTAGCTACTACCAGATAGGTCTGGAATTTTCGCTCGATAATAAACAAGTAATTCCAAAAAATTATCAACAATACTACAACAATATCGACCGACGAAAATTACCATTATACAAAACTTGTCTAGCAACAGCGCAGAATCAAATCAAAGGTAAATACACGCTATCACTGCATGCTTTGCAGAATAAAACTTTCTGAACTATAGTGCTCGTCTCAATCATAACGACACTGAACTCTCTCTCTCTCTCTCTCTCTCTCTCTCTCTCACCCTCTCTCTCTCTCTCTCTCTCTCTCTCTCTCTCTCTCACTCGTCAATAATGGTATGGCCTCCCAGACTGCATTCAAGAATTACATGTAATTGATAGTAAAACAAAAAAGACTGAAAGAGACAGGGAGAGCTAGATCTAGAGAAAAGAGACAGAGACAGGGACAGAGAGGGAGAAAGTTGTAAATTTAAATGTGTACATTTTAAGCTTATTTTTAATATTTTGCGAGAGAGAGAGAGAGAGAGAGAGAGAGAGAGAGAGAGAGAGAGAGAGAGAGAGAGACTTTGATATTTTATTGAATAAACAATACGTTCATTTCAAAGTGGGGAGAGATCATAATGATCAGGTCCCAAAATATTTTATAAATACATTATGCAATATCGCCAAGAGCACAACGATCAACTGAAACAAAAAAAGTTGCTAATTGGGGTGGCCTCGTGGCGCAGTGGATAAGTCGCCGGTTTCCTATGCCGAAGGTCGCGGGTTCGATTCCCGCAAGGGGCGAACGTATGTGACTTAGGTACGAGACTATTGAGGTCACCGAGGGTTTTCTCCGGGCACTCCGGTTTCCTCCCTCCCTTCAATAATGGTACAGGACGCAGTCAATATCAAAATTTCAAAAATAAAAATTAGATTTTCTATCCGTCTTCTAATAGCGATCTCCCTGCCTTTACACCACCTGTTTGAGTGCTGGATGTGTATTTGGTGTGTGTGAGGGTGGATGAGACAGGTGAGCGTGTATGTTGGTATAGATCGCCGCGCTTTGAGCCTGATTGATTTGGGGAAAGGCGCGTATATAGCATCCTGTATTATTTATTATTATTATTAATTAATTTAGATCTAGAGTTTGAGAGAGAGAGAGAGAGAGAGTTAGAGTTTTACATTTTAAGAGTGTTCATTTTAAGCTTATTTTTAATATTTACTAACTTCTACTTAACATGATCTGGTGGTCACCCGATCATCAGGCCTTGCAAAGACCATCCTGCAAGGCACAGTGCAAGGAGGTAGAAGAAGAGGGAGACCGAAAAAGAGGTGGGAGGACAACATCCAAGAATGGACTGTTTTGACACTGAGCGAAGCCATCAGGGTTGCAGAGGACAGAGAAAGATGGAGTACGCTGGTTAAACGATCATCTGTGGTGCCCCTGCGACCACCGAGTTACGGGATAGGATAGGATAGGATAGGACTTAACATGGTTTAGTTGTGTGGACGTGTCACTGTGAGTGTGCATATTGAACTAAAAGAACAACAAATGATTGTGTGGTCATTCACTTATTCATGTTTACAACCAGTTGAAATTTAAATGCCAAATGACAGTTCAGTCAATTCGTGTATTGACCAGAGCATTTTTTTTTAAAGACAATAAACGTATTGGCTGAAAAGTTTAGTCATTACATGTATTGGCTAGTGGTCACAGTCAAAACACGAATTTACTGCTTTTTATATATACAACTAGTGGTTTTGTAGCCAGGGTACACAGGTTGCTGTTTAAAATGTAGACAGAGAGACAACTGTTGTCTGCGAGTTTTATTTGGACGATTTTACCTTGGCTTCTAAAAGTATCTTCATTTATTATTTTATTTTTATGGTTTTGGAAAAAAAAATAGGGTTGGTGCAAATTGTACAGGGTCGGTCAGGTGACCGTAAAGGGACTTTTTTTCCTTTAGCCTAAGCGCTGCACATAGGAATAAAAAAAAAAAGTACAATGCACATATGAATAAGCTTCATGGGACTGGTCGTTTGAAGGGGTGGGCTTGGTTACATGAGCATGCAATGCACTGAAATTAATCGTAATGTACTGCCAGGGTACAAAGGCATCCTCTCCCTCTAACTTTGGTGAAGCATGTTTGAGTAATGCACTAAAATATTTTAATTTAATTTAGTATTTATGTTAGGCAACATATTTTTAAATGTCATACCTTTATTTTAAAATATTAGGCATGATATTTATTGCAATGTACTTACACTTACAGCCGACGCAGTTGTCAAATGTCGTCTGCAAAGTTATATTGCCAGATGACAGCCAGATTGCCTGTAACATATATACAGGGAGCGGAACACGTCTTCCATTGTGAAATGTAGTCGTGGTTGGTGGAATTTCTGTTCGTCTCACTCCTTTCTCGATCGTTTGTTAAGTCCAGGTTTTAATGATCGGCCATTAACAATGGCTATGACAGGTACGGCTTGACAAACAATGAGCAATAATAACATACAGGATAATACAGGTTGCTCTCACGCACGTTTTTGTTTGCTTGTTTTAAACTTCTTTAGTCGAACTCTCACAAAGCGCGGCGATCTTGGCGCTGGAATGGGATTCTTGCAAGATTGTTTGCGAATGAATTTTTGTGCGCATATAAGTATGGATGAAAAAGAAAGTGAACGGGTAACCTTCAGCTGTAAGATTGTTGACATGAGTGCAATTTGCGGTATTACGGAACGGCACGTTCTTGACATGGGTTGAATCGGAAGCGCGCGGAATGAGGCTATTGCAGTTTGTGGACATTTTGTTTATTTATTTATCTCAGAAACGGTTAAACGTTCGGTAAGGAAATGTCGGCTATAACGATTTCGCGGGTTTTGAGCGCACAGCAGGCCGATCCGCAGCGCCCAGCACCTGCCCAGATCAGCGTCCATACCGGACAAACTTTACAGTAGAGGCGAAGAAGGACTTCCAGCTAAGCAATTTATATATATAGATACACGTATTGACTGAATAGCCAGATTGCCTGTAACATAGATACAGGGAGCGGAACACGTCTTCCCTTGTAAAATGTAGTCGTGGTTGGTGGAATTTCTGTTCATCTCGCTCCTTTCTCGATCGTTTGTTAAGTCCAGGTTTTAATGATCGGCCATTAACAATGGCTATGACAGGTACGGCTTGACAAACAATGAGCAATAATAACATACAGGATAATACAGGTTGCTATCACGCACGTTTTTTGTTTGCTTGTTTTAAACTTCTTTAGTCGAACTCTCACAAAACGCGGCGATCTTCAGAGCTCGCTATTACAGAAGGTGGAAGAGAAATCAATATTTATATTTGTAGCCGAGCAGAGCATTTGACTCCCGTCTCTCGGCCTCCACCTTGAGAACACGGCTCAACCCGAACTGTTATTTTCATTTTATCCCTCAAAAGAGGGACATAATAATATTTGCCCTGCAAGGCGGTGATGCGTGGTTGTTAGTATCGGGTTTGCCGGCTACTAGTGCCACGACACTTCGCTGCAAAGCTGCTGCCACCGACTTGCATGAAATGCCTGCCGACAATGTCGTCCCGCTCACCACCAAGAGCAGAAGGCGAATGGTCAGCCGGAGAGAACAAATGTCGTATCGCCTTGTCCTGCATAACCCAATGGCATCCCCAAAGGATTCTGCACAGCAGGAGCCACCCAAGGCTAGTCTAACCAAGAAATTCAAGGTAGACAACTTCTCTCCCAAGCCTCAACCAGTCGCCTCCCTTTCCGCTGCATATTTGTGAAATTTACATTGATTGCGCGCGTCCAATATCATTATTGAAGGAAAGGGAGGAAACCGCAGTACCCGAAGAGAGCCCTCGGTGGCCTGACTAGTCGCGCAAAAATTGTGGAGTAAATGATAGGGATGGGGGTGGGGTGGGTGGCTTTGAAATGAGGGCGAGAAGAAAAAAACACAACAATATAAGGTGGGTTTTTTTAAAATTAAGAAATAATTATCATAAATCTTTGAAAGTGGAGGAGAAAAAAAAAGACATCCGAGAAGAAAAAAAACACGTTAAAGTTGTTGTTGTAGTTGTTGTTGTTGTTGTTGTTGTTGTTGTTGTTGTTTCTGTTTAAATAAAGAAATGCGATATATGCGATAAATCCTTTCAAAAATGCGGTTAATCCTTCAAACAAAATGCGAGAAAAAGAAATAATAATAATAATAATAATAATAATAATAATAATAATAATAATAATAATAATAATAATAATAATAATAATAATAACACACAAACACATTAAAAAGCAAATATATATAAATATTAAAAGTTTGTGTGTGTGGTAAAAAAAAAAAGCGATACATCTTTGTAAGCAGACAAAAATGCGAGAAGATAAAAACAAAGATATATATCTTTTTATAAAGTAAGCAATGTGATAGTTGATAGTGAAAAACAAAATGCAAGAAAAAACAAAGTTATAAATATTAGAAGTGGTTTGCTTGTTTGTTCGTAGTAGTTTTTTTAAATCCGAAAACAAATGCCATAAATCTTTGAAAGCAGGGAGAGAAAAAGCATGACATTGAGCGTAAACGTTGTTGTTATGTATGTGTGCGTGTGTGTGAGTGGGTGTGTTGTTGTATTACGGCAGAAATGAGAAACGGAATTTACTTTTTCAGTCAAAAATGGGGTAATTTGCTCGTTCCTCATTTGTCTCGAGTTCCCCGTTTGTTTCGAAGTACGCGGGAGTGCTTTTTTTTTAGTGCATGGGAGTGCAGTTGTAGTGCATGAGAGTGTTTTAAGTACAGAGGAGTGCACTATCCGGGACGGAGAAAATGCAGTCCATATCGGAAGAAATTTGGAAGAAATTTCGACCTATTTCGTCCCCGATAGCAGACGAACTAGGTCACCTTTCTCGAAAAGGGGTAGGGTGAAGGCAACTAGCCCTTACCCTAACCCTTTTCTCTTCAAAAATGCTTTTTTTCTGTCAAAAATGTGCTATCCGATTCCTACATTCTAAAATTACCTCGTTTGTCACCGCACACAAGAATGTGTGTGTGTGTGTGTGTGTGTGTGTGTGTGTGTGTGTGTGTGTGTGTGTGTGCGTGTGTGGGTGTGCGTGCGTGTGTGTATGTGTGTATATGCGTGTGTGTGTGTGTGTGAGAGAGAGAGAGAGAGAGAGAGAGATGGAGGGAGAGAAAGAGAAAGAGAAAGAGAATACCTTACATACCATCTAATATTACTATACAATCATGTCCATAATGCTGAAGTGAATGTCATAGTTATAGTCATAGTTATAACGCACTTGATGGCTTTAACATTTCTAGAAATGTTTTTCAATCCTTGCTTATTTGCTACATGGGTGTGATAGAGAGAATGGTACGTGCATGAATTGCACGCGAAACTGACGGCAATTTGTGAATGAACATCTTAGATACTACCCATCGCATTACGGAAGTGACGTTGCGTATCTAAAAATAAGTGTTCACCTCCACGTTTGCTTTGCTTAGTACCATCAACATGGACGCTTTTCCGCCTTGTTTCTCGCTTGTAACCCTAACCCTAACCCTAACCCTTGATTTTTGTGTTTCCAAGGGGTTTTCCGCGAAAATTTAGTCTTACATACGCAACGTCACTTCCGTAATGGGGTGGCTAGTATCTAAGAACCCCCGTTGGGGTGCCGGGGGTTTCAGTATAAATAGTATCCCCACTTTCTGGAAATTTAGTGCTTTAAATTCCCACTGTCGCTGTCTTTCTCATTTGCTCTTTCTCAGTCCTGCTCTGTTCTATCAATCTGCTATACTATCTTCTTCTTCGCTAGACCAGTCACCTACCTTTTTTCTTGAAAACTCTTCCGGGACAAGACTCCTTGTTTGTGTATGAGATCTGTTGGATCAGCTTGGGAATATTGTACGCTTTCTGCCAGGTGGTCACTAGGGCTTCCTATGATGTTATTATTTAGCAATGTAGGCATTTTATATGTAAATGTTTTGTTGATAATTTATAATGATGTTTGTATTCTATTTTGTTTTTGTAAACGGGGGTTCGATAATTTAGAGTGCAGCCTCAGCGTCCCCTGCGTGGGATGTCTTTATTGTAAAGTGACTGGCTGGTGGAGGGCGTTAAGTTTTCCCACTAGGGTTGTTTCAGCAGATCTTTTATGCGCATTGGGGGTTGTCCGGTCCTGATTTGGCTCGGAAGAGTCCGCTGGACCTAAAGCAACAATTATGTAATGTAGTATCTAAGAGAGCCCGCAGTGTGTATGCTGTACGAAAGAAAGAAGAGAGTAAAATGAGAGAATTGATGGGTGTGCCTATGTCTGCAATAAGGCCTTTGTAAAATCATGATCAGGCTTGAATATTGTCTTTGATGTCTTCACTGCTCTAAATGCATATATTTATGAGGTTTATGGAGAATACAATTTTGAAATGTATGTGTGTGTGTGTGGGGTGTCGGATAGTGCAGTGGTTGGAGCACTCGCTACTGTGTCGAAAGTGAAGCACCGTCCGGTGCGGTTAGCACTTGGATGGGTGACCGCTAAGGTGTGAAGCGACAAACAACAACGCCCCCAGTTGACTCAACTGTGATTGAGTACCTACTCTCTTGAGGGTGGGGAAGGTAAAGCAGCGAGGGAGAGAGTTGGGCATCACCCTCATTACGCTGGCCCAAGATAAGTGTGATCTCCAACATCACGCTCCCCTACGGCCACAAGGCTATGGGACTACCTTTACCTTTTTTTTTATGTGTGTGTGTGTGGGGGGGGGGGTGTGTGTGTGCGCGCGTCCTTGTTTACACAGTATTATCTGGACAAATCAGTGAACATCTACATAACTTGTATTGACGTGCCTACTTGTTTTGACGTCAGAACAATGATCCGTTAGGGTTAGGGCTGGGTTAGGCTTAGGGTTAGGGTTAGGGTTCGAACACTGCAAAATACTTAAACATGGGGACGAAATATGACCCATTGTCAGCACAACGTAGGTGGCGTTTCGGGAAAGTCATGATAATACCTGCGTAACATCGGCAGTGCGCGCGCGTGTGTGTGTGTGTTCTTTTTTTCTTTTTTTTTAAAGCGACCTAGTAATTAAAACAAGTGCTGGATCCTAACGGGTGCATGCATACTTTTATTTTGTGTCATGTGGTAGGGTTAACTATTTCCTAACTAAATACCAAGTTTCAAAGAAATTCGTCCATTAGTTAGAGAGAAAAATGCGCAGATATCACTTCCGGACGGATGTCGAACGGACGGACAAAGCCAAAAACAATAGTTTCAGAGCTGAGCTGAAAGATCGGAACTAAAAACTAACAAATAATGTACGAGTTAGCATAGTGGCTGGATAGGTCTGTCACAAAGCATAGCTGAGTCTCGCCTAACTACCTCCCGCACAAATGAAGAGTCGAAGTTAAGCTTCGGCTGTTAAAGTCTCGGCTAAACTGTGTCTTGCTAGGTTGTAGGTCTGTCTGTGCCATGCCCTTCCTTACTTTAAACCATGACGTCGCGGGCTGAGCTAAAAATAGACTTCACTTTTCCCATCAACCCGTGAGTCTTGTCTGCCAGACTAGTTATGGCGACACCAGACTGGCCCCGAGCAGTCCACTGGCGGCGGCACTTTTGCTAAATTTCATATCTTTGGCGAGCAGTACAATAATGATCGATCGTTTTGGAGAGTGGTGTGTGGCAGTCATTTAAGGTTGTTGTTGTTGTTTTGTTGTTGTTTTTGTTGTTGTTGTTGTTGTTGTTGTTGTGTGTGTGTGTTTAATTTATTTTTTAAATTATTAAATTATTTTATTTTATTTTATTATTTTATTTTTTGAAATTGTATTTTTTATTGTATTTATTTATTTGATTTTTTTAAATTTGCATTTATTATTTATATAGTTTATTTACATATTTATTTAATTTACTGTATCGTTTAATTTTTTTAAAAATTTTATTTTTCTTAAAAAAAATAATTTTATTTATTTTATTATTTTATTTATTTATTTATTTTAATGTGTTTATTTATTTTTTTATTTTTTTTGGGGGGGGGAGGGGGCGGAGAGGGGGCGGGGGGGAGGCGAGGGGGGGCGGGTGTATGGGAGGGAATACATATCCTGATTTAAAAAAATCGATCCTTTATTTTTGTGTTAACAGTATGTTGGTATTGGATCGACCACATGGAAGCCGGTGGAACAAAGTATACTCAATATGTTATTGGCCAATGTAGGGTCGACTAGATCATGTTATTGCTGGCTATCATTATCAATGATTCTACAAACTGCTGTATAAAGACTGTTGCAAGTAGCTGTGGAAACCTCTGAGGCCATCTGCAAGAAATCATATTTAATAATAATAATAATAATAATAATAATAATAATAATAATAATAATAATAATAATAATAATAATTTTTATTATTATTATTATTATTATTATTATTATTATTATTATTATTATTATTATTATTATTATTATTATTATTATAATTATAATAATTATAATAATAATTATTATTATTATTATCATCATCATCATCATCATCATCATCATCATCATCATTATTATTATTATTATTATTATTATTATTATTATTATTATTATTATTATTAAATATGATTTCTTGCAGTTCTTACTACCTCCGCTAGTTCCTCCTCGCACTGCCAGGCAACCCCTTCCCTCCCTCCTCCTCCCTTTCTCTAAGAAAAGCTTGCTTGTTTGCTTTGCTTAGGTAAATTAACGTCCCCGGACACAATGCGTATAGGGGACAAAGAAAAGCTTGCAGCTCGGGGTAGCTTTTATGTTATGTTATGTTATGTTATGTTAAAATAGATTAAAGTCCCACGTCACATAGCGAATAGGGGACTAGTATTCTGAGACCAGATATCCGCCCGGATAACTCTAACTAAAAACTAAGCAGAAAGACAAATTACCTCCCATTTCCGAAGACGTTCTTGGATGAGGGCGCGAAGAAAATAAAGCAAAGATGCAGGTCACTTATTAAAAAGCTTTTTTTTTCTTTTTTTCTTTTTTAAGGAAGAAACGCTATAAATCCTTAAAAAGTTGGAGAGCAAAAAACAACAACATTCAAATAAATAATATTTCGAAACAGCAATCCAGAATACACTAAATGAACTTTGAAATGAAAAAAAACAACAACAAAACATCATCATTATTGTCGTCGTCGTCGTCATCATCATCATCATCATCATCATCATCATCATCATCATCATCATCATCATCATCATCACCTCATCATCATCATCATCATCATCATCATCATCATCATCATCATCATCATCATCATCATCAACATCATCATCATCATCATCAAACTCTCCCAAAACTCCTCATTTGTGTATGGGGTCTGTTTGGTCAGCTTGGGAATGTTGGACGCTTTCTAGGTCTTTTTATGGTACTATTATTTAGCAATGTGGGCATTTTATATGTATGTGTTTTGTTAATATTTTATATCGATGTTTATATTCTATTTTGTTTTTCTAAACGGAGTTCGATAAATTAGAGTACAGCCTCAGCGTTTCCTGCATGGGATGCCTTTATTGTAAAGTGACCAACTGGTGGAGTGCCAAGTATTACCATTAGGGTTGGTTTAGCAGATCTTTTATACGGATAAAAGGTGAAGTTGTGGTCCTGATTCTGTTCTTTGCAGTCCGCTGGATCCTATAAACAATGACTATCTCAGTGTTTGAGATCACGTACATTTGGAGGTATTATACCTCTTGGCGTTCAAAATCACGTAAAAGAGTGCCAGAGAGGGCGTCTGATCACATAATGGTTTTTCTTGGAAGAGGTCTGAAAATGTAAAGAAATTTATCAGCGGAGGTACGGTCATGGCAACATGCGCAACGTACTTATGTAGGTTCCGCATTTTTTGAAGTTGTTGTCTGTTCTGAGATTCGACGATCACTAGCAGGAATTGCAACGTTCAAGTGCCTGTGCGCTTCCGTAGCAAACGACCGATCATGACGTATCCACAAGGGAAGAAACTCTACTTCTGGTTCGGTCATCTCTCTTCGTTCCATGTGTGCATGGCGCCGAGTTTCGACTTTTTTCTGTTCCACTGTGGCTGTGTTTCAATTCAACAATCATGCGGCCTCCGTCAAAACCAGCAAAGAAAAGGAAAGCAGAAGAAGCTGCGCCAGGGAATCAACAACAAAGTGTAAGTATGTTGAAGTTTTTGAAAGTAGTTGAAGGTGATAAAACTGGATGACCCTCCGATCAGCAGAGAAATCTGCCTGAACTCGATCCATCTTAGAAACAATTCTATCAACGAGTTTGACCCTTGTGCTTTCATGTCGTCATCTACGACCGAGTCTGACCCTTGTGCTGAGCTTCTGTATGGGAGTTTAGAATGTATTTTAATTCAGTTCATGCTATGAATAGCATGTGACGAGTTTGGAGCTGATTAATGTAACTGTTGTTGCATCATTTTCTGCGATTTCAAAATGACAAATTAAAGTTGTTGCAACCTTACTTATGCAATCAACAAGCGTGAAGTGATGAACACAGTACACAATAAAATACAGTTAAAATTGTTCCACATGTATGAAATAATTGTGTACTAATTTTTTTAAGGGAGCATCTCTCTCTCTCTCTCTCTCTCTCTCTCTCTCTCTCTCTCTCTCTCTCTCTCTCTCTCTCTCTCTCTCTCTCTCTCTCTCAGTGATGTTGCTAGAAATTTTCAGCATAGGCCATTTGGCCGATTCAGTCACAAACCTTTAGTACATTTTGAAAATCTTTCGGCCATCATTTTGACTTCTTTCCAACACCAAACGAGAGGCCACTGATAAGTTTCGGTTTCTTTTTCGGCGGCATTTCGAAAACGAAAAGATTTAATGCCGGAAGCACGCCGTTCGCAACAAGGGGAGTTACTCTAACTCTCTCTGCTGATGCATGTGTCGTCTTCTTGGCGTTTCCGATACACGATGTTCGACAATAACTCTTAACACCTTTATTTATCCGATAGTAAATTAATATGGCCAGAAGCAATTACAACGAAACAGACATGAGACAAGCAAACAAAAAACGGGCAAAGGGTGGCCGATTGAGGCGTAAAACCTTAGGACAGCGGGCCGATCAGAACATGACTTTCGGACATTTTGGAATTTTATCGGTGAATGGCCGATTTCCCGACGAAAACGACATCACTGCTCTCTCTCTCTCTCTCTCTCTCTCTCTCTCTCTCTCTCTCTCTCTCTCTCTCTCTCTCTCTCTCTCTCTTTGTTGTTGTGAACACTAAACAGTAGGCATGTACATGAAACAATATTTTCATCTTGGATATTTCAAAATGTTATTAAGTCAAGAACAGTCTGTTTTGCCTCCCAACACGCTAGCTAGACACTGTCACAATATCATATGTCCTGATGCCCAGAAACCTGCATACAAATTAATGAAGCAAAAACGACAAAGTACTTGCGAATGGTTGTACCTTTTGAAAATCCAGCTGGAGGTATGGATACCCTTTACACTTTGACTCAGGAGGTATGAATACCTTCTGTTACACTCGTTGTTTTTTATCAGGTGATTCAGCCCCAATGCTTGAATTCTCCTGATAGGTGTAACTCAGATTCGTTTATCCACGCAACCCGTTCAATCATCAACAAGGCTGGAGTCGTCGTATGAAATTTTCCAACTTTATTCAGCATACATCAACAACTGCATACAATCGCTTTTTCTACTCTCAACTTTTCACTTTCAACACAACACCATTTTGAAACAGTGCGGCACTTATATAGTCTCTCTCTACTCCAGAGAAATAAAGAACGTTCGGGCAAGACACAATTATAACCAATCAGAATTAACTTCGTCATCACTGTCTCACGTCATACAACCATATTTAGGATGGAAGCGTCTCGTGGTTACCACTAGATTTATCCACACGCTTCGATCGATAGTAAACAACCAACTCTAGAAAATTCTCAAATAATATCGACCAACTAAAATTATCAACGTTATACAAAGTTTCTTCTAACAACAACGCAAAATCAAATCAAAGGTAAATACACTCTATTATTGCATGCTTTGCAAAATAAAAGGAACAGATCTATCGCGCGTCACAAACGTAAAACCATCACATTTTTTAGGATCTCAAACACTGCTATCTAATAAACTAATCATCATAATAGGTGCTATACAGGCCTTATTCCAAAATCAGACACTAAGCGAGGCGACCTGTAACCAACATACACGCTCCAATGTTACACACACATACACTCGTACAAACACAGCAAGGAGCACACATTCATCACTCAAACATGTGGCGTAAAAGTCAAGTCACTATTAGAAGACAGAAATCGAAGTCGAATTCAATTTTTGATTTTTGTTTTGAAGACAACAACCAATTCCATTATTGAAGGGTAAGAATAGACGTTAAATAGAATAGAATACACTAAAATAAAATAAAATAAAATAAAATAAAATAAAATAAAATAAACAGATAGATAAATCAAGCAATCAATTAGAGGCCAAAAATTGTGGAAGGGGTGGGACCGGAGGTGAGGAGGAATTCAGTATAAAACTCCTTTCCAGTGGCTTGGCGATGCCAGATTGCACTGCCTTGACATTCCAGCAGCAGCGAGACTCGACCCCATATTTATTAGCAGTATAGTAGCTGTCTGTGATGCGCGATAGATAGGCCACGCCGGAGTGTTAAGACGTCCTAACCCCAGCCGGCAAGCCCGCCTGCCCGTACTTTCACAACCAACTGCTATTAAAAACCATAACACTAAAGGTGCGGTCAGACGGGAAGCGAAACAAGAAGCAAAACAGCCAGTAAAACACGAAACATCGTAGTTTTGACTATGTTTATCGTGTGACTAGACCTAAAGCATAACAGCAGCAAAGCGCGAAGCAAAGCAAAGCGGATGCTTTCAGTGTTAGAGCGTGCTCTAAAATTTTACGTTGTTTCGCTGAAGCACTTGATTGCCAGCCAATCAGAAGAGCCGACGTAGGGCAACGAGGTCGTTATCATTTCAGCGGTCATGGCGGCATCGAAAGCTACTGGGCCATTAGCGAATCTGACACATTTTGATACATTTATTCTCATCTATCTGATTCAAAGCCACGAGGCATTATGGAATTAGAAGCCAAAATTACAGAAACCAAACCCTGAAAAAGGCCTCATGGACTTCTGTGAGGGTCAATCTGACGGAAAAAACTGAAAATATCGAGGTAACTGATTTTCAACGTATTGCGCATTGCTTCCACGCAGGACTTCTCATCGTGTGACCGGCTCACAAAGCAAAGCGTCATAAACGCACTTATTTTTAGATGCTTTTAGAAGCAGACGCTTTGCGTTGTTTACCGCTTTTCTTCTGTTTCGTTTTCCGTCAGACCGCACCTTAACAGTTTTTTATTTATTTCATTTTTATTCTATTTTATTATTATTATTTTTTTTTTTAAAATAAAGAAGACATATTCAACTTTTTACCCAATTGGCGCATAGTGACTAGACGCAGACAACGAGACACAAGCTGACACGTATTATTTTAGTTTGATTTATTTCATCGTTCTTATTTAATTATCTAGCGTTGGTCAAGCTCATGAGCTGCTCAAGGCGTTGACCCATACAGGATCTAACTAGAACCGCCCAATTGGGCGTATCGTCTGACTGCCCAGACAACTGAGCATAATCCGGTGCGACCGGGTATGGGAGAAATGATGGGGATGTCGGGAGGGTGGTGGGAGGGGGTGGGAAGGGGGTAAAAGAAGGGACCCATATAGTGTATACTGGTTGTATTTGTTTAGCCGGTGTAATGTGCTGTAACAGTCCCTCCCCCACCCCCCACCCCCACCCCCTCATCCACAACCGCCATTACCAGTTTTAATCCTGGGGGTAGTTTTAGTCCAGGCCCTCTACGGGAGTTAGTCTTGTCATGGCCCAGAATGCCCCCCCCCCCCCCCCCCCCCCCTTCTGTTCCAAATCAACTCCCGGGAGTTAAAAGGGGAATGAAGATTACATAGGGACGATCCCGGAGGTGGCAGAACTATTTCAGGCCACAATTGGAGGGAATTTTGCACCACTGCTCATTTTGGGGGCTGGTGAAGTAGATGTCAACACTATGACTACCACATTCAACTCAGCTGTGACAGATGCCGCCACTGAGATCCTTGGCAAGCACTGACCAAAGAAGAAGCCGTGGATCACACCTGAACTTTTGGATCTGTGTGATAAACGAAAGAGATAAAAAAAAAAAAAAAAAAAAAAAAAAAAAAGGAACACCTCACAGGGAGCTGATGTCTACCGAAAAATCAACAATGACATCCGAAAAGGCATGCGCACAGCAAAGGAGAACTGGATAGAAGATCAATGCCAGGAAACAGTCTGAACAAGAACAACAGCAAGAAGGCTTACCAGACTGTGAAGCGGCTGACAAGTGTTAAACAGCCCAAAGTCTCCACGATCCAAAGCAAGTCTGGCATATGCCTTACAGAAGAACAAGAAGTCTTGGACAGATGGACAGAGTACTGCTCTGACCTTTACAACCATACACCAAATGGAGACCCATCAGTTCTAGCATGTCCCGAGAACAGAGAAGAAGAAGAAATCCTCCCAATTCTCCGGGAAGAAGTTGAGGCAGCAGTGCAATCGCTAAAGAAAGGGAAGTCAGCGGGAGTGGACAACATACCCGCGGAACTGCTACAAGCAGGAGGAGAAGCGATGATTGATGCCCTCACCATTATCTGTAACAAGATCTGGCAGAGTGGGGAGTGGCCTACACCATGGACCCAGTCGCTTGTCATCACTCTTCCCAAAAAAGGTAACCTTCAGGAGTGTGAAAATTACCGCACCATCAGCCTCATCAGCCATCCCAGCAAGGTCCTCCTGAAAATAATACTCAACAGGTTGAAACCCCAAGCTGAACAAATCATAGCTGAAGAACAAGCAGGATTCAGGGCAGGGCGAAGTACCACTGAACAGATTTTCAACCTCAGAATAATCTGTGAGAAATACCTACAGCACCAACAACATCTATATCATGTGTTCATAGACTTCAAGAAGGCGTTTGACCGAGTCTGGCATGCAGCTCTATGGGCAACAATGAAAGTGTACAACATCAGCCCTAAAATTATTGAAGTCATCAAAAGCCTGTATGACAAGGCTACCAGTGCAGTCCTCCACAACAGCGTCATCGGGAACTGGTTCAGAACAACAATCGGTGTGCGTCAAGGATGCCTACTCTCTCCAACACTCTTCAACATCTTCCTAGAGCGCATCATGTCAGATGCCCTTGCAGATCACGAAGGCACAGTCAGCATTGGGGGTAGAGCAATCTCCAATCTTCGTTTTGCGGATGACATTGATGGATTGGCTGGAGAGGAACAAGAACTTGAACAGCTGGTACAGAGGCTTGACACCACCTCTATTGCTTATGGAATGGAAATAAGTGCAGAGAATACCAAAATGATGACCAACAACACCAATGGCTTCAACACGGAAATCAAAGTCCAAGGCCAATCCCTCAACACAGTGCATAGCTTCAAATATTTAGGAGCCATTGTATCAGACAATACAAGAGAGAGAGAGAGAGAGAGAGAGAGAGAGAGAGAGAGAGAGAGAGAGAGAGAGAGAGAGAGAGAGAGAGAGAGAGAATTTTACATAGTGTTGTTTGTGGTAGATAGTTGTTTTTTTTTCCTGTTTAAAAAAAACAACAACACCACAACATATTAATTTCCTTTTGATGTAAAAATGTTAACTTTATATCACACCAGTCTATCCTAGTCACCGCAACAAAATTATACCTCAATCCTGTAGACGATTGATCAGTGTGTGATTATAATCCGGTCTTGGCAGCGAGTTAAGTAACTCTGTAGTAGTTTCCTATCCGTAGTTGCGCTATGGACGGATCACACAGGAAATTGCAGTCTGTCATCGATCATGATGCTACCAAACATGACAAAGTATTAATATCTGAAATAGCCTTTTTTGAAATGTCATACTGATAGCTCTAAACCAATGGTGGGCGTCACTATTGTGGTTATCTGAATTTGTCTTATTGATTTTCCCACATATAACACAGAGACTCAATACAGAATCTCCGTAATTATAATAATAATAATAATAATAATAATAACAATAATAATAATAATAATAATAATAATAATAATAATAATAATAATAATAATAATAATAATAATAATAATTTATTATTATTATTATTATTATTATTATTATTATTATTATTATTATTATTATTATTATTATTATTATTATTATTATCCTTGCGAGCGTATGTGTGTGTATACGTGTCCCAGTGCTTAAAGTAAGCTTTAAGTTTGGTTTTGCGCTATAAAATTATTATTATTATTATTATTATTATTATTATTATTATTATTATTATTATTAGTATTATTATTATTATTATTATTATTATTACTTTATTAATTAGTTAATTCATTTATTTATTAAAGAAAAAATAAAGGCAAATAAATAAAAGACAGATGGAACATACATAAATAAACGGAGACTACGGTGCATTGAGTGCAATCAAAGAGCTTATTATCTATAATTAAGCTCTTTGGTGCTATTATGCAGTGTTGAAAACAATGTTAGCGTTTGTACGTAGATGTATTTTGAGAGAGAAATGTGGACTAAGGTGTTTAATCTCACCATTTAAAATGACCTGCTTTGACTACGCCCCCTCGAAAGATCCTTTTAACATTCACAGTGATTGCAGCCCCTCTGACACAAAAAGTTTACAACAACAAAAAATAACTCTTTCCAAAGTATAGTAAAGTTTTAAAGAAATTGTTGTTTTTTTAAAATTGTTATTAATATAATTCCGTAATTCATGTACATATTAATTGCCACCGCAAGCCACCATTCTTGCGCTAAAAATAGCATCTACCAAAGGCGGTAGGTAAGATATACAAAGTACAACCCCTAACAAAGTTGCTCGGTAACTTAAAAAAAAAAACAAAAAAAAACCCACACATTTCTTTTTTTTTGTTTTGTTTTGTTTAGGTTGATACAATAAACTCTACCCTACTCCACACACCAAAAGGACGCTATCTTGAAGCCGCGCGGTTCATTCACAACTAGGGTCAAAGGTCACACCGTTACGGCATTGGTGTCCCGCTAAACAAGGGAACATCACTCCCTGTCCGAACCGAAATGGAAAATGAAGACTTTGTAGCGGTTGGTTCGACCAACGAGAGCCCACTTTTGTCATTGTTGTATGTACATTTTCCTCTAAAAGTAAACACAGCATCCTATTCCGCTCCCACGCGATGCTGTGCAGGGAGCCGGCATTATAGTTTGATTAACCTGTCTGAGCTGTTCTCACGCTGTCTCTCCATGAATTGCAATATTGTATGAACTAATAACTATCTCTCTATCTCTGTCTGTCTGTCTGTCTCTTTGTCTGTCTGGCTGGCTCTCTTGCTCACTCTGTTCTGGCTCTCTATCTCTCGCTCCCTCTCTCTGTCTCTCTCGATCTCTCCTTTCTGTCTCTTTCTCTCTTTCTCGATCGCTGTTTCTCACTCTCTCTCTTTCTCACTCTCTCTGTCTCTCTCTCCCCTTCTGTTCTCTCTGTCTTTTTCTGTCTCTGTCTCCTTGTCTTTGTCTCTATCTAATCCTGGCTACCTGATGATGATGATGATGATGATGATGATGATGATGATGATGATGATGATGATGATGATGATGATGATGACGACGTCGAAGACGACGACTACTACGACGACTAATCTGCTGTCTTTTGTCATAAAGTAAAGACGATGATGCATGCATGTCTGACCTTTGCTCCCTGTCTGGCTCATACCTCCTTTCACACACCACGCCAGCTCCCGCTTCCCCATTCCCCATTCCCCTCTCTTTCTATCTCTTTCTCCTTGTCTCTTTCTCCTTGTCTCTTTCTCCTTGTCTCTTTCTCCTTGTCTCTTACTCCTTGTCTCTTTCTCCTTGTCTCTTTCTCCTTGTCTCTTTCTCCTTGTCTCTTTCTCCTTGTCTCTTTCTCCTTGTCTCTTACTCCTTGTCTCTTTCTCCTTGTCTCTTTCTCCTTGTCTCTTACTCCTTGTCTCTTTCTCCTTGTCTCTTTCTCCTTGTCTCTTTCTCCGTGTCTCTTTCCTCGTCTCTTACTCCGTGTCTCTTTCCTCCTTGTCTCTTACTCCTTGTCTCTTTCTCCTTGTCTCTTCATTCTCCTGTCACACTCCCAACTCCACCCTCCCCCCCTTTTCTTCAATCCTCTGCCGCTCCTTCCAACACCCACACTCCACACGCCCACCGTGGTACATTTTTACAAATCTCCTGCCATTCCCTCTCTCTTCCCCACACCAACACCCCCTCTCTCTCTCTCTCTCTCTCTCTCTCTCTCTCTCTCTCTCTCTCTCTCTCTCTCTCTCTCTCTCTGTTTCAATAAAGTGAACATTGAGGTTTAACGTCTACACCCACCATTGGCGATATGGCAGACCGGGATAACCATCCCAAGATTTAAAAAAAAAAAGGGGGGGGGGTGTCAGGGACCTAATTCTAACAATGAACCTCATATTGCTAAAATGGACAGTAAAACTGGCCGCTTTTTATTTCGCCCACCACGGGATTCGAACCCGGATCATTGTTGTGCCAAGCGAACGCTCTACCGCTTGAGCTACGGCGGTGGGCCATTTCAACTTCCGTCGTTCTTATATATGTGAAGCTTTTGTCTATGTATCGCCCTAATTTCCATGTGTGGTTTTTTTTTAGTTCTAAAATGATAAATTAACACTAGCAGACATGTTTCTATCCCTTGTGCTTTATCATTTCTGTCTCTGTCTATATCTCTGTCTGTCTGTCTGTCTCTTTTTCTCTCTCTTTGTCATTGTCTGTCTCTGTCTCTGTGTGTGAGTCTCTCTCTCTCTCTCTCTCTCTCTCTCTCTCTCTCTCTCTCTCTCTCTCTCTCTCTCTCTCTCTCTCTCTCTCTCTCTCTCTCTCTCTCTCTCTCTCTCTCCAGCTGTCGTAAGATTTCACAAATGTGTCTACATCCTCTTCCTGTCTTCCTGGTTCTGTTTCTATCTTCCTTTGTCTTCCCGAGTCGAGCCTTTGGTAATTAGGTCCTAATCTATTTCAGGTCTCGCCGTGTACTTCTTTAGTTCAACCAACCAGTGCCATGCTGTGTTTCTCTCGTGGTCACATTACCAGCCTCTATCCATCTGTCACACTACCCATTTAACGCAGAAAGAGAAAAAGGGAGAGAGAGAGAGAGAGAGAGAGAGAGAGAGAGAGAGAGAGAGAGAGAGAGGAGAGGAGAGGGTGGGGGAGCGAGAGACATAGAGGTAGGGAGAGGGGGTGATAGAGGTAAGAGGGGGGAGAGAGAGTATAAGGGAGGGAAAGAGAGAGAGAGAGGTCGGAGGGAGGCAGAGAAAGAGAGAGAGCAAACGTCTACTTCCGAAGAGGGGAAGAGAGAGAGAGAGAGAGAGAGAGAGAGAGAGAGAGAGAGAGAGAGAGAGAGAGAGAGAGAGAGAGAGAGAGAGAATTAACGAAAGAAAAAGTGAGAGAGAATTGACGAGAGAGAAAGAAAGAGAGAATTAACGAGAAAGAAAGAGAGGTGGTTTTTTTGGGGAAAAAGGGAGAGAGGGAGAGAAGTTTATTATTAATCTCTACAGTCTCTTTATATTTTTAACTGTTTTTAGTTCTCCTTCTCTCTCTCTCTCTCTCTCTCTCTCTCTCTCTCTCTCTCTCTCTCTCTCTCTCTCTCTCTCTCGCTCTCTTCTCTCTTTCTTTCTTTCTTTCTCTCTCTTTGTTGTCATCTGTCTGTCTGCCCGTCGTACATGCATTCTTTACTGTAGCACTGCCAAGTGTGAGGTGACATTAAAGATTAAGAAAAAGCGAATAAAGAATTAACCCATGCGTTTCCAGGTACAAAGGCCACGTGACAACCGGCAGGCCTATGAATGATTAAGCTTATAAAGACTAGTTAAGATTCCATTTCCTTACAAGGCGCCGGGTAGCTCAGTCGGTAGAGCGTCTTCATAGTAACCGAAAGGTCCCAGGTTCGAATCCCGGATTAGTTATATTTTTTCCCCCCCTTACTATCAACTGGTTCGCTAGTGTCAGAATAATGTGACCAGTATATACGTCTATACGCTCCGGTGTCGTGTAACAATCATCTACAATGAACTCTCTCTCTCTCTCTCTCTCTCTCTCTCTCTCTCTCTCTCTCCAAGAGAAAGAAAGTAAATACCCCACCCCATCCTCCTTGTCCCCCGCCCCAAATTATAATAATGAAAATCGGAGTGACTGGGTAGAGCACTGATAAGGCGCTGGTTTCCTAAGCCCAAGAAGTCGCGAGCTCGAATCCCGTAGAGGAGAGAGGTGCCTACGTGACGAAGGTAGGCTACGAGCCTTTTTAGGTCAGCGAGGTTTTCTCCGGGTACTCAGCTTTCCTCCCACCCTGCAATAACGATATTGGACCTCATCACCTATAATAATAAAAAACAACTTGAGTTCTCTTCCGCCTTCTGTAATAACGATCTCTTCAGATCGCTGCTCTTTGAGATCGATTGAAGAAAAATAACAGCGTGTGAAAGCTCCCGGTGTAACGTTTCAGAAGTACTCCCTTTTTTTAAAAGTAGTCCCCCGGGGAGTACTTTTGGAATATCCTAGAACTACTCCCGTAGCACTTCCCTCTCTCCATTAAATGTTTATTTGTGTATGTTTCAGTGTTTTTATAAGGGGGGGGGGTACTTCTGGGAAGTCCCAAAAATACTCCTCCTCCATTTAGCGAGGGAGGGGGGAGTGCTTATGGGATATTCCAAAAATACTTCCCCTTTGCAGTGTATGGTCCCTGTTTTCACAAAGGGGAGTATTTTTTGGGATTTCCAAGTTATGCTCTACCTCCCTCACTTCCCTCTGGCCTAAAGGGGCATTTCTCTTCATTTCGTCTTCAAACTTTTCTAACATTTGTCACACTTCCACATATGGATATAACAAACAGCAGAAACACAAAACAACCCAAAAAGGTTGTCCAACCTATTCACCTTAACCCATCCACCCTAATCCGGGGGCCATGCTACCGTACACGCACAAGTGTTTTCTTTCTTAACCTCATCACGAGCCACCAATTCACCTAAAAAAAAAGACCTCGCTGTGTCATGACATACCCAAGGAGGTTGAATAAAAATGGAGATGGCGTGACGTCATTTTCTCTCCTGGGCGAGTGAAGCCACTTCGATGCGCGTCGTAGCCACGCCCCCTAATTGCAAAAAGGAGTTTTCCTCTTAGCGTCATGTAAGTTGTTTGTCAGTTATTACTTTAAATACACATTTTTATGTTGGCATTTTAATTTGATTTTGCAGTGTTTATTGTACCGCTGTGCAATAAACATGTACCCTGTCCCCAACCCCTCACATTAGTGTGGGGAGTACCTTGAGATATCTCACAAGTACACACACCATTAGAGTAGAATTTTTTTTTTAATGGGTGGGGAGTACTTCTGGGATGACCCAAAAATACTCCATGGAGTAAACGTAGGTCATCCCAGAAGTACTCTCCGAGAGTATTTTCTGGAACAAAGGAGGATTAATTCTGGGATGCCCCCAAAGTACTCCCCTCTGCATTTCTTTCTTTCTTTTTTTTTTAAACTGTTCTGTCTTGCTTGTTTGTAAAGTTGTTGTTTTGTTGTTGCTGCTGTTGTTGTTCTTTTAATTTTATTTTATTTACAAAACTGCACCTTTTTACAGGGGAAGTACGTCTGGGAAAGGGGGAGGGAGTATGTCTGGATTTATTCCCCGAGGAGTATACTCCCCTCTGGCGAACTTTTTAGGGTGGAGTACTTACGGGACTCTACATCGATATTGTTATTTTTTTAAAATTATTATTATCGTGATGATGATGATGATGATGATGATGATGATGATGATGATGATGATGATGATGATGATGATGATGAATATATTAGTATTACAATTAAAACTGAAGGCAGGGAAGAAGAACGTTACGTGTAAAAACTTCTTCTTCCCGGGCACCTGTCTATTTTTATTCGTTGCTAGCAGGGTCAGCTCGTTCTGACATTCAAACCGCCTCCATCTGGAAGAGAGAGAAGGCTATATATAAAAGGAGCACAAAAAGAAATAGAGGACGGGGAGAAAAACCCCATAGATAACGTTGAGATTTGACCCTCACGTCTTCAAACCCAACTACTCGGGCTGCTTGAATTTTCTGGCACAGTTTTTTTTTTTTTACATCTTTTTTTTTTCTATTAGAATATTCTATCTAGTGGAAGCAAGTTTGTTGTTGCAGAGTGACTGAACGTTTTGCCGCAGTACCCAAACAAAATCCTATGTGTGTGTTTTGTTTTTTTAAAGGAATTTGGGTAATAATGTCTTTGTGTCTTGAGCCTTGATCTCTGTGGAGTCTATTGATGATGACGATGATGACGATGACAGTGGTGATGGTTGTGGTAGTGATGGTGGCGGTGGTGATGATGATAATAATGATGATTGTGGTTGTCTTGATAATGATGATGATGATGATGATCATGATCATGATGAGTGTGATAATGATGATGATGATGATGATGATGATGATGATGATGATGATGATGATGATGATGATGATGATGATGATGATAATGGTGGTGATGATAATGATGATGACGACGACGACTATGATCATGATCACGACTACAATGACGAACCTCACGACTATGCTGAGAAGGAGGAGGAGAATGGTAAACACTTGTATAGGCACAATATGTTAGCATGCTCAGTGCGCTTTGTCAGCGGATTGTTTTTAAGTGATGAGGCGGATTACCCTTACTCAGTCTGTAGATTTAAATTTCCTGACGGGGTACTAGTCTAACAGCTGGAAGCATCATTAGCAGTGTTACGTTGAAACGAACGAAAGTGTGTCTAAAGCGCGCACGATAGATCTAATCGTTTCGTTTTGCAAAGTATTCAATGATAGAGTTTATTTACCTTTGATTTGAGTTTGCATTGTTGTTAGGAGAGGCTTTGTATAACGTTGATAATTTGCGTTAGTCGATATTATTTGAGAATCTTCTGGATATGCGTGTTTACTCTTGATAGAAATTTCCGGATGGATATCGAAGGTCGTGAATGTTCCCGGAAGTAGAGAAAATGTGAATGACGTAAGTCAGTGATGACGATCTTTTATTCGATTGGTGGCAGTACGTCATTTTCTACCATGTACGAAATCGTTCCAGAAAAGAGAGAGGTTATTTAATCGTGAGCCGAGTCGCTGTTGAGAGAGAGTAAAGTTGTTGATAGTGATTTGGAAAGTTGCTGTGAAAGTTGTTGAGTTGAATTGAGAATTGTATGCAGTTGTTGATGTGTGCTGAATAAAAGTGGAAAACTTCATACGTCGACTTTGTGAATTGTATGCTGTTTGGACGGGCTGTGTGAATAAACGAATCTGAGTTACACAACTATCAGGAATTCAAGCATCGGGGCTGAATCAGATACTGATAGAAAACACCATCATCGAACTGAGTGTAACATTTTGGGGGTCAAGCCGGGATTCACGCCATAGCCAAGGGTTCAACTGCTACAACAAGCGAGTCAACGTTACGAGAGGCAGTCATCGAGGGTAGCCGCCAACGAGTTGCGTCGAGAGGGGCCAACATACTGGGACTACATCCGATAGATTCGGGTTGACTGCAAGGGCGTGTAGTCGCTGAAGAGTTGCTTCGTGAGCGAACAACAGATCGGGACTACGTGGCTACCGTAAGACTACGTCGAGGGACAGTCTCGGAGCTACATCGCCAGTGTTACAGCGAGCGTCGAGCGGACGTCGCGTCTACTTCAGCACAGGAGCGTGTACATCAACACCAGCGTGGTGCAGCGTCGCATACGACGAGGACAGCGGGGCCTGCGTCAGCGAAAGCGACTAGTGGCAAGCATCAGCGCTACTGCAGAAAGCGTGCTGTTCTAGAACAGTCTAGAAAGGTACAGCACAGTCAAGAACTTTCCAGAAAAAAAGAACTCTACAGTCAAGAACTTTCTAGAAAAAGAACTTTCCAGAAAAGAACTTTCCAGAAGCATCAAGATGGCTGACTTCTGGCAGAAAGGGATGCAACTGAATCTAAAAGGCAAACAGCTGACGGAGTACGTCAAGTCTCAGGAGAGAATACAAGAAAGAGAAGAACAACGTCAGCGTGAAGAAAGAGAAGATGAGCGACGACGTGAAGAAAGAGAATTAGAAGAGCGGCGGCAAGAAAAAGACAGAGAATTCGAGCTGAAGCGTCTTGAGTTCCAGCTAGAAATGACGCGCATCCAGCACCAGCAGAATGCGCCACAAATTATCAGTGACAACAAAGCTCCAAAATTGCCAGCGTTCGTCGACGGGAAGGACCAGATCGACAGTTATTTGGCGAGATTTGAAAGGTTTGCCAAAAGCTCTAACTGGCAACCTCAAGACTGGGCGATTCGACTAAGTGCACTTCTGACGGGAGAAGCACTCGACGTCTACACCAGATTGTCGGACGATGACGCTAAAGACTACGACGTCTTGAAAGAGGCCCTATTGCAGTGCTACAACTTTACAGAGAAGGGCTACCGTAAACGCTTCCGTGAATGCCGGCCTAAGTCAGGCGAGACGCCAAAGCAGTTTGTGGAGCGCCTGTCGTCATATCTACACAAGTGGGTGGAGTTATCAGGCGAAACGAAGTCTTACGACAGTCTCCATGACCTGATCGTGAAGGAACAATTTCTCAATGCCTGTCACAAGGACCTAGCGACCCACTTAGAAGAACAAAAGCTGCAGACGCTTAAAGATGTGACTGAGGCTGCTGAAAGATATCTTATCGCTCATGGGAAAACCCTGGGGCCACCCAGCGCGACGAAACATTTTCAGAAGACTGGAAACCATGTGAACCAGATCCAGGGAAGCCAGACGAGCCAGAGACAGGCAGACTCCACGCCTCCTCCCAGAGAAGGGCATTCAAGAGGCTGTTTCACCTGCAACGCTACAGACCACAGAGCTTCTAACTGTCCTCAAAACAAAAGTAGCGGACAGCGGAGCAGTACGGACAACGCAGCGGCGGGCAACCGGCAGAGACGTTTCTCCAATCAACGGCAAACCAGTAGATCTGACCATCAAGTGTGCGGCGGGAGCATCATTCTTCCGAGTGAGACCGAGCGCACAGCTACCCCTGCGGACGTGCAAGAGTGCATGACTGATGGCCAACTCTCCTTGCCAACGGGAAATCCATCCCCGTCGTCGCCAGCGCAGCTGTGACCGTCCAGAACATGCCTGTTTCCAAGGGACGCGTCGGAAATCATGAAGTGACTGTTTTAAGAGACTCTGGCTGCAGTGGGGTCATCGTCAGAGAAGACCTAATCGCTAAAGAACAGTTCACTGGCGATTCTAAATGGACACTCATGGCCGACAGCAAATGTGTGAAAGCGCCAGTTGCAAAAATTCATGTCAACACCCCTTTCTACATAGGCGAAGTCGAAGCGGTTTGCCTGAAGAAGCCGCTGTATGATTTGATGATCGGGAATATCGACGGCGCGAGACGACCCGACGACCCCGATCCAGAATGGAGTCCTGCCTCAACCCAACGCGTCGAAGTTGTGGAGGAGGATCCATTGCCGTTTCCCGATGGAGACCTTACAGAGCTGCTACGGGACAATGTGGTTACTCCGGCTCAGCCCTGCCGACCAGAGATCGTCGGTGCCGTTACTACCAGGGCCCAGGCCAAGAGAGACAAAGTGTCTACACCACTGAAGGTCGCCGACAACTCCAAAGCTGCCATCGTGGACAGAGATAAGCTGATCCAGCTCCAGGAAGCTGATAGTACTTTAAACAAGTACAGGAACCGCCAAGACCACGTGACCAAGGGCAATGGCACGGTCTATTTTGAGGTGAAGGCCAAGATCCTGTACAGAATCTTCCAGCACCCGAGGGTCAACGGAGGTAAACCACTACGTCAAGTACTGGTACCATTACCCTTAAGGCGCCAGGTGATGGAAGTAGCGCATGACTCAATCATGGGAGGTCACCTAGGCATCAAGAAGACGTCGGATAGAATCCAGGCGGTGTTCTACTGGCCAGGACTTCATGCGGACGTCAGCCGTTTCTGCCGATCATGTGACATTTGCCAGAAGACCATACCTCGAGGAAGGGTCCCGAAAGTGCCTATGCAGAGGATGCCTCTGATCGACCGACCTTTCAAGAGGGTGGCCTTAGACTTAATCGGCGAAATAAGACCTCCGAGTGAAGAAGGTCATCGGTGGGTACTGACTTTAGTGGACTATGCGACTCGGTACCCAGAAGCAGTGCCACTGAAGAAGATTGACACTGAAACTGTAGCAGAGGCACTGGTGGACATGTTCAGTAGACTTGGAGTGCCCGAAGAAATTCTGACAGACCTCGGGACGCAGTTCGTCTCTGACTGCATGAAGGAGGTCAACAGACTGCTGAGCATCCGGCATTTAACTACGACACCCTACCATCCAATGTGCAACGGGCTCGTCGAGAAGTTCAATGCTACGTTGAAGTCCACCCTGAAGAAACTGTGCAGCGAGCAGCCCAGACAATGGCATCGTTACATCAACGCCTTACTGTTCGCCTACAGAGAAGTGCCGCAGGAGTCCACCGGCTTTTCTCCGTTCGAGCTGCTGTACGGAAGAACCATCCGAGGGCCGATGCACATCCTAAAAGAACTGTGGACGAAAGAAGTAGACACCCCAGAGGTGAAGAACAGCTACCAGTACGTGTTTGAGCTACGGGAGAAGCTGGAGCAGACTCTCGAGATAGCCAGAGAAAACCTGAAGAAGTCCCAGGACTGTGGAAAGCACTACTATGATCGTAGGGCTGTGAACAGGAAGTTTAAACCTGGCAACAAAGTGCTGGTGCTGCTACCTACTGATCATAATAAGTTGCTGATGCAGTGGAAAGGCCCGTACGAAGTGGAGACCGTGGTGGGGATCAACGACTACAAGGTGAAGGTCGGCCAGCATTCAAGATATACCACGCCAACCTCCTTAAGCTGTATGTGGAAAGGCCATCAGAGACTGTGCACGCAGCCACAGCAGCTGTGACCGACAACAGCTTTGACAGCGAAGAACTGTTAGAACTGGGAGACTTCCACAGCAGAGAAGGCATCGATGATGTTAAGCTAGGACCGAGCTTGACGGAAGGTCAAAAGTTGGAGCTCAAGGACCTTACGGGCGAGTTTCCCCATAGCTTCAATGATGTCCCAGTCTCTACGACTTTGGTCGAACATGAGGACCACACCCAGACCTGGAAGGAGCATCTGCAGACCTTGAGGGAGCTGTTCCACCGTCCCGCAGAAGCCAACCTGACCGTGAGACCCAGCAAATGCATTCTGGGAGCTGACAACGTCGACTGCGTCGGACATCCGACGGGAGAGGAAGACAACGGAGGATGCACTGACTCCAGGAAAGCCCACGAGATCACTGTCTTTGACCCTGGGCCGATGACGACCGCAATTGACGAGGGCGCCGTTTCCTTGCGGATGAAAGAACATTGACTGTGTTGGTGAACTAAGAACATCGGTAATATCTAAACAGACTTGAAAATGAAAAACGTTGACTGGGTAAATGATCTGTGAACATTGACAGTATCCAGAAAGATTTGCAGATGAGAAACATTGACTCTGTGTGAATGAACTGTGAACATTGACAGTATCCAGAAAGACTTGCAGATGATAAACTTTGTGTGAATGAGCTGAGAACATTGACAGTGTTCAGACAGTCTGAAATAAGTTTTAATTCTGAACTTTGTTTGTGCATTACGTTTCAACGTTGTTGAAAGAAATTAAGTAAATTTCTTCTTGAGTGGGGGGTTATGTTACGTTGAAACGAACGAAAGTGTGTCTAAAGCGCGCACGATAGATCTAATCGTTTCGTTTTGCAAAGTATTCAATGATAGAGTTTATTTACCTTTGATTTGAGTTTGCATTGTTGTTAGGAGAGGCTTTGTATAACGTTGATAATTTGCGTTAGTCGATATTATTTGAGAATCTTCTGGATATGCGTGTTTACTCTTGATAGAAATTTCCGGATGGATATCGAAGGTCGTGAATGTTCCCGGAAGTAGAGAAAATGTGAATGACGTAAGTCAGTGATGACGATCTTTTATTCGATTGGTGGCAGTACGTCATTTTCTACCATGTACGAAATCGTTCCAGAAAAGAGAGAGGTTATTTAATCGTGAGCCGAGTCGCTGTTGAGAGAGAGTAAAGTTGTTGATAGTGATTTGGAAAGTTGCTGTGAAAGTTGTTGAGTTGAATTGAGAATTGTATGCAGTTGTTGGTGCGTGTGCTGAATAAAAGTGGAAAACTTCATACGTCGACTTTGTGAATTGTATGCTGTTTGGACGGGCTGTGTGAATAAACGAATCTGAGTTACACAACTATCAGGAATTCAAGCATCGGGGCTGAATCAGATACTGATAGAAAACACCATCATCGAACTGAGTGTAACAAGCAGCGTCATACTCGTTACCATAAACATCAATCTCCTCCTCCCCAACATCATCATCATTATCATCATCATCAGAAGCAGCAACATAAGTAGCATCAAAGTCAACAGCAGCAGCAGAATCGGCATAATAATAATACAGGATGCTATATGCGCTTTTCCCCAAATCATTCAGGCTCAAAGCGCGGCGATCTATACCAACATACACGCTCACCTGTCTCATCCACATTCACACACACCAAACACATATCCATCACTCAAACAGGTGGTGTAAAGGCAGGGAGATCGCTATTAGAAGACGGAAATAAAATCGAATTTTTATTTTTGAAATTTTTATATTGACTGCGTCCTGTACCATTATTGAAGGGAGGGAGGAAACCGGAGTGCCCGGAGAAAACCCTCGGTGACCTCAATAGTCTCGTACCTAAGTCACATACGTTCGCCCCTTGCGGGAATCGAACCCGCGACCTTCGGCATAGGAAACCGGCGACTTATCCACTGCGCCACGCATCATCATCATCATCATCATCATCATCATCATCATCATCATCATCATCATCATCATCATCATCATCATCATCATCATCAACAACAACAACAACAGCATTCTCATCATCATCATCATTGTCATCAGTAGCAGCAAAAGCAACTGCATCAGCAGTATCGTCGGGGGCGTCATTATAAGTAGCAGCAGCAATACCAACAGCACTTTATCCCCTACACGCATTAGTGTCCGGGGACTCTAATCTAAAAAAACAAGAAAACAAACAGCACTATAGGTTGCGGCATCATTATCATCATCATCAGCAGCAGCAGCATCATCATCATCATCATCATCATCATCATCATCATCATCATCATCATCATTATCATCCTTGTTATCATCATCATCCTTGTTATCATCATCATCCTTGTTATTATCATTATTATCATCATCCTCAACAACAACATCATCATCATCATCCCCAACAGCATCGTTGTCATCATCATCAGCAGAAGCAGCCGCAGCAGTAAACACAATCGGCGGCGCGTCGCCAGGAGCCGGGGTTATGAGCGCGACTTTCAGGCCAGCGACGAGCAACTTTCAGTTTCGCTACAAGGTGCGCGGGTCATGAGCCCCGATAACTGCAGTCGCCGGAACCGATAGTCGCTCAAACACAGTCGTGGCACTATCCTCGACTAGCGGGCGCGTCAAGGCGCACAAACTCTGCATTCGGCCTACCTTTTGTTGGAAATGCGTGTGCGAGTTTGTGTTTGGGTGCTTTTGTTTGCTGACGGCACAAACTGTGCCGTGCATTATGTTTTGTGGAATGTGAGTGAATAGATTTAAAGTGTTTTTATTGTTGTTATCGTTATATTATTCAATGACGAGCAATGCAAATTCTTGTAATATTTCAAGCGAATAAAAGTTTTATATCATATGCCCATTTCTTTTTTTCCAAGTCTAATATCAAATATATTTGAATAAGCTTTCAATAAGAAAATCAATCACCCTGGTGTCGCCTTAAAACTGTACTTATTTCTTTTATTCTCTCTCTCTCTCTCTCTCTCTCTCTCTCTCTCTCTCTCTCTCTCTCTCTCTCTCTCTCTCTCTCTCTCTCTCTCTTCTAGATAAATCTGTTTAGTTACAGGCTATACATTGAGCTTTTGCACTAGCAATTTGTATGTCTTGTACGTACTTCCAAAAACTACGACCCCGAAGACTCTTTTTTGGGCACAGCTAAATTAAGGGAATTTTTAAACACTGTAATAGATGAGTAAAGAATTTAAAACAAAATTAGTACTTTAATGTTAAAAAAAAACACTATTAAAATTAATTAGCAATCAACCTAACCAAACAACAACAACACACACACAAGGGGCGGGGGAGGGGGGTGTGGGAGTGTGACGGTGGGTCTATTGTTGCTGGGCTCTGCACAATGGAATGCTATTACCCACTCGTCTATTGTCGATGGGGATCGCTAGCAATCTCCCTGTGACTTAACTTAATACATTTATTTGTTTAGCTCGGTCTGTGTTTAGGCTGGGGGTACAGAGATAGAAAGAAAAATGGTAAAAGATCACTGTCACACTAGCTCTCACACGGCTATGAAACATAAGTAGTCTAGCCACTTGATAACAGTAAATATCACACATTTATTTCCTCTACTCTATACACGATCTGCGAAGTACGATAATAACTTGAAAGTTCAAATGTCAATGCGAATGGTTTGCTTTTTGATAGTTCTAGGCAGCTACTTTATCATCATCGGGCACTGGATACTTTCTGCCCAAATTGTCAGAGTTCTGGAAGAGTGGACTACTGGGTCCTCAGGTACAGGTTTGGTGCACGGTTTTGATATGCACTAATCTGATAACTCGATGAGCTGGGGTGTGGTTGCTTCCTTGATAAGCTGTGTTGTGGTGGATTCTGCTCCTTGTTGCTAGACTGGTGGGCTATCTTTGCGCAGTGCTTGATATGCCTCGGCAGACCAACGTTCAGCGACGACTTGTTCTTGTCTTTCGCCTGGTTGGGCTCACGATACGATGCCTGCTCGTCTGTAACATATGAGACGAAATTCTGCACAACCCTGTATAATAGGTGTGTGCAGAGCGTTTCACTGAAGGCTGAAGTAGCCCTCAGTGATTAGCTCCACATCTCTATATATAAGCGACGAACATTCTGCTAAGTCCGTGGTCCACTGGAATCTCCACTCTAATTTCCTATACATATATAAATATAAATCATGGCTAACAATACAAATAGAGAAATAATTAATATTATACACATTCTTTGGTACAGCCACTGGTCTGCAAGCATACATATAGGTTAAACAACAGTGGGTCATACGGAATACAACATGGCGTCAAACCCGTTCGTGTTCGCCATGTGGTCACGCAACGTTGGACTAACAATTCAATTCTAAGCATAGCAAATTTCACAAACATAATTCAACAATAATATCAATACATCACGATGAAACAAAAGTATTTACCTTTTTGACAATGTCAGGCCGTGGCTGACTTGATTGAATCGAATATTCAACAAGTCCTGCTTCCCTAGTCTGTCAGTGGAGATATTTCTGGAGCGTAGCTGTGTACTGCTCGCAGTTTGACCGCAGAATGATTCCTCTACCTGTTTCCTCTTAACCAGGTAGAACCGGTATACCTAAGCTCGCTGTGTTATGATTGGATGTAAATTCGATGAGCTCTAACGTAAGCTGCGATGATGTCACTACACTGCGCTCGCGTCAAGCTAGCAGAGTGGAGTACACATCAGTTATACTTCTATCGTCTGCTATAGCAGACTAACATCAACCTTAGTGTTAACCTGACTAAACAAGGCAAAAGCTATCGGGCTGTGTTTTAAATCTAGGCTCTTGTTACAGGGAGTGCGTACCATATTTTTGAAAGAATTTTAAAATTTTCAACATTTCGGCGCGTCAAGGTTTTGCAGCAATGTTCGTGAACCATGCGTGAACACTGCGCGACTATTGCCGATGGTGCGTATCAATGCGTGTCAATGGGTACTCAGGTTTGCTCCCCAGCAACATTTCAAAACACAACTAATATTAGGTAGATTGGATTTGGGCGCGCCAAGGGCTGCGGTTCAGGATTTCTCGATTAAAAGTGACATATAAAGTGTCTACAAAATAAAATACTCAAATACGCCATGCCACGCATTGGCACGCATTGTTCACGAACTGTCCCACATTGTGGGCACGCCAGTTCGGGCCGCGTTCACGCGGAGTGAACGTTCGGTCGCTAAGGTGTTGTCACGAGTTGTTCACGTGATCAAGGCACGCCCAGCTCACGCATAGTTAGCGCACGTCACGAACTATTTGCGCAAGGCACTCTGTAATGTCCTCGAATGGGGTACGGTACGTGTAGACGTGAAGAACGCGCGAACAATACTTAACTTACGGTTTAACAAGTGGTGCCATTGAATGACATTTCATGCCAGTGCGGCCCAGTTTTGGGCGCGCATTTCGTAGACAGTGCGTATCTTACGCGTTGTACAGGACGCGAACAAGTCTTCACGCTGCGTACCACCGAAATGGCACGCCTGGCCAAGACACGCTGCGCGCAATTGCAGTGACAAAATTCGGGCAAGTAACAGGATGGCTTTTCTTTCTCCTCTAACTGGTGGAGATGTTTCTGGTGGAGAGGTTACTGGCGGAGAGGTTACTGATGAAGAGGATGCTGGTGGATAGGCTAAACCTCGGCGAGTCTCACCTACGAAATCTGGGCTGGGTAGTTAATGCTGATACAGAGATGTTAAGGGAATAGGGGAGGGAAGTGGGGAGAGAGACTTGAGACCTTTGTCTATGTCAGTGTCTGTATATTCGAACCTGTTTACTGTGCCTCAACTGTCTGCACTGAAGTCACCAAACTTGAAATACAGCGGTGCGCTTGTTTGCTATTTCTGCAAAACTTAAGCTGCAACGTAACCAGGAAGCCACGGAATCGGGCTTTATCCGTAAATTAAGTGCGAAGCAAAGCGCGTCATGAAAATGGAGGATGTGTTCTTTTCTACGAAGAGGTACCATGGTATGACATCTCAAGGCAAGTCATGTCCATGACTTCAAATAGTGCAAAATCCATTGTCCATAATACTCCGGGAGCTTTTTAATTTTTTTAGGTTGTTCAAGAAGTGTCATGTAAAAAGGTCCCCTTTGTTTACTTTTGGGGGAAGCGGGTTTACCTTCAGATTCACATTGTTATTACATTAAACTATGATCAGGTGGGCTTTCCTTGCTCAAACCAATGGATAAGGTTTGAATTGTCCACTGACAGGGAGTTATTTCCCCTGTTTTAACGGTACATCCGTGTGTCCTTGGGCCCTATTTCTAAGTGAACTGCGCGGCTTGAAGTGTGCGTCTTTGGTGTCTGGGGTAGGGTAGGGTAGGGTAGGGTAGTGTAGAGTAGGGTAGGGTAGGGTAGTGTAGAGTAGGGTAGGGTAGGGTAGGATAGGGTAGGGTAGGGTAGTGTAGAGTAGGGTAGGGTAGGGTAGTGTAGAGTAGGGTAGGGTAGGGTAGTGTAGAGTAGGGTAGGGTAGGGTAGTGTAGAGTAGGGTAGGGTAGGGTAGGATAGGGTAGGGTAGGGTAGGTAGGGTAAGATATATTTTATCAACCGAAAAGGAAAAAACTTGAAGAGCAATTGTTTTTATTAACGGGTCCTATCTCTTACCGGCTTTGGTAGGAGCTATTTTTAGCCCCAATATGTTGGCTAGCCCTTGCAATTAATAGACACACAAACTACGGAATTATAAAAAAAAAAAAAAAAAGCTATACTTTCGAAACATTTTAATTTTATTTACTTCTATTTTTTATTTTTTTATTTTTTTTGCGGGGGGGAGGGAGGGTAAGCTTATTACGTTTCAGTGGGGCAACACTCACTATGAATTTTAAAAGGAAGTGTCGAGAAGGCGTGGTCAAAGAGGGTCCCTCTACGAGCCAAAACAAATAAGTTTTTGTGTGGAAAATATCTGGAAATACCGAAATCAAGACTAGGGATGACAAATATGATGCAAAAAGACTAGATAAATTCCAGCAGACACCTCCCCCCCCTCCCTACCCCATCCCGAACCTTCCCTCCCCCCCAAAAAAAAAAAATGTTATCAATACATGAATTTTACTTTTAAAAAAAAAATGCTTGTTTTTTGTTGTTGTTTTTAAAAGCCCATTGAAGACTAGAATCCAGCATCACAATTTTCAAAAGGAATGATTACAAATGATGAGTCAGTGTTGCAAGAGCAAGAGGTAGGCGTTACGGTAATGTTCGTTGGTTTCTCACATCAGTGACAGCCAAAGGCACCCGTATCTCTCAATAGCATCCCCCTTCATCCTCCCCCCCCCCCCCTCTGTCTCTGTGTTTCTCTCTCTCCTTCTCTCTGATAGCTAGAATACAAGGTAACGATGTTCGCGTAATCGGGTCACCACCGTCCTTTCCCAATGCATCTAAGCCAACTCTCGATAATTCTCGCGAAACAAGTGGGCTCCATCGAGTCATGGGGTATTCGTGCAAACAGTCCAATTCATCGTAGTCCTTTTAACATAATCGTTTTTTGGACCCGTTAAATTTTTGTGAAATATTCCCAGAATGATTTACGAAAACTACGATTAACTGACTGAAGTAACTTTTGCCATTCTCAAGGGTATGCGCATTTCAGGTATCTAAGCAAACATTACATATTTAGTTTCAACTTGGACACAGACACATAAATTTGCTTATATCCTATCCTATCCGTAACTCTAAGGTCGTTGGCGCAGCATAGGTGATCGTTTAACCAGCGTACTCCATCTTTCTCTGTCCTCAGCAACCCCCATGGCTTCGCTCAGTGTCAAACCAGTCCAACCTTCTCAGGGCAGCAGTTGTTTGTGCGATCCTGGAGAGGACTTCCTGTCGGGACCCATTGTTTGATACAATGGCTCCTAAATATTTGAAGCTATGCACTGGGTTGAGAGATTGGCCTTGGACTTTGATGTCATGTCAGTGTTGATGCCATTGGCGTTGTTGGTCATCATTTTGTTCTTCTCTGCATGTATTTCCATTCCGAAGACTCTGGAGGTGGTGTCAAAACCTCTGTACCAGCTGTTCAAGTTCTTGTTCTTCTCCAACCAATCCAATGTCATCCGCAAAACGGAGATTGCAGATTGCTCTACCCCCTATGCTGACTGTGACTTCGTTATCTGCAAGGGCATCTGACCTGATGCGCTCTAGGAAGATGTTGAAGAGTGTTGGAGAGAGTATGCATCCTTGACGCACGCCGATTGTTGTTCTGAACCAGTTCCCGATGTTACTGTTGTGGAGGACTGCACTGGTAGCCTTGTCATACAGGCTTTTGACCTCTTCAATAATTTTAGGGCTGATGTTGTACAATCTCATGGTTGCCCACAGAGCTGCATGCCAGACTCGGTCAAACGCTTTTTTGATGTCTACAAACACATTATATAGATGTTATTGGTGCTGTGGGTATTTCTCGCAAATTATTCTGAGGTTGAAAATCTGTTCAGTGGTACTTCGCCCTGCCCTGAGTACTGCTTGTTCTTCAGCTAGGATTTAATCAGCTTGGGGTCTCAACCTCTTGAGTATTATTTTTAGGAGGACCTTGCTGGGATGACATGATGCGGTAATTTTCACACTCCTGAATGTCACCTTTTTTTTGGAAGAGTGGTGACAAGCGACTGGGTCCATGGTATAGGTCACTCTCCACTCTGCTAGATATGGTAAGAGCGTCAATCATCGCTTTTCCTCGTGCTTGAAGCAATTCTGCGAGTAAATTGTCCACTCCCGCTGACTTCCACTTCTTCAGCGATTGCACTGCTGCCTCAACTTCTTCTCGGAGAATTGGGAGTATTCTTCTTCTCTGTTCTGGGAGCATGCTAGAACTGATGGGTCTCCGTTTGGTGTGTAGTTGTAAAGGTCAGTGTAATACTGTGTCCATCTATCTAAGTCTTCTTGTTCTTCTGTAAGGCATATGCCCGACTTGCTTTGGATCGTGGAGACCTTGGGCTGTTTAACCCTTGTCAGTCGCTTCACAGTCTGGTAGGCCTTCTTGCTGTTGTTCTTGGTCAGACTGTTATCTATTTCCTGGCATTGATCTTTTATCCAGTTGTCATTTGCTGTGCGCATGCCTTTTGGGATGTCGTTGATTTTTTTCGGTTGGAATCAGCTCCCTGTGAGGCGTTCTTTTTCTTTTTCATTTCTCTTCGTTTGTCACACAGGTCCAAAAGTTCAGGTGTGATCCACGGTTTCTTCTTTGGGCGGTGCTTGCTAAGGATCTCAGTGGCGGCCTCTGTCACAGCTGAGTTGAAGGTGGTGGTCATGTTGTTGACATCTACCACACCAGCTCCCAAAATGAGCAGTGGTGCAAATTTCCCTTCAATTATGGCTTGGAATATTTCTGCCACCTCCGAGTCTCGCAGTTTGTCCAGGTCGAACTTCAGCCTGGTGCTCTTTGCTGTGTTTGTGTGTACTATGTCACTTACGATGTCTGCTTCTGGAAAAGAGCCTGTCCTGCCAATGTTGACGCTTGATCTGAAGCGTTTTTTGACCATGATTTAGTCAATCTGGTTGTGTTGCTCCACGCTGGGTCTGTGCCAGGTCCATCGTCTTGATTTTTTTGTGGAAACCAAGCGTGTTTGCCAGTATCAGACTGTTGTATCTGGCAAACTCCAAGAGTCTCAGAACTCTATCATATGTCTCGTTTTTGCAGTGAGGTCCACATGTGTCTCCCCAGTTGTGGTACGCATCTTGTCCAACCGTGGCATTCCAGTCGCCGTGCACTATGACTATGTCCTTCTTAGGCACTTGGTCAAGGACAGCCTGTTCATAGAAATTCTCAACTTCACTGTCGTCATAATCTGATGTTGGGGCATAGGCCTGGATGAAGGCGATGTTGAAAGGGGCTGCTTTCAGACGGATGATAATGCGTCTACTAGAGTCTGGGCGGAAACCCTTGACAGTGGCTTGTGGTAATGCTTCATAACAAGAGCTAGAGAAACATTCAAACTTAGAAAAGGTGCAAATGCTGTTACTGTTGCTAAATATATGACTGCACTAAATTGAAGAAATTAGAAGTACAGAAAGCTTGGTCCGTATTTCCAAAGCATCAATGCTGTGCGAGTACCAATTTTGAACTTTGACCTTGTATTAAATACAAAACAATCAGACGGTACTAAATAAGGCTCCTACTTGGAATGTTTACTCAAATGTCCACTGAATCGATTGAGCCGACTTGTTTCGTGAGAGGTATTGTAGTTTGCTCAGACGGATTGGAAAAAGGCGGTGACCTCTGCCAACTACTGCCTAATTACGCGGACATTGTTACCTTGTATTCTAGTTATCCAGAGAGAGGGACGGCCCAGCTATTGAAAGAGATGCGGGCACCTATACCACCCAGCTGGCTTGAATCACGATACACAACACGCCCATAACCATAGTCCTTGGCAAGCCGTCTGCATATGCACGTACGACAGGCGCTTGTATCTGGACACGCGAGCGCCTATGTGTGCGACGCGTCTCTCTTCTGGTTATCTACGATAACTAGATAGATAACCAGAAGCGAGGCGCGTCGCATCGTAGATAACCAGAAGAGAGACGCATCGCACACATAGGCGCTCGCGTGTCCAGATACAAGCGCCTGTGGCACGTACGTATCTACCATCGGGAATTGCAAGCCTTTCTCATTGGGTATTTCTGAATGATCAACCATGAATGGCGCCTTTCACCGGCGTGCAAAGGTGTTGAAGAAGAACTGAAACGTCAATCTATTAAGGGACAGCTTTACTTACATGCGTCAGATTTCACTGTTTTATGTTAAACCTCGCCTAACCGTGTTGACGCGTTCAAAATTGTAATTAAAATGAAACATGATGACTTGTTGAGCTAGCTGCCGCTGTCTCATATTGCCGCTGCTCTTGTGAATTGGTGTACAATGTTCTTTTCACGTCTTCTTGCGGCCACATGGTATATGAAATTATTATTGGGCAAATTGCACAGTTTAATTTGTTCCTATCTTTTCTTTCTTCTTTCTTTCTTCTTTATTTCTACTATTATTTCGTTCAAGTTTGCAAGTAAATGCCCCCCATCCATCCTTCAGATTTGGCTAAAAAAGACACCCCCTTACCTCCCCCTCCACCACCCTCCCCCTCACCCCACCATCACGGAAGTAGAGCCATTTGCTTAAATGTATGATTTATTATTATGGCTTCAGAAATAAAAGGACAATTCTTCAGAAATAAACGGACAATATTCTAAGATCCATAAATCATCATTATTATTATTTTTGAAAAAAAAATTCCGTTATAACTCGTTTTATTTTCATGTCCATCTTAATTAAAATGTCACAGTGTATCTACGCATAAGGAAGCCTCACCGAGCGCATCTGTGCACGTTAGTGGTGCACGGGGATGATGAAATGATGGTTAAAACAAGATGGCGAGCCACTCAAATGCATTTCCACATCCCAGCGAAGCCAAAAAGGAAAAGGTGGATTGATTGACCATTATCCGATCTATCTGCAAGCACAAAATTACCCAAATCTGATCAGCCAATTTGTAGATACAGCGAAAACCCGTGTTGTTGTTGTTGTTGTTGTTTTGTTTTTTTGAGTGGTTGTTTTTTTGTTTGTTTCGTTTTGTTTTGTTTGTTTGTTTTTTTAAGAAGAATGGTGGCGCAGAATGACCTTGAGTTTGAGAAAGTACAGATTTATACGAATGATCTAATATGGAATATATATTACCATCTTCCTAAATGCTTGCGAAGCATGGACCCTCAAAGCAGATCTACAACGAAGAATACAAAGCATGGAGATGAGGTGCTACAGAAGACTTCTGGGCATTTCCTATACCCAACACATCACCAACGACGAAGTCCGACAGACCATCACACAAGCCATTGGACAACACGATGACCTGCTCACAGTGGTGAAGAAACGGAAACTCCGAAGGTATGGCCACGTCACCAGATCATCAGGCCTTGCAAAGGCCATTCTGCAAGGCACAGTGCAAGGAGGTAGAAGAAGAGAGAGACCGAAAAAGAGGTGGGAGGACAACATTCGAGAATGGACTGGTTTGACACTGAGCGAAGCCATCAGGGCTGCTGATGACAGAGAAAGATGGAGTATGCTGGTTAAACGATCATCTGTGGTGCCCCTACGACCTCCGGGTTACGGGACAGGATAGGATAGGATCTCTCTCTCTCTCTCTCTCTCTCTCTCTCTCTCTCTCTATATATATATATATATATATATATATATATATATATATATATATATATATATATATATATCCTATCCTATCCTGTCCCATAACCCGAAGGTCGTAGGGGCACCACAGATGATCGCTTAACCAGCATACTCCATCTTTCTCTGTCCTCAGCAGCCCTCATGGCTTCGCTCAGTGTCAAACCAGTCCATTCTCGAATGTTGTCCTCCCACCTCTTTTTCGGTCTCCCCCTTCTTCTACCTCCTTGCACTGTGCCTTGCAGAATGGTCTTTGCAAGGCCTGATGATCTGGTGACGTGGCCATACCATCGGAGTTTCCGTTTCTTCACCACTGTGAGCAGGTCATCGTGTTGTCCAATGGCTTGTGTGATGGTCTGTCGGACTTCAACGTTGGTGATGTGTTGGGTATAGGAAATGCACAGAAGTCTTCTGTAGCACCTCATCTCCATGCTTTGTATTCTTCGTTGGAGATCTGCTGTGAGGGTCCATGCTTCGCAAGCATATAGGAAGATGGAGATGACTGTCACGTGGGGTTTATGGGCTCTGCACAATGGAATTATGGACCCTCACGTTTATTCGGTGGGAACTGCTAGTAAGTCACCCTATGAATTACTTTAATAAATTTATTTGTTTAGCTCGTTCTGTGTTAAGGTTGGGGTACAGAGATAGATAGAAAAATGGTAAAAGAATACTGTCACACTAGCTTTCACACGGCTATGAATCATATGTAGTCCAGCCACTTGATAACAGTTAAAATCACACATTTATTTCTTCTACTCTATACACGATTCTCTAAGTACTAATCTAACTTAAAAAGTCTCTTTCGAAGCTAATAGTTCGATCGCTGATAGTCTATGTAGCTGTTCTATCTTCATCGGGCACTTGCTAGTATATCTCATGTAGAATTGGACTACTGTGGTCCGTGTTACAGTTTATGAAGAGTTGGACTACTGTGGTCCTGCTATGATCAGGTTAAGTGCACTTGGAAGAACACACTTAACTGGCGGGTGGTGCGGTCGAAGTCCTTCTGTGAGGTAGCTTCTGGTCCACCTGTGTCGTTGTGTAGTTGGGTTCCCTTGCCACGCTGTGGGGTCTGACAGGGTGTTTTACAGGGTAGCTCTTTCCGTCTTGTGCGGTAAAGTCTCCTCAACCAACTTGTTTCTGTGGAGTGGGGTTCACCGGATAGCTCGGGATAGCTCGGGATAGCTCGCCTGCCCGTCTGTAATATAAGAGACGAAATTCTGCACAACCCTGAATAATCGGTTTGTGCAGAGCGTCTCACTGAAAGCCAAGTAGCCCTCAGTGATAGCTCCACATCTCTATACATAAGCGACGAACATTCTGCTACTTCCGGGTTCCACTGGAATCTCCCTCTAAATTCCTATACATACATAAATATCAATCGTGGCTAACTATACACATACAGAATTACTAATATTATAAACATTCAGTGGTACAGCCACTGGTCTGCAAACATACATATAAGTTAAACAACAGTGGTTCCGTACGGGATACAACATGGCGGCGCAACCGGTCGTGTTTCGCCTCGTGGTAGGCTCTTCCACGTGGTCACGCAAATTCGGATTAACAATTCACATTTATGCATAGCAAATTCCACAAACATAATTTCAACAATAATATAAATATATCACGATGAAACAGAAGGGTGTTCATTTACCTGTCTGACAAGTTCAGGCCCGTGTTGACTAAATAGAATTCTAAGATTCTAAGTCCTGCTTCCTGGTCTAAGTGTGTAGAGATTTCTCTGCCAGCTTTCTAGCTGTTAACACTTTGGTGTATTCCTCCCAACTGACCAAAAATGTGCGGGGTTTGGACCTAGTCAAACTGGCTCCAACCGCTTTGCCTAAGCTCTCCCATTGGTTCCAACGGTCCGATTCAAAACTCAAGTGCTGACGTCACTGCGCTGTGTGTGTGGCTCAGGCTCGCAGTGTGCTGTCTGCTGTGTAATTTACTGACTCTCTACTGGTACAAAGACTACACATGGCTAAATAGTCAACAAGCAGAGTTAATACTAGCCAATTCATGACAGGCTCCCTCAACTGAAAAAAGGCGATGACTACTGGATTCGACCTTTTTCTACTACAGGGCCTAGTTTAACACTGCGCTATCCTAGGGTCCTATTTACAAACTAGTTAAGTTGCTCTACCTGAGCTGCAATGCTGTGCCAGGTAGCTATGGACACTAGTGACAGGGTATTACTGGGCGGGGACGAATTCTGGTGCTGTGGCCCTTAGTTGTGTTGGGTGGGCGACAGCTGCTGTGTCCTCCACGAGATGGCGACTGAGGTAGTCGGCTCCGTGGTTCTCTTTGCCGGGGATGTACTCGATCTGGAATGAGTACGCCTGAAGGGTGAGTGCCCATCGCATCAGGCGAGAGTTCAAAGACTTGGAGGCTGCCAGGAACGATAGTGGTTGGTGGTCCACCTGAACTGTGAAGTGGGTCCCATACAGGTAGAGTTGGAACTTCTGTATGGCCCAGACTAGTCCAAGGCATTCTTTCTCCGACGTGGCGTAGTGGGTCTCGGCGGGTCTCAATTTTCTGCTGGCGTAGGCGACAGGGAATAGCGTCTCTGCATTCTTGGGGTCGCGCTGTAGCAGTACTGCTCCGAGGCCTAAGTCGCTGGCGTCGGTGCGAAGAACGAATGGCTGAGTCAAATTGGGTAGGTGGAGTACTGGCGCCGATGTCATTCTGTCTTTGAGTGTTTGGAATGCTGTCTCGCATTCGGCTGTCCATACTACTTTGTCCGGGGCGATTTTCCGGGTTCCATTTGTCAGTGGTACGGCGGTGCTGTTGAAGTTGGGGATGAACTTCTTCTGCGATGGCGATGGCCATCCATGTGTGTGTGCCGGGGGTCGCCGGTCGGTCCGTGTATTTCTTGAGGAGATTGATGTGGTGGTATCGGGCTCTCCCGTTCACCTCTACTTGGTAGACTGTCTTGGATTTCTTGGCAGTCACCCGGTACGGTCCTCTCCAAGCGATGTCCAGCTTGTTGGTTCCACTTGGAAGTAAGAGTAGCACTTGATCGCCGACTTGCAGTTCTCTGTCCTTCGCGTGGCGGTTGTAGTACTTCGCCTGACGGGCTCTTGCCTTCTTCAGTGCTTCACCAGCTTTCTTCCACGTTGCTTTGAGGGTTTCCTGCAGGTCTGCGACGTACTTGGTGGCACCTCTTGGTGTGTCGTCTATCTTGGCTTCCGTCCAACTTCTGCGTAGGGCTTCTAGCGGTCCTGCTAGCGGTCTGCCGAATAGCAATGTTGACGGGGTGTAGCCTGTGGCTGCATGGGGCGTTTCTCTGTATGCGAACAGTGCCGCATTCACGTAGGTGTCCCACGCTTCTGGATTGTCGTCGGCGACTTTCCTGAGGATGGTGAGAAGGGTTCCATTCAGTCTTTCTACTTGTCCGTTGCTGGCTGGGTGGTATGGTGGTGTGCGAATGTGATGAACTTGTATCAACTCGAACACGTCTTGCATCAGGCGGCCGGTGAACTGAGATCCGTTGTCCGTTCTAATGCTGTCCGGGAATCCGACTCTGGTAAAGATGGCGATGAGTGCATCTGCAATCTTCTTGGTGTCGATCGCTGGCAACGGGACTGCTTCGCACCACATCGTACATGCGTCGACGAGTGTGAGTAGAAATCTGTTCCGCTTCTTGGTCATGGGCAGTGGTCCTACTATGTCTACTGAGACTTGCTGGAATGGCACGCCGACTACTACTGATGGTCCTAAGGTAACTGGTACGGTGTGATGTCGCGGGGAATATCGTTGACATTGGTGGCAAGATTTCACGTAGCGCTTGACATCCTCCGTGATTCCTGGCCAATAGTAGTGTGCGCTGATTCTCTGCACTGTGGCTCCAATTCCCATGTGTCCGCTGAGTGGCATGCTGTGGCCTAGTTCTAGTACTTGGGCTCGAAGGGTGGCTGGTAGTACTAGTTGGGTGTGATCTCCATCTCCTTGTCGATGTAGAACTCCCTCTTCCATGTAGAAGTCTCCCTTGTGCGGGGGTGTGTGCGCCTTGGGTAGCTTCTGGAAGCACTTCGCTATCGAGGTGTCTTCTTTCTGTGCTGTTTTGATCTCTTCGAGTCCTGGGTTCGGAGCGAACTCGGGCTGGGGTGGTTGGGTTTTAGCTTGGGCCCTGGTTTGCACTGCAGCTATCTCTACAGTTTTGGGGGGCGTGCCTAAGAACACATACCTACAACCTAGCACTAGATCATACAGGGGTTTCTGTAAAACAGCTGCTTGGATTCGTCCTGTGACGTACCTACTCTCTACTTCGATCCAAGCTATTGGGCAAGTAGTCGTCGGTTTCGTCAAGTCTGCTCCTTGTAAGTCGACTGTCTTGTCTGTCAAGTCCGCGCGCGATACAAGAGATTCGCTAACTATCGCGTCGTATGATAGACCTGTGTCATACAGACAATTCGCTTCTTTTCCGTTGACCTTGACCGTGTCTGTCACCGAGGGGTGATCTCCGATCGTGTGTGGCTTGTTACCGCTACTTTGAGTTAGAACTCTGTGCGCTGGCCGGCTTTCGCGCTCTTCCCTACGTTGTGCGGCCAACTTGAAACATTCTGCGGTGGAGTGATTGTTTCTGTTGCAGAACGAACAATACCGTCTCTGTTCTGCGGGACCTCTTTTCCCGAATTCCGCGTTGGGTCCTTTATTTTGCCCAGGTCTGGGGTTATTCGGCTTATTCGCGGTGCGCTCTTCCCGGTTAGGGCTTCGTTTCTGTGCCTCTTTCCCGTTAGGCTTTAGGTCTCGCCTGAAGCTCTTGGCTTCTCCGTGGGCGGCCACGTACCTATCTGCGACCTTGACCAGATCTTCCAGTCTTTCCGCGCCCTGCTCTACTGAGAATGTCCTCAGCTCGGGGGTCATGGTTTCCCGTAGCTGTTCCATACTAACAGTTCTGTCAGTCCATCATACGTTTTAGCCGTGGCTGACTGGCTAATCCACTTATCCAGCATTGTGGACAACCGATCCGCGAACTGCGCATAGCTCTCTCCTTTCACTCTCCGATTGGTGCGGAACTTTTGCCGGTAGCATTCTCCTGTTAGTTCGAATCCCGTTAGGAGTGCCTCTTTTACTTTGTGATAGTCCGTCACTCTGTCGGTCGGTAGCTTACTGTAGATGTCATAAGCCTTTCCTCTAAGCCCTTGACTAAGCTTAAAAGACCAATGAGTGGGATCTAGTTTATACTCAGTTGCTAGACGCTCAAACCTAGTCAGATAGAGATCTAGACCTTCTTCTCTCTCATTGAATGTTCCCAGTGGAAATGACATTCCTTGTACAGGGTTGGATGCTACTTCTAGCTGATCTGAGTGGGAAGGGGTTGAGGAAGAACTTGAAGCTCCTGATCCCAATCTTCTTAGCTCTAACTCATGCTGTCTTTCTTTTTCCTTTTCTTCCCTCTCTTTTTCTTTTTCTGCCCGCTCTTTTTCTTTTTCTGCCCTCTCCTTTTCTTTTTCTGCCCTCTCATACTCCCATCTCCTAACTTCTGCTTCTCTCTCTGCTGCTAATGCTATCTTCTTTTGTTCTACTTCTAACTCTGCTTTCTTTTGCTCTGCTTCTAATTTCTTCTGCTCTGCTTCTAATGCTAGCTTCTTCTGTTCTGCTTCTAATTCTAATTTCTTTTGCTCTGCTTCTAAGGCTAGTTTCTTCGCCTCCCTTTCTGCTGCTCTCTCTGCCTTAGCCTCCTGTTTCTCTACCTCTGCATTGATATACGCAATTAGGTCTCCCCCTGCCAAGTGTAAAGCTTCCCCTAATTCCTTGAAGCGCAATCTCAAGGCCACTGGGTCCGACATTGCCAAACGTGTCTATGAACAACCTCTGAATCACGTGGAATACCAAAACACTAGCAATATTGCAATTCAATAAAAGCAATGCAAAGACCATAAAATTCGCAATCAATAATAGAATAAAACAAAAGTCAAATGGCATACAACAGTTACTTAAGCAAAACCTGCAAAAGAACAATGCAACATACAGGCACAAAAATATTTGAAGCAAAAAAGTTTTTAACTAAAGAATAGTGCACCCAACTGATCAGTACTTGTTACCACTATTCTAAGTTATTCTACTACTCCTACTGTTATCTAATTTTATTGTACCTAGGTCCGGTTATACCCAATTCCTATTACACAGATCCTAGCTAGGCTCGCCAATTAAAGTGTCACGCGGGGTTTATGGGCTCTGCACAATGGAATTATGGACCCTCACGTTTATTCGGTGGGAACTGCTAGTAAGTCACCCTATGAATTACTTTAATAAATTTATTTGTTTAGCTCGTTCTGTGTTAAGGTTGGGGTACAGAGATAGATAGAAAAATGGTAAAAGAATACTGTCACACTAGCTTTCACACGGCTATGAATCATATGTAGTCCAGCCACTTGATAACAGTTAAAATCACACATTTATTTCTTCTACTCTATACACGATTCTCTAAGTACTAATCTAACTTAAAAAGTCTCTTTCGAAGCTAATAGTTCGATCGCTGATAGTCTATGTAGCTGTTCTATCTTCATCGGGCACTTGCTAGTATATCTCATGTAGAATTGGACTACTGTGGTCCGTGTTACAGTTTATGAAGAGTTGGACTACTGTGGTCCTGCTATGATCAGGTTAAGTGCACTTGGAAGAACACACTTAACTGGCGGGTGGTGCGGTCGAAGTCCTTCTGTGAGGTAGCTTCTGGTCCACCTGTGTCGTTGTGTAGTTGGGTTCCCTTGCCACGCTGTGGGGTCTGACAGGGTGTTTTACAGGGTAGCTCTTTCCGTCTTGTGCGGTAAAGTCTCCTCAACCAACTTGTTTCTGTGGAGTGGGGTTCACCGGATAGCTCGGGATAGCTCGGGATAGCTCGCCTGCCCGTCTGTAATATAAGAGACGAAATTCTGCACAACCCTGAATAATCGGTTTGTGCAGAGCGTCTCACTGAAAGCCAAGTAGCCCTCAGTGATAGCTCCACATCTCTATACATAAGCGACGAACATTCTACTACTTCCGGGTTCCACTGGAATCTCCCTCTAAATTCCTATACATACATAAATATCAATCGTGGCTAACTATACACATACAGAATTACTAATATTATAAACATTCAGTGGTACAGCCACTGGTCTGCAAACATACATATAAGTTAAACAACAGTGGTTCCGTACGGGATACAACATGGCGGCGCAACCGGTCGTGTTTCGCCTCGTGGTAGGCTCTTCCACGTGGTCACGCAAATTCGGATTAACAATTCACATTTATGCATAGCAAATTCCACAAACATAATTTCAACAATAATATAAATATATCACGATGAAACAGAAGGGTGTTCATTTACCTGTCTGACAAGTTCAGGCCCGTGTTGACTAAATAGAATTCTAAGATTCTAAGTCCTGCTTCCTGGTCTAAGTGTGTAGAGATTTCTCTGCCAGCTTTCTAGCTGTTAACACTTCGGTGTATTCCTCCCAACTGACCAAAAATGTGCGGGGTTTGGACCTAGTCAAACTGGCTCCAACCGCTTTGCCTAAGCTCTCCCATTGGTTCCAACGGTCCGATTCAAAACTCAAGTGCTGACGTCACTGCGCTGTGTGTGTGGCTCAGGCTCGCAGTGTGCTGTCTGCTGTGTAATTTACTGACTCTCTACTGGTACAAAGACTACACATGGCTAAATAGTCAACAAGCAGAGTTAATACTAGCCAATTCATGACAATGACCAGAGAGCGCAGCAGTCTTACTTTGGAATGTAGACTGATGGTTCTGTCTTTCCAAATGGGCTTCAACCTTGTCAGGGCAGCAGTTGTTTGTGCGATCCTGGAGAGGACTTCCTGTCGAGACCCATTGTCTGACACAATGGCTCCTAAATATTTGAAGCTGTGCACTGTGTTGAGGGATTGGCCTTGTACTTTGATGTCCGTGTTGATGCCATTGGTGTTGTTGGTCATCATTTTGGTCTTCTCTGCACTTATTTCCATTCCATAAGCTCTGGAGGTGGTGTCAAGCCTCTGTACAAGCTGTTCAAGTTCTTGTTCCTCTCCAGCCAATCCATCAATATCATCCGCAAAACGAAGATTGGAGATTGCTCTGCCCCCTATGCTGACTGTGCCTTCGTGATCTGCAAGAGCATCTGACATGATGCGCTCTAGGAAGATGTTGAAGAGTGTTGGGGAGAGTAGGCATCCTTGACGCACACCGATTGTTGTTCTGAACCAGTTCCCGATGACGCTGTTATGGAGGACTGCACTGGTAGCCTTGTCATACAGGCTTTTGATGACTTCTATAATTTTAGGGCTGATGTTGTACACTTTCATGGTTGCCCATAGAGCTGCATGCCAGACTCGGTCAAATGCCTTCTTGAAGTCTATGAACACATGATATAGATGTTGTTGGTGCTGTAGGTATTTCTCACAGATTATTCTGAGGTTGAAAATCTGTTCAGTGGTACTTCGCCCTGCCATGAATCCTGCTTGTTCTTCAGCTATGATTTGTTCAGCTTGTGGTTTCAACCTGTTAAGTATTATTTTCAGGAGGACCTTGCTGGGATGGCTGATGAGGCTGATGGTGCGGTAATTTTCACACTCCTGAAGGTTACCTTTTTTGGGAAGAGTGATGACAAGCGACTGGGTCCATGGTGTAGGCCATTCCCCACTCTGCCAGATCTTGTTACAGATAATGGTGAGAGCATCAGTCATCGCTTCTCCTCCTGCTTGTAGCAGTTCCGCTGGTATGTTGTCCACTCCCGCTGACTTCCCTTTCTTCAGCGATTGCACTGCTGCCTCAACTTCTTCCCGGAGAATTGGGAGGATTTCTTCTTCTTCTCTGCTCTCGGGACATGCTAGAACTGATGGGTCTCCATTTGGTGTATGGTTGTAAAGGTCAGAGCAGTACTCTGTCCATCTGTCCAAGACTTCTTGTTCTTCTGTAAGGCAAATGCCAGACTTGCTTTGGATAGTGGAGACTTTGGGCTGTTTAACACTTGTCAGCCGCTTCACAGTCTGGTAGGCCTTCTTGCTGTTGTTCTTGTTCAGATTGTTCTCTATTTCCTGGCATTGATCTTCTATCCAGTTCTCCTTTGCTGTGCGCATGCCTTTTCGGATGTCATTGTTGATTTTTCGGTAGACATCAGCTCCCTGTGAGGTGTTCTTTTTTCTTTTTTAACTCTCTTCGTTTATCACACAGATCCAAAAGTTCAGGTGTGATCCACGGCTTCTTCTTTGGTCGGTGCTTGCCAAGGATCTCAGTGGCGGCATCTGTTACAGCTGAGTTGAAGGTATTGGTCATGGTGTTGACATCTACTTCGCCTGCCCCAAAAATAAGCAGTGGTGCAAATTTCCCTCCAATTGTGGCCTGAAATATTTTTGCCACCTCCGGGTCTTGCAGTTTGTCCAGGTCGAACTTCAGCCTAGTGCACTTTGCTGTATTTACTCTCTTCAAATGGAGCCGGAAAGACATCATCACGAGATCGTGGTCACTTCCAATGTCTGCACCTGGAAAAGTGCGTGTCCTGCCAATGTTGATGCTTGATCTGAAGCGTTTCTTGACCATGATGTAGTCGATCTGGTTGTGATGTTCCCCGCCGGGACTGTGCCATGTCCATCGTCTGGATTTTTTGTGGAGACCAAGCGTGTTTGCCAGTACCAGATTGTTGTATCTGGCAAACTCCAATAGCCTCAGACCCCTGTCATTTGTCTCGTTGTTGCAGTGGGGTCCGCATGTGTCTCCCCAGTTGTGGTGCGCATCTTGGCCAACCTTGGCATTCCAGTCGCCTTGCACTATGACTATGTCCTTCTTCGGCACTTGGTCAAGGGCCGCCTGTATATTTTCATAAAAATCCTCCACTTCGCTGTCTTCATAGTCTGATGTTGGAGCATAGGCCTGGATGATGGTAATGTTGAAAGGGGTTGCTCTCAGACGGATGGTAATGAGTCTACTGGAGACTGGGCGGCAACCCATGACAGTGGCTAGAATGTTCTTGTGGACCAAGAATCCAACGCCGTGTTCGTGCCTGTCATCTCTACCGCTGAAATAGAGCTTGTGGCCTTTGTCAGTCGTTGTTTCACCTAGGCCTTTCCAGCGCAGTTCGCTGATACCTAGAACGTTCCATCGATAGTGGTCCAGCTCGTGGGCCAGTTCTTCTAATTTTCCTTCCGCAGTTAGGGTCCTGACATTCCAGGTTCCTATGACGATGTTGTTTCTCGTGCGGATCTTGCTAATTTGTCCATCAGTAGCATACTTTTCACCTCCGTCCTGGTGGCCAACGGAAGGCGCGGTCCTTGTGTAGCCGGGCGACGACCGATCCGGCATGGAATTAGTGGATAGCCTCATCATGTGTTGTGTCTTGGGCAAAAAAAGACCTGGCAGGGCCCAATCCTCTCCAGGCTGTTGGCCACAGCCGAAATCCACGAATACAGTGTGGCTCGCCTTGGCCCTGAGCACGTGGTCGTTGAACCTGTAGTAACGTGAGGTTCCTCCGCCCTGGCCGGTGACTTCTGTGTAGAAGACTTTCGCCCAGTGATGCCGTGCTAACATCACCCCTGTACGACACGCCGGGAAACGTTGGGTCTATTCTATTTGCCCGAACCCACAAATATAAACTGTACATCGTTATTACCATTATACACAGCAAATGATGTGTTGATTGATGTCACCGACAGCATTAATGATGTTTTATACAATAATACACTTCTTTGATAACGTCATCGCTTACTATCCTATCCTATCCTATTCTATCATATCCTGTCCCGTAACTCCCAAGGTCGTTGGGGAACCACATAAGATCGTTTAACCAGCGTACTCCATCTTTCTTTGTCCTCAGCAACCCTCATGGCTTCGCTCAGTGTCAAGCCAGTCCATTCTCGAATGTTGTCCTTCCACCTCTTTTTCTGTCTCCCCTCTTTTTCTGCCCTCTTGCATCGTGCCTTTCAGGATGGTCTTTGCTAGGCCTGGCGCCAGGGTGACGTGGCCATACCATCGGAGTTTCCGTTTCTTCACTAGTGTGAGCATGTCATCGTGTTGTCCAATGGCTTGTGTAATGGTCTGTCGGACTTCGTTGTTGGTGATGTGCTGGGTATAGGAAATGCCCAGAAGTCTTCGGTGGCACCTCATCCCCATGGTCTGTATTCGTCATGCTTTGTATTCTTCTTATATTACCTTCAAAATATTTACATAAGAAACATGTTTTCAGTAATGCATAGATGTGTGTCTGTGTGTAAATATTGTGACAACGTTTATTTATGGGTATGTAAGTATGTAATTAGAAGTTAGACTGCGTCATAGGCGCTCGCGTGTCCAGATACAAGCGCCTGTGGTAATTGTGAAAATCTAAAATCATATTATCAAAACAAAAAAAAAACACAAAAACTTGAATTTTTTTTTTAAAAAGTGACTGTATCTGTTCTGTCTTGGGAAGACTTTATACAGGTTTTTCATTGTTTCTCGTTTTTTGTGAACTTTGAGCAGTTATCCGTTGTAGCAGTTTGAGCGCGGCTTTGATCTATGTTCAATAAAGGTATTGGATGCAGTCAAATCTAAAAATTTCAAAAACAAAAATGCGGTTTTCTTTCCGTCTTCTAATAGCGACCTCCCTGCCTTTAAACCACGCGTTTGAGTGCTAGATGTGTGTTTGCTGTGTGTGTGAGAGTGGTTGAAACATGTGAGCGTGTTTGTTGGTACAGATCGCCGCGCTTTGAGCCTGGTTAGTAATTTGGGGAAAATCGTGTGTATTATTATTATTATTATTATTATTATTATTATTATTATTATTATTATTATTATTATTATTATTATTATTATTATTATTATTATTATTATTATTATTATTATTATTATTATCTGTTGGGAACACTGAGTTAGTTCCTTTCTCTACAGAATTCTGCTTTTTCTCAAAATATGCGCGGCCGGGCTGTCATCAAGGTGAAAACAGTGCATGAAGTTGCTGCTGCTGCTGCTGCTGCTCTCCCCACCTCTCTCTCTCTCTCTCTCTCTCTCTGTCTCGGTGAGGAGTCCTTTATGCCATTATTGATTGGTTAATTGATTGTGCCGGGGCCTTTGGTTTTTGTCCATTCGCACAAATGAAGTTGGCGGATGTGGTGTGTACCAGCAGAACTTGGAATTCTAATTCTGGGTTTAACACAGTTCAATAATATAGACAGGTGGAATTAGTACACTACATTCTGCCAGGCAAAACTATTCCATCATGGCAGGCTTAACGATCACAACAGACAGTGCTCCATACATTACAATATAATACTTGCAATACAATGCAATGCAATGCAATGCAATGCAATACAATGCAATGCAATACAATACAATGCAATGCAATGCAATGCAGTACAATGCAATACAATGCAATACAATACAATGCAGTACAATACAATACAATACAATGCAATATAATGCAATACAATGCAATACAATACAATGCAATACAATACAATATAATGCAATACAATGCAATACAATACAATGCAATACAATACAATGCAATGCAATACAATACAATACAATACAATGCAATACAATATAATGCAATACAATACAATGCAATACAATGCAATGCAATACAATACAATACAATACAATACAATACAAGACAATACAATACAATGCAATACAATCCAATACAAGAAGACGCGAAGAAAACTTACGGACGAAAATTAAAATAACACATAATTTTTTTTCCATTTTTTTATCGAAATGTTTGTGTTTTGGTTGAATGAAATTGGGACAGACGCCTCCGAAGATGAGAACTTAAGCCGAAGTCCAGCCTGTTCCTGCACGCATTCCATCGCACGGACTTTAAAGATCCTGACGCCCATGTCCCAGACGGGGTAGGGCGTGCTCACTATACCAGTCCGCCCAGCAAGCGCCACGGGTCCTTTTCTCCCGCTGCTCTCCCAAGAGTGTGCTGAGCTGACTGTGCGCCTGTGGCAGAGCAACAAGAGGGCGCCACGAGCGCCTGGAGTTAGATTCTGTATTCGGTCAGTGCGCCTTAAGTAGCTCTTGAACCCCCGTTGGGGTGCCGGGGGTTTCAGTATAAATAGTATCCCCACTTTTTGGAAATTTAGTGCTTTAAATTCCCACTGTCGCTGTCTTTCTCATTTGCTCTTTCTCAGTCCTGCTCTGTTCTATCAATCTGCTATACTATCTTCTTTTTTCGCTAGACCAGTCTCCTACCTGTTTTCTTGAAAACTCTTCCGGGACAAGACTCCTTGTTTGTGTATGAGGTCTGTTGGATCAGCATTGGGAATATTGGACGCTTTCTGCCAGGTGGTCACTAGGGCTTCCTATGATGTTATTATTTAGCAATGTAGGCATTTTATATGTATGTGTTTTGTTGATAATTTATAATGATGTTTGTATTCTATTTTGTTTTTTGTAAACGGGGGTTCGATAAGTTGAGGTGAAGCCTCAGCCGTCCCCTGCGTGGGATGTCTTTATTGTAAAGTGACTGGCTGGTGGAGAGCTTTCGGTTTTACCACTAGGGTTGTTTCAGCAGATCTTTTATGCGGATCGGGGGTTGTCCGGTCCTGATTTGGCTCGGAAGAGTCCGCTGGACCTAAAGCAATAATAATGTAATGTAATGTAATGTAAGCAGCTCTTGAGCATTAAAAAAAAAGAAACCCCGCTATACAGAAAGAACGAGTAATGTTAAAATAACAGACCACCATAAAACCAACTGGACACCCACCACAAACTCTACCACCACCACCACTACCCTCTCCCAAATCCCCTTCCTTTTCATTCAATCCCTTACCATCTTGAAGCGGTTCCCTTTTTTTTAAATGAAAAAGCGTGTGTTTTGTCGGCCTGATGTAGAGATTAGCTCCAAAATGTGCATGGTGTCGTTTTGTCTTCTGTGGTTGTTGTTGTTGTTGTGGTTGACGAAATTAGCATTCCTTTGGCTTGTGTACATATTTGTTTGTTATTATCGTACCTTTGGAATGCTAGCAGTCACCTGCTTATTCCATTTATGGAAAAGCGAAAATTAGACTTGGCGTTGGAGTTACGGGTCAAGGCAGAGATGGAAAGACCTTAGGGTATATTTAATACTTCAAATTGAGGACAGTTAAGGTTAGGAAATTAAAAAGAAAACCGTGGTTATATTATGTGTTGACGCGCCCTTCTAGGAGGGGAAAATAAAGAAATAAACAATGTACACGATGCTCCCAGAAGAGAAGAAAATCCCACACGTAAATTTCTCGCTTTAATATGTGTGTATTGGGGGTAAGAGGATTGAATGTGGGGTGGGGGGGTGGGAGTGTTGTGTGCGTATATGTACATGATTTTATTTTTTGCCCTATATGCGAGAGTATATTTGTCAACAAATTTTAATCAATGTAGTATTAGTAGAAGTAGTAGTAGTAGTAGTAGTAGTAGTAGTAGTAGTAGTAGTAGTAGTAGTAGTAGTAGTAGTAGTAGTAATAGCCTAGTATTATTTGTTTAAAAAGATAGTAGTAGTAGTAGTAGTAGTAGTAGTAGTAGTAGTAGTAGTAGTAGTAGTAGTAGTAGTAGTAGTATATTTTTATTATTATAATTATTATTGTTATTATTATTATCAATATTAAATGTTATGGTACTATAATAATTATTTAATTTAGTAATTCAATTTAATTTAACTGTTTTGTATTTGAATTTTGTATTTTGTATTGAACAAGGTCTTAATTTTGGGGGGAATATGTAAATGGACACTTCACACAATTCTTGTGAATGTTTATGAGGACAATGATGGATTCTGTATTGTCATAAAATAGATGTACACCGAAGGTGCACGAATTACTGTTCAAAGAAAATTAAAACTAAATTTACACAGTCGATTAAACAAACATAATTATTTTCTCTTAAGATGAATCGTCCCTCTAACCAACTATGAGACTAACAAAATTCTATCTAAATCAGTTGCAGCAAGATCACCCGTTGGATCGCCGCGGTTTTTTTTTTTTTCGTTTAAATAAAATAAAAGTTTTGCAGGGGTGTTGCGGTGGGTGTGCGTGCGCGCGTATGTGCATGTGTGTGTGTTTATGTGCGCGTGTGAGTATGTGTGTGCATGTATGTGTGTTTGTGTGCGTGCGTGTGTGTGTGTTTGTGTGTTAACCTGGGAAGATGTTTGTGCATCAGAAAGAATTTTTGTTTATTTTTTCTTCTTTTTTTTAACATTTTTTTCCCCTTTTTAAAAAAAAACAACTTTTCTTGTTTTCTTTCTTTTCTGTAATTGCATGTTTCCCGCCTGCCGCATCGTCAATGGCTTGTGTGGGCGTTACACTTTAGTGTTCATTTTGTATTGGTTTTTCTCCTTTTCTCTCCTTTTTAAAAAAGTTTTTAATAAATGTATTAACTTTTTAAATAATAATAATAATAATAATAATAATAATAATAATAATAATTAATAATAATAATAATAATAATAATAATAATAATATAATGGATGCCATATACCCGTTTTTTTCCCGAAATCATGCTCAAAGCGTGTGCGATCTGTACCAACATACACGCTCACTTCTGGTCCTGATTTGGCTCGGAAGAGTCCGCTGGACCTAAAGCAATAACCTTGTATTGTATTGTACACGCTCACATGTTTCACCCACTGTCTCATACACACAACAAGCACATATCGGTCACACAAACATTTGGTGTAAAGGCAGGAAGATCACAATTAGAAGACGGAAACGGAATCGAAACTTTTTTATTTATTTTATTTTTATATTGACTGCGTCCAATATTATAATTGAAGTAATGGAGGAAACAGGAGTACCCGGAGAAAGCCCTCGGTGACCCTCAATAGGCTCATACCTAAGTCACACACGTTCGCCCCTTGCGGGAATCGAACCCGCGACCTTCGGCATTGGAAACCGGCCACTAATCCACTGCGCCACGAGGCCACTGTCTTGTCGCGCTTTGAGGGATATTTCCTTTGGTGGACTGTGTGCGCTGTTGAACTTTTTCATCTCTGTATAATGGAAATCTCGGGCAGGAAGAGCTGGAATTAGCTAGTCAGGCTGTGGACGAGAGTACAAACCCAGGTCAAGTCTGTGCACGCACGCATTCCATCGCATGGACTTTTACAGATTCCTGACGCTCATGCTCTAGACGGGTGAGTGACGGGCTTCGCAAATACACACAGCACGCATTAGGTCCTTTCTCCCCATCAACAGTCACCCAGGATCGTGCTCAGTTGGTCTGGGCTTCAGACTAACCGACCAAAGGTTGCAGGTGGGCGCCTCGTGCGGCTTGAGTTAGGACAGAGTATCGACCAACGCCTTGAGCAGTTGCTGAACTGGAAAAGCGCTATATAAGATTGATTTACATAAATAAATAAAATAAATAAATAAATAAATAAAGCGACAGCGAGACAGTTGAAGCAGTGATTATTGACCGATAACCATGCTGACAAGTGGTTCGCAGCTCGTTGACAATCTGGAGTTACCAAAAAACAACAACAAAAACAATAACAGCAGCAACAACAACAACAAGAACAACAACAACAACAACAACAACCTGATGCACAGGCAATGCGTACCCCTACGCCTCCGGATGAGAGTATAAACCGAGGTTTAGTCTGAGCACGCGCGCGTTGCGTAGCACGGACTTTAAAGACCCTGATGCTCATGTAATAATAATAATAATAATAATAATAATAATAATAATAATAATAATAATAATAATAATAATAATAATAATACTGGATGCTATATAAGCTTACGAGCCTTTCCCCGAATCAATCAGGCTCAAAGCGCGGCGATCTGTACCAACATACACGCTCACCTGTCTCATCCACCTTCACACACACAGAACAAATACACACCCATCACTCGAACAGGTGGTGTAAAGGCAGGAAGATCGCTATTGGAAGCCGGAAAGAAAATCGACTTTTTATTTTTTGAACTTTTTATTTTGACTGCGTCCAGTACTAATATTGAAAGGATGGAGGAAACCGGAGTGCCCGGAGAAAACCCCCGGTGACCTCAATAGTCTCGTACCTAAGTCACATACGTTCGCCCCTTGCGGAAATCGAACCCGCGACCTTCGGCATAGAAAACCGGCGACTTATCCACTGCGCCACGAGGCCACCCCAGACGGGTGAGTGGCAGCCACACAATCCAATACACTCGCCCAGCAAAACACTAGGTAGTTTCTCCCCCATTCCCTGGTCGTCCAGGGTTGTGCTCAGTTGTCTGGGAAAGGGAGGAAAGGAGGGGGGGGGAGGGAGTGTAGGGGTGTGAGACGATGCGCCTTAAGGCCTGAAAGTGAGCAGCGCCTAGGGCGGCTTGAGTTCAATCCTGTATCGGCCAGCGCCTTGAGCAGTTCTGGCGCTTTAAAAGCGCTATATAAGAGCGGTGAAATACATACATTAATTACATTGGACAAGAGGGAGTGGACGTGGAGGGGATGGAGAGAGAGAGGGGGGGAGGGAGAGAGAGAGAGGGAAAGAAAGAAAGAGAGAGCGGGATGGAGAGAGACAGACAGAGACAGAGAAACAGACAGACAGACAGACAGACAGACAGACAGAGACACAGAGAGCATGGAATGGAAATGGTTACAGTTACTAGGACGAAAGTAAGCTAAGGGAGGTAACAAGAGTTCAAGGGAGAGAAGGAGGAAGAGGGGTTTAGAGGGGAGAGTGTGGATGATGGAATCAAGAGAGAGAGAGAGAGAGAGAGAGAGAGAGAGAGAGAGAGAGAGAGAGAGAGAGAGAGAGAGAGAGGAGAGAGAGAGAGAGAGAGAGAGAGAGAGAGAGAGAGATTAATGCTATAGAATGTGCTAAAAAGTCCTAGTCAGGCACATTGCCTACCCTTACACACCCCACCCCGCTGTGTACGGAAGGAGGAAAAGGGATAAATGGCAACTGTCATTATGACACACACAACAGCGACTGTGAGCTCACAACATGGAAATCCAATTTGTCTGTCCAGACATGACGTGCGCAAAACGCGGTGAGGGGAGGGGGGGGGGGGGAGAGGGAGGGGTGCGAGGATTGGAAGGGTAGAGGGAGGGAGGGAGGGCGTGGAGGTACAGTCCACATGGGTTACCTGAGCCTGTTGGCAATGCAGCGTATCTCAGCTTGGCTGATGCTTCTAATATCTGACCATTGACAACTTCAAAGAAAAAAGATGAACGTTTAATGCTATCCAATCTCGAGTTCGTGAATCAGAATGACACACAGAAGGAGCTCTCATATCAACGTATCATTTGAGCTGTTTTGTTTAGGACAAAAATGAATAATAATAATAATAATAATAATAATAATAATAATAATAATAATAATAATAATAATAATAATAATAATAATAATAATAATAATAATAATTATTATTATTATTATTATTATTATTATTATTATTATTATTATTATTATTATTATTTTAATTATTATTATTATTATTGGTCTATTCCTTTCACTATAGTAGACCCACCGCGAAAGCTCAACTCTGATAATGGTCGATTTGAGCTAGGTGTGCCCACAATATAATCTTTTAAATGTAACAACAGTCCGATTCCCAGGTAAATTCACTATCACGAAATATTTATTTAAATATATATAATATACTAACAACTTGAAAGTTATTCCTTTTTTTTTAAAGCCCTGAAAGTCATTTTTTCCCCCAGATAACCTTGAAAGTCATTCCCGTTAAGCAAAAAACAACAACTTTAAAATCTTGAAAGTCATTCTCTTTAAGAAAACCTTTAATGTAATTGTCTTTACGAATACTCTTGAATCCCTTTAAGAAAAAAAAACACTTACAATCGTATAAGTCATTTTTATAAGAAAACCTGAAAGTCATTCTCTTAAAAAAAACCAAAAAAACATTGAAAAACTGGAAAGTCATTTCTCTTGAACTTAAGGAAATCATGAAAGTATTCCCTTGAAGAAAAACCCTCAACCGGGGGTTTCAGTATAAATAGTATCCCCACTTTCTGGAAATTTAGTGATTTAAATTCCCACTGTCGCTGTCTTTCTTATTTGCTCTTTCTCATTCCTGCTCTGTTCTATCAATCTGCTATACTATCTTCTTCTTCGTTAGACCAGTCACCTACCTTTTTTCTTGAAAACTCTTCCGGGACAAGACTCCTTATATGTGTATGAGGTCTGTTGGATCAGCATGGGAATGTTGGATGCTTTCTGCCAGGTGGTCACTAGGGCTTCCTATGATGTTATTATTTAGCAATGTAGGCATTTTATATATATATGTGTTTTGTTGATAATTTATAATGATGTTTGTATTCTAGTTTGTTTTTGTAAACGGGGGTTCGATAAATTAGAGTACAGCCTCAGCGTCCCCTGCGTGGGATGTCTTTATTGTAAAGTGACTGGCTGGTGGAGAGCTTTCAGTTTTACCACTAGGGTTGTTTCAGCAGATATTTTATGCGGATCAGGGGTTGTCCGGTCTGATTTGGCTCGGAAGAGTCCGCTGGACCTAAAAGCAATAATCATGTAATGTAATGTTCTACTTTAGTGCTAATGGTGGTTGCAGTGGGTGTGCGGACCCTGCTAATACATCTTCAGGGTAGATTAGTTAGTCATTGTTTATAGGATGCAACGGACTGCAAAGAATCTTCACGTAGAGATTGTCAGTCATTCAATACAATGTTTTTAGACGATCACGCCCACAAACACACACACGCGCGCGCCTACACACACACACACACACATTGAGAAGAATCTTCCTCTTTAAATAAATTCAGAAAAATCTGTCGTTATTGAATGCAGTTTGCCTGCAAGTAGTGCCTCTTCAGCCAGCGTGAATCTTATGCGCGTTCATTGTGCCTGTTCGGTGTAGCTTCGGGTTCATCTTTCATTGCGTTGCGTAGCTTGTTTGCTTGTTCGATTTTGCCTTTGATAGTATTTTTTGTTTTAAATCTTGTTTAAAATCTGGTTTTAAATCAATTGTTTAAAATCGCTTCGGTAAACAGATGTTAAATGAAACTAACATAGTTTTGTTATTGTGTCTTGTGTGCGTTTGTGTGTGTGTTGGAGGGCGGGGACTGGGTGGGTGGGTGTTAGAGTTTGTGTGTTTAGGAAAGCAATACAGATTTTAATAATAATAATAATAATAATAATAATAATAATAATAATAATAATAATAATAATAATAATAATAATAATAATAATAAGAGATGCCTTTACCTTCGGGTGGTCCGTCGTCTGCCATGGAAGTTGTTGTGTCGTTGTCATCGAAGAGCGCATGCGTAATAGAGGGGGATTCAAATTTAGCTCAAGGTAGGGACCATGCTTCAGTTAGGCCTTTTTGAATACCGAGCTAAGTTTACCGGCAGTTTCCTCCAACCCTAAGGTCAGAAAAAAATGACCGCAAGGTCTATACCTTGAGATAAACAACCTATCGAAGGGTTTGCAAGCGGGTCTTTGTCTGAATACGGACCCAGTTCAAAGCGCAGTTCTCACGCATTTATACTTAACGTTAAAACCGAAATACATACAAAAAGAAGTGAAACAAAAACAAGACACTAATTAATTATGCAAAGACATAATAAAATATTTATAAAAGAATATTTACAAGTAAAATATAAAAGATGAGGGGGAAGAAAGAGAGGGGGAGGAGGAGAGCAGCTAAGGAGTGAGGGGGGTGGGGGCGTGCGGTGTGACGGCGGTGGTCTGAATCGGAAAAGAAGGACTGATGATGGTGATGGGAGACGAGATCGGACATTTTTAAGGAAGAGATGAGTTTTCAAGCTGGACTTGAAAGTGACTATGTTCTGAGAGCTGAGAGAGAGAGAGAGAGAGAGAGAGAGAGAGAGAGAGAGAGAGAGAGAGAGAGAGAGAGAGAGAGAGAGAGAGAGAGAGAGAGAGAGAGAGAGAGAGAGAGAGAGAGAGGAAGAGAGTTCCAAGTTGGGGGGACCAAGCACTGAGAAAGATCGACAGCCTGCAGAGGAGAGTTTGTAGTGGGGTATTTGTAGCATGAGGGTGTCAGAGGAAGAGCGAAGATTTCTAGATGGCTTGTAGAAGTGAATGTTCTGGATGAGGTAGAAACAGATTTTCTGAGACCCTTAAATTAAAGTGTAACGAATTACTAGCAATATCTAAATTCTTAGCAAGGATACAGAGAAGGAGGAAACAAACATAAGTGACAGACAGATAAACAGACACAGGCACACAAAGACACACTACAGAGAGAGGAGGGAGAGAGACAGAGAGACAGCCAAACAGAGACACGGAGAGATAGAGACAGACAGACAGAAGCAGAAAGAGAGAGAGAAGGAGGGAGAGAGAGAGAGAGAGAGAGAGAGAGAGAGAGAGAGAGAGAGAGAGAGAGAGAGAGAGAGAGAGAAGAGAAGACAGACAGAGACACCGATCGACCGACATAGACAGAATAAGGGGTCACCTTGATCGGCTTGAGTTAGGTCCCCTATCGGTCAGTGCCGTGAGCAGGGCAATATAGGAGCTATTAAAAATAAACACATTAATAAAATAGGCTAACAATGTTATTTTGCAAAAGGTACAATTAGAGTAAGCGCCGGGTGCGCTTCTGTACGCCTTGTCCTCGCGCCTCGTAACAATCCCTATTGAATACAAACCAAATTCACTTTACAAGATTCACGTTATGTTGCACCTAATAATAATAACGAAACAACGTCATTAAAACCGTTTTATTACAAAACTCAAATGAAATTAAATGATGTTAATATTATGAATTATCATGAACTCATTGTTTAACCAATGTACTGTCGGGGACGTGTACATTTAGATGTCGGGGCCTGGTTATTCCACAAAGCGGTACAGGAATAAGCTAGACTAGGTTTTGGACAGATCCATTCTTGGATTGGAATATTAATATTGAGGACTCTGAGTGGATTGGCGGGAAAATGAGGAGTGGGGGGGATGAGAAAGGGAGGAGTGGGGGGGAGGGGGAAGAAGGGGGCCGAAGGTGGGGAAAGAGAGCAAAGGAAGGAAAGGTGCATTTCCAGAGAAGATCTAGTGCATTAAACGCTATTTATTATATTT